>JAPTHN010000005.1:28223801-29423801 GCA_026936325.1 Platynereis dumerilii
AAATGCAAAGAAAATTGAAAAGACAGGTAAGAAAAGTGTAAGAATGTCAGAGAAAAGATGGGATATCTTTTACAAGTGATGGAGAGAGAATATAGGTCGACTGAACGTGTTTCCAACAAAGGCAAGGTTGATGGCTCAGATGTTTGCAATAACAACATGAATGCAGTGATCTTTGTGTGCAAGGAATTGGCCGAGGGCCTTGGAGAGGCATTTTTCTCTGTCGGCGCAATACCATGAATCTGAGAACATAGCTAAAGTTAGAGTGAAGATGCCAACCTCTTAAAGGCAATGTGAAAACAAAGGAAGGATAGGATGGCTGTTTAATGAAGAAAGGAGACTGAGAAATAATGAAAAATGGGACCGAGACAGTCCAAGGTCAGAGGGAAACAAAATTGATGAGTTTTAGACAATTCCAGCAGCCAATGGATTTCAAGGAAGGAGAACAGAAAATGAGGTCAAAAGTCCTCCTTTGTACATATCTTTTGATGAGTTGTTACAAACTATGTAAATCGATTGGCCTTCTTTGTCTAGTATGAAAGGCGGTGTGCAATTTATGCATTGAATGCATCCATCCAAGTGACAAGATTGCCAATTATCCAATAATAATTTTGGAACATAATGCGATGGTGACTGTAATTGGCAGGTTGGACGACAGGAATTATAGACCAGCTTCAATTGTCGGATTAAGAGGCCACACAAATTGGTTCTTTTCCTCATTATGTATTAGTCACATTATCATTACTGGACAAGGCTATTTCCTGATGACTGGATACTTGGTCAACCGAAGGACCACATGAGTAATATGGCTAGTTAAGGCATTGATCTTCAGGTAATAGTACTCTCACTGACAAAAGTCTCACTGTTCATCCATGTTGCAAGAAACACTTCTGACCGAATAAGATTAAAGGAAGCAATAGCTTCTTCAAAATTCCCACACTCTTACACTGTGTAACACTCATAACAATTACCATTAAAACTGAAACATGTTTTCTTATTAAAAAAAGGTTTCTTTGTTTCTATATGAGTCATTGCCATAATTTAGCATAAAAATAATGATGCAACTGGTCTTGAATATTGAAAAATTAGGGCTATGGCCAGGTTTTTGTAATTTGACTGTTAGTATAAATATCTATAGTGAGTAGTACTCAGGGTCTACAACATTTCAACACTGCTGATGTGTTGAATAATTTACAGATTCTACTTATCGAATAGACTAAACAGTCAGTCATATAAGCTGGAAATCTATTGTTACATTATACTGTGCACAGTAGCATCAACAGGGTGCATGATACATCCCTCACTGTTCTCAAATGCATACATCTTTTTTATGGATGATTCTGGTTTATAGCTGTTGTAAATATGCATGGACTTGGATGATCATTAAGAGATGATGAATCTGGAGGGGGTAGCCTTAAAGTGGCTTAGATGAATGTATAGGAGGCTGATTAGTATTATAGATGGCCCTTTCGCATGCAAGAGTAGAGGCGGCCCGGTGACGTAGACACATGTAGAACGCATCGCAGTGTTTGAATTATTTATCGGTACAAGGTTGAACTAGGACAGCAGGAAGAGCGGCCGTGGATGCAACCTATACTGCATTCATTTGTGCGTTCATCCCGCGTCAATAGCGAGCTGCATGGGCTGCTGCATCAGTAGTGATGCAGCGATGCTTTCAATGCTTTCCAATGCTATGGAGTTCTACGCTTTGCAGTAATGCTTTGCAGTAATGCTCTGCAGCATCCTTGCTTGATGGTGCTGATGGTAGACTGCAGCAGCACACAGCACAAGTGAACACATCTCTTTTGATTGGGCTCATCTCATCATTGCATCAATGCTCATCTTTAGAGCATTGGTAGATCATTGGTTGAATATTGTTGGCTCTCATGTCAGTCCTATTCTTCCTTCCTTAAGCTGTTCTGATTCTTTGGAAGGCTGTAGGATCCCATATCTATGCAGCCTGTACAATGTGGAATACATTTGTATAGAGCATTGTACGTTGTAGTTCACAAGCTCTGAAATCTATAGCTGGTCTGAAGTGTTGGTAGGATTCCATGTGCATGAAACCTCTACATGTGTATATATTGCAGTTTACAAGATCAAGCTCTCTGAAAGCTATAGCTGCTCTGAAGTCTGTAGGATCGCATGCATGTGCATGAAACCTATACATGTGTATATATTGCAGTTTACAAGATCAAGCTCTCTGAAAGCTATAGCTGGTCTGAAGTCTGTAGGATCCCATGTGCATGAAACCTATACATGTGTATATATTGTAGTTTACAAGATCTCTCTGAAAGCTGTAGCTGGTCTGAAGTCTCTTAAGCATTGGTGGCAGTGCATGGACTTGCTTATGCTGGAGCTGCTTGTAGAATGGTGGCATCTGTGCACTGTGCACAAGAATCCGGCCACCGCCAGCACTACTAACACATCCCGCTGCAGCCAGCCAGCCACCATAGCCCGCCACCAGCCAACGCACCGCACTGCAACTGCAACTCACTGCAACTGCCAGCAACTGCTTGCGACTGCAAGTCCACATTAGGCCAAGGGGAGAAGGAGCACTACACTACTGTGTGTGCACAGTGCAGCTTTAACCATGGCTGGACCAGCATCACTACCACTTCAGCAGTTGCACAGCTAGCTACACAGCTAGCTACAATCACCAACGACATCAACATCACTTGCATGATGCCACTGCAGGATGCCTGCCATAGGATGTACCAGCAATAACGACACTATAGGACAACAGTCACTACACACCAAGGCTGCAGGAACTACACGTGGACAAGCACACCAAGGCAGCAGGCAGGGGAAACAAGGCCAGCCAAAACCTGTCATCCAACACAAATGACACCAGTGCTCTTAAGGCAGAGGCAAGAGACATAGGCTGCTGGAGGCCTGCTGGAGGCTAAGGCTGAGACATACGCTGGAGACAACGGCTGAATACAGGTTTGGTTTCCTGTCACAGGATGCCCAACACAATTGCGGAGTGCTGAGGAGTATTTACTGTTGGCGGAGAGCAAACCAGAAAATCCCTCGGACCAGTTTCTTGTTACGGCTGCCGTTACAGACTCCAAGGCACAGACTCCGAGGCACCTACTCCCATAAAAGAACCAGCGCACCAGAAGCTGTAAGTTGTGCATGAGATATATGCATTAGTTTCCACATGAAAGGACTCATGTATCATGTTATATGGGTCACATTATGAGTTTCTGCCTTATATTCAGTTCTTGTTTGGTAAGACACTTGTGTTGCTGTTGTCCTTGTTTCATAGGATGGATGGATGATTGTGCATTACATCCTGGATTTATGCACTTCTTTGGGTAATTAGTGCCAGGGAACGATATCGTAACAATTGAAAGGATGATGGAAACTCCTGTCTTACATGGGTCACATTACCGGGTTTATGTTACAGGACATAAATCACCAATCATCCATTTATCCTATCAAACAACGACAACTCCAAAACTTTGTTTGATGGGAAAGTGCCTTAAAACAATTTGATAGGCAGGGTTTTACATGAGTTTCAGTGCCTTATAATATATCCTTGTTTGACTGGAAGTTTTGAATTTTGAAATTTCTTCCAAGTTCGTTGGATGTTACATCTAACTCAATTGCCTTAAATATTACACAAGACTCACCAATTCTTCCACCCCACAATATTTTATAACTGTCTTAAAACTGACTTGAAATTACCACAGTATGGATTTCTAGCAATTCCTGCGTCTGGTCTCAAAGATCCATGCCTTGGATTGCCTCCCTTATTCAATTATGAATGGAAGTGATCAAACATCTGGATATTCCTGGGATGTAATATAAAGATGGACCAGATGTGACAGCAGAAATCAATGTGTCATCTGTCGATTATCAATGGCAAGTGCTTGGCAAGTGCATGTCTCTATCTGCCATACATTCTCTCATGCTTGTGTGAGCAATTTATTGATGTCTTATGCATGATTTATGACTGCATATTGCACAATGCTACACAATGCTACAGCATGTGCGATTGCCAAAAGTAGTCATGGCTTCTTTTCAATGTGTTTCATGCTACAACGTCAACAAAGATTCTTCATCTATAGAATGTTAGAACTGTAAGTTTATTCATAACTAATCTTGCCATTGCTCAGACTTTTTAGTCACATTCTGATAGAAATATGACCGTGATCATAATATCAGAATATATATCTGCATTTTCCTTTGACAACTTATGCTGAGGCATATGCTGGTCTCATACAATTGAAGCTACCACCAACTACCTAAGTGTGATGTTTATAAATAACCAGAAGACCCATTCAGAAACAAGCAAATTCCGAAAGATACTTTCCTGTTTCTCAATTGATGCTTCTGAAAAGCGAATGCCTCAGAAAGCTACATTTCCATGAGGATGCTTGGACTGCTGATATTGCCCTCGACTACACCTCGGGCATATATTTGTATCATAATTATATACGAACAGCCATCCAACGCTCAATATGTTATTGCCCCATTGCACCATTATTGTGTTTATTTAGTAATATTGCACCTTACACAACAATATCTAGCCACATCAGCCATACCCTAGCTATCCAATCAATGTCTATTGTCAGAACCCAGCATTGTTCAATCAACGGTGTTTGACTGTTACACATTCACCCCAATGTAGATCCCTCAGCGTAATATGCAATCACAAGGCAATCACGAACAATCACTTTCTTGCAATATATGTGAGCCTACATTATATAGTGACAGTGTTTGACTGTTACACATTTACCCCGATGTCGATCTCGTAGCAAAATATTCAATACGAGGCAATCACAAACAATCACGTTCTTGCAATATATGTACAAGTCTACATGATAGTGAAAGTGTTTGTCTGTCACACATTTACCCCAATGTCGATCTCGTAGCGTAATATGCAATCACAGGCAATCACGAACAATCACGTTCTTGCAATAGGATAATATTATTATGTACATTGCATTTGTAGTGACATTGTTTGACTGATACACATTTACCCCAATGTTGATCTCGTAGCGTAATATGCAATCACAGGCAATCACGAACAATCACGTTCATACGATATGATATTACACTGTATGTGCATTGCATTTGTAGTGACAGTGTTTGACTGATACACATTTACCCGATGTCCATCTTGTAGCATAACATACAATCCCGAACAATACTGCTTTTGCAATATATGTAGCTAAAGTGTAAGACTGTAAGTTGTAGAGGCAAGATTCCTGCTTCAACTACCGATTCCCAATCTCCTTCCTATTAGTGTGACGTAATTACGTTGTTAACGGAATTCCTCACGTAACTAAGGACATCCCCAGTAATTTTGTGTATGTCCTTGGGGACACAATAACCAGCTTTCCCATCAGAATTGCAATTTGCTGTAACTACCTGAATGCTGTAGAATGCAATAAGCTTCCTTCTTGTGTTCTTGAGAAAGTTGTCCGGATGCCATTCAACTGCTTCGGCATACCTTGCTGATTGTTTTGTCACATTTCTTCGAAAATGACAACTACCTTTGTCATCGAGTTATAAGTGATTGCATGGGTTCGAATCCAGGCTAGTGGAGTATAATATTACCTCAAGTATTTTTGTTCAGGAAAACTTGATTCACCTAACTATGAGATACTTTCCCTATTAAATCAATGCTTTGTGTGACCAAACTCAAGTCATTTTTGATTTTTGAAGTTGACGGTCTTTTCAGAGTTCGGTTGACAGTCATTTTGTCATTTCGTAGTTTAGTTATTAACCATCACATTGACTTGTAAATATCAAAGCTCAGAAGCTCTAAATTGATACATCATTGTACCCCCTGGGCTGAGTTTTGTAAAATGCTCAAGAAGAAAAAAAAAAGAAGAGAAATATGTTGTAAAATTTGTCAGATGATGCCGAAAAATATAACAGCAAGTCTTTTTTTCATACCTTGTATTGTATAACATCCCATCCATCACGTATATGGCAATAACAACTCCCTTTTTCCTGTAACCATATACTGCTTCTCACTGTTCAGGTAATTTCCAAATATTATACAGGTTATCCATCACTGAGGGTTTCATCTTGTGTACTTTGTGTATGGCATGGGTCATATGTCAAAAGATTTTGGTCCAGGACCAATTTCTGTTACCAAATTGATGTTATAATAATTATTAGCCTTTTGCTTTATTTCACAAAATTATTTGTATCAGCATAATTCACCTAAAGTTGGTCAAATATGACATGAGTGAAGTTCTTGGTCCCTTTCAGGATACGTAGACTGAAACATCCTTGTCCGAAACACCCCCAATATTTTTCGGCATTCCTGGTCAGATTCAGTCAAACTAGGTGAAGCGGGTAATCATGGCGTAGGAGACAAGTGGGTGGGAGGGCTGCGGCCTCCCAAAAATTTTGACAAGCAATTTTCTAAGAGTTTCGGGCAGAAAATTCTTCCGAATTTAAGATTTTTGGGACAGTTTGGGCAGTCTCCCAAAATTTTTCGACTTCCTTCATCTGTGCTATTGATTTAAATCCTGCATTGTTATGTATTACAAAAATCACTAGTATGACAGCCCCTGCATTATTATTATGACTGTCCTTTGTGCAGTCATAAGGTAGTCTTTCATCGGAATGTGATCACTTCTCGGGGTTTTATAGTAGAGGGTCACATAACAAGTACCTTAAAACCACAAGAAATTAGCATACTTACCAAAAAGATAGTTTTACACCGTTTAATGACAATTTTTTTAATCATAATGGTTGCTGTCATTAAGAAAAGAGATGTAACTTGTTTTACAGCTTGCACATATATAGCATATATAGTAAATACATAGTGGTTGGACTGCTTTACTGCAGGAAGTATCTCTTTATCCCGGTGTAATATTGAGAAAAAACCCAACAGCTCAACTGTCAAGTGGTAAGAAGTGAAGGCCACGAGGCAATAAGTTGCTGCGGCAAGGACGCGGAGAGCATCAGCTCTGAGCCGCTCTGGTGTGGCAGCATCAGCAGCTTTAAAAGAACTACAAGAAATAGCATAGCATAGATCAACTGTGAAAATTGAAAATTGACAGATGAATAAATGAACATCTGATAAAGCAGTCCAACAATGCGAACCCTCCTGATAAGCAACCTCCCTGTGATATGCCTTCTACTCAAAATTGGTTTTATGCAATACCAAATGGGTTTTTGCACAGAAGTTTGGTTTTCCAGAAAACCTGACGAAATCATGACAATGGAGCTGTATACACATTATTAGAGAAATATTGCTTTTAAAAAATTCCATTAACACCAATCAGGCAATAACAAAACATTTACAATTATAATATTATACCTTAAAGCCGAGAAACAAATATTTAGACACAATAAGCGTCACTCGCATACATGCCACAAATAAATTCAAATTTTATTACAGTGTAATTTATTATACAAAAATGAAAAATAGGTAACCTCTATACATCCACAGAAAAGTTTGCTCATCATAGGGGCTACTATGCTGGATACAATATGCAGGTTTGCAATATACAAAAATATTGACAGCTTTAGCTTCAATTTTAAATGAATGACAGGCTGACGCCACTGCAATCAATCATTTTCAAACAGTTGATAAATATCAATTATCAGACCAATAAGTTTAGGAAAAACACGTGTGTGATCACGAAACTGTTCAAATATGCATTGATTTTCCTTCAAAGTTAGTTAAGATAACAACATACAATATACAGGTGTATGTCCAAACCATGCAGAACTTAACACACGTACACAGACTGCTGTCTGCTTTCACGTGATAGAGTTGACAAATCATAATATATATATATATATATGTCTATCATACACCCCTTAGGTGTACTGGGAGCATCTGCATCGAAAATCTCTGACAAGGTTTTCAACCAAGACATTGCTCTTCTCAATCTTCTATAGGGCAAACAACCTACACTATGAGATTGCAGGTTCTAACTGGCACTAAACATCACCAAGATAATTATACCAATGGAAAGCTGGTATCTAACTGACAAAAATACATCTTAGTGCCCTGCTAAGGATTAACACTGTCACCAACAGCAAACAAACATTCAGAGTATTGTTTGTTTTACAAAAATTATTGGTTAAAAGTATAATAGAAGAAGCACATGATGTCTAAGTCAGTTAGACACCTCCTTGTCGGGTTCTAACATGCATTTTTGTCAGTTAGATCCCCCCAAATCGGTGTCTAACTAATACAATGTCATCCTAAATGTGATGTGATGCCAACACTGCCAGACAGGAGGTTATGGCTAGTTCTCACGGAGACGTAACAGGGCGTTCTTGTCGCGTCGCTTCTTGCTTTTCCAGGAAAGAGGGAGGTTTTTAAACTACATTCAACAATTCGGCGACGATATTTTCGTCTACGGCGCTTCTTAAACTGCCTCGCCAAAACTTCCTAGAAATCACGTGACCGTTTGGTGAAGCAAGAACTTGCTTCACCAAAGATTCAACCGGTTGAATCTTTGCGAAGGAAGAAGCCACGATGCAAAAGACTAGAAAGACCCCCAAAATGATTGGGCGAAGTTAGAGACAGCTTGGGCGAAGTTAGAGACAGGTTGGGCGAAGTTAGAGGCAGGTTGGGCGAGGCTACTTATCATTGAGTCAATGGAAATTCGGCGAAAAAAGAGAACAACTCGCCGACGCAAACAGGCTGTTTAAACGCCGAAACAGGCACTTGCTTCACCGTAAAATGTATTTGCTTGGGCGTAATTGAAGATTAGGATGAAGTAAGAGGATGCTAGGGCGAAGCAACAGCATGCTAGGGCGAAGAAAGACACTCCTTGGGCGAATCTAGTTTAACATTGAAGCAATGGAACTGCGTCGAGGCTCCTGACAACTCGCCGACACAAGTCTCTTCTTGCCTCGTCCGTAATTACGAGCGATTCGGCGTAAAAAACGAGAGCCTCGTCGTAATAGGAACCATCAACGACGATTTAGAACCTCTAATTGATTATATAATTGTCCAAAAATGGCTTGAAACGCCGAAATTTGGCGAAAATGAAGTTCCTGGCACCTCTACAACTTCGCCGTCACTTAACCACTCTCGTGAGACACAGGCATTAGGCACCACAGTAACTCTTTGAGTGTGAGTGCTTGTTGACTTAAACTTGTAAGGCAGGAGAAGTTTGAATAATGCTGAGATGGATGGCTGATTCGAGCTTTATGTTCTATAATTATGCACTCTGGTAAGCTAATTGGGAAAAGATGAAAAGACAGCAATGAGGCGAAGGATAATTGAAGCTGCTGTTCAACATGCAGAATCGAACCTGAGGGCCTAGCCTTAGAAGGGGCTACAAACTATTAATTAGCTATATAACTCTTCCTCCAGTGCATAACTTGGAGGAATAAGTGTGTTGTAGACTGTGGTTTGAACTCGGGACATCCAAAATCATTTTTGGTAATGTGGTTCTGCGTTATAAGACCGCCGCTTCTGTGGTCGTGCACTCTTTCTCATGGTGGTATCGTCTCCTTTCAGGGTGCAAAATGCACTTAAAATTCGTGTTGTAGAAGAAAGGCAGTCATAAAAGGCAATTTTGTCTTACAACAAAAGACCTTATACAGCAAGGTCACTCTACCCGGCTACCCGAAATGATGATTTCCTCCGGGTTGCCACATCAGCACTATCAGTGTAGTATCAGTGGCACATCTATTCCTCTCTGCCTGTTATGGCCTATGTTATGGTGTGGCCAGTGTCATCCCTTGGGCACCATGCCCCTATACATTAGCCAGCAGCTATGGGGGTCACCTCTCTTGGGCATCATGCAAATTGCACATTATGGCTGGACCCTGCAAATAATATCACACTATAGATTGACAGCAAGCTGCATAGCATAGCAAGGCTGCTTTATAGTAAGTAGTATCATAGCAAAAGCAGTATAGATTTAAACCAGGAAAATTGGCATGGGGTTCTAGACAGCCCCTATAAAACTGTTACACATGTAAAACATAAGTCATAGATCGAAGTCAAATTTTCTTCATCTATTGTTAGTGAGTCCGAAGGACCGAGAGAAGAATACTTTATTCAGACCGAAATGATTGACAAAACAAATTTTACAAAAAATATACAATATCACCCTGGTCCATGAGACCTACATATAAAAGGCAAGAGCCACAACTGTGTAGGCCACTATGTGTGGATATAAACATGTATTGTATTCTAAATTTCAAAACAATTTTGTCGTTTTCTTTTGTTTATTGTGATTTCTGTATTTTTCAATTCCATTTTAAATATATAATCAGTAACCAAAATCACCACATCTTGATACTTTAACACCCGTTTAAGCATTTACAAATTCTTCAGGCAAATAATAGTATGTAAATTACAACATTAACGTGTGCAGGTTTTCTTATAAAGTGTCCAAAATCTTTATAACTTCAAAAGTTCAATGATTTTAATATCAAATGTGATTGTCTTATTGTTGGTAAAAAGTTCAGTGATTTTAATACCAAATGTGATTGTCTTATTGTTGGTATCAAGAAAAACAAGTGGTGTTTATTTGAATACAACAGCTTGTCATTACAAAATGTTTATCTCAATTGCTCAATTGGCCAAAAATCCAAAAGTTGAAATGTCTTTGTAATAATGTGCTTAACACACATTGAACATAATGTGTTGATGTGGTTATGCTGATACACTCTTGGTGATAAATACGTGTATGGAATATATGATATCAGCCTTTTTCCCTGAGGAATTCTCCACTTTGACAAATTCTGATGGTACTAGAAGGGGTTGTTTAACATGAACAAAAAGTAATATTATCAAGAGCTTATACTAATATTAGTTAGTCTCTGGTGATTATGTACAGAAAGACCTTCAGTATCCGGGTGGTGATAATGCTGGGAGTCCATTTTAGCAGATTATAAAATCAAAACTGCGAGGATAAAAGCTTTTATAATCTTGCTGGTGATTTTGCATCATGTTGGAGTGATGAGGGTAGTTATGTGCAAAATAAAATATGACTAATAATTATAATATCTTATACTGAAGTTGTTTTTTTAAAAATATCTTTCAGACAGCAGCCATGGTTCTTCAAAAGACTTGTCCATGAGTATTGCAACAATTTCTGCCACATGATATTTATGGTTGTATCTGCACAAAGGAGTACCACACGGGTCTGCCTTGGCACTGGGTATATCACATGTTAAAGTAAGTGCTTAATTTCAAAATACTTAACTGCAATGTACCAGATTTCGAGGTCACTATTTTTTTGAAAGATTTCACTTCTGGTCTATTTTCAGTGCAACTTCACTTCCAAATGTATAGCTCCCTTCCAAGGGAAAGGAAGCATGGTCAATAAGTAAGAAGTTAGCAGGCTTCTATCTACTCTACTTCTTGACTATACTTCCAAGTCCTGTTTCCGAACTACTTTGCTACATTTCCAACTCTTTCCCACAAGTTAAATATATTTACTTAACTTCCAAACTGTTTCTATAGTACTACACTGTAAATTTATTCAATCCTGGGCTATGTCATATCTCACTATTCCTTTTTCAAACTCAAACAGTTTCATCTAATTATCTGTGGACAAAAGCAACAAAAAAGGGGGAAATTAAAAGTTGATTTATTGTGACATTTATGGAAGGAAGAGTCGTTTGGCCATGCAAAGAGAATGTGAACGACCACATTAGCAAAGAGTTGTCAATACGTCGTAAACAGCAAAAACCTTTACAATATATATACAGATATTGTAACAGTAGATAATGGGGGGATTTCAACATCATCCGCTGTGTCAGTCTGATATAATGGATGGATGGATGATTGGATTTACAATAAATTACATACTATACAATATTTTGGACTCTGCTTTAGGATGGCCAAAATTGGATCAAAAACTTCTTAAAACCTAATTTGAACTGCAAAATCATTGACTTCATTACCAAAAGCAACAACGAAGAAATTTTCAGCTCATGATTTCTATGCAGAAAAACTGCTAGATAGTAAGTGACTGGCACAAGCATTATCTTAATCTGTTTTTAATATGTCAAACGTTCGACCAAATATAGTAAAGTTAAAAATTGGCATTATCCACTGACAAATGTAAAACCATCGGTATTAGATTGGCGAAATTTTCAGATTGCACAAATAGGAAATTACATATTTTTCAAAGGATTTGGGCAAATTTTTAGAGTATGATTACAAGAATCAGCTTAGATTTATAATATATGTGAAATATGGTGAGAAAGTTTGCACATGACTGCAGTATATTAATATGGGCTTTCAGTTTAAGGCTCATTTTGGAATTCTCAAAGATTTTCAAAGATTAGATCTCTTGCAGTTACATTTACCAATGAATCACATGAACAATTATTTTAAAAACATTCTTTACAGGTTGCCATTGACCAATAATGCATAGAGCAGATATTGTTCAGCAAAACTGCCAAGAGAACATCACTTTATATATGAGAGCTTGTATCAAACAAGCCTATCCTTCAGGTTGGATACAACATTCTGTAATATTTTGAACCTTTTGCATTATTCACCGCAATCCTTTACAATATTGAAGAGTGCGTGGGCTGATGTGTACACTTTGACGAGCAATATAACTTCAATATAACTGTTATTACTACAATATAACTATTCAGCATACCTGCACATTTGCTCAGCTATGGTTTTTAATGGCCAATGGCTTTTGGAGTAACACCAGTAAAAAGGATAATATATTCTATTGTGAAATACATGTATGTACTGGGTCACAGCTGGTGTGATGCTAAATGTTGTCAATTTATAGCATCAGTTGAGCATCAATTGATGGATATGGTAAGACTTACATGAGGGATATCTTTTTTAAGGGCTTGAACACACAGTTTGAGATAAATTGCAGAGCATATGATTATATAATCGATGACAAATTTGATGGCATAACGAACTAGATTGAATCCACCCTATGTGGTAAGACAAATTCCTTATATAACATGGGATCAAGCCACCAAATTCCAGAGCATACATATTGTTTGTGAATCAGCACAATCTCAGACAAATTCCAGAGCATGTGGTTGAATCAACAGAATCTAAGACAAATTTCAGAGCATAGGATTGATCAATACTGTCTAAGAGAAATTGTACAGTTTATGAATGGGCCAAAATTTGAAAACCTTGAAATTTCAGCTGAAAAATATTTGAAAATTTTTCGTTCCAGAAATGCCTTTTAAAGTTTGTGTTGGGTGGGTCAAACAGTCAGCTATCACCACACTTTCATGTCCAAGGGTCCTAATGCCCTGCTGATCTGTACTGAGGTGATAAACATAGCTGTAATGTTTGTTGACTGTCATTAAAATCACATTTCTAACTAAAAAATCCTGACCACTTAGGGCTAAACAATCTATTGCCAATGATTAGGCAACTTGCTTGCACATTTTGGGCCAAGTTCCAGGTCTCTAGTGCCAATTATTTTTGAGAAACTGCATTTAATCAATTAAAATACCAAATATGTGCGTCATTAGCATCACGCCTATAACTTGAAATCCGTACCACTTAGAGCTGAATAATGTATTACCAACAAATAGGAAAGTGGCTTTTCTGCACACAATGAGCTATATTTCAGGTCTCTATGACCAATAGTCATTGAGATAGAACATGTCCTTGAACCAGAAATTTACAAAAACAAACAAAAACACTCTTTTCATCAATATTTTGGATTCTGAATAATAAAGATGATCTCCACTACTTCCTCCAGTGTCCAGTGTCTTTACTAAACTATATTTCAGATGCAAGACAATGGTTAAATGTTACTGGCACCCCATATTTAGTTAGTAGTTTCAGAGAAGCATCAAACATCATACTAAGCATGTCAGATGCAAGGAAAATGCAAACATTTTATGTAATAGTCTGTTGAAACATTTATTGATAATATATATACAACTGATTTCAACTCCAGTCACCTGCAACAAAATTTTAGTGACGTAAAGGCAATATGCCATTTTTGACATGATGCTAATGACATCGTGATGCTAATGATAATTACAGTAAAAATCTTTGCTGGGACCAGTGGAAAACTGGCAGTCTGGCAATATGTGCATGCAATGACCTTATGAACACCAGACACATGTTCACAGTGATTTTGGTCCAGAAATATGTAGTCAAAATAGAGTAGCAAGGTGTTTGCTAATGACAAATTGAGATAGGACAACTGACATGCCAACAGAAATACTCTGATATGTTGGTTTACATAAATGATACAGAGCTACATACAGTTCAGTGATTTTCTTGGGTTGTCAGACAACATCAGACACAAGGTTTTTTTCACAGAATGTATGTCCCTTTAATTTTTATTAAGATACAAATCCGGCGTGATGCTAATGACGCAATATCGGAGACATCAACGCAACAACCTCCTGCTCTTATACAGAATATTATTTCAGCTATTGGTGACCAGTTTTTAGATGACTGACAGTCACGTCTCCATGCATGGAAGAGTTTAATTGAATTAGGATCCTGTACTAGTTTTTGTGATACGATCTTTCAAAGGAAATGTTGTTGGAGACAGGCCATTTTAAGGGGGGTAGGCCACTTCAATGCTATTTTTGGATGGGATAAAAATATTCTGCCGCATATTTTTTGTGTTAAAAGTTTTGCTAATGTCCTTGTCTATGACAAATGACAACAAGAGGTCCTGTATTGGTCTTCCTGCCATCATGAATTATTGTTAAACACCAGAGACAAGAATTTCAGACTTTAATATCAAATTTTGATGCGAATACTATTGAAACCACACTGTCTGAGAAAAGCTCCAAAGAATAGATGTAGGATTGAATAAACACTATATTGGACAAATCCCTGTGAGTAGAATTTGAAACACAGATTCGCCCCATCCATACCAAGGCGTCCGTCGAAAACAAGTTCCAGAGCGCTGGTTTGAATTCACACTATCCACGACAAATTTCAGAGCATGGGATTGATCCATTCTGTCTGAGACAAATCATAGGGCATATGAATATATGAATCCTCACTATCTGAGACAAATTCCGTGACATAGCGTTAGGAATAAATCCTCACAATCTTGGACAAATCCCCGGGCGCAGGATAGAATCTGTATAATCACAGACAGTGAGAGAGCACCCAGTGGGATTTCGCGAATTCCAGCAACGCAGACAAGCCATTTCTAACAGGCCCCCATGATACTCCGCAGTGACACTAGAGGGTCAGCCCTGAGTGATAATGGGGAGGGTGACGTGGCTAGAATTCAGGTCATTGACCTGCCAAAGCTCTGCTCCTCAAAGGTCTTTTTGCCTAGTAATATGCAGTTGTCTAAAATGCCCCCATTGAGATGCAGGGGAGATGGCTGTAGACAGGACCTCATTAAAAAAGACTTTGTCAGCTTGATCCTGGTGACCACAATTAACCGCGTAACCTCACAGGCAGCTTTGCATGCTTAGCATAGGCAGACTAAGAATTGCTGTAATGAAACCAGTTACCATACGGTTGGAAGGAAGACGGTTTAGAAGGAATGTGATGTTTAACGACATATTTTAGAATATTTGTGGTTGTAAAGTTATGCAACAGGACACTGGCAGTTTAACATAGTGTTATCGTGCTGGACTGTCAATCACTGGGAGCAGGGTTCGAATCCTGGAAACCTATGTCTGATGGCAGTGCCAATCATCCTTCGCCTCATTGTCGTGTCCTCATCCTGTCCTAATAAGCCTACCAAGTGCACAAATACAGAATCAATTTAAAGCCACAATCATCCGTCAACCCCACTTTGAGAGAAAGTGCAACTCTTGACATTCTCCTCTATATTTTATTACTGAGATGGGAGGTGCAATGCATTGATGTTTGTCCCAAATGAAAGAAATTTTACCTACTACATGTAGAATTCGCAAAATCAAAAACCATTCACATTCAAGACCTTAAAATGTAGTTTACGCAGGTAATCAAAATTAATCCCTCCTGAGGGTTGGTTTGTGAGAAGAAAGAGCAAGAAAATGGAGTTCACAACATGTTACTGATTACTCAATGTGTGGGATCTTTTGCCAGCCCAACGCGGACACTTATAAATCAAAGGGTTGTCAATTCAATTCCGAATAACATCCAGCTATGGGATGTGGGTCTGGAAGGTCTATCGATTGATTGTTCAAACCAAGAATTGAACATGGTCCTTTAGTGGCACATGCCAAGACACATTTTACCAGTGTCTAAATTTTCCAACCTGGCCACCAAGCTGCTTGATCAACAGTGGCAGACTGCAGTGGAGAATAAGCCCGGAGCTTCTTACTGCGTCTTACACAAAATAGTGAATCAGAAAATAAATGCAAATCGTATTTACCAAGTTTGCTACAGCAGCTCAGCCTAAAAGCCTCAGTAAATTGGATTCCATAACACTGATTAACCTCGCAGGGGAGGCTTGTTCTTTGTAGATTCTATAGATAGAAAGAAGACGCTACTCTAGTTCGGTTTGTACATCTTTACTCGCGAGAAGATGTATCTCAAGTAATATATCATTTAAAAATCATACATCTTCCATATATGTCCTTTAGAAGTGTGGTGGTCTAGTGGTTAAGGTGTTTCCCTATTAACTGAGGCGGTGCAACTGGGTTTGAGCCCCAGTCATGAAACGGGGGAACTGAGCAGATCCTCCATGACTCTTTGCTCCACTCCACCCGATTGTGGAGGAATAAAGCTACCTGGCTGTGAACTACCTGCGGAGATGAGGAAGGCTCATCATTGAAGTTGAACAGGCCTGCTGAGGGTGTAAACTGTACACAAAGAGCTGAGAAAATCTGTGTAGTGGACTGTAAAAAACTAAAACTGAATTATTATTTTTTTTTTTGTGCCTTATAATTTCACTGATTGATCTAAGACTGTAATCAGTCATTCAACAACAGACTACAAAATTTACAAGTTTTATGGGGAGTCCAGATTCAGAAGTATACACTCTGTTGAGGCTTGGAGCCCACATGAACATGCATGAGCAAACAAATAAAACACATTTAAATAGTCAGATATTACTAATTTGACAAGTGATAAACCACTACATGTTATGAAAAATAGGTATTAAAAATTGCTATAATATGGTTGATTAAAAAAGCAAGTTTTAATAAAAACATAAACTTAAAAGTACGACATCAATTTAAAAACATTTAAATATAGCGACAAATGGCATATCATTCAATCTCACTAATGGCAACATGGGCCATAATTGGTCCATTTATTAAAATTTAAGTTAATAATATACAAGTCAATGGCTAATACCTGTAATATTTTAGCTTTTTGTTATGCATGACAATGAAGGACACCTTCTTCATAGTCCCATTGGATGACCTCAAGCTTGTGAAAAGTGTAACATGTAGCAGTAATACTGCACTGCAGTATTCTTACATTTTACTATCTACCCACATGCATGTTCACCTGAAGAGGAGCTACTTAATGTTGTTTTTAAAAAACATGCAGTTTATTGAATTGTTGAATGCTATTGATACATACTGCATTTAACACCCGCATACGTGTCTAAAGTTCAAATTTGCACCGTTTGTAGTATCAATAGAAAAACATTTAACAACAGCTGAAATATGTAGGTAAAAAAAGGCTACATTATGTGTTCTCATAATACTGAAATATGTGGTTATTTGTTATTTTCAGCTGTGAAATAACACTTGGATGTACGTGCTTTCAACTGGAAACTCAGCAATTGCTTGAAATTACATGGTCACTGGAGCAATTGGATTACCATTGATGTCATCTCACACAGGGCTTGGAATTTTTACCAATTCTTCCAATTCTTCAAATATTTCGTGATTAACATTCCTGCAAAGTTTTCACAATGGATAATCGTCAACAAAGCCAGCAAAATCAACAGCAGAATGCTGATGTGAGTATGCTTTCATTCATTTTAATGCCGTCCATCATTAAAAATCAATAACGTTGAATTCTGGCTTTATTTTGGCCCACGTCGCTGCATGCTGGTGCATACACAGCAAGTTCAACTGTTTCCATTTTCAAACCAACTCTTCGAAGTAGTTGGAACTGTCCCTCCCCGCTACACAATATTCTATGCAGTACCATTATTTTGCCTGTGTTATACGACCTGTTGTGAGACCAACTTGCCTTATGGGACCACTACGCTAAGTTGTATTTTTAGTTAATTTTTGGCCATTAGGACAGACCACACCACCACGAGAGAATACTTCCAAATGGGCACACAACGTAAACCCCTACGTTGCTAATTGGTGGAGGGCTGGTCTGTTCGTCATGTAGATATGTATGGTAGAGATTATGTTGCCACAACGTGAACACAACATCAGGGGTCTTTTGCAACATTGCCACAACGTTGCAAGCATTAGGCGAAACGGGTGACATTGTTGAAACGTTGCTACATCTTACTGGGGGAAACCTGATGGGGTAAGTGCAGTTACCCCATCATTCAACATGGATGCCAGTGAAACAGAAAATGTGTGATTTCTAAGTAATAAACCAATTTGAAGTGTTGAAAAGTTGTCAGTGTGATGCTACATTTGACAAGGAACAAAAAGTAAGTGGGGCCCCCAATGCCCCCATGGCGTAAGGTGCTGATAACAAAGATATTTGAGGTTGTAATTTTTCGGCAAGATGGGGTAACTGAATTTTGCAGATGGGGTAACTGTGATGGGCTGAGCTGGAGTGATGGGGTAACTGCGAAGTTAATAGCGAAAACAGAGGCCCAAATATGCTTTTATTTTCAGCTTTAATGCAGGTTTAGGCCTATTTACCAATTTATTTTCATTAAGAAGTCTTAAACTATTTCATAGTTCCACATTGACTGCTAAATTCCAAGAAAAAAATCAGCATCGTCATATTTTTATAGACTTAGGGGAAGAGGACCTTTATTGGACCACCTAACTTCATTGATCCATTTCTCACACACAGCAAATAGGTCGTGATAGTGGAACTCTCCTTTTTCCAGCTCTCCTGTGTTGACGAGCAGAATAAAACTATTTCCGGGAACAAGCTGCCATTTTGTACCATTGCTGAGTCAGTGGAGCTGGCATTCCAGGCCCCAGGGCACTTTTAATCCATTGAAAAACATTACGGATTTGCATTGCCGAGTCTTAAATGGAATGTTTAGCATGGATTGCCACCATATTCCAGTACTGTCAGGCTGATTAGACTTTGTTACGGACCTTAGAAACCCCGGCTCCTTTGTAAATTCCCAGGCTGATGTTTCCGGAAATAGTTTTATTCTGCTCGTCAACACAGGAGAGCTGGAAAAAGGAGAGTTCCACTAACGCCCGCTATACTTGTTAGGTTACTTATTGGACCAATGCATTAGACAGGCTAAGGTCTCCATCCATGTGGCATGGATGTGACTCAAAAGTTTTTCCAAAGCTATAAAAGTTAGAAACCTGAAACTACTGGGCAATATGTCCAACTTTATCACCTGCAATGTGGGCCTAAACTCATTTCACTGTTAACTGCCAACATTTTGAAAATAAAAAAAGTGTCTCACTGTGCCCCACTCTCCCCAATATATAATATGCAGCACCTGTTTTAACTGTTGAGGAAAAAGAAGCAATTAATAACAGTCTCTGGATAGATAAAGATGGTCTCCCAGTAGCAATGACTGGGGGAGACCAAATCTGGACACCGGGAGACCATTTGGTCTCCCAGTTGCCATGTTATTGTGCTAAGTTCTCTTGTGAACATGGCCTTCACTATATACCCAATGTTATTACCCATGGAGGCAGATACATGTAGACGCCTGTCGTGTGTCAACTTGTCACATTACTGTGCTCCTAATAAATTGAATTGAACCGAAGACAGCTTGAGAGATAGATGAAATATTATATTCTACACTTAGTTGTTAAATTTAATATTTGCGCAGTGAAGTAGCTGAAGGGCTATATAGGCCTACCCATGTAGCCCAGGTAATGTTCGAGCCAACTGCCTATCTCTCTGGCTATAGTATATGCCTGGATAGCTACATGTATAATTATTTCAAGCTTCATTGAACAAATGCTAGGCCACTGAGATCCATAATAGTATCTTGAAAAAAATGTGCCGCGACGCGGGCATGCGAATGCCAAAACACGCCCGGCCCGGCGGCCCCCCCCTAGATGACCCTGTTTGGATCCACCACTGCATAATTGGGCAGGTACCAATGACATTTGACCAACAACAGTCCAAACTCACTGCAGTTTGCGCAGTTACCCCATCAGCAATTCTCAATTACCCCATTCTTGTTTTATTTGAATTCTCAGTTACCCCATCTTGCCGAAAATCAAAACCTCAAAAATCATTGTTATTAGTACTTAATGCCATGGGGACCCCACTTACCATTTGTTCTTTGTCAGATATAGGATCATTCTAACAACAATTCAACACTTCAAACTGGTTTATTGCAAAGAAATGACACACGTTCTGTCACTGGCATCCATATTGAATGATGGGGTAACTGCAGTTACCCCATCAGGTTTCCCCCAGTGATAGGGTTCATGCCATATGCAATACAAAATTTCACGATATCACAGGATCAATATAAATTATTTTTTCAGCGTTCCGTGAAATAAATACTTGCCCATCAAGGAGAACCCCAAGCTCCCCCCTGAATACATAATGGTCTCTCCATTACATTGTATGATGTAGAATCAGGCTGTTACAGACCTGTCAGGATTCAAAATGATATTTCAAGAAAATATGTTCCTCCATGAAGAGTGTACATGCTTCAGAAATTAAACATTCTTATGGTGTAATAAAAATGTATGGCTTGTTCTGATATTCCAAAGTAATTTCCTGAATAACGTGGGCCTAGTGTGATTGGTTTTATGGTTTGTGTTAGTCTCTATCTGTGCTATTTCATATTCAAATTGATCAATTTCAAATCACTGTTGTCTATTGTGGCATGGTGACAAAAAGCTTTGCTAATGACAGTATAAACTATTTGAGCATGCATTTAATGAACTTCTTTGTCGCAAAGTTAACGAAGAGGGGATGTGACAAAATTTCAATTAGTAACTGTGGATATCCAATTCCTTGTTTCGTCTTCACACAATAGTAGGAGGCTACCGGGGAGCTGCAGTAAACAAATAAGTATCCTTGTTTTAGATTCTGCACTCATTTTTCATTATCATAGCTAGACAATCAATACAATGTCACATTACCATAAACAAATTACTATTACATATGGTTAGTAGATAAGTGGCTAATCTATTTATGGACATATGGGCAAAATGACTTATTCATTAGCCTTGCATGGTAATGATAATCATCTCATTATGAATTACATTACATAGGAAATAGTTTTTTGGTTAACAATGATTGGACTATTTAGTTTAGAGAATTGTGTTTATATCATAAGTCTCCTCGCTGTATGTTGATCATTATCCAAACTCTAAATTTTAAAATTTTGAATTCGCACAAATCCGCTTCAGTAATCAGTATAGGGGAAAGTAGGGAGAACTGGGCTGTAGGAAAAACTGGGCCACCATGTCTTCAGTGGGACCTCTGAGATTTGTAGTGGGGTCAGTCAGAAAATGACAGTGCCGAAAAGTTGCAATTTCATGTTTTCAAGAGGTGAGCAAGTTATCTCACGCCAGCCCTCAATGCCAGTCTCAGAGACCCCACAGATGTCATGGTGGCCCAGTTTTCCCTATGGCCAAATTCTCCCCACTTTCCCCTGCAACTTAATTCTAACCTTGCTTTGTGCACATGTGAAGTGATTCTCGTGTTATGTTCATTAGGGAATAGACAGGCCTCATACAATTTGCAGAAGCTATTGACGGCTTGTGATCATTACAGATGCACTTGGAGCATATTCTCATGCTAATCACGCCTGGTCACACAATGCATGGAATATCAATTATGCAGGAGCATGGAGATAATGAATGAATCCTCATACAAGAAGAATTGGCAGTGCTAAAAGTGAAATGAAAAAATTAAAACTTTACCTGAAACCACCAATTGATTCCTTTTAACGCAACATAACTCATCCTTACTTAATTAATTATTTAGATAGTCAGCTAGACAGACAGACAGACAGATTGACTAATATAAAGTTGGATCGATATAGACATATTGATATATACACTGTATGTAGACCATATAATGCGCTAATAAGACAATTGCAAACTGCAACTTCACAATTGAACAGCATTTACACAGTATTTACAAGTGATCTTTTCATGATGGTTAAATGTGTACATGTGAGTTACTAAGTCATGAAATTATAAACTCCTGAGATTTTAATGTGCAAAATGAGCATTAACTTGGTGTGTGGCCGGCTATTTTATGAACACAGCAAA
The DNA here is from genome assembly GCA_026936325.1 of Platynereis dumerilii. Taxonomy (NCBI): domain Eukaryota; kingdom Metazoa; phylum Annelida; class Polychaeta; order Phyllodocida; family Nereididae; genus Platynereis; species Platynereis dumerilii. Next base: position 28,245,993 of record JAPTHN010000005.1, read on the forward strand.
ACATATTATTGATGCAGTGGCAGATGTTAAATTAATTAATAATGTGAATGAAAGTGTTGCCTTTTTGGGCAATTTCCAACAAGTGAAATGCAGGTTAATTAAAGTACATTCTTATAAACAGAGCAGAGGCCATAAAGGCTACTTGACAAGGAGGGAAGACAAAATTTAATGCTGGATATAACGATAGATAGATCATTAGACAAACAGATAGATGGACAGATAGATAGATAGACAGATAGATAGATAGATAGATAGGTAGATAGATAGATAATGTATCTCAGAATTAATCTGCTATAAGCCAAATGTAGGGCTGTTTTGTGTAGTTAGACAGCCATCGTTTGGTAAGCTAATTGAGTTGGACATTTTCCATTTTATGTGCGAGTTATTTAAATATGCTTACTCCTTTGTTAACCATGCATTATAGATCCCATTATTGATTTGGGGGGACAATGATGCATATGTGCACACTCAATGACCTGTTGAACACAATGCTTGTCATGTATGCCATACACACAGAAAGAAAGAAAGGGAGAGCTGTCTAGTTATACAGAAACAGCAGGTGAAAATAATGACATTTCTCTGATGTAGAAAATGTCACTAGCCCGGGTGAGTTGTGATAAAATTGGATTAGAGACTGGAGCCACTGTAGTCATGCTAAACAAAGCAAGGGGAGGGCAGAAAGGAAGGGAAGAGATCAGTGACAAATCTACAAACAACCACAAGGCAAATAAGTCAGATCACTAACAAATCTACCCACCTAATCAATACAGGAGTTGGGTTTTTTGTAGTTCTGCATGGTAATCATCAAATCGTCCTTAATATACCATAATCTTCTACTGACTGATTAGAAACTTTAAAAAATCACTCTGCACATATCATTTGGTTGATAGGCAATTTTGCTTGGTTGGTTGGTGGACAGGTATCGGCAGGTGTGCATGTATTTGCACTTCTTCAGGGGGGGGGGTATGGGACCCACTACTGCAGGACCAAGGGTCCTATCCCATCCTATTCTATCCTATTTGTTTTTAAATTGCCAATTAGCAGTCTTGATAACTTGGCCTAGCCTTGGGACTCCGGAAAGCAGTTAATCGCCTGCAACAATGTGTCAGAGCAACATTGGAATTTCAAGTAGGGATGAAGCAGCACAATATGGCAATTAAACATTCACAAGGTTGGCCAAACTAGCCGCAATTAATTGCTCCTCTCATCCAAGTTTCACAGAATTTGAATATTTTCCCCTCATACATCCCTGGCATCTTTCATATGCAGATACTTTGCATAATATGTTCTTGGCATCAGTCAACCCTCATTGAATCATGAATGGAAAAGTTGTGGTGAATGTGGTGATGACTTGATTTACTTCCTGCATTTTTGCACCTTTCAGACACATTTAGTAACTTTGAATTTTGTAATTTTTGACTTTTTTGAACATATGAAACATATATCGGCAGGCCTGCAATTCATGATAAACTTCCTTCTTACACAATTAATAATGTAAAAAGAAGAATCGCATTTGGCGAACCATTGAATTCATTTTAAATTCTTTTAAACTGTGAACTGGCCTGTAACTTCCATAGTAAAACCGGAAATAAATTACGATTACCCAAGCAGGAAGGAAGAATCAGCCACTACTTTACCCTTTCACACCTTTTGACTACCTGGGAATCACTCCCTACTTTTACCTACTTGAAACTACCTTTTAAAATTACATTAAAATCATATTTAAAAAACACCAATTTAAACTCAATCACCACCATTGTGTTTGATTTAATTGATATTTTGCACTTCTGCTAATTGTAGTTACATTGGTACCTGCCTAAATAGAGTTTTTAATTTGGGCTAAGGTTGTTATAAGGAGTCAAAGGGATTTGTCAGGAGATTTGGGGTGGAGAGGAGAAAAGAGGGAAAAATAGGTAAACAGAGGACTTCTGACAGGAAATTTTCTTACTTTTATTTTGGTTGTACTGTATGTATTTACATACTAATCATATTCATATCATGTACTGATGTGCATAGAACAATCATTGACAACATCATTGAAATTAAATGCATGATTCTTTTCAGAACTTCAAGCAATGGCTACAATGGTGGCCAAATATGATTCAAACAACTCTTATCCTGTGCCTAATAGGCCTATCCTTTCTAACTTATTACTGTATTGTGTAAAAAGAAATCACAAATTAAACTGACATCCTGCATCTTAACAGATTATTTGTTCATTGAAACTACATTTTGCTGCAAATGTGACATTGAAAATAATTACCTGCAAATTGGGAGCAGTAAATTAGAAAATAAACGGATTTTAAAAGCCTTTTTATAATTGATTCCAATTAGTCTTATTGCTTTTTTGTAAATGTTTCATAATTGCTAGGAAAATATCATTATGTGACATGCTTATTTACAATATGGTGATTGGAGTGCATGTTAATGTTGGCCAATGGAAGAATTTCCAAGTGAGTTACATAATAAGCAAAAAACCAGGGGACTGTATTTTCAAAATTTACCTTGCGTTATTGGCGTAAATCAAATCTGATTCTGTTTGATATAAAAAGACTGGCAGTGTACAGGGTGATAATGCAATAAGTGCATGCTTTTTAGGAGGGTTCTTGTCACTTTTGGGGTTGATTAGTACAAGGTAACAAAAGGATGGTAAATGTGACATATTTACTTGATGATGGGCAACAGAAATGGGGATACTCTACTTGGTATTTCCCCTGCTGAGTTGCACTTTGGTTGCTTGATATTTCCCATCAAATATTCTGCAATTAGCTGGCCAGGCATTTGCAATGATGAACGTGCCCTGCCCATTTTCTCCTAGAACATAAATCCTGAAATTTTAATGAGCAGCTTGTTAGTTCTTGTGCACTGTTAGCAATGGCTGAGCATGCCGCCCCCAGAATTGAATGATGCAGTTGGCATTAATTTGGCACTAAGCATTGGTTGCAGTCTGCTTGCAATTTCGGAATCCACCACCTGTAGATTGAAGCCAAATACACTGTATGCTAATTGCTAAATGGTTGTCAAATAAATGTTGCTTTCGAAATATTTGATTTGACAGTGGGACTAAAACATTAGGGGGAACCGGACGATTGCTTTTTCTTGGTTCCTGGCAAGATATATGATATGGTAGTGCCATCATATCTTGTAATTTCACATCCTGATAATTCTATCTTATTATTGACAAATTACAGCCACATGCAGAAGTATGGCAAAAGTAAATTCAGAGGGGTTCAATTCAAGCCATTTTGTGGGCAGATCATGAACAATGAGGCATTCTCAATGCTTTTATGAATTTGAAGCCTCGCAACGAACAGTTTTGAATTGCTATCCTGATAAACACACTCACTGGTGCCTGAGAAATTAGCATTTTGGTGTAAAAGTCATATCAGGGCTCATTGGGACAGTGAACACGGGGCACATTCACATTGGTACACACTTTATATGGCAAAATGTAAGTGTCCAAGTCAACTGAATGACCTGGGACAGCACACAATAGGTATTCAGGCCACAGGAATAGAGGCGTAGTGGATTATCATGCTATAATTTTCTTGTCAATAGTCTCCTGGGTACCTCATGTAAAAACATTTTTTCCTTTTAACGATAGCTTCTTCCAAAGTATATTTCTACTTATTACGCATGAGCTCTTTCGCTGTTTTGTCATGCCACCAGCGCCCTCTAGTGCTGGTCCATCAAGATGGTGGATAGCAATGAGAACAGACAATGTCAAAAAATTATTAGATGAACTGATCTGTTAATAATAATATAGTTGCAGACCTGAAGATTTCCCTATAGTCCTGGCCATCTCATTGAATAGCTCTTTGGATATTGTTGTTGATATTCTTTGGCTGGCAGCTCTTCACTGGTTATCAATAGGAGGCTGAAGAGGTGATTTTGTCCAGAAGCTCTGAACTGAACTGGAATAACCAGTTCCAAACTAATGGGCTGCCATAATGGTGTGTATGGTCTCAGTGGGTATAGGATTACGTCTGTCAAGAAATCAATGTCACCCTATCTCTAGTTAAGTGTGAAATGTAAAATATTGCAGTGATTAATTTGTGTTCTTCTTAGACTATCACTCTTGTAGTATCATTGCAATGTGAACCTTTCTTAATGACGCCAAAATGTAAATTGTAAAAAGTTACAGATCCCTTTCCATTATGCAACTTTGGTATTATGACCACATTCGTGAAGAGACTCTAATGATCTGCTAAATGCTTACATGAGCTGTTGGCTGTTTACAATTTGATTATAGGGAAACATCACAAGATTAGGGGAGACCGGGGTAAGTTGTGCCGTGGGGTAAGTTGTGCCACCCACTGTTGGGGTTAAATGAAGAACTGGCCAAAGAAGGCAATGCCACCCATATATACCCACTTGGTCAACATCATTAGGCACCAAGAAAAAAACTACCAAATATAATGGCATGAAAAGCTACAATCATAAATTCAATTTTGTTGCTGAAAACTTGAAGTGCCGAGGACTGACATTCTGGTTTCTCAGTCATTCGGTATTTGTAATAAGATTATTTCCCTCTGGTAGGATGGAGTTAAGAGGTATATCTAGACATTTCTGTTGTTAGATTTCATTTCGCATTGTTTGTTTATTTTTGACAACCAGTTTCATCCAGAAAATCAATTTGGGGTAAGTTGTGCCATTTTGATTGGGGTGAGTTGTGCCAATGGTAGAACATAGGAATTAATATTTTATTCATCTTTTTTTGTCTTAATTTTATGCAAGGCCTAAACATGTTGTGAAGTAACTTACAATGGAAGGAACATGTGTTAAAAGTGTTATACCACCCTCTAAACAAGAAATAATTCTGTTTTTTTTCCAGCATTTTTAATTTGTGTATAAAATGGCTCATAAATGTCTGATTAGTTTCATGTAACATGTCAGTCATACATTAAAAACATAATACAAATGATCTATCTGAAGAAACGGGTGAAATATAAGGTTTTTTTTAAATAAATCAAGCGGCACAACTCACCCCGTCACGTGGCACAACTTACCCCGGTACCGGGGCAAGTTGTGCCATTTGACCTACTTTTTTCAAATGCCTACCATGACCTTCCCAATGGTTGGACTGCCCTGAAACTTTGATCGATTCTGGCCAACATATTATATTTTGACGTCTGATTTTCAGATTGCATTATTAAGCTTTAGTTTTTCGGCAAATCAGCCTTATGCAAAACATGGCACAACTTACCCCGGTCTCCCCTATAGAAATTATGAAATGATTCTGTTACTCACTACCAATAAACATAAGTTATTCATTCATATACAAGATTATTATCTCATGATGTATTACATAATGCAGAGGAAACTTATTTAATAACAAACATGTCATTGTATAGCAGAGATGATATTAAGTTTGTGTTATTGTAAGTCCTCACTCTGCATAGAACCATTCTTATATTACCAAGATTGAAATTTAAAATGCAAATTACACATAAATATGCTATACATTGCTCAATGTTGGCTATACATGTAGGGAGTAATTCTTGTTTTACATGTGTGTTCATGAAGGAATAGACTGGCCTGATAAAATATGCTTCTGCGATAGATAGATAGATAGATAGATAGATAGATATGTAGATAGATAGATAGATAGATTGGATTGGATTGGATAAGTTTATTTACACAACATAATGCACTTACAATTTATACATAAGTTATATAATCAGTAATTATAAATATTTAACAGTGTTGTGCTGGAGGGCACCCGAGCAGAATATCTGCCATAACCCGTAGTTGGGTGCACCCCCTTCCCCCTTATATACATATATCCCAAAATATTATGCAGATAGATAGATAGATAGATAGATAGATAGATAGACAAGTGCAGCCCACTAAGCCCAGTTTTGATTTTTCAAGAATCCAGATGAACTCAAGCGTATTCCATGCCAAACATGCCTGGACCATTGCCTGGTCATGCAAAACATGGAATATCATTTGGGAAGGAGCGTGAAGATTATAAATGATTCCTCATACAAGATAACTTGGAACTGTTGAATTTCTGGCTGTGTTACTGATAGAAAGTCACTTGATTTTTTACTTTTATTTTTTACTGAAGCACTAATTAATTCTTTTTAACACAGCATCAATTATTTTCACTTTATTTATTAATTCTGATAGCCAGAAGGATAGTCAGCTAGATAGATAGATAGCGAAAAAGATTGATGGAACGATATGTGCAGAATGTGACATTGTATTGCGCTGATGAGAAATCACTAAGTAACTGCTTACATCATTTAAAATTTGCATTTAATATTTTTATGATGGTCAAATGTGTTCATGTGAGTTACTAAGTCATGAAATTATGTACTCCTAGGTTTAAAATGTGCAAAATTAATGTTAACTTTGTGTGTGGTCGGCTATTATATGCACAGCAAAATGATTCGAATTTATTGATGCTGCGGCAGATGTTAAATTAATTAATAACATGAAAGAAGGTGTTGCCTTTTGGGCAATTATTAACAAGTTAAATACAGGCAAATTACATACAGTGCATTTTCAGAAATAGAGCATGGTCCATAAAGGCTATTTTACAAACGAAGAAAGGGAAATTCTCAATATAAAAATAGATAGATAGATAGATAGATAGATAGATCAAAGGGTAGATAATATGTCTCAGAAAGCGTTTCAAAGACAAATATATGGCTGTTTTATGGGGCTAGACAACCATTGTCTGTTATTTTAGCAGTGCATTTTATTTACGAGTTATTTAGATATGCTTACGCCTTTGTTAACTGTGCATTATATATCCTATTATTGATTTGTGGGGACAATGATGCATATGTGCACACCCAATGACCTGTTCAACACAATGCTTGTCATGTATGCCATACACACAGAAAGAAAGAAAGGGATAGCTGTCTAGTTATACAGACACAGCAGGTGAAAATAATGACATTTCTCTGATGTAGAAAATGTCACAAGCCCAGGTGAGTTGTGATAAAATTGGATTAGAGACTGCGGCTTCTGTAGTCATGTTAAACAAAGCAAGGGGAGGGCAGATAGGAAGGGAAGAGATTAGTGACAAATCTACAAACAACCACAAAGCAAATAAGTCAGATCACAAACAAATCTACCCACTTTATTGATACGGTAGTGTTTTTGTGTTTCTTCAAGGTACAGTGGTACAGAAAAGGGTGGTATGAAATAATTTACTTTCTGCAATACTGCTCACTTTTCTCTCATTGAATAACTTAAATTGCAAGTTGCACCACATGGAATTCATTCTAAATTCTAGTTTACATGAAGTGAACTGGCTTAGGGTTAATTCTTCCCATAGGACATTTACCTTACAGCGAGCTTGAACAAACGTTGGGGTTAAAAACATTGACCAAGAAAACGATTATCGCAGTGATGTAGAGGAAGGTCAGATGAACATTTTGATGTATCAAACTAAAAAACTCAATTTTTTTAACCAAAAATTTCTTCAAGCTCGCTGTGACCTGCTTCATGTACTGACACATGGAGAATGATCACAGTCTTTGGAAATACATTTTTCAGAACTTTGTGGAACAGAATGTTGTAACAAAACAATTCCAACATTTATATTTTTAATGTAATATCTTGACTAGCTTATAGATGTTAATGCACTTGTCTAAAAAGCCATCACAAATGAAACTGACATCCCACATCATAACACTTAACACCGTCAGTGAATTTGTCCATTGTAATTTTAGTTTCTACAAAAAAGTTTAATTGATTTAAATTAGTCTAATTGCTTTTTTGTAAATGTTACAGCATGGTGATTGGAATGCATGTTAATCTACAGGCCTATGGAAGAATATTATGAAATAAGTTTCAAAATTACCAAGAAAGCAAGAGCACACTTCAAAGATTTATTAAAAGTGATTATTTGGATTCAAATACAGTCAAAAAAAAGTTTGGTGATAGTACAGTGTGATAGTGCATTCTCCTGAGGAAAGATCTCTCTCTAGGTTGAATGATGGTAAGACAATGAGAGGAGCACCACAAGTGTGACTCATTACAATATAACTCCATTACATGTACGGTGTACTCTTATGAGGGATCACTTGGCAGTTCACCAGTCTCATATGAGCTAAAAAGTTGCTGTCGAAGATGCGAAAAGTATCTTCAATATTTTTGATGACCCTCTATAGGGAGATATATGTAACAGGAGTTAAAACTATTCTTACAACCCCACACACTTGTGCTTTTGTAGATGGTGCAATCTTTCCTCATCAAATATTCTGCAATTAGCTGGCCAGGCATTTGCAATGATGAACGTGCCCTGCCCTTTTCTCCCACAACATAAATCTTGAAATTTTAATGAGCAGCTTGTTAGTTCTTGTGCACTGTGAGCAATGTTGAGCATGCAGCTCGTACATCTGAATGCTTCGAGTTATTTTGGCAGTAAGCTTGGTTGTAGCTTGGTTGTAGCTTGCTGTAGCTTGGTTGTAATCTTGCCCAACACCTGCCTTAATTGGACCAGATTACACTGCTTGCCAGTCTAAGTCCAGATGACCAGGTTCTTGCTGCACACAATGGGCATCGAATTAGATGATTACTTTTCTAAATTTTAGTCCATGTTTAAGAAAAAATTAGTCCAGGTTAAAAAACATCCATGTTTAGAGTGCATTATCTTGGCTGGCAGATATTTGGATGAGGGATAAGGCCTCAGAAGTATCTATCTTATTTCTTTCTATGGTATACACTGCTTACTGTAAACATGGCAGATAGAGGAATATGACTCTGAATTTCAACATTTTTGAAGGTTTTTCATGAATGCAGCCGCAGTTTTGGGCTTAGTTTCACAAAAAATCAGTAAATGGCTGCCACCAATTCAAGATGGCAGAGTCCCATTTGTGTCCCAGGAGCCATTCACTGACAAGGCCGATGACCTGAAAAAAAAAGCTTGTGACAGTAGTGCATATGGAGATCTGCATGACCTTCCTGTCGCTCAACCTAAATGTTCTTTAAACTATAATGCACACTAGTCCATGAGACATCATGTGGTGGGGACAGTCTGAATGGGCTATCAGCCAGCATATTCTAATGATGGTCCACCATTACCGTCAAGCTGCTGAATAGCCATGAAAGCAAACGACGTCATGTTTAAACATGAGATGAACTGATCCCGAAATGAAGTCGCATCTGACTCAATGATTTCCCTATTCAACTATTCCTGGACTATGTCATTGAATAGCTCTTAGTCCTGACACCGTGAGGGCGAAAGACTCGGTTGTTGAGATTCTCTGGAAGCCATTTACTGGTTATTAGTGGAGGCCACAAAATTACAGAAATTCAAATCGTGCCATTGTCAACCAATTAGACATCCACCTAATATTCAATAACCAATTAGACGTCCACCTAATATTCAATAACCAATTAGACACCCACCTAATATTCAATAACCAATAAGTCATCCACCTAATATTCAATAACCAATCATATATATTATATAAGACATCCACCTAATATTCAATAACCAATTAGACATCCACCTTATATTCAAGGGATGTTTCCATAAATGGGGAACATCTTTTTAGCCTTATTCAATGTGGTGTCTCCTCACAATCAAGCACTCTTAATCATTATTTAGGTATAGGGGACTATGTATTACATTTTTGTAGATCAGGGGGGTATTTTTGCCACTTATGGATGCTGCATCATAGTTTGCAGATCAGTTCATCTCATGTTGAAACATGACATTTTCTGCTTTCAAGTTTCATGGCTATTCACAAGCTTTATAGACCAGCATTATGCTTGATGGGACAGAATGCTGCATATAGTTCAATGGCAATGAAGCCAAATCTGAAGGAGCATTCAGTCTGCTGTGCTGTTTCACGCGGTCACTCTTGTTGAACTTTGCTTTTGTGATTCTTTACTACTGAGTCAGCAGCCTTTGATTTGTTTTTGGAACGAAATCTGAGAGGATCATGGTCAGTTGTGGCCTGCAGAAGTGGTGCTTTTATGTGTCGCTGTGACACTGAATGTAATGAATAACTACATGTACTTACATTGTGTTCAGTTGCGTAATTAGGGGGGAGGGATTGGACTATAGCTAACCAGCCCCACCACCCCCAGCACAAAATTTAGATGGAAGAGATTGGAAATGCCGTGGTGCACTTCATTTAGATATTACGCCCCTAATTGTATTGGTAATTGACTCACGATGGAGTGAGTACATCGATTTTGGGAGCCATGATAAGTGCCATGATAAGTTACTTAATTTGCACGTTATCAGCATAAGTCTCTCTTAATTTTCTCTACTCATCGTTTTTTGCAAATAAGTTATTTCGTGCGCATTTTGGTGGAATATAAGATTCTTTCTAGACAGTCTTGAGATGAATACTTTCTGGTTGGGAATTTCTTGAAAGGGTGGTGTTTCATATAGAACCAAAATTTTTCGGGAAGTTTCAGTCTCCAAATTAATAGTGACTATCATCATTGCTCCGAAATCCAAGCCCCATGAACATCTAATGGTCCCCCCTCCCCATAAGTCAAAGCAAGGAAACAATTTCACAGGCAGGGTTTTCACTCACCTATTAACTGAAAGGATGTCTAAAGCACACTTTGGACTAATACTCAATTCAACGATCGTCTGAATATCAATGGCTTGTCCTGACAGATCCACTTCCTGCTATGCAAATTTCTCTCATTTAAAGCAGGAGCCTTTGCCAAATATGGTGCTCAGGGGAAGAGTCTGAATAAAATGATGTTGATTAGACTGATAGCTGATGCAGTGGAGGTAAAAAACCACACAGTCAATAGATTACACTTATCTGACTGTTAGAAAAGTATAACCCATGATAAAAGACATCATTCTCCTTGCTGTTGTTTGATGTCAGGGTCCATTTCAAAAAGACAGATAATCAGATAATATCATGAAATATGTATCTTTTGCTTCAATGCTATTACCATGCGTTTTATTATCCTGAAATGTACAAAATACTCAGAAAAGAAGAATAAGCGGGGAATTATCATTGGGCAATGGCAGGAGTGCTCAGATAATGCCTAATTCAATTACATTGTCAATTCTACTTCTTTACTTAAAGTTCCCCTCTGGCCTAACTGGTAAGTGCGCTTGTCAACTGGCTTTGAGGGCGTGGGTTCAAATCTCACCCCGGGACCTCACTTTAGTCCGAGCCCATGGGACATTAAATGGAGGCGGATTGTATCCAATGTTCTATGCTGGGGCAACTGAAAGACCCTGGGCATCCCTGAATTAATAGGGTATGTGCCAGACTCCCAGTCTTCTCATCTCATCATCATCATACGGCAATCGCCTGCCTCGATATAGCCCACTAAGGTGCTGCAGAGGCGTAAAACACAAACAAACAAACAAACAACTTCTCTACTTACCTTATCTGCGCACTGTTGGTTATTTCACAGTGCATGTTCAGGATCATTTCTGAGATTTTTCCCAGTGATTTCTGACATCTTTAAAACAGCATTGACGCTGCAAAGCAACATATACAGAATATTGCATTAAATTTGTAGTATGACAACTCATTTCATTCATAATTGACTAGCTGCTTTGACAAATACATGAGATATTATTGGTTATGTGAGCCAGCACTCATTATATATAGCACAGTACATGCAGTAGTACTATCCAAAGCTGTTTTTTAAAATGACTGCATTTGATTGCAAATAAGGATCTATAGGCAACAGTTTCACAATGCTTCATTTTTGCAAAACAAGACCATGCACATTTCATATGGCATAATATTATTTGGTATGTTTCATAAATGTATTTAAACACAGCTGTTGCACTTTATGAATTGACTTATTTTATCATTGAATAATAAACTGATATCCGACACTATGGTGTTTACTTAGTAAGTATGGTTCGTAAATAGCACCAGCTGTATATTGATGAGTCCTTTATAGATAGATGTAGTGATAAAAAAAACCAAGCAGTGTTTGAAAAGCTGTTGTGATATATTGTGAATGAAAATGCAAGTAAAGGGATCATATGTTACTCAAAAGTGCTAAAAATCCTAAATGGTCTAAAGATCTAAAATGTCCTGCCAATATCTAAAAATAACTTTTCTAAATTTCAAACAGTGTTTATAGCAAATTCTGGTTATTTTTTACCAAAGCTAACAATTTGAATAACTTTTAAAGATTTGACAGCAAACAACAGATGGAAAGTAGCAAGTAGGAGTTTGACAGAGAGGCAGAACATAGATTGCAACACATTTTTGACACTGAATGCAACATTTGTCAGCTGGTAGTTCTGACACATTGCCTTCCACAGCCTGTCCACCTTGACAGTAACTGCCTGCCCCTCAGGGCCCTTACTTAATCTTTCATCCATATTTCATGCCCTGGGTCCATGCGGAAACCAATCATGTACCTTGTTGCCGTTTTATATTCCTCCTATGCATTTCTGTCTGCCTTTATTAAAATAAATGAACCATTCACATCCGTTGTTCTTCAAATTCTGATATCGAATCTGGTGGTAAGCATACCACTGAAATGCTTTTATACATTTATAAACAGCATTACTGTCAATAGGCTGGTGCTCAAATATGGGGAGCCAAATTAGCTGATCAAAGCCCCCTCTGCTTTTTAGGTTGTTGACAAAGCCTCTGTGGCATCAGGCCAATTGAACCAGCTGTGTTCAATTACATGGATTCAGGCACCTGTGTGGTATTGACATAAACAGCAATCATCCAAAAAAGCATATCCGAAATGAGACATTGCATTGTAAAATATATTAATTCACTGTTAACAATGCGATAGACTGACCACTAATTTTGATAGCTAAATGTGCTCATTGGCATAATGCCTCTGGTAAGCCATTGGTGGAGATATCTGCATCGGGCTAGAATAATTGTGCTTTTTTATGTCTTCTGATATTCTAATTAATCTTTTTTTTCGATTTCAGGCTTATAATGTGGAGAAACTCACAGATGAACAGATTTCAGGTAAGATTTATATTCATTTTCACTTTGTCTCATGAAGTAGTTGGATATATTACAGTCTGCAGTAAACAGAATTTTTAACAGGATTTTATATTCAACATTCTTAGGATTCAACAGGTTTTTATATTTAACACTCTTATAATTTAACTTGACATAGTTCATATCATAATAATAATGGTGTAGCATCAGAAAGTTGGTAATAGTTTCTAGTGACATGTCAGTCTCTATTGAGCAAGTTTTACCCTTCAGGTCAAATTGTGTTTTAACTATAGATTCTAACCCCAATGATTAATGGTAGTCGAGGACCAGTTGACTGTCAAAATTATAGGAACAAAACCAATGTGAAGTTTTGATATTTTTTCTCCAGAATTCAGGGAAGCCTTCCAGCTGTTCGATAAGGACAGCAATGGCTACATCTCCACGAAAGAATTGGGAATGGTCATGAGATCTCTGGGTCAGAACCCAACTGAGGCTGAACTGATGGACATGATCAATGAAGTTGACATTGATGGTAGGTTGTTGTCATGGCAACAGTCGGTAATGTCTTAAATGGTCACAATGATTGTATTATATAAATATACATGTATTTCTTTATTATCAAGCTTAGTGCTTCCAGTCATCTTCATTTATTTATTGTGATAGAGTAATTTATGGATCCGTGTCGTTGCTTAGTCGTAATTGGGAGCATTTTGTGACATTTTGATATTAAATTTGGTTTCTGGGTAGGGTGGGATCGAAAGACAAGTGCAGTTTGATGGTTTATTTGTTGATACTGTGTCATGTTCTTCATTTATTAACAATATTATTTATTTCCCATTTTAAATGATTTTGTGTTTATTTAAACAGATGGTAAAATTTTTATTTTTGTTTTAAATTCTAACATTTAAAAAACTGTTGAGTTTTACTCTAATATCATGTTATCTTTGATATTGGTAATCTTTATCTATATAGTTTCATTGCTGTAAAAGCAGCTACTTATTATCTTTACTTTGTTTCATCTAATTTGCAGTATCAAATTATAAAATATTTGACAGCATATATAAATTTTGTTAAAATATTTTTTGGGTCTTAAAAGTCACGAATTACTTACTTTCTATGTGATTTCGAAAATCATCTGAAAGTCATACTGCCAAGTATAGGCCCTATGCGAATAATTAATTTGTTATATTTCGGGAATAATATTTCTAAGCATGCTTCTATTTTTTTTCATTGGGTTTTGAATAAGCAAACTTACTTACTTCCAAAAATTACTTGCCAAATGAAAGCTGCGGGTTGTTGTTTTGGTTTTTTTTGTGAATATTTGACCGTGATCTTTCTAGACTTTTGCTTTAGGAAAAGGACATTTTATGCAACATCATTTCTGTGCAATCTCTATAAAGTGTGCATATAGTGTAGATAGATCATATCTTTTCAGTTAATTTTGGGCTACTATTCAATGATAATTTTCAATTTCAAAAGTTATGATTTTAGTCTTATTCTTTCATTGTTTTACTCATAAATATTTCCTAATTAATTACCAGTTAATATTTTCACTCTATCTTGCTTGAACAAATAGATTTGTGATAATTTAACTGATTGACTGGTAATTTTGATAATGATTTTGTAACTTCAGTTAAACTTTGGTTTTATCGTAATTTACTTGCAGTTTTAGTAACTTCACTGTTTTAAAAAGTTATATTGTCAGAGCTATGATTTAATATTAATTTAACAATAATTTATGTACTAGTAACTGTGTATTCATTTGCGACATGTGATGACAATATTTGATTCAGTGTTGCTTGCAGTTTCTCCTTCATATGTTCTTCAAATTGTTCTTCAAATTGTTCTTCAATTGTCCATCTTGTCCCTCCTGTTTCTTCTCCTCGTTATAATTGTCTGCCTACCTTCATCTTCGTCATCTGATACACAAAGCTAAGACATCATCAGAATGTGTTGTTGTCATGATTTGCATGACACCATCTTGATTACAAAAGCATATTACAAGGATCAATCTGGTATAATTGCTTTCGTAATCTGAAATATCTAAATATTAAAACATTCTCTGAAATTTGAACTCGGGGTAGTCTGCTTCCTTCCGCCATTTCAACAGGATTAATCTTGCACAAGTTTCAAAGATATTTTTAAAATGATCTCCGTCAGTAGCTTCAAGGAAAATTTGCAATGCATTAACTCAAAAAATAAACGAACTCAAATAAAATAAAAATATTTCGACACTGTTTTTTTTCACTAGAAGTAGTGAGTTTCGAATTGATTCTGATGTAAATAGTACTATTTAGCAGAAATTCTTTTTGAAATTTGCTGGAAAATTATTCTGCCATCTGGATTGATTTCATTGTGAATTTTAATGGTATCCTTATTATTGCATGCTTGAAAGTCGATAGAAAATCGTATTAGATTTAGTATTCTGAATAACCATTTCCTGTGAATATTAACAAGCATTGCATAAACACAGTAAAAGTAAAGAAATGCTTTACAGACAAATTGCATTTCTAAATGAAAAATTTTGATGACAATGACTAAATTGAGCACTGTAGCACATCAGTAAGTCAGTCTCCGGAGCCTCTGCAATGAGATTCTGTCTCCTGTCTCGTGGTTATGGAAGTGCTCTTAAAGAGGCAGCGGAAGCTGAAATGGCTGATGTGGTGTTTACCTGATCAGGCAGCGGGACCGTGGACTTTCCCGAGTTCTTGAATATGATGGCCAAGAAGATGGGAAGCACAGACTCAGAGGAGGAGATACGGGAGGCGTTCAGAGTGTTCGACCGAGAATCAACGGGGTTCATCTCAACGGAAGAATTGAGATTTGTGATGAGGAACATCGGAGAGAAGATGACGGAGGAAGAAATAGATGAGATGATCAAAGAGGCCGACAACGATGGGGATGGACAGATCTCATATGAGGGTGAGAACCAAGGATTGTGAGCAGTGTTTTGTTAGAGGAATTGGGGAGGTAACCCATCGCCAAAATATACTAAAATTATGGGCTTTATTAGAGTCACAGTAATTGGAATATCTGTGGTATCATCAGGGCTTTGCGGTATAGATATGAGATTTTGATCTGAGAATATGGAGAAAATTTTTATGTCGCAACATAAGATTGCAGGAATTGTTATTTTCATCTGCTAACATGGAACAGTGGAATTAACAATGTTTTGGAATTCGGTTCAAATTCATACGGACTGAACATATCATGAAGGGAAATTATTTTTTGATCTACAGTGGTCCCTGCGTTATAAGACCCCCTGTTGTAAGACCACCTTGTCTTATGTGACCGCCTTCCTCCCGCACTAAGTAGTATTTTTAGTGCATTTTGCACCCCGATATGAGACCGCATCCCCACGAGAGACCGCTACATGACCGCAGAAGGGGCGGTCTTATAACGCAGGGACCACTGTATTCCATATAGAAGGTAAATGTATAACCTCGGTACCACCTTGACAAACAGGCAAATAAAAGCCATATTATTTTCATTTTTACCACTTATTGCAACGAAATTCAGAACTGACAGGAAGCCTGAGCCATAATACAGCCAAGGTTGCTGACATGACAGTATTGCTCTTTTATATATCCACTAACCTTGGATTCATGCTGACATGACATGCCATGAGTGTCATCTGAAGCTAATCCGCAAAGACAATAGTGATTGGAATTCTCCTGTCTACCTGTGCAAGGCCATACATATGTACAGCTTGGAATACTGATTTTAAATGACCTCCAAGCAACACTGTCTATAGCTTTTGTAAAAAGGCAATCTGTTTTAGTTAAAGGTTTATATTTAGGCCTATGTCTTTTGTAAGTGATCGGCACCTCATATGTAGACATAGCTGTAGATTGAGGAAAATATTATAATCTAGATCCTGGTACTTCTTATCTGGAGATGGTGAGGCTGTTATATCTCAGTTATCTGTGGACGGATTGACTGATTGAAAGATCCTCATAGATATGTTTATAAATTGACAGGAACATATTTTAGGTATGCAAATGGTTGCTTAGATGTTTGAAACAAGTATGGATACAAAGTAAAAACAAAAGATGCTTTTCCATGTAAGGTAATGACACAATGATAGTCTAACCTTGTTTTTGTAGGAGTGACAGCTTTAGTTTTAAGGAAAATTAGGATGTTTGACTGGTGCACTTTGTGAGGTTGCCTTTTTAAAACAAGTTGGGTTGAAATGCTGGCCAACAAACTCTAGGTAGTGGCTGCTTTATGCCATCAACATCAGTTATGCTCAACTGGTCAAGCTCAGCTAATTGTTTAAAAACCCACAACGGAGCCTTGAAGCTTGGACAGAATCTTAAAATTTGAAAGGTGCTTGGAGTGCGGTGGCGGGTAATTGTTAAAACACAAGTTAGAGAAGCTTCTTCTTTTGATGGTTTAAAAAGGAGAATCGGATGCTAACATAAGCTCATTTTGTTGAAATCGTGTACCATTTGTGAGACTTCCAATTTGACTCCTTCTGAAATGAGATTGCATCATATTTTTGTATCAATTAGATTTTTAAACTTTTGAAATAAAAGTGTCATGAACTGAATATATATTTTAAATTTTTCTTTTCAAAACTGGAAGTTGGATATAAATATGATAAAATAAAGCCCAAGATTTCGAAACCATGACTGAATAAACTGAATGTTTTTTCCACTGATCTGAGAACTCCCTTACTACACTTATATGCAATACAGTGGTATCTGAATTGTGGGACCCTTTGTTATAAGACTGATATACCAGGGGCGTTCAGAAAGTTCTGACAAATTTTTTGACGGACCTTCTTTTTGAAGCAGCTGAATGAAATTTTCACACATACAAAATATTTTCAGCTATGCCACAATCTATCTTTTAAATTATCATACCTTTAGAAGTGTTTAAGAACTTTGCTTTTTAGTTGCCGGGAAACGCAAACTCTGTGCACCCAGCGCAGCTAAATTTTTTTGACCAAATTGAACAATGTAGTAATGAAAGTAATCATTACAGTTCATGTAAAAATGGACTTGATCATGACCAAAATTATATTTCTTGATGGCCAAACAGTATTGCAAAGTGTACTACATTGCATTCCAATAACCCATTTGCTGAGACAATCACCGAGGTCCTTCAAACTGAGCGTTTCCCAAAATTGGTAGTTTTAAAGGAAATTTCTGGCCCCTCATTTCCCGTGACGATCATCATATCTATAATTTCTGTGCTCATACTAAAATTTTGGTATTACCAAAGTAAAGAAGGGCACATCTGGCAATTAAAGCATATTGGCAGGGTTACGGGTCATGCGGTTTTGAAGCAGTGCCTGTTTATAGTGATTTGCTTCAGCCCAAGCACCCCAAGTTCTTTGGGACAGCTGATTGAAAAGGTATTATGCTATTACTTCAGCAAATCAGTTTGAAATGTAACTATTTGTCTGGCATGAAATGGAATATGCCTTGGAGGAATGAGAGTCCATCAAGAACTAATTTTTCTCTTGATAAGATGTTTATTTACAGTAGGCCTACATTCTATGATCAAAAACAGTGCCAGTTTTCTGGATTTGGCCTAAAAATCTGCGTTACCATGGCAACTGAAAAGTGATTTTAACATTTCATGTACGATATTTTCAAAGTAGATGGCGAAGTAGCTGAAGATAGTTCTTTGAAAATTTCATTCAGCTGCTCCGAAGAGAAAGGTCTGCCAAAAAAATTGGTAAAACTTTCTGAACTCCCCTGGTACAGTGTATTTGACTGGGTTACTCCTGCACTAAGTGGTATTTTCAGTACATTTTAAACCTCCAAGAAACATCACCGGGCCGCGCAAGTCTTATAATGCAGGAACCACTGTCTTGTATTATTTCAGCAAGTCTTCCGTGATGAGTTTTCCCTTTCTCCCTTCAAACACTAATTAACATTGCAGGAAAACGTACTATTCGAAAGTAGGCACAATTAATATCTTGAAATTAATTTTCAACCTTTTTTCGTTGCAGAATTTGCTGTTATGATGTGCTTGAACAAGGCTTGAAGATTGACTGTCCACCATTTTGGATTCTAAAAGTATTCTGAAGAAAACACAAACGTCCGATGAAAGTTCACCACTATATATTTATAATGATATATACATTGGCATTGTAATAAGGATGTACACATTGGCATTTTAAGAATGTAGACAATATAGTCATATTGGAATATAGGTGATATTAAATTCGTGAGAATCTGTATAAAGGAATGAATGTCATTGAATGGAATGTCAGGAATATAAAAATGAATGATGATGCAAATGATTTGCTTATAGAAAGAATGTTTAACATTTGGATATAAACGAAATTCTATGAAAAGAATATAATCCTTGTTATTAGAGCAAGAATGTGCATTACAAAGAAAGGCCAAATTATGCAGAAGAACAAGGCGAAAGAGACATAGCTCTACAGAAGTGGATGGATTGCAATCCGGACAATGAGGAAGACTTTAGGTTAATCCGGGTATTCCCGATGAGTATAGGCATAGAAGATAGACATAGGGAACAGTATATAGCAGGAGGTTTATAGAAGAATATAGGAAATCCAGAATTTTGAAGATTATATATTCAAAATATGATCCTCGTGTACTTCATGTAGCAAAAGAGATAAGGGGAGAATGTGATAAGAAACTGCATGTGTCCATTGCAGCAAATTTGCGTTGAGGCTTCAAACATTTCACTTGATTCCAGTTTTTGCCATTTTTATCCACACCAGGGTTCAGTGGTATATGTTGTTGTTGAACATTTTAATCATGTTTTAAATGATGTTTTAATGTTTAATAATATGATACATGCTTTTAATGTTATTTGTTCATTGATGGTTTGATATTTGGAAAGGACCATGACACTTTATATTATATGGAATAGATCTTAATTAGTAACAGGATTGAAATGTCTGTTTTTAAGCCATTTACTTCAATTAGACATAATTGATTGATTAGTTAAGAGTTCAATGAATAGGTATGATACTTCTCTGATTTCAATTTGGCATTGATGCCACTTGCTTGGTGTTGACATTATTCCTTTTGAATATACACAATTTTGTGACTTATTGCAAATTCACATGATTTTACACCAACAGTAGTTTTCTTAAACTCATGCACCATTTCACTTTTGGACACAGGTCTCGTTTTCAATGATCTCCCTTACTGTAATGTTTCATTAAGAAGGAAATACCTAGTGTAATTATTGACAGTAGGTACAGTTTTGAATAGTGTATATAGAAACATAGTTGATTAGCCTGACATTGTAAACTATTTACAATAGGAGAATATTATGCAAACTTAAGCTTGCCAGTATTCAAAGGGGGGTTTCAAATTGTGTGATATGTATTTCTATTCCATTTAACCACAATGTACTGTTCTGGTTAAATATATTACTATCTTTGTATTAAATATAAGGAATTATGTATATTTCAACTAAATTAATACCATTTTGGCTGCTGTGTCAATGAAATATTCTCATAAGACAATTTTTAAAAAGTTTGCAAAATTGACAGATACACAGAGCCTGCTGTTAGTTGGCATTGTATTTTACACCAGATCATGCCATTGTCTAGTCCTAATCCTATTTGCTGGTAGAAAGTGGGTAAAATCACAAAATTACTTATAAAGCATTTCAGACATTCTATTCCGTGCATTTACTACAAAGATATTAACATTCATGTACATATGGTAGCTGCGTGAACTATGTGAGAGCTTTTCTTTTACAAAGACAAGAAAACTGTCCAGGAATGAATCTTTTAATGTCTGTGATTGATTTGATTATTGCACTGTTTGCTCACTGTTAAGATAAGAAAGACAGAATTATGAAAGTTTGAATATAATTCAATATTTTCACTGTATGTTGCTTGAACTGTTGAACACTTTAACTTGTTGGTTCGTTGATTTGATAATTGTACGAAATATTTTGCTCATGATAACTTGATGAGAAAGGATTTATGATTTTTGTCAGTTTAAGTTTATGTAGCTCTATTTCTTGAAGTGTTTGCTGAAGTGATTTCGCTTATAAATTCGCTATTAACTTGATTCACTTTTTAATGTTTTTCACCTCAGGGAAAATTACAATTTAGTTGATGTTAGTTAAGCAGCACACTTTTTAATATCTTATAGTCTTAAATTCCGCATATGTATTTACGGTTACGAGCACATTTTAAACTTAATTAACTTAGCAAATTTTAGCATAAATATAGAATTCTTTGTAAATGCAGGATAGCACATTAGAGTTGGCGATAGTTGTTTTTATTGAGATGAATAGTTTGAAGAGAATAGGCTAGAAGATAGGCAACACTGGAAATAGTTTTATCATTAGGAGTAGAGCCAGTACTTTTGTTAGTTGAGTATTTTTCAATGAATCTTTCCTATGCATGATTACAGCTCAAATTTTCAATTTGACGTTTTGAACTTTGGATTTCATTGTTGTTTTATATTATATCTCTTGCATGGATTTATCCTATTATAACTTTACACCTGTATATTATATAACATTATATGGCTCAATGTTTAACGTGATTCAACTATATATGTCCAGGGCTGTCTGTATTTGTTTGACAGACCCACAATCACATAACCATTTATTGTACAGTGACGACATGCACTCTGTGTTAATATTATACTTGTACATAAGTTGTTCAGCATTTAAGGTTTTCAAGTTTTATAATACATTACATTGCTGTCCTTTGACCTGTCACAGGTTTGCAGCTTACATGGTTTGCTGCATCTTCCATTTTTGACATTAATAAATATTTGCAATTTCTTCCTTTTTGCACAAAAAGCATAGAGTGTCTTTTGTTATCATTATAGAAATTCTTCCTTGGCGGTAGAAAAAATGTATACGAATCCATAAGCAACAAGCCACTGCAAAATTTGGAAGAATTTATAATGAGATAATATTATCTTGGATATTGCCAATGAATGAATAAGTTATTTTGTCCATAATGATGCCTGTAAACTGTAAATTGATGAGTAATTCATCAAGCATTGAAACCTGCATACTAAGAATGAGTTGAAACAGTTGTGATTATCCAACTAAGTACCAAAGCGGAAAGTGACAGAATCATTGCTGTTATCATTATAGAAATTCTTCCGTGGTGGTAGAAAAAATGTATACGAATCCATAAGCAACAAGCCACTGCAAAATTTGGAAGAATTTATAATGAGATAATATTATCTTGGATATTGCCAATGAATGAATAAGTTATTTTGTCCATAATGATGCCTGTAAACTGTAAACAACATACCAAGTGGGTATAGGTTAAATTTACGTCTGTGAAGAAATCATAACCTAATCTGGAACAAAGTGCGGTGTAGTTGTATTTTGGCCTTTCTTAAAGATGTTGATGAGGAAAAAAGAGCAGTCACCTGTATGGAGACTATGAAATTACAATTTTGTTGTATCTGCAAATGTAGCATACCAGTTGTGTCAGGATGTGAACTGGTCCTTATTGTTTGCAATTTGATTATAAGAGAATGTCATTAATTAAATAATTAAATTGTGACACCATCTGATTCAATCCATCAGATATTTATTTTATTGAAATTCCCTTTACAATCTGTAAGTAGCTGAGCTTGGCTCACCACCTGGTCAGCCAAATATACATAAAAGAAACAAGGTTATAATTTTTTCATTTTCAAAGAAATTTTGTTACTGATATAACTCCTATATATCAAGAATATATTGAAACTCACAAATTGATTATAAGAGAATGCCATTAATTAAATAATTAAATTATGACACCGTCTGATTCAATCCATCAGATATTTATTTTATTGAAATTCCCTTTACAATCTGTAAGTAGCTGAGCTTGGCTCACCACCTGGTCAGCCAAATATACAAAAAAAAACAAAAAAACGAGGTTATCATTTTTTCACTTTCACAGACATTTTGTTACTGATATAACACCTATCTATCAAGAATATATTGAAACTCACAAAACCTTTAACTAAATTCGGCTAAATCATTTTGCTCCAATGTATGCATCAAGGATTTCATTAATTACAGCAAAGAAGCAGTCTGAGAAACTTTTTAGTTTGCTCTAATCTTGATGAAAGATTAATTTGATAATAATCATCTAATTAATCTTTCATCAAGATAAGAGCAAACAAAAAAGAGTTAAGAACACTAGTCCAATAGGCGTTAGTCAACATAAAAGTTGTGAAGGTGACATGATTAATTAGATAATTCAGAGAAAATAACATTAGTGAAATTTGCATAAGTCAAAAAAGGGATTGCAAGGGTGCTGTCACTTTCCGCTTTGGTACTTAGTTGGATAATCACAACTGTTTCAACTCATTCTTAGTATCCAGGTTTCAATGCTTGATGAATTACTCGTCAATTTACAGTTTACAGGCATCATTATGGACAAAATAACTTATTCATTCATTGGCAATATCCAAGATAATATTATCTCATTATAAATAACATATGCATAGGAAATAGTTACTATTATAAATTGTTATAAATGTGTCACTATACAATAGGGATAATATCAAATTTGTTATTGTAAAATGTAACTACACACATAAGATACCAAGATTCAAATTTGAAAATGCAAAATGCACTTAGGGAAATTAAATATACATAGGGCAGTGCTTGTTTTATGTTCATTAGTGAATAGAAAGGTCTCATACAATTTGCAGAAGCTATTGATGGCCTGATCATTCCAGATGTATTCCCATGCTAAACATGACTGGTCACATGATGCATGGAATATCAATTATGTAGGAGCATGGAGATAATGAATAAATGCTTTTATAAGAAAAATGAGCGGTGCTGGATTGCATGCCGTTTCAGTGAATAAAAAGGCAAATGATTTTACTGAACAAACTGGACAGCTCTCTCTTTCTTTCGTTCTGTGTATTGGCGTACATGACTAGCATAGGGTTGAACAGGTCATTGGAGGTACACATATGCATCATTGTCCCAACAAAACAATAATTGGATAGATCTATAATGCTTGGTTAACCAAGAAGTAAGCATATTTGAATAACTCACAAATAAAATGTGCGGCTTTAATAACTTGCTAAACAATGGCATAAAAACGTCGTGAAAATGGAATATTCATATAACAATAGAGCTAAGCTCCAAATAGGCAGGTCTATTTCTCCTGTAGGACTTCTGGTTGCTGAGATTTCTGGCCAAACGTCTGTCCTCTGCTTGACGTGACAAACTATAATATACTTCCTGCACTACTGCTTGCTTTTCTCTCATTGAAGAGAGAGAGAGAGAGAGATTAGTTATTTCCAATAACAATGGTTTTAGGTGATAACAATAAGTACAATAATCGATCAGCTGGGTGACACATATTTTGACGCCATAAGCATCGCAAGCATACAAGCCACCAACAAGTTAATTATATTAATAAAATTATATATGCAAAAATAAGATATAGCTCTTGTTCACCAGTATTGAATAAAGTTATGTGCAAGTTAATGGAAACTTTGGAAAAAGGGAAACAGTTTTGATTGAGAAAGATAAAAGAAAAGGTACATGAATAATATAACATTTAAGAGAGAAAAAAATATATATATAAGAAAGAAAGAAATACAATTTGATTATATATGCAATTTTGCATATTACATGCACATTTTCATAGGTGGATGGTGGAAGTGACCTGGGGTTGTGACTTTGGATCAGATGTGAGAGAAAAAAAAATTGTGTTGATATTTTGATTAGAATTAAAATTAGAATGGGTATTTTTGGGCAAATCTTGTTAATTTTGACTGAAGCAGTTAGCGAAAATTACAAATGTAGCAATCCTGTAGGAGGCATGCACTTTCATAAATGGAAATTGTGATTCTTTTGAAATAAAAACACAGACTATATATGCTATGCATGCTAAATTCATCTCAAATGCAAGAAGGTAGGTTATTGATAATTAAAGACAGACGGAGTCTTATTGAGCGCATACATAATTGGTATTTGACTCTTGGGGGCACCAATGCATTACTTCCTCGTGTCTCATAGTTGTGGACATCTCTTAATCTGACAAGTGAGTATGAGTTAAAATAGCCTGGTAATGTCTTATTTGTTAGCTTATAGCAGAATTTATATTCCTGGAGTTTCAAAACATGTTCAATTTTTAGAATATCGAATTTCTTCATGATTGGTTCGGTATGGCTGTTGTATTTCGCTTTTGCAAGTGTCCTCACTGCTTTTTTATGCAGTTTTTGAATAATCTTTGATTTGTGTCCCCAAAGTAAGTAGCCGTAAATCAGGTGAGGAAATACAAGAGAGCTATACAGGACTAATAATGTGCTAGACGGTATGAAATGTTTAAGACGGCTCATTATTCCTGTTACTTTACTAATTTTTTCCCCAATTTTTTCCCACATGTGCTTTCCATGACAGGCACTTGTCTATTGTCACCCCTAAATAATCAAAGGTCTCCACTTGTGTTATGCCATTATTTTCGATAGAGATGTTCAGTGCAGGCGGTATCACTTATGGAATGCTAAATATCATTAGTTTGGTTTTGTTTACATTGAGTGAAAGTTTGTTAATTTTGAGCCAATTATTGACATTTTCTAGTTCTTTGTTCATGGTTGATTGCAGTGTAGGCAAATTTGACTTACCTACAAAGAATAATGAAGACAGCAGTGTCATCTGCATAGATAATGAATTTGAACATATTTGAGGATCTGTCAAAATTGTAGATTAGGAAAAAATAAAGGACCAAGTATAGAAGCCTTGTGGCACGCCTGTTTCTATGGGTAGCATGTTTGAATTTGTTTCATTAAAATTAACATACTGCTTTCTGTTCATTAGATAGCTTTTACACAAATTGTAGGCTTTGTTTCTTATTCCTTAATAATGCAACTTACTCAAGAGAATTTCATGGTCAAGAGTATCAAACGCCTTAGACAGATCCAGAAATGTGTTCAAGGGGAATTTCTTTTCTTCCAGTAGCTGGGTTATTCTATCTATATTTTCTATAATTGCAAGCTCTGTAGAATGATTTTTTCTAAAGCCGTACTGGCTGGTAAAAAATAAATTTTGATCTATAAAATGATTTGTAAGTTGTATAGAGATAACTTTTTCGAAGATTTTTGACAAGGCAGGTAAAAACAGAGATTGGCCGATAATTTTCGATGATATTCTGTTTTTTGTTTTTGTGTATTGGCACTATCTTTGCTATCTTTAGTTTGTTAGGAAATACTCCTTTCATCAGAGTCTGGTTGATGATTTTTGTCAAAGGAGAGACAATTACATTCCTAATTGATCTTATTAGTTTAATTGGTATGTTATCGTATCCACGACTAGACTTATTTGGTAGATTGTTAATGATTGTTTCTATGTCCTGTTCAGTAATTTCTTTGAACTGAAAATTATTTTCCACTGGAGAACTCAGATAGTCACTGCAGCAAAGATTTTGAGGAATGGAAATTTCGGAGGCAAGCTTTGGTCCGATAGAGTTAAAGTAGGAGTTAAATTTTTCAGAGATCACTTTTGGATCAGAAACAACGTTATCGTTTATCACGAAGAACTTAAATTGCAAGTGGCACCACATGGAATTCATTCTAAATTCTAGTTTACATTAAGTGAAATGGCCTGGGGTTAATTCTTCCCATAGGACATTTACCTGCTTCATGTACTGATACATGGAGAGTGATCACAGTCTTTGGAAATACATTTTTCAGAACTTTTTGGAACAGAATGGTGTAACAAAACAATTCCAACATTTACATGTTTAATGTAATATCTTTACTATGTTAATGCACTTGTCTAGAAAGCCCGAGGTCATGAATGAAACTGACATCCCACATCATAACACTGAACACTGTCAGTGAATTCGTTCATTGTAATTTTAGTTTCTACAAAAAAGTAATCATAAAATTGAAAACAATATATTAGAAAATTAATGGATTTTAAAATAGCCTTTGTTTTAATTGATTTCAATTAGTCTAGTTGCTTCTTTGTAAGTGTTACAGTATGGTGATTGGAGCCATGTTGATGTACTATAACAGGCCTTTGGAACAATATACTAAATAGGTTACAATATTGCCAAGAAATCAAGACCACACTTCAAAGATTTAACAAAAGTTATTGTTTAGATTCAAATAAATATATATTTTTTAAAGTTTGGTGATAGTACAGTGTGATAGTACATGGTACTGAGGAAAGATCTCTCTCTAGGTTGAATGATGGCAAGACAATGAGAGGAGCACTACAAGAGTGACTCATTACAATGTAACGGCAAGCAGATTTTCAGGCGTACGGCAAGCAGATTTTTTGGGAGGGCGAGCGATGTTTACCCGAATTTCATAATCGAAATTCCATGGCGTTTTATCGTAAATTCCTTGGGAACCATTGAGTTTCAATGATGTGAGTTTGATCATCTGCCCGAAATTTTAGTTTGCTTGTCCGAATTTCCGCTGTTTTCCAAACTTTCGGGGGGCTATCGCACCCCATGCCCCCCGTCTGATATGCCTATGGTAATTCCATGACATGTACGGTGTACTCTTATGAGGGATCACTTGGCAGTTCACCAGTCTCATATGAACTAAAAAGTTGCTGTCGAAGATGCAAAAAATATCTTCAATATTATTGATGACCCTCTAAAGGTAGATACATGTAACACGAGTTAGAACCATTCTTAACTCACACCCTTGTGCTCTTATATTTGGTGCAATCTTCCCTCATCAAATATTCTGCAATTAGCTGGCCAGGCATTTGCAATGATGAACGTGCCCTGCGCTTTTCTCCCACAACATAAATCTTGAAATTTTAATGAGCAGCTTGTTAGTTCTTGTGCACTGCAAGCAATGCTGAGCATGCAGCTCCTACGACTGAATGCTGCGAGTTATTTTGGCAGTAGGCTTGGTTGTAGCTTGGTTGTAATCTTCCTCAACACCTGCCTTAATTGGACCAGATTTCACTGCATGTCAGTCTAAATCAAGATGACCTGGTTCTTGCTGCTGCCAAGGTCCATCGAAATAGATGATTACTTTTCTAAATATTAGTCCATGTTTTTAATGATTTTAGTTCATGTTTGAAGTGAATTGTCTTGGCTTACCAGGGCAGAAATTTGGATGAGGGGCTAAGGCCTCAGAAGAATTTACCTCATCTGATGTTTTTGTATTGTATGCCTTTTTGAAGATTTTACATGAATTCCACCGCAGATTTGGGCTTAGTTTCACCATGGACGATCAAACTGTCCCTGGTTTCACAAACAATCCGAAAATGGCTGCACTATAATCACTATAGTCCCAGAGCTACGGGGGTTTCATTTATGTTTTTGAGGCTAAAAGGTTCAATGGGTGGGTTTTATGCAGAAAATTCTCAGGATTTCAAAAATGCAAGTCTTACAACTGTAAAGGTAGACACAACTTCACAATATTCATTTGAAGTAGGGTACCTCCTTATCTCGTTTTTCAGATTTTTTTGGGCCTCAGTTTCACAAAATATGTTCCTAAATCCATTCAGTGTGAGAAAAATACATTAGAATTGACTTTCCTGGTCAATTTTGTGATGCTGATTCCAAATCTGTGACTATTTTTACTCTAAATAAATTATGTGACCCTTTAATTTGCATTTAAAGATGGCCACCAATCTAAAATTAAAAATCGAAGGGTGTTTTAATGTTGACTATTCCAGCTGGTCTCTATGAATTTCAAACCAATATTGTCAATAAATCATTTGGAAAGTACAAATTCTCAGGATTTCAAATGTGTCTAGTATGTGAACCTACCTATTCTCTTTAGCTCCCTGTATTAGTTTGAAACTGTAGAAATGTCTGACGTTTTTGTGAATTTTGCAGCTGAAGTACAGAGAAATACCACATTTATTCATTAAAATAGACACAATTTCACATTTGACATTATCCAAAGTTGTCTGACTTGTTCTTTCACCTGGGAGGGGAGAGAACTATGGATGCCTTTTAAGTTTAGTTTTATAGCAGGTGGAATTAAGTACAAAGAAACTCCTATTATGTTAGATTTATGACAGCGAAATCACTTTCTGTAAGATGTTGATAATTTTTGCTTTCATTGGTACTCAGTCTTGCTTTTGTTTAGTGCTTGATGTGACTAACACAGCTATCAATAAATATTATATCTGTATGTATGTGTGTGTGTAGATGCTTTGGTGGTAGTAGAAGTCTCAATGTTTGCATGACAGACATGTTTTTCCTTTACTAATATCAGACATGTTTTTCCTTTATGATATGTAGAAATAATTTCTCATCGACATAAAAGTAATGAATGCCTATCCGTCCTCTGATGGGAACAAAGAAGATATACTTCTTTCAAATGATGCCTGGACAAAGAAGAACAAGAATTGTCCATAAAATCCATGCCATTAAACTTCCTGAACAGCAACAGTATTTGTATCACCTGTAGTGATACCAGAATTTCACTGTAGCACTCACGAATAAAGAAGTAATGGTAGCCAGGAAGTAACAGTTTTCTCAAAACATTAATTTATGGGTTTGAAGTAATGAAAGCAATATGTATTTGGCATTTGGAGGGTTGACAGTTGTAGTAACAAGTAAACCAAGGTGCCAAAAGAAAGCTGGTTGGGAATGTGTTATTCAGAGATCAGAATAAGAGGAATTGAAAATACATGGTTGGATTTTGTGCTTCCGAGGAAATTTGTGATACTGATAGCAACATTTATTTAGCTTTTGGGGGGTTTACAGTTGTAGTAAAAGGGAAACAAGGGTACCAAATGAAAACTGACATCAAGGGCTATCCATCCATATCCATTTTGGTTGGTTAGAAATAAGTCATGTATTGATTAGGACTGGTGGAATTGAAAATACATGGGAGGATTTTGAGTTTCCGAGGAGATTTTTAACGCTGATAGCAACATTCATTTAGCTTTTGGAAGGTTGACAGTACCAATAACAGGGAAACAAAGGTACCAAATGAAAGCCTACATCAGGGGCTATCCATCCATATCCATTTTGGTTGGTTAGGAATGAGTTATATAGGGATTAGGATAGGTGGATTTGAAAATACATAGGAGGATTTGTTGTTTCCCAGGAGATTTTTGATTCTAATAGCAACATTTATTTAGCTTTTGGAAGGTTGTCAGTACCAATAACAGGGAAACAAAGGTACCAAATTGAAGTTGACATAAAGTGCTATCCATCCATATCCATTTTTGTTGTTTAGAAGTGAGCAATATAGGGATTAGGACCTGTGGAATTGAAAATACATCGGAACATTTTGTGTTTCCGAGGTAATTTTTGATTCTGATAGCAACATTTATTTAGCTTTTGGAAGGTTGACATTAGCAATAACAGGGAGGCACCCAATTAAAGCTGACATCAAGTGCTATCCATCCATATCCATTTTGGTTGGTTAGGAATGAGTTATATAGGGATTAGGATAGGTGGAATAGAAAATACACGGGAGGATTTGTTGTTACCGAGGAGATTTTTGATTCTGATAGCAATATTTATTTAGCTTTGGGAAGGTGGCAGTACAAATGACAGGGAAACAAAGGTAACAAATTGAAGCTGACATCAAGTGCTATCCATCCATATCCATTTTTGTTGGTTAGGAATGAGTTGTATAGGGATTAGGACTTGTGGAATTGAAAATATATGGGTGAATTTTGTGTTTCCGAGGTAATTTTTGATTCTGATAGCAACATTTATTTAGCTTTGGAAGGTTGACAGTAGCAATAACAGGGAAACAAAGGTACCAAATGAAAGCTGACATCAAGTGCTATCCACAAATATCCATTTTAGTTGGTTAGGAGTGAGTTATAAACAATTAGGATAGGTGGATTTGAAAATACATAGGAGGATTTGGTGATTCCGAGGTAATTTTTGATTCTGATAGCAACATTTATTTAGCTTTTGGAAGGTTGACAGTACCAATAACAGGGAAACAAAAGTAACAAATTGAAGCTGACATCAAGTGCTATCCATCCATATCCACTTTGGTTGGTTAGGAATGAATTAAATAGGGATTAGGATAGGTGAAATTGAAAATACATGGGAGCACTTGTTGTTTCTGAGGAGATTTTTGATTCTGATGGCAACATTTATTTAGCTTTTGGAAGGTTGACAGTACCAATAACAGGGCAACAAAGGTACCAAATTGAAGCTGACATCAAGTGCTATCTATCCATATCCATTTTTGTTGGTTAGGAATGAGCAATATAGGGATAAGAACTTGTGGAATTGAAAATACATGAGAGGATTTTGAGTTTCTGAGGAGATTTTTGACAAAGAGAGCAATATTTATTTTGGTTTTGGAGGGTTGAAAGTTGTAGTAACAGGGAAACAAAGATACCAAATGAAAGCTGACATCAAGGGCTATCCATCCACATCCACTTTGGTTGTTTAGGAAGGAGGTATCCAGTAATAAGGATAGGTGGAATTGAAAATACATGGCCGGGTTTTTTTTTTTCTGAGGAGATTTTTGATACTGACAGCAGTATTTATTTAGTTTTTTGATAGTTGATAGTTGTAGTAACACTGGAACCATGATGCCAAAGGAAAGATGACATCAAGGGCTATCCATCCTCATTCTGTTTTGTTTGGTTAAGAACGAATCATCTAGTGATTGATCAAGTGATCTCCTGATTGGCAAGATGTGAAAAATGTGCTTTTTCCATTTGCTTAACATTAACGAAGCTGGTAGGACAATAAATTCGAATTATTAAGGACATTTAAATAATTTTAATGCATGCCACAATTCCGTATTAGGTAAATGCATATAATAGTACTATTGAACAATGAATCATTATAAGACTGTGAACATAGTTGAATAGCTATATCATTTTCCACGCTTTTGCAGTTGTTGACCATCTTCTTTTAGTTTGTGTGCATGGAGAACCAGCATATAATAGTACATCTTGGGGACTTCCACCTGCTATAAAACTAAACTTAAAAGGCATCCATAGTTCCCTCCCCTCCCAGGTGAAAGAACAAGTCAGACAACTTTGGATAATGTCAAATGTGAAATTGTGTCTATTTTAATGCATGAATATGTGGTATTTCTCAGCACTTCAGCTGCATAATTCACAAAATCGTCAGATATTTCTACAGTTTCAAACTAATGCAGGGAGCTAAAGAGAATAGATAGGTTCACATACTATACATATTTGAAATCCTGAGAATTTGTACTTTCCAAATGACTTATTGTCAATATTAGTGTGAATTTCATAGAGGCCTACTGGAATAGTCAACATTGAAACACCCTTCGCCTTTTTTATTTAGATTGGCGGCCATCTTTAAATGCAAATTAAGGGGTCACATAATTCATTTAGACTAAAAAAAGTGACAGATTTGGAATCAGCATCACAAAATTGACCAGGAAAGTCAATTCTAATGTATTTTTCTCACACTGAATGGATTTAGAAACATATTTTGTGAAACCGAGGCCCAAAAAAATCTGAAAAACGAGATAAGGAGGTACCCTAATTCAAATGAATATTGTGAAGTTGTGTCTACCTTTACAGTTGTAAGACTTGCATTTTTGAAATCCTGAGAATTTTCTGCATAAAACCCACCCATTGAACCTTTTAGCCTCAAAAACATAAATAAAACCCCCGCAGCTCTGGGACTACTATGGCAGAGTTCACTGACATAGCCAATGACCAGAAAAAAGCTTGTGATACCAGTGCGCATGGAGCATGGAGCTCTGCGTGACCTTCATGTTTTTCAACCTGACTGTTCCACGAGCTACGCACACTGGTCCATGAGACATCATGTGGTGGAGACAGTCTGACTGGGTATCAACCAGCATATTGCAATGATGGTCCACCATTACCGTCAGGCTGCTGAATAGCCATGAAAGCAAACGATGTTATGTTTAAACATGAGATGAACTGATCCCAAAATGAAGTTGCATCTGACTCAATGATTTCGCTATTCAACTATTCCTGGACTATGTCATTGAATAGCTCTTAGTAATGAAACAGTGAGGGCGAAAGACTCCGTTGTTGAGATTCTCTGGAAGCCATTTACTGGTTATTAGTTGGAGGCTGAAGTGGTGATTATGTCACAAACTTATGGGCTGCCATTATGATGCATGTGGTCTCAGTGGGTATAGGGTTACATCTGTGAAGAAATCAATTTCATCGTACATATCTGAAGTGAAGGGTGTATTGTAAAATATTGCAGTGAAAAATGGCGCCCTTCTTGGAATATCATATTAATACTGCATAGACCTGTCTTAATAACATTGACATCTACATTTGTAGACTATAGGGGTACTGCAAATGTAGATTATCCATTTTGTGACTAGGCCAGCTGGGAAATGTCACAAATCTCGAAATTCAAGTCAACAAATTAGACATTTATGTGGCTAAAATTCTCTTTATATTCTATAAGCAGTTGAGCAGGGTTGACTACTGTGCTAGCTGTTTTTTTATTTTTAGAAAATGATTAATGTTTTTTTCATCTGTGCAGAAACTTCATTATCCTACTCTTAAAAGTCTATCTATTCAACTGTGATGTCACCTCTTCTCCTCCATCTCCACTCCAGTCACATCCACCACATTTTCCATGACGCTTCATAGTGACATTACCTTTGAGTGTGGCTAATAAAATGCCTTGAAGTCCTCCCTTATTTCTTATTAATCATCTTTTTCTACACCCCTTTTCATGAAATTCCTTCATGCACCTCTACGACGCCATTAATTTGGCCTTCACGTTACTTGCACTTGCTCCCCCTGCTCTTATAAATGACCCAATGTATTTCGGAGGGAGGCACAGCCACTAAAAGAACAGCCTCAGCTGACCTGTGTTATGATCAAGCGTTTTCGCGGGCTTTGCTCTACAGATGCAACTTATCACATGTTCAGTCTATCGGCTCAATAGCAGATATCTAAACCCAAAAAACGCGACTTACATTTCAAATCTTTTCAAATACTCTCCAGCACTTTATTCCCATTCATTTTTCAAAATAAAAGTACTGCCAATAGGCTAAGCCCAAGCTAATGTTCATGTTCTAATACACACCTTCCAAACACTCCAGCTAACCTTTCTGCCCCCTCCCTTTATCATTTTAATCGAATGCATATACATTTTCACGACACTTACTTGGATTATAACATAACAGCTTCTAAAATACTCCTTTCCATTGGATGTTACATTACATGTTAAATCATCTCACTATACACACAAAGACCATCTCAAGCATGTCAACCAATACCTATCACTGATTGATTGATGCACGTATATCTGAAGGCAACTCCCTCCCATGTTGCACTGCGTGTTGACAAAAAACATAAAACCATAAAAAGAAGGCAAGCAGCCAAGAAAGCAACACAGCCCCATACAAAGATAGACAGATACATATACTGCAGATATAGACACAGGATACACAGGCAAACAGACAGACGCATAGATTATAGATCTATAGATTATCATACATAGCTACATACATACATACATCGATAGAGAAAATAGCTCCCTAGGCTGTTTCCTACATGAACATATCATGTATAGCTACGTGGTTTGTTACATTATGTACATACACAAACAGATACAGATAACTTTCACAATTATTTCCAATCTCACATTCTCTTTGTACAACAAGCCCTGTCAATGGCACACACTGTATATGATCCCCTATTATCTCCACGGGCCTTCTAGTTGATATAAAACCAATAAGGAGATAAGATATTAAAGCTCACAAAACTTTTCACTAATTTCGACGAAATGTAGTGATGTTTCTCCAGTGCATGCAGTGTGACAAATTTATTTGTTTTCTCCTATGTCGGAGAAAGATTAATTGGATAATTTGGAGATAAGAACGTAGGTTGAATAGGCATCAGTCAACACAAGGCTGTGAGGGCATGATTCTGTCAAAAACTCCTAGATCCTGCCATACTTTGTTTTAACTGTTTCTTAGTATCTAGGTCCCTCGCTGTGCTTTATGAATTACTTATCGATCAACAGTTGATAGACATTATTATCGACATAAGAATTCATTCATTCTTTGGTGATATCCAAGATAATTATCGCATTATGTATTTATTAAATATGCAGAGAAAATAGTTATTATAACAAATATGTTACTACATCGCAGAGATAATGTTAAGTTTGTTATTGTAAATCCTCAATGAACCTGGAACCATTACCAAGATTCAGATTTAAAGTGTAAATTGCACGTAAATCTGCAATAAGTGGCTATACTTTAACATACCTTTATGTAACATACACGTACACATGATGTGATTCATGAGTTATGTTCATTATGGAAAGGACAGGGCTCATACAACTTGCAGAAGCTATGGATGGCCTCATTATTGCAGATGCACTTGGAGCATATTCCCATGCTAAACACGCCTGGTCACACAATGCATGGAATATCAACTATGCAGGAGCATGGAGTCATTTGAGATAATGAATGAATCCTTGTACAAGAAAAATTGGCAATGTTGGATTACTTGCTGTTTCATTCATCCCATCACTGCAAGGTTCGTTTACACTCAACCTGACAACAAGCAATATAGAATACTGAAGTATTCTAATCCTTTAAATGCTTTTTGCCCGGTTTAAAAAATTGATGATTTAGATAATGTTTTTCTGGTTTTTACACAGCCAATTTTTGAAAGAACAAACTGACAGCAATAAAACATTCAAACATACATTCAATTGTTTTAAATGATTCCTAACTGAGAACTATGTTTGTCACACCGGGTGAGGATTAAATTTAAATCTTTTATTTAGTTATTTCTTCTCCCAATGCTGTTAGATGTTGTCAGGTTTGACTTACACAAGACCAATGAAAAAGACACATAGGCATTTCTTTCACAATTGATTTATGAACTTATGACTTACATAAATACAAAATTTATGTTAGCTTCATGTGTGGCCTCTTGACAGGTTGTTTAATGAACACACAGTAACCGTTTAGTGTTTGTTGATGTGGACACAGATGTTAAATTAATTAATAAAATCAATGGAATTATTTACTTTTCCATGCGATTTCTAACAAGTGAAAATGTAAGCCAATTACAATGTATGCCCGTAAACTTATAAAATTATGCTGAAGAAAAGATAGATAGGAAGACACATACGTTGAAAGATAGATACAAATATAGAGATAGATTGATAGATAATTAGATCTCCATTTCAAAGGGGAAAATGGCTATTTGTGGCTTGACAGCCTTTGTTTGGAAAGCTGTGCATTTCGTAGGTGAGCTCATTAAAAATATGCTTCAAAAATCTTCTTTAAGCTGGCCATTATAAAATGAATTATGGATTTATGAATACATTGATGTATGTATGTTTGCACAGTGACCTGTTCCACACAAGGATTATTATGTATGCTCGTATCAGGAAGAAAGAAAAGAATGTGTTATGGAAACAGCAGGTGAAAATAATGACATTTCTTTGATGTAGAATATGTTACAAACTCAGATGAGTTGTGTTAAAATTGTATGACTGACTGCATCTTTTGCAGTCATGTAAAAGAAACACAGAGGAGGGCTGAAAGGAAAAAAGAAAAATCAGTGACTCTAAAAAGAACAACAAATCAAAAGGGTCAGGTTTTTGACAATTGTATCTAAAAGTTAATCTATTATTGACTGTAATGTGCAAATTATTTTTGACAAGAGGACAGCCTGTTCAATATCTTACATGGACTCAAATTTCATTAAGATCAGAGCAGCACCATACTCTAGAACTCAGGATCCCCATTGAAGAGCTTCCTGGCCACAACAAACAAAAGTACAGAGGCCCTAGGTATCTTTCAACAGTTCTACGTGAATTAAGTGTCTGCATTACATTCTTACAGCATTTCAATTTGCAATACGTATGGTTGCTGGAACATTTTTCCCTCATCAGATATTCTGCAATTAGCTGGCCAGGCATTTTCAATGGTGAACGTGCCCTGCCCTTTTCTCCCACTACATAAATCGTGAAATTTTAATGAGCAGCTTGTTAGTTTTTGTGCACTATGAGTCTGTGGACAATGCTGAGCTTGCAGCCCCAAGGCTTGAATGCTGCAACTGGCAGTAATTTTGGCAGTAAGCCTGGTTATTGCATGGTGGCAATTTTCCATAACATCTTCCTCCATTAGACCCTGTTCTCATGGCTAACAAATTAGATTGATGACAGAGTTGAAGGGGGTCCAAAATATGTTACTTAGATGAATAACAAACTCATCCAACTTCAGAACTGAATTCAGGACCCCTTCAAGATATTGAAGAAGCAATGCTGCACACACGTTTGATCTGGAGTCCTGATACCTGTTGTTATGAATTGTCCTCCCTGCATCGTGTGGGGATGTTTCAAGCTGTAGCACTCTCTGCCACATCTTTTTCTAATTCTGCAACATGCCAGGTGACTCATGGTTGCCTTAATTTGTCTCTATATCACTGATTGATAGGTTTGTTTTTCAATCTTGTTGTGATAAATTCAATATCCGAGAACTTGCTAATCCACTCAATTTATAATGACATGCCTCAACTGGCATGCTGTAACATGTGCTGACTTTTTGGAGACTGGATTCTTATATATGTTTTTCTTTTTCTTCAGGCTTAATCTGGTATATTGCCGCTGTAAGCTGTGTCAGCTTATTCTGCATAATTTTGACACAAATCCAGCTACTGTTCAAGGGATGTTTCAGTGAATGGGGGAACATCTTTTTAGCCTTATTCAATCTGGTGTCTCCTGCAACACACATCCTTTCAGACAAGATTACTTGAGACAACACTATGCTGCTGACGATGCTGCTGTAGGTGGAGTTTGTGCTGTTTTTATAGTTTTCGGTTGCCGAGTGTATTGCAGTCGACGTCGCGAAACTTTATGGTTTGGGGAGGAGGAGTTTCCAGTGGTAGACATAATGATGAGATGATAAGGCTGTGAGTCCATCTATAAGAGAAACTCTGCTCCCTGTGTTGGGGTCTTTCATAAGCCTGAACCAGTGAACATAAACTACAGAGTTACAGTACCTTCAACATTAACGTCACATGCCATGATGACTGAGTTCCATGGGTGGGATTTGAACCCCCACCTCAGCTGACAGCACAATCAAGCACTCTTAACCTTTATGGAGGTATAGGGGACTTTGTATATCATTTATGTTGATCAGTGAATATTTTTGCCACTTATGGTGCTGTAGGAATGGATGTTGCTACATTGTTGGCACGTCAGCTCATCTCATGTTTAAACATGACATCGCCTGCCTTTCATGGCTATTCACAGGCTTGATGGACCAGCATTATGCTTGATGGAACAGCTTGCAGCATAGCTCAATGACAGTGAAGCCAAAGTCTGAAAAGCATTCAGTCTAATGTGCTGCTTCATGCGCAGAGCCCTGTTTTCACAAGACCAAAAGCTTTCCCTAGATTTGGGCCATGTCATTGAATAGCTGCTTAAGCACGTGTGGGACTTTGCTTTTGTGATTCTTCAGCAGCCATTCACTGATTGTTTTTGGAACAAAAGCATGGCTGGATCATGGCCAGTAGGAGCCTGCCAGGAGTGGTTTTCTTACATGAGGGGTAGGGAACTGACTAACCTCATGCACTTACTATATTGTGGGGATAATGGACTGTCGTTGGAGGGTGTGCAGGGTCATAGTTCGCTTGATTATTGACTTTATTAGCATAAAGTAAGCTGCACCTGTGCGCTGTATTGAGGAATCTGTGTGAACACATTGGGACCAAACAGCTGGGTAAAAAAGCTGGAAAAATTAAATAAATTGGGATTTATCATTTATAAAAGACAAGATTGCTTCCGATGATGTCTGTTTCCATTTAATTGTTATTTCTACTTTTTTGCTTATTTAAACTGCACTGTTGGTCATGGTGCATGTTTGGGATTATTTCAGAGAATGTTTTTACGTGAATTAACATTTTCTGACATCTTTAAAATAGAATTGACACCACACAGAAACAACTCCGGAATATTGCATTTGAATTCAT
Organism: Platynereis dumerilii; assembly: GCA_026936325.1. Classification (NCBI taxonomy): domain Eukaryota; kingdom Metazoa; phylum Annelida; class Polychaeta; order Phyllodocida; family Nereididae; genus Platynereis; species Platynereis dumerilii. Next base: position 28,284,710 of record JAPTHN010000005.1, read on the forward strand.
AGTTTGACTACTCATTTCATTCATCACTGACTTTCTTTGACAATTAGATGAGAATAATTTTATATGTAAGTTTTTATATGTAAGATAGTACTAATTGAAACTGCTGCCTTAAACACCTGCATTGACCATTTTTATGACAAACAAGGATATAGACTACAGTTTTATAAGGCTTTATTTTGCAAAGTAAGACCATTAATATTTTATACTGCATATTTGGTATGTTTCATAAATGTATTTAAACACAGCTGTTGAATTTTATGAATTGACTTATTTTAACATTGAATGATATACTGAAATCTGACACTATGGTGTTTACTTAGTAAATATGGTTAATAAATAGCACCAGCTGCATATTGATGAGTCTTTTATAGCTTGATGTAGTGATAAAAAAACCAGCAGTGTTTGAAAGCTGCTTTGATATAGTGTGAACGAAAATGCAGTAAGGGGATTGTGTGTTACTCAAAAGTGCCGAAAATCCTTTTAAAATGGTCTAAAGATGTAAAAAGTCTTGACAGTATCTAAAAATAACTTTACTATTTTAAACAGTGTTTGTAACAAATCCTGGTTGTTTTTGTTTGCAAAAACGTATGTTACCAAAGCTAACAAAAATGCAATTTGAATAACTTTTAAAGATTTGACAGCAGCAACAGAAAGAAAGTAGCAAGTAAGAAGCATTTGACGGTGAAACAGAACATGGATTGCAAGTTTGCAAAAAATTTTTACCCTGAATACAATGTTTGTCAGCTAGTAGTTCTGACACACCGCCTTCCGTAGCCTGTCCACCTTGACAGAAACTGCCTGCCCCTTAGGGCACTTACTTAATCTTTCATCCATATTTCATGCCCTGGGTCCATGCGGAAACCAATCATGCACCTTGTTGCCATTTTATATGCCTCCTGTGTATATCTAGTTGTCTTTATTAAAATAAATGAAGCATTCACATCCTTTGTTCTTCAAATTCTGGTATCGAATCTGGTGGTAAAAATACCACTGAAATGCTTTAATACATTTATAAACTGCATTACTGTCAATAGCCTGGTGCTCAAATATGGGGAGCCGAATTAGCTTATCAAAGCCCCCTCTGCTTTTTAGGTTGTTGACAAAGCCTCTGTGGCATCAGGCCAATTGAACCAGCTGTGTTCAATTACATGGATTCTGGCACCTGTGTGTTATTCACATACACAACAATCATCCAAAAAAGCATACACGAAATGAGACATTGCATTGTATTAATTTATTAATTCACTGTCAGGAATGCAATAGACTGACCACTAATTTTGATAGCTAAATGTGGTCGTTAACATAATGCCTCTGGTAAGCCATTGGTGGAGATATCTGCATCAGGCTAGAATTATCATGTTTTTTTAATAAATCTTCTGATGTTCTAATTTATAATTTTTTGGGATTTCTCAGTATTCAACAGGTTTTTATATTTAACACTCTTATCATTTAACTTGACATAGTTCATATCATCATAAAATGGAGTAGCGTCAGAGAATTGGCAATAGTTCCAAGTGACATGTCTTTCTTTAATCAGCAAGTTCTGCGCTTCAGGTCAAATTGTGTTATAGCTATAAATTCTAACTTACCACAATGATTAATTGTAGTCGAGGACCAGTTTACCATCAAAAAATTATAGCACCAAACCAAAGTGAAGTGTTCATATTTTTGCTTCAGAATTCAGGGAAGCCTTGTAGCTGTTTGATAAGGACAGCAATGGCTACATCTCCACAAAAGAAATGGGGATGGTCATGAGATCTCTGGGTCAGAACCCAACTGAGGCTGAACTGATGGACATGATCAATGAAGTTGACATTGATGGTAGATCGTTATCAGGGCAGCAATCGGTAACATCTTAACATGGTCACAATGATTGTATTTTGATAATGATTTAATTTAATTTTAGTAACTTCACCTTTATTTAAAAAGCAATATTGTCAGATCAATGATTTAATATTAATTTAACAATAATTTATGTACTAGTAACTGTGTATTCATTTGCAACATGTGATGACAATATTTGATTCAGTGTTGCTTGCAGTTTCTTCTTCATATGTTCTTCAAATTGTTCTTCAAATTGTTCTTCAATTGTCCATCTTGTCCCTCATGTTTCTTCTCCTCGTTATACTTGTCTGCCTACCTTCATCTTCGTCATCTGATACACAAAAAGCTATGACATCATCAGAATGTGTTGTTGTCATGATTTGCATGACACCATCTTGATTACAAAAGCATATTACAAGGATCAATCTGGTATACTTGCTTTCGTAATCTGAAATATCTAAAACATTCTGAAATTTGAACTCGGGGTAGTCTGCTCCCTTCCGCCATTTCAACAGGATTAATCTTGCACAAGTTTCAAAGATATTTTTAAAATGATCTCCATCAGTAACTTCAAGGAAAATTTGCAATGCAGAACTACCTCAAAAAATTGACGAGCATAAGCAAAATAGTTCGACACTCTTTCTTTTTTACTAGAAGTAGTGAGTTTCGAATTGATTCTGATGTAAATAATACTATTTAACAGAAATTCCTTTTGAAATTTGCTTGAAAATTATTCTGCATTATTCTCCCATTTGGCCTGATTTCATTTTGAATCTTAATGGTATCCTTAGATTTATTGCATGCTTAAAAGTCGATTGAAAATCCTATTAGAGTTAGAAATCTGAATAAATGTTGCTATTGGATATAAAGAAGCATTGCATAAGACAGTAAAAGTTAAAAATTGCTTTAAAGACTAATTGCCAAAATGAAAGTATAGGCTTTATTAGAGTCACAGTAATTGGAATATGTCTGTGGTAACATTAGGGCTTTGCGAAGTATGTATGAGATTTCGATCTGAGAATATGGAGAAAATTTGAAAACTCTGTTTTGTTGTGGCAACATAAGATAGCAGGAATTGTTACTTTCATCTGCTACCATGGAACAGTGGAATTAACAATGTCTAGGAATTTGGTGTAAGTTCATATGGACTGAACATAATTATCATGAAGGGAACTTTTTTTTATCTATTCCATATACAAGGTAAATTTATAACCTTGATACCACCTTGGCAAACTGGCAAATAAAAGGGCATATTTTTTTCAGTTTATTCCTTTCATTTATCAGCATTTTACACCGTTGTGCAATGAATTCAGTACTGACAGGAAGCCTGAGCCACAATACAGCCAAGGTTGCCTACCATATATTTGACAGTATCTCTCTTTTATATCCACTAACATTGCATGCCATGAGTGTCATCTGTGGCTAATCCGCAAAGACAATAGTGATTGACATTCTCCTGTCTGCCTGCAGAGTGCAGACAGCTCGGAGCACTGATTTTTAATGACCTCAAAGTGACACTGTCTATTGCTTCTGTAGTGAAAAAGGCAATCTATTTTTAGCTAAATGTTTATATTTAAGTCTTTTGTAAGTGATCAGCACCTCACAGTTAAACATAGTCCCAGGTGGAGGAAATATTTATAATTTATATCCTGGAACTTCTTATCTGGAGATGGTGAGGATGACAGATGGCTTGACTGATAGACAAGTACATACATGTTGCTTGTGACAATGTCTCTACTGCCATTGTGTCTAATATCCAAAAGTGCTTTTCAAAAGACTTTGGATATTCCAAATAGCACTATGAGGATATTTGAAAAGGTCAAATATCCCCCAAGATGCTATTTGGATATTTCATCAGACCCTATTTCATCAGATGATATTCCATCTTAAGCTTTGGCTGACCGTATGGAGCTTTGGCAGACCGTATGGAGCTTTGGCAGCTGCCAATTATTCTCCGGGTCCTATTTTTGGTTCCAAAATATCCAGCAGAGGGGGCTTCAACTTCACAGGCCCTGGATACATGCTGTTGTAGAAGAGATGGCAGTGCATGACAGCCCAAAGTTCTAACAAATAGTGTCCAAATAGTTCCTAACCATGAGACACTATTTGGTCACTATTTGATGTAGAAGAGATGGCTGTCAATATACTATGACAAAGTTTCTAACATAGCACATTAGAACTTTTGGAAAAGTTCAGTAGAAAATGTGGCATGGTTGCACTTTTTGGATATTTCGTGAGGGATATTGGCAAATCATGGTGAGGGGAGTAGATATTGTGACAAAGACCTATTTTAGTGTCTGGCATGCAAAAAGCAGCCCAATTTGCAAATTTGGCATGTAGACCTTTCGGCTGTAACACATGTATATATATTTTAGGTATACACATGGTTTCTCATGGACTGGATTTTTTTTTGATTTTCAAAACCGGTAGTAGGATATAAATATGATAAAGTAAAGCCCAAGATATTGAAACCATGAATGAAGAAACCATGTAGTGTCTCTGAATTATGAGACTTGAGAATCTCCTTACTACACTCATATGCAATACAATGGTCTCTGAATTATGAGACCTGAGAATCCCCTTACTAGGTTCATGTGCAATACAGTGTTCTCTAAATTATGCGTGAGAACCCTCTTTCTACACTCTTATGCAATACAGTGGTCTCTAAATTATGAGACCTGAGAACCCTCTTTCTACACTCATATGCAATACAATTGTCTATGAATTATGAGACATGAGAATCCTCTTACTACACTCATATGAAATACAGTGGTCTCTAAATTATGAGACCTGAAAACCCTCTTACTACACTCATACACAATACAGTGGTCTCTGAATTATGAGAACCTTTGTTATATGACTGATGTACCTCGTACGTAGTGTTTCCAACGAGTCTCGCTCGTGACTCTCGAGAATGGTCATTGTCTAGTGAACGAGACTCGATAATTTCTTGAGAAATCTAGGACACTGTCCTTCCATAGGCACAATGATATAACAAGAGGGATTTAGTCATGCAATGGATCACATTTTTTGGCTTTACAATGTCTTTTGCAGTTTTAATGCTAACCTGTGTGTTTTGTTTCTATAAATCACAGGTTAACATCCAGATAATATACAATTCTAAAACATTTGTGCAAGTTCAACTTCAGCATTTATCTGGATATTAAAAATTGAACAATTGAGCAGGTACACAATAACAATAATATCAATCAAAACAAAGCAACAATGTGAAATGCCTTGTAACAGTTATAAACATTATACACATGAATACCAGGTCAAACAATGATCAACATTTTAATTAGCAAGACTCGCTCAGCGAGACGAGAAAATGCTGAGTCATTGTTAATCTCGAGACTTCTCGAGAATTCTTGGTCTCGTTGGAAACACTACTCGTATGTGACTAAGTTTCTCCTGCACTAAGTGGTACTTTTAGTACATTTTAAACCCCCAAGTGAGAACCATCCATGACTAAAGGAAAGCAGTCTTATAATGCATGGACCACTTTCTAAGTATTATTAGATTATAGAATACTTCTTCACTAATGAGTTTACAAACCATCTTTCCCGTTTAAGCTTCAAACACAATAAAACAGTGCATGAAACCGTACTATTCAAAGGTTGGCACATTTAGTGCCCTGAAACTAATTTCAACCTTTTTTCGTTGCAGAATTTGCTTTTATGATGTGCTTGAACAAGGCTTGAAAATTATTGAATGTCCACCATATTGGGTTCCAAAAGTATTCTGAAGAAAACACAAATGTCCGATGAAAGTTCACCGCTATATACTTATAAGGATATATACATTGGCATTGTAATAAGGATGTACACATTGGCATTTTAAGAATGTAGATAATATAGTCATATAGGAATATAGATGATATTAACTTTGTGAGAATCTGTATAAAGGAATGAAAGTCATTGAATGGAATGTCAGGAATATATAAATGTCAATGAATGATGATGCAAATGGTTTGCTTATATAAAGAGTGTTTAGCATTTGGATATAAACGAAATTCTATGAAAAGAATATAATCCCTGATAAGAGAGCAAGAATAGTGCGCATTTCAAAGAAAGGCCAAATTATGCAGAAGAACAGGACGAAAGAGACGTGACATTGGAGAAGGCGATTGCAATCCAGACATCATTGGAAGACTTTAGGTCCAGATGCTTATAGGCATAGACGATAGACATAGGGAAGAATTTGTATAGCATGAAGTATATAGAAGAATATAGGAAATCCAGAATTTTGAAGATTATATATGTATCAATTATGATATCTTTAAATGTCAATAAAAGTGATATATTCAAAGTATGTTCCTCATGTGCTTCATGTAGCAAAAGAGATAAGGGAAGAATGTGATAAGAAACTGCATGTGTCCATTGCAGCAAATTTCGTTGAGGCTTCAAATATTTCACTTGATTCCAGTTTTTGCCATTTTTATCCACACCAGGGTTCAGTGGTATATGTTGTTTTTGAACATTTTAATTATGTTTTAAATGATGTTTTAATGTTTAATAATATGATACATGCTTTTAATGTTATTTGTTCAATGATGGTTTGATATTTGGAAACGACCATGACACTTTATATTATATGGAATAGATCTTAATTAGTAACAGGATTGAAATGTCTGGTTTTAAGCCATTTACTTCAATTAGACATAATTGATTGATTAGTTAAGAGTTCAATGCTTCTCTGATTTCAATTTGGAATTGATGCCACTTGCTTGGTGTTGACATTATTCCTTTTGAATATACACAATTTTGCGACTTTGTGTCGAACTCGCATGATTTTACACCAACAGTAGTTTTCTTGAACTCATGCACCATTTCACTTTTGGACACAGGTCTCATTTTCATTGATCTCCTTTACTGTAATGTTTCATTAAGAGGGGAAAACCTAGTGTAATTATTGACAGTAGGTACCGTTTTGAACAGTGTATATAGAAACATAGTTGATTAGCCTGACATTGTAAACTATTTACAATAGGAGAATATTATGCAAACTTAAGCTTGCCAGTATTCAAAGGGGGGTTTCAAATTGTGTGATATGTATTTCCATTCGATTTAACCATAATGTACTGTCCTGGTGTTTTTATATTATTATCTCTCTACTAAACATTAGGAATTATGTATATTTCATCTAAATTAATGCAATTTTGGCTACGATTTGGTAAACATCACATGAAATATTCTGGTTGACAATTTTTAAAAAGTAAAATTTACCGAAATATAAAGCCAGCTGTTAGTGTGAGTTGTACTTTGAATCAGATCACTGCATCAATTGTCTAGTCCTATCAGCAGTGTATGAAATCACAAAATTATTATAAAGCATTCGATACATCATTCCACATATATACCAGCCCATTCTCCCTCTTAGTTCCAATCTATGAACAGAACCAGCTTTTGTTGTATATACTACAATGATATTAATATCCATGTAGAGTAGCACAGGGCATGCAGCCCCCCTTAACTTTGAGGTGCGATTTGACCTACTTTTTGTGGTCGATTATTCAAATGCTTATGTTGTCAGGAAGGGATCACTTGACTCTACTTATAACTAGTGAAACAAATGTCTACCAATTTTAATAAAGGGGTTATGGCCCTTTTTGTAAAAAAATATAAAATGGCCTTCTTACCCAACCCATCGGGCAAGAAGCCCCCCTATAATAATCCCATGGCAATTTTTTTTGTGAGCACATTCAGCTTGAAAGTTATTTCTTGGGGTTCTTCTATCATTTTTAAGGCATTCTATTCACGTTTTCTGAATTTCAGAATTTTTCTATTCATACATTAATTTTTTAAATATTTTTTGCCCTGTTTTAATTTCGGCCAAATTATATTTCGATTTCAATTAGCTATTCTATCAAGATTTTAAGTTAAAGTACACATTATGAAATGGTTCCTGAAGCAGCTTCGAGGCCTCAGTGAAGGGGAGCCTCATGCCCCATACCATGTGGGGCCTCTTGCCCCAAACTCACATATTTAATTTGACCTCTATATTTTGAGATAAAATGCAAAAAATATGATCCGAATCATATTTATGTAATGGTCATAAAGTGAAGCAATGCAGATATCCATTATTCTTTAAAAAAATTCTAAAGTTATTTCTGACAACCACTTTCAAAGAATTAATCAAAGTTACAAAAACAATGCTCCTTTTTTTGTTTCTTTAATTACTTCTATGTTTTGGTGCTGTTTGCCCTGAAAATTTGTGACGTCACCTAAAAATCCTTTAGCTTCAATCCTATCAATAAGAAAAAGCACCAAAAATGTAAGTTAAGATATAACCCTGGGTGGGCCTCTCACCTAACCCGGGCTTTTTGTCCCGACCCACTCTACATGTGGTAGCTGTGTGAACTATGTGAGAGCTATTCTTTTACAAAGACAAGAAAACTGTCCAGGAATGAATCGTTTAATGTCTGTGATTGATTTGATTATTGCACTGTTTGCTCTCTGTTATGAAAAGAAAGACAGAATTTTGAATGTTTGAATATAAATTAAAACTTTCGCTGTATGTTGCTTGAACTGTTGAACACTTTAAATTGTTGGTTCGCTGATTTGATAATTGTATGGAATATTTTGCTCATGATAACTTGATGAGAAAGGATTTATGATTTTTGTTAGTTTAAGTATCTAACTCTATTTCTTGAAGTGTTCGCTGAAGTGATTTTACTTATAAATTTGCTATTATCTTGATTCACTTTCTTATGTTTTTCACCTCAGAGAAAATTTAGTTGATGTTAGTTAATGTAAGTGTAGCAGATGTGCCCTGGTTCCAGTGCTGGCCACTGGTGGTGTTGTTGTTGCCACCAGGGGCTCTGCTGCACCTCCCTCCACCAGCCCAAATCTGGCAGAACAAGCCTGGCAGCAGAAGGAAGCAGACCTACACTAAGAGACACTGGTACATTTGCACATTGCACATTGTATTATTGTTATTGTGTAGGCCTATTAAATTTCTACATTGGTGTCAGAAGTGAGCTCTTGACCTTGCAAACTTTTCTTAAATTTAAAATTATTCTTAAACTGTAATCAAATTATTTTGTAGTCATTGCCAAGCCATTGGGAACTGTCTGTTTGGCTCTCACTGAGGACAGTAATACTGATTTTTCGGTGAACTGACAGTCAGATTCTAGGCTTGTGCAAAGTATCTGCAAATTATTATTTAATGTTTGTAAATTCTCTTGAATTCAGAGGGCAGATATCATTTTGCACTTTCTGAACTTGACAGTTTGAATTAGCCAAGGTGTCGTGTGAATATTTACACCTTCATTCATTTCATTCACACCTTCATTCATTTCATTCACACCTTGACCAAGAGGATTTGAACCTGTGACTAACATAGTACAATAGGACATCCTCTGAGGTCATATAGTGCACCCACTCCCAAAAAATTTAATAGGGGAGAGTGGGGTAAGTTGTTTATTTCTAAACTTCTGAGTGTTTTGCTAGTTTTCTGCTGTGTTTTCTTGTGGAATTCTATGGGAATGTGTATGCTTTGGCATACTGCATCTACAGGCATTTAACAAGAGACACAGACAGAGACGTAGGCAATTCTCTTAAAATTTTAAGTTACTTATTAGTTAAGAAGGTTTAAGAAATTAGACAACTCAATTCTGCTTCTTTACAATTGTTGTACCTTTCTTGAATCCTGTGGATTGCATGTTCATACATTGTGGCTACGGGTATTCTACAAGTATCAATTGTGAAATAATTTGCTAATTCTTGTAAACTTATTGAGTTAAACTTAGTGGTTGAGGTATACCAAACTTTCTAAAAGTTTTAGGCTATACATTAGGCCACTAAATAATTACATACTTGAGTATTATATACTGTAGTATTAATTATTTCAACTCTAGTTTCTTAGAATAAGTCAGTGTAGGCTGGTAACTTATTGGGACCCAGCCTGAGAGAGCTCTTTCCGTGAGGTTAGTGGATGGCTCTTGTTGCTCGTCTTTGACTGAGTGTTACAAGACCCTCTTTTCCTCATTGTTAGCCAAAGTCATACCTGGTTATATTATTTCTGTGACTTTGTTTCGGTGTGTGGCACTTGACTTTCAGTTTGATAACTTTGTGCTTTGCACACTGTGGTATTCTGAGAGTTTTAAGTGTGGTACACTCTGAGATATTTTGTCATTCTGTGATGGAACCACATGATCGTTTCTTGATCACTTGATTAGCGAAGTTTGGTAGAGTTTCAGTTGTTTTTGTGTGGAATCACTTGACACCAGTAAAGACTTTCAGGTCACTTTACTTGGCTGCTCATGATTCCCTTGTTCTTTTGCAGTTGAATAGTTAACATTTCAGTCTCAATTGTTACTCTAGTGTTTTTGTCTTTCACATTGCATCTTGATGTCTGCTTTCGGTGTCTGTAGTGGGTGATAATTTGCGCTTGTCTTTTTGACTTGTGCATATGGTCCCCCTACCTTCACTGATTGCTCTTGTCGGAAGGTTATTCTACACTTCTTGAATTGTGGTTTCCAGTGTTATCATTTTTCCTGTGCTTTGCTAAGGCGGCTGGCATTAATTGCTGAGTAGCTTTTGGCAGGCCAGGGTCTTTGGTGACACAAATTAATCTCGTATTTGTCTGTAGTTACTAGCTCATTTCTGAGGTTATCCATGGCAGTTGCAAATTATTGCAAGGCTGCTGGTGGCATCCCAGAGTGAGTTGGTGCTGTCATTAATTTTGAGTTGTTGCCAAATTTGTTCCGTGGTCTACTGAGGCTGCAGGCATATCTCCTGTCCCAATAGTTTGGTAGTTGGATCTGTTGTGTCAATTCTGGGTCTCACAACTCTTTAATCCTGTCAAAGATAGCCAGATTATCAGTTATTGTCTAAGGTTGGCTGAACTGTAGGCTATTTGCTTATTTTAGCAGATCAGCTGGCAGTTCGCTGAATGATCCATTCTTTCTGTGGTCCGTTGCTGGATACTATCTCTGGTATCCCTTCACCATGGAGCCTGGCCATTCAAACATGTCTGGTGGCGATGGTCGGTCAAGACATCGAAAATCTTCAGGCCAGAGACCTCCAGCTGTACCTAACCCAAGTTCCAAGACGGGTACTGAGCAAGCTCCCAGCTTGTTTATGCCAAGTGCGTCACTTGCGGCAAAGCTTGAAGCAGAATTGCAACAGCTGCAACACAATCTGAAGCAGGAGCAACAGGATTGGCATACAAAGCTGCTTGAAGAGCTACAGCACGACGTCAAATTACAACATGAAGAGACAAAATGGCGACAACAAAAGAAGTATCGACCAGATGAATACAACCGTTCTCGGGAACAGCGGCGTAAATGGCAGCGGGAGTGGTTAGGTCTGAAGAGCTTCTACACGGATCGCTACAAAAGGTGGCAGAGGTGTCAAGAGAAACAATATCGAAGACAAATGTATCTGGTTGAGCAGCTTAGATTTCTTAAATCTAAATCTGAGAAATCCCAGCATCAACTTCAATCCACTAGGAACGCTTCAAGTTCAAGCCTTAGGAGTAGGACTGATTTCCAGAGGTCTTCAAAGGACAAGATGCCGTCTTACTGTTCAGAGTTATCCAGCTGCCACACCAGTATAGTCGGAGAGAGGACAAAGCCTTGCTTTAGAGCAAACGCTTGCTCAGAGGCTCAGGCTGTCCTTTCCGACCACTTGACTGTCACACCCCAGGTGACTGAAACAGAAATCAGCAGACAAGGGACTGCTCAGCGGTCATCCACAGTTGGAGCTCTCCCACAGTCAGTGCGTAAGCCTGCTGGAACCAGTATGGCAGCCACTGTGCACAGTTCTCCTTCACCAGCGAGTCAAGCTGCAAGGACGTCAGGCTACACTATTCCAGGAAAGGTGGCAGAAGGTGTTGGCTCTAAGGCCCTGGTTTATCCAGAGGCGAAGACCCATCTTTCTGACTCTATGAATCATTTAGGTTCTGGTTGTCAAGCCTCGAAATCATCACTGTCGACCCCTGCTGTAAATGGTCATCAGATTATGAGGAAAACGGTGGTTCCTGTCTTCCTTGACCCCAGACAGACTCCACCAGAAACAAACGTTTCTGACAGTAGGTCTTCAAAACAGCCTGACTACATTTCCCAAGGTATGTCATCCGCCACTTCACCTCACCTAACTCGGCAGAAGACTCCTGATGTGTTGCAGGGACAAAGTGGCAAACTCGATGATTTTGGCTTGGTTACCGAACCAACTGCCAGAGCTACTGCTCCAGTGATTGATACTCCCGTCACAGAGCCCATTGCTCAAACACCACTGCTGACCAAAATGAGTAGTCAATTACTTACCAGTCCATCTGGATCTGCATGTGCCATGATGAAAAGACTACCTTCTGCAGCTTCCTTGGCTCAACCCCTGCAAGACACTGGCTATGGTCCACATGTGGCTACTTCTGTTAGCTATCCGAGCAGTTGCCTTGTTGAAACTGAGAGAAAACTACATCTTGGTGGATCGTCAATGAGCTATAATGGATCCCGTTCAACAGCAACGCTTCTTCTGAGACCACCTGACTTCCCCTGTGGTGTTGCTTCACATGTCAGTCTTGTAGATACCACTGCTGAAAGCCTAAGACTTTGTTCAAGGGTTGTTAGCAGCTCGGCTTCACAGACTGAACATCACCATCGTCAGCTTGCCATAAACACGGGACGTCTGCCTGAGATCAACAATCCATGTAGACAAAATGGTCTGGTTGAAGCAGTCGTTAATGGTGCCAGACATTTACAGCTGGAAACCATTGTCAGGCTGCCCCAGACCATGCCCTCATCAGTCATCAAAGAGATTGTAAAGAACCATCATCAAATCTCTTCCACTACCACACTTCCTGAGGCAGTTGGCACCAGATGCCAAAGTGCAGAGACTGACAGGCGATCACATCAGGGCATATCATCAGTTGGCCCTCATTGTTCACTTCCACCCATTAGTCCACGGAGACCACCGGAAGTTGCCGATTTGCATGTCAGGTCTGAAAATGCCACTGCAGAAGGCCTAGGAATTAATTCCATGGTTGTCAGTAGTTCGGCTTTTCAGACTGAACAACATCATCAGTCAATAGGGATGAATCATCTGCATGGGTTTGCGAGTCCATGGAGGCTAAATGGTCTCGATGAAGCAGCTGTATGTGTTTCCAGACATCACCTGTCGGAAACTGTTGCCATGCTGCCCCAGACCATACCCAAGTTGCACTCATCAATGGCCATCAAAGATATGCAGAAGGACCAGCTTCCTATCTTTGGGATTGGTAAGAGACCAGACGATCCAGAAACAGTTGGCACCAAAAACCAAAAACAAATGAGAGAGGGGTTACAGGTGATTGGTACTGGTACTCTTGATAAGCATCTGTTTTTCCTGATGCCTGACCCTGAACCAGAACTTACATTCCCTGAGCCACCTCCTGTCTCGGTGTTCTCCTTGCCTGATGCTATCCTGGGCCTCCAGGAATGGTGTTCTGTAGCAAGTGGATATCGGCAGCCAACACGATCCGTTGCGCGCCAGCCCATCATCCCCTTGACTGAATGCCTGGATGAAACAACAGAAAAACCTCACAGTTGCCATTGTGCTGGTTCCTTGAACATGCAGACCAAAAGGAGTGAAGGCATTCCACAAACTTCTTGTGAGGATCAAGGTTGTTTCCGCATTGAGACTTCTGACAAGAAGAAGACCGTGACGCAGAGGTTCTTGAGCCTGGATGCAAACTATTCCAGTTCAGATAGCCTGGAAGTTCCTGGCCCTCATGACACCACAATGACCAAGGAAGTATCTAACACCTCTTTTGGGGGATGCTTCACTCATGATGATGAGGGGCTAGCAACTAAGTGTGATTCTCTTGTTGGGAAAATGGATGCAAGGGAAACCATCTATGACCCAGGAATCCTTGAACATGGACAAGAAGTTGAAGTTGACAGGGTGACGACCAACTTGATGCAGCCTTTCAGCACTGTACAAGAAGCTGATGTCCTGCTTCATGATTCTCCAACTGCACCATCTCAAACAGAGAAGCTGTTCAAATCTGGGCAACCAAGAAAATGGATACGTGATGGACAACATCCAGTGATGGCTAACTTCACCGAGATCTTCATTACATTCAAATCTCCCGATGAAAGCGCGGAGGAGACTGGCTTCCAAAATGTCGATTGTCTCAACATGACCTTTCGAATCATCAGCAGCTGTTGCCCAAAAGGCATAGGACAAAGGTAGTTGGTCGCACCTTTGTCCATGGCTGCCATGTTGACCGTCCTCCACCTCAAAGTTTCATCATGCCGCCAGAATCTCTGTCTGGCCTTCTGTTATTGTGTGCTGTAGAGCATGGCATTTATAAATCAAAATGCCTTGCTTATGAGCATGCGACAGAGGCAGCTGGCCAGATGAGATTTTATTAAAGTTCAATTGATTGTGGTTCCTTTCAGGAATCGTCACAATTTACTGGGAAAACTCCAGTACCATCAATGGACTGATTTTGATCCACTCCGGGAGCACGGCAAAAATCATCATCCATTAGAGAAGTCTGCAGTTCCAACCTTGTGGACCATGATTGTATTCTGACTTCCGTAAGAGCGGGAAAGTATGTGAGGGCATCTCAGTGCAGTCTTCAATATTGGCGATTCGAGACATCAGGATAGTGACGACACCAATGAAGCCCGCTTTCCCTGTCATCCTCCATCATCTGTATATAAAACTGCATATTTCATTGGACTGTACATACTTTGGAGGGATAACCACATGGCACCCCGGGATTTGGTCATGAGGAACTATGATGCACCTGCCATTCATCACATTCGCACCTTGTATGTACCATAGATGCAATCGTACCCTGACCAGGAAGACATTGGACCAAGAACTGGAACAAGGATGAATTCAACTTCAGAGAGATGCAGCAAGCTCCCAGATAAAAAGGGGGAGAGTGTAGCAGATGTGCCCTGGTTCCAGTGCTGGCCACTGGTGGTGTTGTTGTTGCCACCAGGGGCTCTGCTGCACCTCCCTCCACCAGCCCAAATCTGGCAGAACAAGCCTGGCAGCAGAAGGAAGCAGACCTACACTAAGAGACACTGGTACATTTGCACATTGCACATTGTATTATTGTTATTGTGTAGGCCTATTAAATTTCTACAATATCTTATCATCTTAAATTCAGCATTGGTATTTACAGTTACGAGTACGTTTTAATCTTGAGTAACCTAGCAAATTTAGCATAAACATAGATTCTTTGTAAATGCAGGATAGCACATTAGAGTTGGCGATAGTTGTTTTCATAGAGATGAATAGTTTTAAGAGAATAGGCTAGAAGATAGGCAACATTGGAAATAGTTTTACCATTAGGAGTAGAGCCAGTACTTTTGTTAGTTGAGTATTTTTCAATGAATCTTTCCTATGCATGATTACAGCTCAAATTTTCAATTTGACGTTTTGAACTTTGGATTTCATTGTTGTTTTATATAATATCTCTTGCATGCATTTAACCTATTATAACTTTACACCTGTATATTATATAACATTATATGGCTCAATGTTTAACGTGATTCCACTATATATGTCCAGGGATGTCTGTATTTATTTGACAGACCCACATTCACATAACCATTTATTGTACAGTGATGACATGCACTCTGTGTTAATATTATACCTGTACATAAATTGTTCAGCACTTAAGGTTTTTAAGTTTTATAATACATTACATTGCTGTCCTTTGACCTTTCACAGGTTGGCAGCTTACATGGTTTGCTGCATCTTCCATTTTTGACATTAATAAATATTTGCAATTTCTTCCTTTTTGCACAAAAGCATAGAGTGTCCTTTGTTATCATAATTTATGTATAAATCTTCATTGGTAGAAAAAATTATACCAATCAGATATAACAAGTATATATTAAAACTCGCACAACCTAATTATCTTGCTCCACTGTATGCATCAAAGAATCCAGCAGTCTGAGAAACCTTTTTTTGTTTCCTCCTATCTCAAAGAAAGATTAATTGGATAATTTGCAGATAAGAACGTTGGTCAAATAGGCATCAGACAACATAAGGGCTGCATGGGCACGATTCTGTCACAAACTCCTACTTTGTTTCAACTCGTTATTAGTATCTAGGTCATTCGCTTGCTTGATGAATTACTCATCAATTTACTGTTTTCAGACATTGAGATAATTATTGCATATAAACATATGCACAGGAAATAGTTTTATTGCTGATATGTCACTCCATGACAGAGATAATGTTAAGTTTGTTATTTTGTAAATCCTCAATGAACCAGGAACCATTACCAAGATTCAGATAAAAAAGTGTAAATTGCACATAAATCTGCAATACATGACTAAACTTTAACATAGCTTTATGTAGCATGTAGATAGAATGATTCTTCAGTTATATTCATAAGGGAGTAGACAGGCCTCATGCAATTTGCAGAAGCTATTGATGGCTTGATCATTTCAGATACACTTGAAGCATATACCCATGCTAAACACGCCTGGTCACACAATATAAACTGTACAGGAGCATGGAGTCATTCAAGAAAATGAAGGAACCCTCGTACAAGCAAAATTGGCAATGTAGGATAACTTTCTGTTTCATTCATCCTACCACTGCCGTATTCGTTCACACTCACCCTGCCAATAGGCAATATAGAATGCTGAAGTATTCTATTCATTTATATTCTTTTTTCTGGCTAGAAAAATAGATAACTTAGACAATTGTTTCTGTTATTGTTTTTTTTTTAACCAGTATTTAAAACAAGAAATAGACATCAGTCAAACATTCAAATATAAATTATCCATAACTGAGAACTATGTTGGTGACACTGGGTGAGGGTTAAATCTTTTATTTAGTTATTTCTTCTCAAAATGTTTGTAGATGATGTCAGGGTAGTAGGTTGAAAGATCGATACATATATGTAGATATATCAATGGATAATCAGATCTCCATTCCCAAAGGAGAAGCAGTTACTAGTGGCTTCACACCATTGTTTGGATAGCTATGCTTTTCTTAGGTGAGCTCGTCAAATATGCTGTATCTTCTTTAAGCTGGCCATCATAAATTGAATTATGGATTTATGAAAACAATGATGCATGTATGTTTGCACAGTGACCTGTTCCACACAATGCTTGTTATGTATGCTCATATTAGGAAGAGAGAAAGGTATGTGTTATGGGAACAGCAGCTGAAAATAATGACATTTCTTTGATGTAGAATATATTAAATCAGGGATGAGTTGTGTTAAAATTTTACTACTGACTTTTGCAGTCTTGTAAAAAAACGCAGAGGAGGGCTGAACAGAAAAAAGAAGGAAAGAGATCAGAGACAAAAATAAAAAGAACAACAAATCAAATAAGTCAGATTTTTTGTAAATATATCACTTAATTTTTTTGGTCTGCATATCATGTTGACCAGTTTCACAATTAAGGACCACATTTTTTACCTGATAAACATCTACTCATCAATCAATGATTCTTTCTCTGTGAATCCACTAAAACAGAAAAAGACAATGCAATGAGAGAGGCGGTTACATCTGTGCTAATGGAAGATGAAAAACAAATTTCAAATTATATCAAACTTAAGTGCACTAGTGCGCCTTAGATAATATATAACTCAAACAATATCATACCCATATTGAATTTGAGGCCCATTGCAACCCAGTGGCATAGCCAAGTTGTGCAGGGTGGCAGGCCTTGTGGGGAGGCCTTGTGATTGGGCTGGAGCCGTGTGGTGGGAATGGCTTATATGGTGTCGTGCAAATCAATAAAAAAGGGGAACGCTTAGAGATTGTACCCTTTCATCTGCCATTGCACCCAAGTAGTCTACTGGCTATTTGTCTGTGAGAGGAATTAGCCAATCACAGATTACAGATCTAGGGCAGATAATGCCCTCTCATGACTGGAGCACTTACGGACCCACAGAACTATAAACATGAAGACCATTGGGGAGTGATGGATGGCGACTATGAAGCTGAGGCTATAGAGGCAATACAGGCTATTTATGTGGATTCTGTACAGATATAAATGACACAAACATTGTATATGGATATAGAGACAGATCTAACCTCCATGATCAATTCTTTTGTGGAAATGTCTCCACAGTGTGCTAAGCTCACTTCCACTGAGTGCATGGTAAATTTCACTTTAGCACCAAAATAGATATTCTATGCATTTTGTAAAATATCTACATTCAGAATAAAAGAAAAATACAGAAAACTGGCTCGAATTTACCTTTGTCATTTGTGCATTATCTGTACAGATGGAATGCAATCCCACTGCAATATATTGATGGCCTACTAATAAAGCTGGTTTGCAGATATTAGAGATAGAAGTTCATGCAATGGTGAACACTGTATACCGTTTACAGAGAATTGATTTGAAATATTATTTTTTGTCATTATTCAAACTGTTGTTCAAGAACAAAATACTTTGGAGAATATATATCATTTGTGTTGGCATGGTTGATAACAGAAGCAATAGATGCCTACATAGTAGGATGAATCATTTGGAGTTATGGTGGTTATCAGATTATGATTTAAAATTCTTTAATATTACTTCTCCATTACCAGAAGAACTAGCTACTGTAGCCATAACCAGATCACAACAAACACATTCTTTGTGTGGCTGAAAATGAAAGCCATTGCTGCGTGTAGAATTACAACTGTGCCAGATGTAGAATGACAGATCACATGAGCTGTGTTTGAAAGCATATTCATGAATTTATCTTGGAGGGAACACTTCTCACATTGCAAATCTGAATGGTAGATTGCAATTAATTTAAATGTCCAATCCATCTGCCTTACAAGCCAGTCTGCTGCATAGACAGTGACGCTGCAGACTGGCAAAAATTCAAGTCAATGGTGGTGTCGAATAGACTTCCAGGGCACCAGGGTAGATTCACTGCAGGTGCCCAGCAAAACTCAAAGGAACTGTGTGGAAAAAACTCAAAAATGTATGTGAGCGTGGACCTGCTCCAGTGAAATGTTTAGCTTGTTCCCTCGTAGTCGCTACTACAGCAGGCTACTGAAGGCTGCCAATCCATAAGACTGTCATCATATTTCTTAGCAATCTTACAATACCATCCACTGTTATTGTAACACCCTTATTTGCCCTAGCTGAGCCTTTTACCCTTCATTCCGCCATTAGTGCACTTTAAAGCATAGAGAACTGAGATACAATACTTCCACTCCACCGCTAAGTGAGATGAAGTCTGGTCTTTTGAATTTGTGAAGAATGAGTTGCTTGGAAAATTACCTAAGGGAACTGAACAGACTGGGTGAGATTGGGAGTCTATAGGGTAAAGATTGGCATGACAATAGACAAAGAAAGGAAGGAAGAAAAAAAGGAGAAGCTTTGAAGTTTTATCATAATGGTTGGCCTGTCACAGTTAAAGGAGAGGGTGTCAGACACTATTGCCGTCATATCTGTGATAACTAAAATTTGCTGTGCAGGATCAAGTTGAAAAATTACATATTACACAGAATCCTCCTAAATTTCTGCTAGGGGAATTTTTTACATTGTGCCGTTCGCATAAAATTTCCATTGGCTTACAGGCTTAAAATCCAGAGTAGAATTCTTTATAACATTCTTTATGACATGTATTAAACTTATTGTACAAGGTTCTATTAATTTTGGGTCATACTGATAAAACAAAATATAAGCTCTCCTAAAGGTGCAATTAGTTCTGTAAGCCACTTCACTGTTTCTAAATTGATTTTTATCACAATTCTGAAATCCAGTTCTACTTATCAACTCACTCATTAGGACAAACCATGATCAAACATCATTTCCCTTACATTAATGTATAGTTATATAGTTTCCACAGTATGAATAGTCACAGTATCACACATAAGCACTGAGCAGTGCACAACACACTGTACAGAAACACAGAAGTAAAGCACAATACTACAGCACACAATGAGATTGGTGATTTGTTTATGTAGTCTGGAAGCTGCTACGTTTTGCCATTAGACCAGGCCATTCATCACTGGTACAGCAGCCAGCTCATGGCTGCCACCTCACAAATTAACCCCATCAGCCAACAGGGTTTTGTTACGAGGGGTATCTCCTCTGGGGGCAGGGCATTGGAGCTGGGGACTGCACAATGCATGGACAGCTAAGCGGTGGGCTATGTATTTGAAACACACTATGCCGTTGATATGGTTCCAGGTCAATGCTTTTAGTGTGATGATGGAACTGCTAGGCTGGGCAAGAGTTGAAAATTATTAATTTCTGTTACCATCATAACAACAGACCCTGACATTAAAGCTTGTATAAGTTATTATGAAATTCTGCAATTTGAATTCAATCAGTACTTGATAAAAGGCTCTCTACATTATATATATACATATATACATCCATCAATATCATTGAACAAAATTAATAAGTGAAAATGTTCAATGTATTAAAAGATGATGTTTCAATTTTGGCAATTAACAATTAAAACGCTTAGGAGTCCAAATCTCCATATTTCAATCACCAATCTTTATCCCAGAATATTCAATTATAAGAATGTTCTATAGACATCTGCGACGAAACACTTGAAATTAAACTGCTGGTATTGCCTTGCCTGAAAGGATGGAATTTCTAATTATTTCCAGATAAAGATTTTCTAGTCAGAAATGCCAAATTAGCATTTGACAGAATTTTATAACAGTTCCATAATCTTGATGCATTGCAAGTTAAAAGGATTAGCAAGACATGATACATCTGTCCCGCATTACTCTCTCTCTTTCTTACAGTGCCGCCTTTGTTCAAGTGAAATAGGTGAAGTTTTGCCATTGGGGTCAACTCTTAACATCCACAACCAAACTGGTTGTGTAAGTATGAATTCTAGTCTGCTGAGACTGAAACATAATTATTTGGTCTAAAAGGATGATATCTGGAGGTATTAATGGGATGGGTACCACTGCCAATTTCAATTTGGTTTTCACTTACTAATGGAGGCTTGAGTTTTGCTCTCATCACAAAAAATGTTTTGAATAACTTCATTGAAATTGCTGTACTAAATGCTTCTCTCGATTTCAGGCACTCTGAAGGATCGTGACGTTGCACGTTGAGTTCTAAACTGAGCCAAAGAGTCAATCAATGCTAATCAGCATCAAAATCATGCAAGCAACAGTTTCAAGCAGCAAACACCAAGAGACACACGAAGAGAAACAAGAGTTTAACTATGTTTATGTCACATTAATTTCAGATTTAATTATTTTTTTGTACAAATTGAAAATTGACGAGAAAAAAATTCTCGAAAGATATCCTGACAGAAATTGTTGACTGGGCAAGGCGAAAAATGAACAAATTACAAATAATTTGATCATTATGAATGATTATTGTTGAATGTTGTTGCAAATTGAAAATGAAAACATTTTTGGAAAACAAAATGAAATGGAAATCTTAGATAAATGCTTCTACATTAATCTAGCATATTATTAGTCTTGTAGTACATCTATGATTTCATTTATTTCAATGATTTGTAATAGGGCAAGCCTCATAGCCTGAGTTTAATCACTTCAGTTGGAGATTGGCTAATGAGATTTCACTGATGGCAATATATGTAAGAAACCTTCCACTATTACCCCCAGGAAGTTGCCCAAAATACATTCCTGCAATGACCAATTCAATGCACATATTACATTCTTATAGCTCTACCATTTGCGCTATTACCGCTGGAGCATTCTTCTCTCATCAAATATTCTGCAATATGCTGGCTGGGCATTTGTAATGATAAACGTGCACTGCCCGTTTCTCTCAGAATATAAATCTTGAAATTTTAATGATCAGCTTGCTAGTTCTTGTGTACTATGAGTCTACGAACAATGCTGAGCTTGCAGCCCCAAGGCTTGAATGCTGCAACTGGCAGACATTTTGGCAGTAAGCTTGGTTTTTGTTTGGTTGTGGCGTGGCTGCAATTTTGCAAATCATCAAACTAGATTTTGCTGCGTTTCAGTCCACGAGACCCTGTAGTCACTGTTAACATACTGCTTCAAATGGTGAGAGATATAAAAGGAGTCTGCACTCCACAGAATGGTACTTAATGACTGGCAAGGGATGGATGGAAACACCATCTAACTTAGGAACTCAGTCCAGAACCTCTTCATTGAAACCAAGCAAACTACCTCTAGGCTGTTGAAGGAGATACTAATCCTGCACTGTTGTGAAATTCAATTTGTCAGTAGGCCTCGAGCAATGAAGGAGCCTCTGTCCATACAAAAAACCTTTTCTGGAGTCCTGATGCACTTCTAGCATACATGAGGTAGAAATGTCCCTGGGTGGTACCATGCTTTATTCTCCCTGTTTATGATAGGGATGTTTCAAGCTGTTGTACTCTTTGCCACAACTTGTCTCAGTCTGAAACATGTCAGGTAGCTCATTGGTGCATCAGTCATTATTAAATTTCATTGATTGATATTTTTGTCTTTCAATCTTTTTATTATAAATTCAATAGCTGAGAACCTACTAAAGCCTTCAATTGACAAAGGTATGCTGTTTCTTGTGTTCTAATTTCACTGTAGCAGATATTTGTTATCTTGATTTTCATATTTGTCTTTTCTTGAGGCTAAATCTGGTATATTGGTGCTAAAGGCTGTGTCAGCTTATTCCTTGCAATTTTGACACAAATCCAGCTAATGTTCAAGGGATGTTTCCATAAATGGGGGAACATCCTTTTAGCCTTATTCAATCTGGTGTCTCCTCTGACACTCATCCTTTTAAGTCAAGATTACTTGAGACAACAGTATGCTGCTGATGCTACTGATGCTGCTGATGCCGCTGCTGTGAATGGCATTTATGCTGCATTTATAGCAGTTTTCTAATACTGAATTAGTTACAGTCTGTGTTGAGAAACTTTATTGTTCGGGAGGAGCAGCTTCCAACAGACATAATGATTAGATGACAAGGCTGTGAGTCTAGCCAAAAGGTAAATCATTTTCCCAATGGTGGTGTCTTTTATTTGACTCAACACAGACTACTTTATACAGTACCCACATTAACATCACATGCCATGATGGTTGAGTTTCATGGGTTGGAGTCGAACCCCTGACCTCTGAAGCTAGAACCACGAAATTCTCTTGATAAATGGCCATTAAGGTATGGGAGACTTTGCATATTTTTTATGCAGATCAGTGATTTTTCGTGCCTGATGGTGCTATAGAAATAGATGCTGATATACAGTGTGCAGATCAGTTCATCTCATGTTTAAACATGACATTGTCTGCTTTCATGGCTATTCACAAGCTTGATGGACTAGCATTATACTTGATGGGACAGCTTGCAGCATTGCTCAATGGCAATGAAACCCAAGTCTGAAGGAGCATTCAATCTAATGTGCTGCTTCATGCGCACAGCC
The DNA here is from genome assembly GCA_026936325.1 of Platynereis dumerilii. Taxonomy (NCBI): domain Eukaryota; kingdom Metazoa; phylum Annelida; class Polychaeta; order Phyllodocida; family Nereididae; genus Platynereis; species Platynereis dumerilii. The sequence continues at coordinate 28,307,821 of JAPTHN010000005.1, forward strand.
CTGTTTTCACAAGACCCAAAGCTTTCCCTAAACCTGGGCCATGTCATTGAATAGCTGCTTAAGCATGTGTGGGACTTTGCGGTTTGTGATTTTTCAGCAGCCGTTCACTGATTATTGTGGAACGAAGACATGGCTGTGGATCATGGCCAGTAGGAGCCTGCAAAGAGTGGCTTTCTCGTAAGCCCATTTCACGTAAATAAAGAATTGAGCCCATTTCACGTAAATAAAGAATTTCTCTCTCTCTCTCTCTCTCTCAGATGCTATGGAACTGAATAACCTCATGTACTTACATTGTGTGGGTAATGGACTGGCAATGGAGTGTGTGCAGGGTTTTACTTGGTGGTATAAGTGACTTTATTATCATTATGCACACAACATCTGTGCACCATCTTGAAGGAATCAATATGAACATGTTGGGATCGAACGAAGGTGTCTTACTGGAAAAATTCACTGATAAATGTATGTGAATTATGTTTGTGTGCAATAACATGTACATTTCTAAGGATAACTTAATCTGTGACAGTTGAATAATCAGGAAAGTTCCTTGAAGCTGAAAGGTCATTGTTGTTTATGCAAGCTCTTTTAAAATGTTTCGCTCGCTGATATTTCACTGCTGCATTCAGGTATTTCTCATTCACTATTTTTGCTTTAGATAGGAAGACCCACCTTGACAATGCAGTTGTCAAGGATGGGAGACAAAGCATAGGTTGAGCACTACACCTGCGACACAAGATCGTGTCGCGGCCGTTTTGGGGCTAGTTACAACCCAATTAAAGACATGGTTAGATAGATAATGCCTTAAAATATATTCTGTCAAAATTTCACACGATTCCTGTGCTTTAAAGTGCAGAAATCGGCCAATTTAAACTAATTTTCATGCTAAATTTTGAGGTTGTAGAGGGGGAAACTTTGCATACTGTTGATAGCTGTTGGTGACTGTTGGTCTGTTTGTTGTTTTGGTTCTGTATTTATGTTTAACAGTTTGACAAATCCAGCACTTGCAAACACAGCACTGATTAAAGGATTTTGAGATTTCAGTTACATACCTGCAAAAAAATAAACATGAATCAAAACTGAAAAGGAAGACTGAAAAAATCTTTATTGTCAATATATGTATATAGCCTTCCTAATTTTATCTATCTATCTATCTATCTATCTATCTATCTATCTATCTATCTATCCATCTATCCATCTATCCATCTATCCATCTATCTATCTATCTATCTATCTATCTATCTATCTATATATCTACCTATTTGTCTATTTATCTATCTATCTACCTGTTTATCTGTCTATTGTTAGTTTGTTAAACAGTTAGTTTGATGGTTAGATTATTAGGAAGTTATAAATGGATCCAATCAGCATTATTCTTTGAGTTTAGATAACCTAAAGGAGAAGGCATGTTCAACTCAAATAAATATTGTAAGTCTCAGAATGGACTATACATCCTCACAGAAAGCTAAATAGAAAGTATAATAGCCTTCCTAATTCTATCTATTATCTATCTATCTATCTATCTATCTATCTATCTATTTATCTATCTATCTATCTATCTATCTAGCTGTCTGTTTATCTATCTATCTATCTATCTATCTATCTATCTATCTATTTATCTATCTGTCTATCTGTCTATCTATGCTATCTATCTATCTATCTATCCATCCAGGGCTGTATCTAGAAATGGCTGGAGGGTGGGCCCAGTAGGGCCATTACACGGGGTGAATATGGGGTGCTCCATGGCATTTCCTATCTCTTCCATGAACCCCCAATACAACCCTCCAAATTCCCCGCATGTTGCCCCCTTTTGGTAATTTCTAGATATGCCCCTGCTATCTATCTATCTTTCCATCAATACAATTATGTGTCTGTCCATGGATGTACTATCTTGATAAGATAGTACGTCCATGGTCTGTCTATCCCGACAAATTTTTTTTTTTTTCCTTAAAGTTGCATGTTGGCTTAGTTTCTTATTACCTTGTAAATTAGAGGCAAAACACTCACATCATTGGAAGTACTCTTAGTCTAAAATAAAATGGAAAGTGCATGCATTAGTTCTTTATACATTATTTCTCAAACTCGTTTCATTCAGCATCATAGCAAGGCACTGTAAGGTGCTGCCACCTTTTATGAATAACCAGTCTGGGACAGTTCATTGCTTTCACAATTGTTGGGGAGGGGGCTGCTTTGTATCACTCAGTTTGCAGGTTGTTGCTTTTACTGTTGTGGGTGTCATTTCTGTGTTTAAGATACCAAAATCTCATAGTTTATTGCAGTTCTAAAACCGATTTCAGTTGTTGAATTTCGATGAGTGCTCAGCAAGTGGTATGTCCTCAGTCTACGTTGCCTACAGCAACGTGAAGACTGTGACCTCGGTCTATTTTTGTTTTGCTTCGAGCTTCTAGCCTTGACTGATCAACTACATGGACTTCAAAATCTCTTATGTAGATTATGTTTTTCAACCGGAAATATCACATTGACAAAAAAGCTCATTAAACCTACTACTGAATGACATTTTCAAGCTTATGAGACATTTAACAAATTCCAGCCAGTCATATTTCTCCACTGCATGCGTCAATAATCCCATTACTCTCAGTGAAGATACTGAAGAATGAGAACTCTTCTTTCTCATGCTTATCTTCATGAAAGATATGTTTAGACATTCTGATGGTGAGAGTAATTGACCGTTATGAAGATAAGGGCTGTAGAATTCTACCTCTCCTTCAGTGGCTGGCCTAGTGCTCTTGACTTTGATAATTAGCAATCTTGTCACTTGGATGGACCTTTTCAATGCATAAAGTGCACACAGTGTACAATTCATGTGCAGTCTTTCATACCAGACCAAGAAGACCAAGCAATTTACATAGTTTGTAAATGTGTCATTCCAAACAACTCATCTCAAAAGATATGTAAAAAATGAAGACTTTTGACCTCATTTTCTGTTTGCCTTTCTGGAAATCCATTGGGAGCAGGAATTTTCTTGAACTCATCCATTTGCTGCTGACTGACCTCGGTCTGTCTCAGTCCCACATTTCATTATTTCTTGAGTTACGTTCTCTCAAGCTCAGTATTGCATCAACTTAGAAAAATGCCTCTCCAAGGCCCTCAACCAATTCCTTGCAAGCAAAGATCACTGCATTCACGTTGTTATTGCAAACATCTGAGCCACCAACTTTGCCCTTGTTGGAAACACGCTTGGTCGAACTATCATTTTCACTTCATCAATTGTAGAAAACATTCCCATCTTCTTTGTAGAAGAAGGGTATGAGCTTTCTTAAGTAGGAGCCCTGTTTGGTTCGACATCAAGGCATTGGCTTGTGTTTTTAGTAGTATGACAAGACATTTTAATGAGTGTACTAGGACGTCAATGTCTTAACTGGTCACATTACCCTCATAGTACTTATTATGGACAACCAAGTGTCTCATCATCAGGGGGTGACCTTGTCTAATAATGACCACATGACTAATACATACAGGGGATAAGTGCCAATTAGTGTAGCCTCTCAATATGAAAATTTAAGCAGTGCTACAATTGTCGTTGTACAATTAGCAAATGACAGTAATAATCCTGGGGAATTTAGGAGGAAGTGATTATTAAATTATAAGCAATCTTAGCACTTGGACTGACACCTTCTATGCACACAAGTCAGAAGAGCAAATTATTTTGTAATTTCACAAATGTACATTATACAATTGCAGCAATTCGTTAAGGGTGCAGTGGATGACTTTTGACCTCATTGCTGGTTCTCCTTCCACAAAATCAATTGGCTGTCGAGAATTTTGAAACTCATCAATTTTGCTTTCTATGACCTTGGTCTGTTTCTAGACCTATCCCACATGTCATAATATCCCAACAGTCTCTTTTGATTCACTCTACAAGGAATCTTAGGCTTCTCTTGCTTTCGCCTTGCTTTTCCTTGGCTGACATCTACCTGTTGACTTTGAATTTGTCATCTGAGGTTCATGGCATTGCATCAACACTTGGCAGACAAAAATGCCTCTCCAAGGCCCTCAACCAATTCCTTGCAAGCAAAGATCACTGCATTCACGTTGTTATTGCAAACATCTGAGCCACCAACTTTGCCCTTGTTGGAAACACGTTCATTCGACCTATCATTCTCCCTTCATCAATTGTAAAAGACATTCCCATCCTTCTCTGACATTCTCACTCTTTTCTTCTATGCCTTTTATTTGTCTTAGCATTTTTTTTCCTGAGATAAAATGCAGCTTTCTTGCATCAAGAGTCTTGTTTGTCCCTTGTTTTCCTTTTACCTTTCTTAGCATTTTTTGGGGAGATAGTGTTCATACCTGCATTTCTGCATTTTCAGCACAAATTGCAATAGTTTTGTGCCATATTCCAATGACTCCTAACAGTGCCTATTTCATTTTGTTGAGTATGGAAATTATTCAGTTCAATAGAATAGAGATGAACATTTAATGTGACAGCCCAAAGTGCTATAAGCTGTGTATACATATTAATTAACCAAACTTGTTATTAGCCTAAACCGAGAATAGCTATGTTATCCAATGGCCGGCATAAAAATATGAACAAAATGGTTTTATTTTATGGTAAAACAGTGTGGCGTTTGCTGTATGAACCACAATTGTTGGCAGTTTTACTTGTCTTTATCATGAAAGTGATGAAGCTTGTTTTACAGTGCATGCATAGTGAGGCAGGTGTGAGCTTCCTTTGGAGCCCTGTTTGGTTCAAAGTCAAATTAACAGCCGGTGTTTCTTACCACGTGGGTGAACAACAAGACTTTGCCAATGAATGTACTACAACCTGAAAGATCAATGCCATGACTAGTCATATTACCCTTAAGTAGTAGTTAGTACAGATGACCAAGTATCTTGTCATCAGGAAATAGCCTTGTCCAGTAATGATAATGTGACTAATAGATAATGAGGATTTAGTACCAATTAGTATGGTCTCTCTATTAAGTGAAGCTGTCCAGTAGTTCTCATTCTCATATAATAAGCGTTTCAGAAGGAGCCAATGAGAATCATCATTGCAGTATGTTCAAGTGGAAAATGATCATTGGATAATTGGCATTCATGTCATACATCCTGACACGTTAAATGCACAAATTGCACATTGTGTATAATTATATCTGTTTTCTTAAAATGATGAAGTGATTCTTATAGTTTTGCAACTGCACAATGGATTGCAAACAGTTAAATCACCAACGACTCCTGCAGTGGCTAGCTTTATGTTAGAACCTGATGTTGGAGCTTCTGTCCCATATTGCTTTATTGCATCATGTAACTTTTCATCCGTCTTCTTGACTTATTTTACAGCCATCTTGCCTTTCCTTGGCTGACATCTTCACGATGACTTTAAATTTATCATCTCAAGTTCATGGCATTGCATAAACAGACGAGAATGTCTTATCAAGGCTGTTAGCCAATTCCTTGCAGACAGAGATCACTGCATTCATGTTGTTATTGCAAACATCTGAGCCATCCACCTTGCCTTTGGAAACACGTTCAGTCGACCCATCATTCTCCCTCCGTCAATTGTAAAGGACACTCGCATCTCTTCTCTGACCTTTTTCCTTTTACTTTATATCTTTGCATCCCCCTTTCTTTGTACTTTATGAGAGAGAAAGACCTCGTTGATTCTGAAATTAATTTAGAATGCACATGCCTTCTTGAACAGCAGAGGGTATAAATGAACTTTTTATGGTTCTTTGTCTGCTTTCCAATATTTTGCTTTGCAGCAGTGGTCCTACACTGCAAAAAATTCCCGTTAAATTTTACAGTTAAATTAACTGGCAACTTTGTTCCAGGTCTAAGAACTGTAAAAGTACTAATAAACCTGAACAGGACAATGAACCGTAAAATGCAGATTGGTACATTGAACTGTAATTTTGCGGATTCAACAAAGTGATATTACGGTGTAATGTACATATATAAAACAGTTTATTTAAAGTATATTTTACAGTTATATCATCTGTCAAACATAGAATGTAAAGAATGCAAGGGGCTGTAGAATCTACTGTAAAAATACGGATAGTATTTGATTTAACTGTCGCATAGATGTAGGGATGCATCGAAGCTGGAATAAGCTGCGAGACTGTGAGAGCCAGTGACTCCAGGCTCGGCCTTGCTCATCTCTTGCTTGACAGCAGGGAAGTAAGTCCATCAATTAGTTTGCTCACAAACCATAAAATGGATGGATATTTATTTTGAAGTATGTTCTGTTGATGCAGACTGCGCTTGGGTTATTTTGGTTTTAATAGTGTCATTCTTTAGATCACATCATAAGACTCACACAAATGTCAATGTCACGTATAGACATAACAACTTTTGCGTAATGACAGCATCTTTAAGATCATATGAATGAGGATGTTCCCTTACCTTCAGATAAGTTATAAATTAAGTTTGATTAACAGCTGTGTAAAGCATATGTTATAGATGGCAACACATGTTCTGTGGTTGGAAGTCCATGCAATCTCTTGTTTATAGTTCCTAATCTGACCAGGTGTATTGAGTGTTTGGCCAATTCAAATGTTTTGTCTGCATATTACAAGTTGCCAGTAAATTAACAGTTGAAGTAATTGTTCATTAACGTCAACCGAATGTTGAATGACATGTCGCAGTAAATTTATCTTGTAGCCATTTTGTAAATGACAAAGAACAGTTAATGTAAATTCCCAGACAAAGTCTGTATTAAAATTATACTGGTAAAATAGCAATAAATTTACGGTTATTTTAGCCAGAAAAACACGGTCATTTCTTACAGTGTACATCTACAATGTAATGTAATGTAATGTGGTTGGTTTACAGTCTGCATCTACTTTGTATAGACATACTCTGCCGACTTTACAATTACAACCTTAGTAGGCCAATCCAGAGTCTTTCTCAACTCCCTGGGGAGTATTCTGTCCTGAACACGGGGTTAACTGCAGGGGCTTTTAAAAGAGCTCATTCCAGCACCATCACTGTGGTTGCCTTATTGCCAAGTACCCATTGCGCCTGGGTGGGGAGAGGCAGTTGTTTCAGGAGGATCTGCCCAACTCCTCTATGCCATTGCAGGGATTCGTACCCACGACCTTGCGCGCGTGAGTCGAGCACCTTATCAAGCACGCCACGGCATCCAAAAAACATCTATATACTATGTAGCTGTATTCTCCATCTATTCTTGCGCTCATGGACTTCCCATCACTTCCAATGATTACTGCTGTCTTCCCTGGTGGATGAAATCTGTTTTCGTGACCAGCGCGCTCTGGGCAAACTTGTCCCAAACAAGATTCTGGCATAGATTTTATCTTAGGTTCAACAAGGCACAGAAAATGATATGGCTATGAGAATTATCATAAATCTACCTTTTGAGATTTTCATCAAGACCAGAGCAGATATTATGATTTCTGCTTCAAGCTCTAGTGATTTACTAAAATATCCGAGGTATAGTGTTCAACCATTTAGCACACCAACGCCCAGGTTTAGCCAATTGTTCTCCAGTTTGGACAGAACACTGTATGGACAATGCTTTTGCAATGCAATGAGAGACTGGGTTACACCTGTGCCATTGGAAGATGAATACAAATTTCAAATAATATTACGCTTTAGCACACCAGAGGGACTAACATAATATATTATATATTACACAAACCATATCATACCCATGTAGCATTTCAGGCACATTGCAACCCAGTGGCTTAGCCAAGTTGTGCAGGGTGGCAGTCCTTGTGGGGTGGCCTTGTGATCGGGCTGGTGGGAGTGGCCCATCTGGTGTCGTGCAAATCAATAGAAAAGACGAAGGCTTTGGAGATTGTACCCTTTCATCTGCCATTGCACCCAAGTAGTCCAATGGCTATTTGTCTGTGACAGGAATTAGCCAATCACAGATTACAGATCTAGGGCAGATAATGCCCTCTCATGACTGAAGCACTTACAGACGACCCACAGAACTATAAACATGAAGACCATTGGGGAGTGATGGATGGAGACTATGAAGCTGAGGCTATAGAGGCAACACAGGCGATTTATTTGGATTCTGTATAGATATAAATGACACGAACATTGTATATGGATATAGAGACAGATCTAACCTCCATGATCAATTATTTTGTGGAAATGTCTCCACAGTGTGCTAAGCTCACTTCCACTGAGTGCATGGTAAATTTCACTTTAGCACCAAAAATAGATATTATATGCATTTCGTAAAATATCTATATTCAGAATAAAAGAAAAATACAGACAACTGGCCCCAAATTACCTTTGTCATTTGTGAATTATCTGTACAAATGGAATGCAATCCAGCTGCAATATATTCATGGCCTACTAATAAAGCTGCTTTGCAGAGATTAGAGATTGCAGTTTACTCGACACTGCTTCCAGGGAATTAATTTGAAATAATTTTGACATTATTCAAAACTATTATGTAAAAACAAAACACTTCGGACAACAGATATCATTTGTGTTGGCGTGGTTGGTCAGTTGATGACAGAAGCAATGAATGCCCATAGCAGGATGAAAAATTTAGGAGTCATGGCGGTTATTAGGTTATGATTCTAAATTCTCAAATATTACTTCTTCATTAGAAATTTAACAATGCATTTTTTCAACTCAGCTCATGCTAGATGTTAATATTTCATAGAAATACTGAGGCTTTTTTGGAACCAGCTACTGTAGCTCATGCCAGATCACAACAAACACATTCTTTGTGTGGCTGAAAATGTAAGCCATTGCTGCATGTAGAATTACAATTGTGCCAGTTGTAGAATGACAGATCACCTGAGCTGTGTTTGAAGCCATATTCATGAATTTTTCTTGGAGGGGAGATTTCTCACATTGCACATCTGAATGGGATATTGCAATTAATTTAAATGTCCAATCCATCTGACTGACAAGCTAGTCTGCTGCATAGACAGGCTTACGCAGTGACACTGCAGACTGGCAAAATTCAAGTCGAATCGGGTGTTGAATTGGCTTCTTTGGCACCAGGGTATATTCCTTGCATGTGCCGAGCAAAACACAGCAGAACTCTGCCTGAAAAACTCAGAAATGTATGTGGGCATGGACTTGATTGGCAGCACCTCCAGAGTAAATTATGCGGCATGCTCCCTCGCGGTTGCTACTACAGCAGGCTACTGAAGCCTGCCAATCCATAAGACTGTCATCATGCTTCATAGTAATTTTTCAATACCTTCCAATGTTAGTACAATACCCTTGTTATTTGCCCGACCGAGCCTTTTACCCTTCATGCCACCATTCATACACTTTAGAGCATAGAGAACTGACAAACAATGCTTCCACTCCACTGCTAAGTTAGATGAAGTCTGATCTTTTGAACTTGTGAAGAATGAGCTGCTTGGAAAATTACCTAAGCGAACTGAACAGACTGGGTGAGATTGGGAGTCTATAGGGTAAAGATAGGCATGACAATAGAAAAGAAAGGAAGGAAGAAAAAAAGGGGAAGCTTTGAAGTTTTATCATAATGGCTGGCCTGTCACAGTTGAAGGAGGGTGTCAGACATTATTGCCATTATATCTGTGATAACTAAAATTTGCTGTGCAGGATCAAGTTGAAAAATTAGACATTACACAGAATCCTCCTAAATTTCTGCAAGGGGAATTTTTCACATTTTGCCACTTGCATAAAATTTCCATTGGCTTACAGGCTCAAAATCCAGAGTAGAAATCTTTTTACCATTCTTTATGACATGAATTAAACTTATAGTACACGGTTCTATTCCTTTTGGGTCGTACTGATAAAACAAAAAATATAAGCTCTCGTAACGGTGCAATCAGTTTTGCAAGCCAATTTGCTGTTTCTAAATTAATTCTATCACAATTCTGAAATCAAGTTCTACCTATTGACTCATTCATTAGCTCAAACCAACAAATATCATTACCCTTACACTAATATATGGTTAGTTTCCACGGTACGCACATTCACAGTATCATACATGAGCACTGAGCAGTGCACAACACACTGTACAGAAACACAGAAGTAAAGCACAATACTAAAGCACACAATGAGATTGGTGATTTGTTTGTGTAGTCTGGAAGCTGCTACGTTTTGCCATTAGACCAGGCCATTCATCACTGGTACAGCAGCCAGCTCATGGCTGCAAATTAACCCCATCAGCCAACAGGGTTTTGTTACGAGGGGTATCTCCTCTGGGGGCAGGGTATTGGAGCAGCAGACTGCACAATGCATGGACAGCTGAGCTGCGGGCTATGTATTTGAAACTCACTGTCTCTTTGCTTTGGTTCTAAACCAATGCTTTTAGCGTGATGAATCTTATTATGGAGCTGTCAGGCTGGGCAAGAGTTGAAAATTAATAATTTCTGTTATATCATAACCACAGGCCCTGATATTCAAGCTTGTAAAAGTTATTTTGACAGCTACCAACATAAAATTCTGCAATTTGAATAAAACCAGTACTTGATAGCTGGCTCTCTGCATCATATATACATGTATATATATATACATCCATTAATATCATTTAATCAAATAAGACAACTATAGTATGTTTGATGCATTGTATAATGATAATTGAATTTTGGCAATTAAGAATTAAAATGCTTAGGGAGTCCAAATTTTCATATTTCCATCACCAATCTTTATCACAGAATATTCCATTATAAGAATGTTTAATCGACATCTGCGACAAAACACTTTAAATTAAATTGTTAGTATTGCCTTGCCTGAAAAGGGGGAATTTCTAATTATTTCCAGATAAAGATCTTCTTGTCAGAAATGCCAAATTAGCATTTAACGGAATTTTATAACAGTTTCGAAATATTGATGCATTGCAATTTGAAATGATTAGCGAGAGATGATACTCTGTCCTGCATTACTATCTCTTTTTTTGCAATGCTGCCTCTTAGTGAAAAGGATGTTTTGCCATTTTTTTGCAATTGTGTCAAAGCTTTTAAAACATCTACAACCAAACTGGTTTGGGAAGTGTGAATTCTTATCTCCTGAGATGGAAAAATAATTATTGATTCATAAAAGATGATATCTTGAGGTATTTATGGGATGGGAGTCACTGCCAATTTTGATTTGGTTTTCACTAAATGCTTGAGTTTTGCCCTCATAACAAAAAAAGTGTTTTGGATAACTTCATTGACATTGCTGTACATACAATGTACTTTTCTTGCTTTCAGGCACTCTGAAGGATGCATGCTGACTTTCAAAACTGAGCCAGAGAGTCAATCTATATGCTCATCATGCAAGAAACAGAACTTTTTAAGCTGCAAACACAAAGAGAGAAACAACATTTTTAACTATACACGTATGTTTATGTCACATTACAGGCGATTTCATTACCATGCGATTCTGGTCATTCACAGTTGCCTGTGAGGGATCAATGCAATGTATATACTTGCTACGTTTTATATATTAGCTGTGTGACGTTCTGTTGTTTCTAAACCAATCAGATGAAGCAAAAAATCTATGTATTTAGTGTGTAAAGAGTCTTAAAATCGCGTACTAATGAAATTGCCTGTAATGGAAGACTTAATTTTTCATGATTGATTGTAGTTGCATGTTAATATTGCAAATGTGACAATGAAGATATTTTGCAAAATCATTTTAAAAATTGTAATTTAGATAAATGCTTTTACATATTGTAGTCTGATAGTACATTTATGATTTCATTTGATTTCAATGATTTGTAATACATGTATTGCAAAGGCCCAATGCCTGGATTTTATCACTTCAAATGGAGATTGGCTAATGAGATGACAATGATGAAAATATATACAATCAATGAACAATTCAAGTGAGTGAGAATGTCATTTTGGGCCGAAGGCCAATTCAATGCACATATTACATTCTTATAGCTCTACCATTTGCACTAGATTGCTGCTTTCAAGAGCATTCTTCTCTCATCAAATATTCTGCAATTAGCTGGCCAGGCATTTTCAATGGTGAACGTGCCCAGCCCTTTTCTCCCACTACATAAATCGTGAAATTTTAATGAGCAGCTTGTTAGTTCTTGTGCACTATGAGTCTGTGGACAATGCTGAGCTTGCAGCCCCAAGGCTTGAATGCTGCAACTGGCAGACATTTTGGCAGTAAGCTTGGTTTTTGTTTGGTTGTGGCGTGGCTGCAATTTTTCATAACATCTGCCTTAATCAAACTAGATTTTGCTGCGTTTCAGTCCACGAGACCCTGTAGTCACTGTTAACAAACGGCATTGGTGAGAGAGAATTTTACAGAACGTTACTTAATGGCTGGCAAGGGATGGATAGAAACACCATCTAACTCGAACTGAGCCAGAACCTCTTCATTGAAACCAAGCATACTGCCTCTAGGCTGTTGAAGGAAATACTAATCCTGCACTGTTGTGAAATTTAATCTGTCAGTAGGCCTCGAGCAATGAAGGAGCCTCTGTCCATACCAAAAACCTTTTCTGGAGTCCTGATGCACTTCTAGCATACATGAGGTAGAAATGTCCCTGGGTGGTACAATGCTTTATTCTCCCTGTTTATGATAGGGATGTTTCAAGCTGTTGTACTTTCTGCCACAACTTGTCTCAGTCTGAAACATGTCAGGTAGCTCATTGGTGCATCAGTCATTATTAAATTTCATTGATTGATATTTTTGTCTTTCAATCTTTTTATTATAAATTCAATAGCTGAGAACCTACTAAAGCCTTCAATTGACAAAGGTATGCTGTTTCTTGTGTTCTAATTTCACTGTAGCAGATATTTGTTACCTTGATTTTCATATCTGTCTGCTTTTTCTTGAGGATAAATCTGGTATATTGCTGCTAAAGGCTGTGTCAGCTTATTCTACACAATTTTGACACAAATCCAGCTAATGTTCTAGGGATGTTTCCATAAATGGGGGAACATCCTTTTAGCCTTATTCAATCTGGTGTCTCCTCTGACACTCATCCTTTAAGATAAGATTACTTGAGACAACAGTATGCTGCTGATGCTGCTGTTGTGAATTAGACCGAGGTCACAGTCTTCACGTTGCTGTAGGCAACGTAGACTGAGGACATACCACTTGCTGAGCACTCATCGAAATTCAACAACTGAAATCGGTTTTAGAACTGCAATAAACTATGAGATTTTGGTATCTTAAACACAGAAATGACACCCACAACAGTAAAAGCAACAACCTGCAAACTGAGTGATACAAAGCAGCCCCCTCCCCAACAATTGTGAAAGCAATGAACTGTCCCAGACTGGTTATTCATAAAAGGTGGCAGCACCTTACAGTGCCTTGCTATGATGCTGAATGAAACGAGTTTGAGAAATAATGTATAAAGAACTAATGCATGCACTTTCCATTTTATTTTAGACTAAGAGTACTTCCAATGATGTGAGTGTTTTGCCTCTAATTTACAAGGTAATAAGAAACTAAGCCAACATGCAACTTTAAGGAAAAAAAAAAAAATTTGTCGGGATAGACAGACCATGGACGTACTATCTTATCAAGATAGTACATCCATGGACAGACACATAATTGTATTGATGAAAAGATAGATAGATAGCAGGGGCATATCTAGAAATTACCAAAAGGGGGCAACATGCGGGGAATTTGGAGGGTTGTATTGGGGGTTCATGGAAGAGATAGGAAATGCCATGGAGCACCCCATATTCACCCCGTGTAATGGCCCTACTGGGCCCACCCTCCAGCCATTTCTAGATACAGCCCTGGATGGATAGATAGATAGATAGATAGCATAGATAGACAGATAGACAGATAGATAAATAGATAGATAGATAGATAGATAGATAGATAGATAAACAGACAGCTAGATAGATAGATAGATAGATAGATAAATAGATAGATAGATAGATAGATAGATAGATAGATAATAGATAGAATTAGGAAGGCTATTATACTTTCTATTTAGCTTTCTGTGAGGATGTATAGTCCATTCTGAGACTTACAATATTTATTTGAGTTGAACATGCCTTCTCCTTTAGGTTATCTAAACTCAAAGAATAATGCTGATTGGATCCATTTATAACTTCCTAATAATCTAACCATCAAACTAACTGTTTAACAAACTAACAATAGACAGATAAACAGGTAGATAGATAGATAAATAGACAAATAGGTAGATATATAGATAGATAGATAGATAGATAGATAGATAGATAGATGGATAGATGGATAGATGGATAGATGGATAGATAGATAGATAGATAGATAGATAGATAGATAGATAGATAGATAGATAGATAAAATTAGTAAGGCTATATACATATATTGACAATAAAGATTTTTTCAGTCTTCCTTTTCAGTTTTGATTCATGTTTATTTTTTTGCAGGTATGTAACTGAAATCTCAAAATCCTTTAATCAGTGCTGTGTTTGCAAGTGCTGGATTTGTCAAACTGTTAAACATAAATACAGAACCAAAACAACAAACAGACCAACTGTCACCAACAGCTATCAACAGTATGCAAAGTTTCCCCCTCTACAACCTCAAAATTTAGCATGAAAATTAGTTTAAATTGGCCGATTTCTGCACTTTAAAGCACAGGAATCGTGTGAAATTTTGACAGAATATATTTTAAGGCATTATCTATCTAACCATGTCTTTAATTGGGTTGTAACTAGCCCCAAAACGGCCGCGACACGATCTTGTGTCGCAGGTGTAGTGCTCAACCTATGCTTTGTCTCCCATCCTTGACAACTGCATTGTCAAGGTGGGTCTTCCTATCTAGTTGCGAATGGCATTTATGCTGCATTTATAGCAGTTTTCTGATACTGAGTTTGTCACAATCTGTGTTGAGAAATTTCATCGTTTGGGGAGGAGGAGCTTCAAGTGACCGACATAATGATGAAGTGATGAGGCTGAGAGTCCCGCCAAAAGGTAAACCATTTTCCCAATGGTGGTGCCTTTTATTTGATTCATCACAGACTACTTTCATACTGTACCCACATTAACATCACATGCCATGATGGTTGAGTTTCATGGATGAGAGTTGATCCCCCCCCCACCTCAGAAGCTGGAACCATGAAATTCTCTTGATAAATGTCCATTAAGGTATGGGAGACTTTGCATATTTTTTATGCAGATCAGTGATTTTTCATGTCTGATGGTGCTATAGTAGGAGTGGGCCAATCTGGGTAAAAATCATAAGACTTGTGATTTCCTAGGCCAAATATCCTCCTGATTAAGAATTAGGCAAGTAAAGTTGTCTCAGAAAGGTATTTAGGTTGGTAATTTGCATTTGTTTGCCCCTATCTTAATTTAGGCAAAAAAGCGACGTTTTTCATACATTTTGGGTGCCTTTTCAGCCAGTAGAAAGACAGGTGGGCATATTTTTATCACTCAAATGACATTAGATGTCATAAAATGTGTTTAGTGAACTTTCTATCACATATCATGGTCAAATTTCCCCAAAAAGTTGATAATACATGGGAGTTTTATGGATTCGAGGGGTCTCAAGCCTCAAGAATGGCTGTAAATATGTTGATTTTATAGATGTTGGTAGTTTAGATATGTTTAGCTGCAAGTAGTGCTTGTTTTATTTTGCAGGATAATGTCCAAAAAGTTTAAAACAATTAATAGGGTTGTCATAAATAGTGTCCTGAACTCTGTTTACAATTTAAGTATACATGTGCCTAAAGTGCGTTACCCACTATGACAAGTTATCCTGAGCCGAATGATAACACTTGTCTTCTGTGACCAACCAAGTCTTTGAGAAGGAAGAGGAGGTTGTTGGTGAAGAAGAAGTGGTTCTTAAAATTGTTAAGGACTGGACTTAGCACTAAAATGTGTACTAAACTGTACATTATGCCCAAAAGTCTGTTGCCAAGAAAATAAGGGACATCGATGGAAAGTAATCTTATTTTAGAAGCAACAGGAAATAGAAGACATGAGAATGGTCAATGAAATTTACTGAATTGAATGAGCACATGACCAGAAGAGCCTATAAGTATAACACAAGGAGAAAGAGGGATAAGCAGTTGGAGACTGAATATGATATTGTCATGAAGGCAGAAGGCACAGCTTTCTTTCACTCGCATTTTTTCTTCTTCACAGACTGTGCATAAGAACTAGTCAAAGCAGCAAAAAGGAAACAAAACAGGGAAGAGAAGAGATGTGTTCTGGGCACAGAGGGAAAGCTGAAGACAGGAGCAAACAGTTTGAAAAAGAGGCACACACCTGCATGGAAACTGTGACAGATGACTCAGAATTTACCACACCAATGGTTGAACCTAGTCAAGTCCCTCATGGCATACAAGATCAATGCACACAGCCAGAGAAACATATACTAATGCAGAACCATCTCAGGCTAATTTCCCAAAGGCCCAATCAAAATTGCCAAAACTAAAACACTGCACATCTGATTCTTGGGGCATGACCATGCAATTAAAAGTGTTTTCTGATTTGGAAAAAAAAGTTGGCATTCAAGATCGCATCCAAAACTTCGCTGCATTCTGGATTTGTGTCCAACTCAAGTATCCAGTCTCATGGTCATTTCCAAGCTGCTTCCTCCGAGTCACGCTTGGCATTAACCTCACTCTCTGTATAATGTTGATATATCTAGGATGGATTCCAATGATATCCAGTATGAAGCCAGTGCTCACTTGAAATGAGAGACCATTTAGCATTTTTTTATTCTGTCGTACCTTGCTTGGTTGCTTTCTGCTTGTGCTGGTGTCCCCTGATCAGCTGGATAGTTCAACCTAAATTTTTGTAGATGGAGTTGCCATTCATTGTTGGTGATCTTCATAATTATGATGATGAGAAGCATGGGAGTCCAGCACAAGCTCTATTCATTATTGAAGTTGCCTTGGGATTGATGGGAATTAGTTCGAGGAGAATCCTGGATGTAACTGGGCAGGTGTACAAGGTAGACATTCTACAAGATCAGCACAAGCAGTTAAGGAAGTCCTGTCAGTGCAGATGAGGTCATTCATACTTTTAGTTACTGCTGTCAGAAATTGATCTATTTCAAAGTTTGAAATGTGTGGTAACATGGGTAATATTTCTTCAGACCAGATTCCAAAACTCTCAGAGTAGGAGCTTAGAGATGGAATCAAAGTTGTGTTTCCAAACCAGGGGGCAAAGTAAAGACACATTTAGATTCCCTGCCGAATAATGTGTTTAAGTGGCTGTGATATGACTGTCCTAATTAGCTTATACATGTACACGATGCTAGAATTTACATGTGACGATGTCTTACAATAATGTCTCTTCACAATCTTGTATTGCATCTTCTCATTGCATTAAATTTAATGATACTTTCTGATTGGCCTAATTCTAGTTATTGTGAGAATGGGATTTGTGTCTCAACACTCCTCAAAATTGGCAACATGTTCTATTGGTGTTAAATGTAAAACTGTGGTCATGAATAATGTGACGATAAACCAAAAAGACCAACCTGTTCAGAGTTTACTGGTTGTTTAATGCCAAATTACTTTGAAGGAACAGTTTTTCTTATGTCAAGACATGTATATTGTGTTTGAATTACAAAGAAGTACATGTAGCATTATTTCTGATTTAATGTTATGTATTAGTGTTTGAATTATGTTTCTTGTCTGTTTATTGGTGAAATTGCTCGATTTTCGCTGCTTATTTCTAAATAAATTGAGTTATTTTTCTTCAATTTGCAATTGATTTTACTATTTGATGTATAGAAATAGGTAATATAATATTACTAACACCTAAAATCATGAATAGAAACCTAATATTAGTGTATATTTGGAATTATGAGCTGTTCATTATGAAAAACATGTCCAAAAATAGGCGATTTTTCAATTTTTGGGACCTATCTCAGAAAAATCAAAATTACCAACATAAATATGCCATTTAGATGAAAAAACCAACCAAATTTGAGATCTCCAGATCATTTGGCCTATGAAACCACAAGTCTTCAGTGAGAATTTTGAAAATGTTGTAGATTGGCCCACCCCTAGCTATAGAAATAGATGCTGCTACACAGTTTGCACATCAGTTCATCTCATGTTTAAACATGACATTGTCTGCTTTCCTGGCTATTCACAGGCTTGATGGACCAGCATTATGCTTGATGGGACAGCTTGCAGCATATTCAATGGCAATGAAGCCAAAGTCTGAAGGAGCATTCAGTCTAATGTGCTGCTTCATGCGCACAGCCCTGTTTTCACAAGACTCAAAGCTTTCCCTAGACCTGGGCCATGTCATTGAATAGCTGCTTAAGCACGTGTGGGACTTTGCTTTTGTGATTCTTCAGCAGCCGTTCACTGATTGTTTGTGGAACGAAAACATGGCTGGATCATGGCCAGTAGAAGCCTGCAAAGAGTGGCTTTCTCAAATGCTATGGACGGAATGACCACATGTACTTGCATTGTGTGGGTAATGGACTGCCAATGAAGTGTGTGCAGGGTTTTACTGGGTAGTATAAGTGACTTTATTAGCATTATGCACACCACATCTGTGCACCATCTTGAAGGAATCAATGTGAACATGTTGGGATCGAATGGTGGTGTCTTGCTGGAAAAATTCACTTACAAATGCATGTGAATTATGTTTGTGAGCAATAGCATGTACATTTCTAAAGATAACTTAATCTATGTCAGTTGAATCATCAGGAAAGTATGAAGTTCCTTGAAAGTTGATAGTGATAGCAGTTTTTAGTTTATGAGAGCTCTTTTAAAGTGTTTTACTCACTGATATTTCACTGCATTCTTCAAGTATTTCTCATTCACTATTTTTGCTTAAGTTCGTTTTACTTCTAGACTTCTAGCCATGACTGATCAGATTCAGATTTTTTCAGATTCAGATTCATTTATTTACCTTTCAGTGTTGCAGTACAAATCATGCATAAACAAATTCAACTTTGTCAGGTCGGAGACCCCAAAAAGGCCTAATTGGCCGCTGGCTTAGGGCCACCATAAAGAAAAAAAAATGAAAATGATTGAGAGGCAGAGTGGGAGACAGCAAAGGAAATTTTAAAAAGTAGTCATGAATCACAGCAGATATATAATTATAAAAGGAAAAAACAAACAGAAGTTGCCAGTAAACAAAATAATTAAATCAGTCGGGTTCTGTCAGTCATTCAGTAGTATCAGTCCGTTTGAAAAGTCACATAACTGCTTTGTGAACTAAGTTACTCAACGTCGTCTGTCTGTCTGTCAAGTAAATTATAAAGCAAAACAATAAATGACAAAAATTGAAGATAAAATAGTAAAAATAACTTATAGTCTGTTGCATATGTAACAGTGTTCAATGCGGCAAATTGGATCATAACCGTCAATCATAGCATTTTGCACATAGTTTTTAAAACCAAGAAGGCTGTGAGTATCTATCTTGTCCCTGAAAGCCGGCTTCATATCATTAAAAGTAACAGCTACTTTAAATCTTATTACTTGTTTCATAAACTCATGTCGTATCCTTGGTAAGTAATAATCATTTATTCTCCTGTTATAATGGTCATGAATTTCATTCCTTTTCATAAAAATGCCTGAACTTAGAAAATATTTTGGTAGTTGCTTATTTTCTAGCTTAAAACAAAATTTTAAACAATGCAGTGCACAGATGTCTTGGCATTTTAAGGTCCTCAGATTTTTAAAGATAATGCTAGTGTGTGCATTATATCTACTTTTGGTCACAGTTCTCAAAGCCTTTTTCTGCAAAACAACTAATCTGGATATATTGCGTTCCCATATCAAGGCACCATAATTTAAGTGAGGCACAATTAGAGAATTATAAATTGTAAAAAGCACTGAATCTGGAAGCATAAACTTGAGTCTGTTCAACATTCCAACCACTTTCGATATCTTTTTGAAATGTAATCAATATGAGAATTCCAGCTCAAATTTTCATTTAAAACAATTCCCAGGTAATTAAACTCTTTTACATATGAAATCGGCATTCCATCAATTCTTATATCAGGATATTCTACTTTTTTGTTTGGCATGTGAAAAATCATTGCAGTCGATTTTTTGCAGTTAAGTGATAATTTGTTAAGTTTAAACCAAATGTCATATTTATCAAGTTCTGATATTATATTTATAGAGTTATCTTCACTGGGGTTAAAATTATTCAGTGTTGCACTTAAAGTGGTATCATCTGCATACATTATTAGTCTAAAACCGCTATTTATTCTATGCAAGTCATTACTGTAAATTATAAATAAGAGTGGTCCCAAAATCGATCCCTGTGGAACTCCCGTAGTTAAACTTAGTAAATTTGATTTAGTTTCTTTAAACTCCACATATTGAAATCTATCTGTTAAATAGCTTTTCATTAATTGTAAAGACATACCATCAAATCCGTAATAACAGAGCTTATCAACCAAAATAGAGTGATCAATTGTATCGAAAGCTTTCGATAAATCTAGAAAGATGCTAATGGGTGATTCATTGTTATCCATTTCACTATACAATTTGTCAAGTAATTCAATTGTAGCTAATTCTGTAGAGTGTAGGGATCGAAATCCATATTGACTATCAAAAAGTAAATTGTTTTGAAGAAAGTATTCGTAAATTTGAGCGAACATGATTTTTTCAAAAACTTTAGAAAAACTTGACAAAATTGACACCGGACGATAATTATTAAAAATACAATTATCATCTTTCTTAAAAAGAGGAATAACCCTAGCAATTTTCAGAGGTTTTGGAAATATCCCAGATAAAAGATCAACTACAGGAGCTTCAAATCTCCAATCTAGATTTTGTTTTTCAACCGGAAATCTCATATTGACAAAATCGCTCATAAAACCTATTACTGAATGAAATATTCAAGTTTACGAGACATTTAACTAATTCCAGCCAGTCATATTACTCCACTGCATGCGCCAATGATCCCATTACTCCCAGTGAAGATACTGAAGAACGAGAACTCTTCTAGCTCATGCTTATCTTCATGAAAGATATGTTTAGATATTTTGATGATAAGCATAATTGATGGTTACGAAGATAAGGGCTGTAGAATTCCACCTCTCCTTCACTGGCTGGCCTAGTGCCTTTGACTTTGACAGGATAATGACACCACAAAAAGACAAAGGATGGTTTTAAAACTGCAGTCCCATATTGGTCCAGGGAACCTGGTAGACCTGAAATCGAACCCAGAGTTGATTTTTTTAGCTACAAAGCGAGTTTTTAAAAATACCCCTCACCGAAGAATTTATGTGATATATTTTGCATCAAGAGTTCCTGAGTGATCTGGCTTTTCAACACAATTCTTTTTTCGACATCTATATATTCTGGTTATTGCTGCCAAAATGTCTTGGCATTGTTGCTAGGTACCGTCTCCAAAAAATGACATAGATGGTATTGCATAGAAGCCATTCAAAATCAATAATCCAAGCTATTTATATACTAGCCTGGCCTTGTGCAGGGTGAATGCATTTTGAGATGGGGTGCCAATAACTATTGTCTCTGCAGATTAGCCAGATGACACTCTTGGCATAACTCCAAGGTTTGTGGTAAAAAGAAAAAAAAGCCTGTCACTTTACTTGAATTTGGCGTACATTTTTTATTGATCAGTGTATTCTAAAAAATATATGAGTAAAATGAATAGAAAGATACAAGTCCTCTGGATAGACAAATGTCTACTGGAAAGTACCATCTGAGCTCATTTTTGGTTACATTTAGGGATATCAATAAATGGAGAGATTTTAATATAATCACACAAGAATATCTATCTGAAATTTTTTGACAACAACAATTATTTGGAATCAATAGTTTTGTTAGTTTCATATGCTTGAGAATGATACAATCTGATAGTTACTGTACACAATCAAACTATGAATGTTATATTAATCATCTCCATATGTTGGGAAAAGTACATATTCAATACATTTACAGTGTAACATTTGAGTAGGCCCTACCTGTATTTTCACTGATGTTTCAAATGTTATATTTTGCTGTAAAGCTGTGCAATTGTGGTTTATTCTTTTCCACTGTCATGCTTATAGACTTCCCATCACTTCCAATGATTACTGCAGTGTCCCTTGTCAGACAGAATCAGTTTTCATGACCAGCTACCTCTGGGCAAAATTGTCCCAAACAAGATTCTGAGCTGATCTACCATAGATTTTCTGGGTGCAGCACAATGTTGGAGTTGCTACTGATGGAAAATATATTTCAAAATAGATAAATTCATGGGTAGTGTGAGATATATTAGTGTCTGATTTTGGTACCATGTTCTTATTCCCTGAAGTTATTGAATCTTGAATAGTGACATATATGTACCCTTATGTTGTCACAACAATTATATGTCTATTATTCTCCTTGCACATTAACGCTCATATTTTTTTAAAAATTACAATTACGTATTCATTACAGTCTACTGCAGTAACTTTTCCTCCGATTCTTGCACTCACAGACATCCCATCATATTCCAATGATTACTGCAGTGGCCCCTGTCGGACATAACAATTTCCTGACCAGCCAGCCCTGGGGAGAACTTGTCCCACACATGATTCTGGACCAATATCACTTGAGTTTCTTCCTAGCACAAGACAGTGAATGTTACAAATTTCTTTCTGATCTGAAGGATATTTGAGGTAAATTTCAGGACAGGAGAATATTCTGAGACGCGCATGACTTGGATGTTGTGTTCTTAAATTCGAGGGAGAAACTTAAAATATTTGCTTCCATTTGAGAAAGAATTCTGTGAGCTATGAGACCAGATTAAATCACAATGCAGTATCAAAGAGTCTTAGGGCAAGTGGCAAAAAAGGCTTCATTAAAATGGTTTCATTTGCACTAAGATAGGAATGGACAATCACGACATCATTGGAATTGTCAGGTTCCATGGATTATGGAATCTTGTATGCCCTGTATAAAGTTAAATCACTTGGTGCATATTTTTGTAAATTAGATGGATACATGACAACAAAGTTGCAACTTCATGAACCGCAATCTAAAACATCTATAGTGAGAGTGAATGGACCAAAAGAAGGAATTATGTTCTTGTGCTTGTAAAATATTCAATTGAAAATGCAATTTTTTGATATTATTCATCTGTTTTATGTGTAGAACACAGCTATAGCATCAGTATAACATTGCAATGTCGCAGCTCAGCCAAGTTGTGCAGGGTGGCAAGCCTGGTGGGGTGGCCTTGTGATTAGGCTGGTGCGAGTGACCCATCTGGTGTCGCGCAAATCAATAGAAAAGACGAAAGCTTTGGAGATTGTACCCTTTCAGCTGCCATTGCACCAAAGTAGTCCACCGGCTATTTGTCTGTCAGAGTAATTAGCCAATCATAGATTACAGATCTAGGGCAGATAATGCCCTCTCATGACTGAAGCACTTACAGAACCACAGAAATATAAACATGGAGACCATTGGGGAATGATGGATGGTACTAAGTCTATGAAGTTGAGGCTATCAAGACAATTTAGGCAATCGGGCTATGGTGGTAGAATCTATATAAATATATAAGAAACAGCGATATATGGAGTTAGAGTAACATTTATCCATTGTGATCAATTCCTTGGAGGGACAATGTCCTTCCAAATAAATGGTCCGCTGAGCATCTACAGAGGAGCATTTCCATTCTAATGTGGTTCAATTACCTTTTATATTAGTTTTTACTTAACTATCATTGAGTTGAAGCACAGGAAAAAACCTGGACATTTACTCTGAACATTGTACTAGAACCGGCTAATTTCCTTCTCAAATTAATTAGTTAAAACAAATAGAATCAAACTCATAATCTATTTCAGGGAAATTTTGCAGAGATTGGACAACAGTGAATCAATTCTCAGAAAATTACAGAGGATTTGACAGGATTAATGTCAACAATTAAAGCTGCTGTGTTGAAGCAATACACTTGGGAGGTTGCAGGATTTATGCCTTTTTGTTGGCTTGGTGGATTACAATAGCAACTGGCGCTAAGAATATGACCAACAAACTGCAAAGAACTCAATCCATTGCTGTGTATGGAATTGTAACTGTGGAGAGATGATGTTTGATTAATATGTTTAGTAATCTTACTTCTTCATTGCAGGCCAATTAACTATATAGTAGCAAAGAAAAGTTGCTTTTGTCTCTATAAATTTGAAACAGCATTGTTCCGGCCATTATGGTGCTGTTGACTTCAATATAACTATTGTAGTATGACAAGTCATACCAGTAGTCTATGAAATCCAAGTCAAGAATCTTGGCTGTAATTCCAGTCTGCAATCAGGAAGTATCTCACATATTGAGTGTGACGAATGTATAGAGAGAAGTGTGGGAGATATTGCTACGATAGTGAGGATTTAATCAGACTAAAATTGGTCCAGCTGTAAGGCCCTTTTAAAACAAAAAATTTCATCGATTTCAAGTATAGAAACTCCAAGCCCCCTGAATATCTAGTGGTTGCTCTGCTTTTTTCCATATAATTCAAAGCAAGGAAACAGTTTTACAGGCAGATTTTTGATGCACCTATAAACTCAAATGATGATTAAGACCGCTTTCACATTTTTGGTTGAATGCTCAATTCAAGAATTCTTTTTTGACTGAATATCAATGACAGCATTAGGCATGTGCTCGCGGATTGGCTTCCTGCTATGCAAATTTCTCTTACTTAAATCAGGAGCCTTCATCAAATAAGCAGCTCAGGCAAAAAGGCTGTATAGAAAAAAGTTGATTAGACTGAAAGCTAATGCAGCAGAAGCGAAAAACCACACAGTCAATAGATTTACACTTATCAGAATGCTAGGTTTGTATAACCCATGATAAGAGACTTCAAAGCTTTTTCAACATCAAAGTTAATGATTAAAAAAACCTATTTAAAAAACTTCAACATACACTAATAATAAGAAAACGGTTAATAACAGTGTGGTATAATGAATGAATGAATATCTTTATTTAAAACTTACTTATAAGATGCTCAAATAAAATACTGGTATTTTTTTTTTTCCAGACAATATAAAATATAAAGTGACAAAGTCGATCATTCTGCTGATGTCCAGGTCCATTTTGACTTGACAGAGAATGTCATATGCATCTTTTTTTTTGTAATGACCCTGCTTTTTCAATAAGCTGAAAGGTACATAATCCTCAGAAGAGTAGAACAAATCAAACCATTGTTATTTGCCTTAATCAAATTCATGCTAATGTCTACTTCTTAACGTACTTTAATCCGTATTTTATGTTGTAATTTCGGCATTTGTTCAGATAATGTTTTGCTGTGAATTGACATTTTCCAACTTCTTTAAAACAGAATTGACTCCACAAAGCAACAACTCCAGAATATTTTATTAAATTTTGTAGGTCAACTACTCATTTGATTCATAATTGACTTGCTTTGACAATTACGCATGATATAATTTGATATGTATGCCAGTTAATATTGTACATATAGTACTATCTCAAGCTGCATGACAAATAAGTAAACTGCGGTTTTAAAGGCTTCATTTCAGCAGATCAAGACCATTCATATTTCGTACTGTATATTTACGTCATGAATGTATTACAACACGGCTGTTGCACTTCATGAATTGACTTATTTTAACATTGAATAATAAACCGAAATCTGACACTATGGTGTTTACTTTGTAAGTATGGTTCGTAAATAGCACCAGCTGTATATTGATGAGTTCTTTATAGCTAGATGTAGTGACAAAAAAAAACAAGCAATGTTTGCAAAGCTGTTTTGATATATTGTGAATGATCATGCAAGTATAAAGGGATTGTATGTGACTCAAAACTGCTGAAAATCCAAAATGGTCAAAAGATCTAAAAAGCCTGGCCAATATCTAAAAATAACTTTACTATTTTGAACAGTGTTCGTAAGTTTACAAAGATTTGAAATTTACACAGCAAATGCTGATCATTTCTGTTTGTAGAAAACATATGCTACCAATGCCAACAATAATCACAGTTCGAATAACTTTGACTTCATACACATCATCATTATGAGTTTTGACAACAAAAAACAGAAAGCAGCTGGAACAAGGAGTTTGACAGAGAGGCAGAACATAGATTGCAACACATTTTTGACACTGAAGACAATTTTTGTCACATAGTAGAGGTTCTGACACTTTGGCTTACGCAACCTGTCCACCTTGACAGTAACTGCCTGCCCCTCAGGGCACTTACTTAATCTTCCATCCATATTTCATGCCCTGGGTCCATGCGGAAACCAATCATGTACCTTGTTGCCATTTTATATATTTGATATGCATATCTATCTCTCTCTATTAGAATAAACTAGGAATTCACATTTTTTGTTCTTCACATTCTGATATCAAATCTAGTTGTAAGCAACCTAAGCATACCAACGATATGCTTCAATACAATTATTTACGACAATATTGTCAGTAGCCTGGTGGTGCAATATCAAATTAGCTGATCAAAGCCCCTTCTACTTTTTAGGTTGTTTACAAAGCCTCCGTGGCATCAGGCCAAATTGAGCCAGCTGTATTCAATTACATGGATTCATGCACCTGTGTGTAGTAGACATAAATAAACTACAATGCAAACGTTTTCTGAAAAAGCATATCCAGATCAGACATTGTATTGTTATTCATATTACATTCATTTATTTAATCATGCTTATCAATGCGATAAACACAACATTAATCTCGAGAATCACATGTACTAGCTAGAATAATGTGTCTGGTGAGCATTTGGTGGAGATATGCATCAGGCTTGAATAATTCTGCATATTTAATAGTCTTTAAATATCCTAATTTATCTATTTGAGGCTTGTGGATAAACTCACAGATGAACATATTTCAGGTAAATTTTAACTGATATTCATTTTCATTATTTTTTTGTGGACTTGTTTGACATATTACAGCCCAGAGTCTTTCAGTTGTCCGAGCAGAGAACACCAGATACATCAGAAAGTGCAAAATAGTAAGATGTTGTTTTACAGGTCAAATTGTAAGATAGTGACAAATGCTAACTTGTTGTAATGTCGAATGGCAGTCTAGGACCAGTTTACCATCAAAATCATTGCAACAAAAGCGAAGTTAAATGTTCATTATTTTTCTTTAGAATTCACGGAAGGCTTCAGTGAAAGGGGCATCCTATCTTAGCAAAGGCAAGGTTTACATGTGAGTCTTTTTGAAGTTATTGGCATTTCATAGGTAGACAATAACTGCAGATGGATGAAAAGATGAAACTTCATAATAATTTAAAGAAAAGGAGCATATAAAGACAGCCTACTAAATGATCAGAAATAAAAAGAAAACAGTTTAAAATTAACTGAAAGGAAGATGTGGTGCCAGTGGTACGACTAATTTGATAGTGTGAGTCACAGCTTTAGTTAAGAGAAAAAGTTTAGACACTTCGTAAGGCTACCTTCAACAAGTTGGCTTGAATTGCTGGCCAACAAACTGGAGGCAGTGGCTGGTGCCATCAGCATCAGTTATGCTCAACTGGTCAAGCTCAGCTAATTATATTAAAGCCCACAAAGGCACCTCAAAGCTTGGATGGAATCTTTAAAAACTTGAAAGATGTTCTAGAGTGCAGTGGCTGGTGATTGTTAATGTAAGAGTGGCAGAAGTTGCATCCTTTGATGGTTAAAAATAGATAATCAGATTTTGACAAGAGCTCATTTTTGTCCTTATCTTGTATCATTCGTGAGATTTCCTGATCTCCTTTTGACCTGAGATTGCCTCCCTGATCATTCAGCTTTGCTCTGACTTTTGTTTACAGTGTTCCTTTATATTTTATGATAAGCCAAATTTCATTTTTGATGAGCTGCCATCCTTCAAGCTTGTGTCAGACACGTGTAATATTTGTAGAAAGCGATCATATAACAATAATTAGTTTTGTCTCAGCTTCTTCTGAAAATCTCAGATGCTAACGATTTACGGATTCCATAAATTTGGTAATAAAGTTATTGAAATAATTATCTCATAGACAGGATATCTTTCTGATGAGTAATCAGCGATGTATCCTGAGAACCCCATTTAATACAATCATAAGCTCACCCCATTTAGAGTTATTGTGCAAATGTGTTTTTAAATTATTTTTTTTATTATGCCCTTTGAACCAGCCTCATAATTATTTGTGGGTTTTGGTCAACATACCTTACATAATTATTCTGAGTTTCGTCCAAAATCATTCATGCAATGTTGAGATTTGTTTTAGTCAAACCTAAAGACAAATGTTCAAAGTTATTATGCAAATTATTATATTGCAGGAAAGGGCACCAAAATATTGATTTTTACAAGAGACCTAATATGCTTTAGAAATTTTGTAAGGTAACATTTGGCATCCACTAGTATCAAAATTTATAGTATTACTTGCATGTTTTTGAGTGCATTTCTAAATTTAAAAAGTGACCATTTTTTTATGGGAGGGCACAAGGGAGGACACAGGCCCAGTTTGGGCTATATGCAACAGCCTCCTCCTCTCCCCATAGGGATGCCACTGTCTCGTGGGTGTCCATACTCATTTGTTTTCTTTTTATTAAAAATGCTGAAGTAAGTCCAAGCAGTTTACATACATTTGAAATGAAGTATTTCAATATGGTTTTGATCCTTTATTATGAAGCTCTGGATTTTTTTATTTTACCAAAAATTGCTAGGATTGATACTTTATGTTCTGCTATCTAACGTTCCGTATGACCTAGACATTTTCCATCAAAGAAAAGGAAATTTACATGAATTTCAAAGCATAGCAAATATGCATGGATTTTCACTGGCTGCTTTTGCCAAAGTGATCTATAGCATCAGCCATTCAAGGGATGACACATTTGGTTATGCAAATGATCTGTCATGAGGCATACTGCATAAGATGCAGAGTTGACAGCCTTGAGTAGCAGGGCCAAGCCTCAGTAATCTTTTTGGCAAATCAAGGACCAAAAGGGCAGTCCACAGAACCTGCTCGAATACCTTCCTGAGTTGCCTTGCTTTTTGCAGAAGGGATGATAGCTTTAGGGGCAAGTACAAAGACCAGTATGATAACCATCATTTTATTTTTTAACAGATTGCTGTCAGACTTTATTTACTCAGAAAGATGCAAAAAGTTTTTTGGACAATTGTGTATGTGTCAGCATTGCTCAGTGAACAACAAACACAGATACAAAGTTGGCAAAATCTTTATTTTGTCTCAGCAGCAATGAACAACAAACACTGATGTATAGTAATTTCAATAGTTCATAAATGCATGAAATATACAATATAAACAATGTAAAATAACAATAACATTGAAGTATTACCCACCAACCAATATCAAACTATCAAACACTGCAATCAAATATCTAGCAAACGAGATGCGAGTAAAATGGAACCTTGGTTCGGGGCATCAGGAAGAAGACAGGCTTAAGGCTGAAAGGAGGCTACGTGAAGGCTACAAAGAGATAGAGAGATACTGGCAGAGAGTCAAAGAGTCAAAAGGTCATCTGTATGCACTGGCCTCTCCATTGCCATAAGGTATGAGGCTGTAAGCACAGATGAAGGTTGCAGTACACATCAGCTAATAAAGATATTGCTGACTTTTCTCCCTGCCAGTCATTAAGTCACATGGGACCTTGCTCTCTGTCCTTGGTTTTGCCAGGAAATAGAGAAATGGACAGATATACAAAAGGCCCATCTGCATACGATGGAGTCCACATTGCTGCCAGGTCATTGATAGCTGATGAAGGCTGCGGTTCAACACAGCTAATAAAATGTTGCTCTTTTCTTGTAATTGAGCCAAATGCATACATGAGACCCTGACATCATTCAGATCTCTCCCATTTGGTCAGGCAAGTCTCTTTTGGACTCTTTCGGTAGATATTGGATCCTCATACTGTGTAGGCCTGCATGAGCATGTCAAATTATAAAGGTTGCTCAAATGATTCATAGGTTGCCTATAGGCCTATCTCAAAAATAATGAAGCCAAAGTGTGACAAGACCATCAAAATTTTAAAATGTATTTTCGTATGAATTGACCTAGGCATATTGTACAGAACATATTTAAGTTCCAGAAACCAGGCCTGAGCAGAGGGGGGGCCAGGGGGGCCAAATGGCAGGGGCCCCCAAGTTTCAGGGGGCTTACTTCCAAAGTAAGGTTAACCGCGCGTTGCGAAAATGAGATTGTACTCGATTTGTACAGGGTTAGACTTTTGCCATTTTGGACTCTGAAGCAAAATAAGTTGGTGGGCCCTCACATCTCTACTGTCGGCAATTTAAAATTTACATAATTATTATTGTGCTGTGTAAGGTAAAAAATTTTAATTGATCGCTTTTTTTCCATATTGGTTTTACATCTTGTTCTTAGTGAATCTTGGATGCCTCGTTTATGGTCTATTTTTCTATGTGATTTCTATCAGCAGGCATTCCCTAAAATTGTTGTCAGGGTGAACTATTTGACCTCCAATACTAGACCCTCTTCTATTGGGCAATTTGGGGCCCCCATCTTGAAGTTTGATTTTTGTTCCAGGTCCTGCTTCAGGATCCAGTGTCAGCAGGTACCACACAATCCAAAGTTTTTCATTGACAGTTTTTCTCAATTTTTATATCTTTTTGGCATCTTGCAGGGGCCCCCTGAGTGAATGGGCTTGTAACAGCTGCCACTTTGCCAAATAGGCCAGTCTACCCCAAGATTTGTATGTTCCTGTCCATCTAAGATGCAAGATGAGAAACAAAGAGTAATGCTTTATTTGTCATTGAGCAGTGTTGAGGTCAATCTGTTCGTAGGATATTGAGGTTCCACATGCGCTAGTTGTAAAAAGAGACAATATCAATCAATTATGAGATGTTTTTTTCACAAGATCTGGAGGGTGAAATTCTGCTGCTGAAAAGATTCTTCAGTGAACTTTTAGTTAGTTTGGTCAGCCTGTAGAATATCCATGAGGAAATTCTTTACTTGAAATTTGGTAACATCTTCCCAAATCCAAGTTGCCCTGAATATTTTTGTCAATCCTGGCAACTGTTGCATCAAATGAACATAGTTTTAATGTTCTGATATGAATAGTGTCTTACTTTTGTTCAATGATAGGGAACGAATGTCTCCTCACCTCAATACTCTGTAAATCAACAGTTATATTGCAAAATCATTGGAATTTTCAAATCTGATTGAAGATTTTTTCGAAAGAAGAAATAAAAGCTTTCACTAGATAAATTTTAAGATTCGCTGATTAGTTTGCAAGGGAGTGCCTGACTTAATTGTGTCAGAAATACTTGTCTAAATTTTTTTTCTTGAGATTTGTGAAAGGCTGTAAGCTCTGAAAGTATCAGTTAGAATCTCAGTCTGTATTGAAATTTCACATTTTTATTGCAAAGATTTTGCAACTATTGTTTTTATCACTCATAAATCTGTTAATTGTACTTTGATGTATCTTAATTGGCCCAGGTAAAATCTTCAGTAATCTTGAACTTTTTATATTAAGCATCCATTAGCAGTTTGGTAATTTTTGTAAGATTAGGTGAAAAATAGAAAGTCTATTGCATTCTTCATAATAATTGCACCTTGTCAGTTGTCAGCTAGCTTCATTTGGTTGAATTTATTAAATGTACGCTGGTAATTCAAAATCTAAGGTGATCTTTTATATAAGGGCTTTGAAATTTGGATTTTAACCTGGAGTGAGTAAATTTCAACTAGTCTTGTGTGAATACATTAAATTTATCATTTTAAAAAGAGAAATATGATTGGTTCAACGGTGTACATCCCATGCACTCTCCCCCTCCCCCACTGCACCAAAAACTAACATGGGCGAGATAGGAAAAGCTGCAAATCACCCAATGTAATGGCCCTGGGTTTTTTTTTATGCCTTCGGAAAGTATATCAATCAATTTACTATCATTTTGCTCTGTACAATTATTTTTTCCTCATTTTTGGGGGTTGAACTAAATAAATAAATAAAATGAAATATTTAGCTTGGTCATAATTTGTTAACCAGAAGCCGCTGAAGGGGGGCCTACTTTTTTGTTTTGGCCTGGGCCTACTGCAGGCTCTGCACGGGCCTTCCAGAAACTATATTTACCTTTGTGCTTTGATGAGTGGAAATAATTGATAACAGCTGAATAATACAGACTTTTTCAGAGTTTGTTTTTCATGCCAGTGAAACATAACTGGGCTGAATGGTAATTTGTCATGAAATTAAATACATTTTTTTATTTGACAACAACTGACACATTTTTAGAAGTCTTCTGGACGATTGTCATTCAAACACACCTAATATATTTTGAGAAACACCCGATTTTTCGAAATTTTTCGGAAATTTCTTTTAAAAACTTAAATATATTAACCCCAGAAGCATATGTTTTCGTTAAAAATGATTTTATCTGCCCTATGTTATGCGTCTACATGTGGGCTTCAAATTGATACCAAATAAGTGCAATCTTAGTGAATGTCTGCTCAGCAAATGACGATAGAAATGTGATTTTTGGCCCATTTTTCGACATAAAAAGCTGATTTTAAGTACTGGTTTGATATGAATCTTCAAAAAATGTTCTGGTTTTGACTCAAATCGATTTTATATTAATTATCAATCATAACTGGGGGGAAATACAACCATTTACAGAATAAAAGAATATTTTGTTAATGTTTATTGTCTTTTAAGACAATTTGGCCCCAAATTTTAAAGAATGCTCCATAAATGTTATAATTTTTGTAATTAGGCAATGAAACGTACTCTAACAACTGAAATTAATTGTTAATTTTCACTCCAAGTAATATAAGAATGATTGCTTCACTGTTTATCAGAAAAAAAATTGAATATGATGAAAATTGGATTTACTATATTGTTAGCCAAACCAGATTAAAAAAAATAGGTTTCATAGCTCTGTACCACTTGAAAGTACTGTTGGCATTACGCGTGCGACACATTTACCTTTCAAGCTATTCATTGGAATTTTTCCATGAACCAGATTTTCCACAATCATTAAAAGCTCAAAAGCAACTAAGTAGATGTGATACTAGATCGCAATGGCAAAAAGATTCAACTGAAATATGTTAAAGGGAAACTAGAGCATTTCGGATCAGGAACATTCAAATTTTACTCAATTTTGCAAAGTGAACCTTTGAACACAAATAACTCAATCATGTCCAAACAAGTAGATTAAAGTGCTTGTTTCAATGGATTTATGAAGCCTGGATAGGGTGTCTCATTTTTCGAACTTTTTTCCGGATCACGCTCTTCTTTAAACCAATTGATCTCCTATGTGAACAGACCACGCAGTTCAAATTTCAGCCAAATCCATTGATGTTTAGACCCCCCCCCTACCCCCTTCTATTTTGGGGCTATTTTCACCATTCGCGAGTAAAGTAAAAATGTCATTTTTGTATGGAAAAACATGCACTACAGACCTATTGTACCTATAAATATTGCTTAAAAGGTGCAATGAGGTGTCTGCTGGGTACTGTTTTCAAAAGTTCGAAAAATGAGACACCCTAAGCCTGGAGTTGTGGAGATTCCAAAAAGTATAAGGAAATGGCAATGGAACATGTCAAAATTTATAAAACTGAAAGAATTCATCAGGTGAAAAAGTCTATGTCACGCTAAATCAGTGAAAAAATGCATGTTTTCCGATACACTTTCAGCTCTACCTCAATAACCTTTTGACGAAAATTTGTTACCCTCAGTGAAAACCAGCTGTGTGGCTTCATTATTTTTTAGATAGGCCTATAGGTCCTCAATATTGACGATTTTAAAAGCCTTCCTAATTAAATATCTGAAGATGTTTTAATCACGCCAAATTTGTAAATGAATCATATAAAAGTGTTTACAGTTGCCTTTAGCAAACTTTGTGGCTGAATGTTCTTGTTTACAGAGAGAATTTACTAATTTGATAGTATTGTCTATTTATACGTCACAAAGCTGTCAAAGAAACCTTGTATAAATTAATGTACAGATTCGCTACACGATACATAAATGTACAATTGGACAGAGTGTCTGAGCTGATGATGGTGTTACAGAACAACACAAACATCTTGGGATTTAATGATGTGAGTGCAACAGCCCTTGGCATCTGTGGGTAACACACAAGAGTTGACAAGACACTGTGGGGACAATGCATTGAATAATTCAGGAGGAATCAGCCTCAGGTATGTATGCAAGAAACCCATCAAGACAGTCACTCTAGATCACATCATTGTGGATCACTGAAGAGCAGAGGTAGAAACAGAGCAACTAGTGTGACAGAAGAGGACGGCGGAGTCTTTGGCGGACTTGGTTTGGTGGTCAGATTGAAAGGTATTAGGAATACAATATAGATAACAAGTATGGAATATAGGCCTATCTACCTTTGCCTAAGAGATGAACAATTTGAACAACTACTATATCAACCACCAAAAATTTGAGCAACATAAATTGATGTGGTGGATATAAGTTTAGCTGGATAAATGCGAACCTGCCTTTTACTTAATGTTTTCTGCAAATCTGTACTATGAATTATGTCTTTCAAATATCTATCATAAAACTGCACATTTGCTGTAAATAGATAACTGCAACTAAACAGGTTTATCTAATATCTTATGTCAATTAATAAGTAAACTGTTTCTTTTTCTACATGCCTAAAAGCAAATTAATAAGTTTACTTAATCTAACCCAGCAGCACATTATCCCCCAGGTCAGTGATGGGACTGTTTTGGGGAGAATTGGGATTACAGTTAACAGAATAGTGAATCAACGCTCTGCAATGTACAGAGAATTGCTTATGGTTTATGTCAACAGTTAAAATTGCTGTGTTGAAACAAAACACTAAGATTTGAAGGATTTATGTCTTTGTTGGCTTGCAAGATTACAACAGTAATGGACGTCAAGAGTTTTTTTAGCAATTAGTAGGAGTGGGCCAATCTGGGTAAAAATCGTAAGACTTGTGATTTCCTAGGCCAAATATCCTCCTGATTAAGAATTAGGCAAGTAAAGTTGTCTCAGAAAGGTATTTAGGTTGGTAATTTGCATTTGTTTGCCCCTATCTTAATTTAGGCAAAAAAGCGACGTTTTTCATACATTTTGGGTGCCTTTTCAGCCAGTAGAAAGACAGGTGGGCATATTTTTATCACTCAAATGACATTAGATGTCATAAAATGTGTTTAGTGAACTTTCTATCACATATCATGGTCAAATTTCCCCAAAAAGTTGATAATACATGGGAGTTTTATGGATTCGAGGGGTCTCAAGCCTCAAGAATGGCTGTAAATATGTTGATTTTATAGATGTTGGTAGTTTAGATATGTTTAGCTGCAAGTAGTGCTTGTTTTATTTTGCAGGATAATGTCCAAAAAGTTTAAAACAATTAATAGGGTTGTCATAAATAGTGTCCTGAACTCTGTTTACAATTTAAGTATACATGTGCCTAAAGTGCGTTACCCACTATGACAAGTTATCCTGAGCCGAATGATAACACTTGTCTTCTGTGACCAACCAAGTCTTTGAGAAGGAAGAGGAGGTTGTTGGTGAAGAAGAAGTGGTTCTTAAAATTGTAAAGGACTGGACTTAGCACTAAAATGTGTACTAAACTGTACATTATGCCCAAAAGTCTGTTGCCAAGAAAATAAGGGACATCGATGGAAAGTAATCTTATTTTAGAAGCAACAGGAAATAGAAGACATGAGAATGGTCAATGAAATTTACTGAATTGAATGAGCACATGACCAGAAGAGCCTATAAGTATAACACAAGGAGAAAGAGGGATAAGCAGTTGGAGACTGAATATGATATTGTCATGAAGGCAGAAGGCACAGCTTTCTTTCACTCGCATTTTTTCTTCTTCACAGACTGTGCATAAGAACTAGTCAAAGCAGCAAAAAGGAAACAAAACAGGGAAGAGAAGAGATGTGTTCTGGGCACAGAGGGAAAGCTGAAGACAGGAGCAAACAGTTTGAAAAAGAGGCACACACCTGCATGGAAACTGTGACAGATGACTCAGAATTTACCACACCAATGGTTGAACCTAGTCAAGTCCCTCATGGCATACAAGATCAATGCACACAGCCAGAGAAACATATACTAATGCAGAACCATCTCAGGCTAATTTCCCAAAGGCCCAATCAAAATTGCCAAAACTAAAACACTGCACATCTGATTCTTGGGGCATGACCATGCAATTAAAAGTGTTTTCTGATTTGGAAAAAAAAGTTGGCATTCAAGATCGCATCCAAAACTTCGCTGCATTCTGGATTTGTGTCCAACTCAAGTATCCAGTCTCATGGTCATTTCCAAGCTGCTTCCTCCGAGTCACGCTTGGCATTAACCTCACTCTCTGTATAATGTTGATATATCTAGGATGGATTCCAATGATATCCAGTATGAAGCCAGTGCTCACTTGAAATGAGAGACCATTTAGCATTTTTTTATTCTGTCGTACCTTGCTTGGTTGCTTTCTGCTTGTGCTGGTGTCCCCTGATCAGCTGGATAGTTCAACCTAAATTTTTGTAGATGGAGTTGCCATTCATTGTTGGTGATCTTCATAATTATGATGATGAGAAGCATGGGAGTCCAGCACAAGCTCTATTCATTATTGAAGTTGCCTTGGGATTGATGGGAATTAGTTCGAGGAGAATCCTGGATGTAACTGGGCAGGTGTACAAGGTAGACATTCTACAAGATCAGCACAAGCAGTTAAGGAAGTCCTGTCAGTGCAGATGAGGTCATTCATACTTTTAGTTACTGCTGTCAGAAATTGATCTATTTCAAAGTTTGAAATGTGTGGTAACATGGGTAATATTTCTTCAGACCAGATTCCAAAACTCTCAGAGTAGGAGCTTAGAGATGGAATCAAAGTTGTGTTTCCAAACCAGGGGGCAAAGTAAAGACACATTTAGATTCCCTGCCGAATAATGTGTTTAAGTGGCTGTGATATGACTGTCCTAATTAGCTTATACATGTACACGATGCTAGAATTTACATGTGACGATGTCTTACAATAATGTCTCTTCACAATCTTGTATTGCATCTTCTCATTGCATTAAATTTAATGATACTTTCTGATTGGCCTAATTCTAGTTATTGTGAGAATGGGATTTGTGTCTCAACACTCCTCAAAATTGGCAACATGTTCTATTGGTGTTAAATGTAAAACTGTGGTCATGAATAATGTGACGATAAACCAAAAAGACCAACCTGTTCAGAGTTTACTGGTTGTTTAATGCCAAATTACTTTGAAGGAACAGTTTTTCTTATGTCAAGACATGTATATTGTGTTTGAATTACAAAGAAGTACATGTAGCATTATTTCTGATTTAATGTTATGTATTAGTGTTTGAATTATGTTTCTTGTCTGTTTATTGGTGAAATTGCTCGATTTTCGCTGCTTATTTCTAAATAAATTGAGTTATTTTTCTTCAATTTGCAATTGATTTTACTATTTGATGTATAGAAATAGGTAATATAATATTACTAACACCTAAAATCATGAATAGAAACCTAATATTAGTGTATATTTGGAATTATGAGCTGTTCATTATGAAAAACATGTCCAAAAATAGGCGATTTTTCAATTTTTGGGACCTATCTCAGAAAAATCAAAATTACCAACATAAATATGCCATTTAGATGAAAAAACCAACCAAATTTGAGATCTCCAGATCATTTGGCCTATGAAACCACAAGTCTTCAGTGAGAATTTTGAAAATGTTGTAGATTGGCCCACCCCTACAATTAGTGAAACATCCATCCCATTTAGCGTTAACAGCACACTTTGTCACATTATGCTAAACCATTTAATGTTGCTTCATTAGTACATCACACACTAGGACAGGTACTGTGTCATATCAATCAACATTATGTTTATGTAATATTACAGGAAAGGAACCCACTGAGGAACACTTTGCAAAATCTTAAATCAAATATAATTGATTAAATAAAGATAGGACAAGTCACTCATATACAATCTCAAATTAATGCATCTTTGGACTTTGCTTGAAGGACACCAGATGGCAATCAACCAAAAATTGGATTGTGTCTATGCGTTTGCAATAACATTGTAAGTAAGACTTTGTGACATTGGAACAATTTGTGCTGGTCGCACAATGGCAAGACATACCAGTAATGTTTGAAATCACTTTCATGTATTTTCTTGTGGAAATCCAGTCTGTATTGAGGTACCATTTGATACTAAACTTTTCTTTCAGAAATAAACGTTTTTACTTTTATTTCTTCTCATTTCAAGTCTGAACACATAGAGAGAAAAATAAGAATGCAGTCAATCTGATACTGATCAATCAATAAGGCAATTGCTATGCTCATCATATAATTTCAGAGTAATCTAAAAATATCTTTTCATATACTGCTTGTATGGGTATGTTTTTTAGCCTGTTAATATCTGAGAGCAGGGAAGCTGAACCTCTTACCATATCTTCCACCAATTTCCGCCCTAAAGCATAGAGGACTGTGACACAATGCTTCCACTCCACTGCTAAGTTAGATGAAGTCTGGTCTTTTGAATTTGTGAAGAATGAGTCGCTCAGCAGCTTGGTAAATTACCTAAGGGAACTGAACAGACTGGGTGAGATTGGGAGTCTAGAGGGTAAAGTTAGGCAGGACAAGACACAGACAATACAAAATGAAAGGAAGAATGAATAAAAGGAGAAGCTTTGAAGTGTTATTATAATGGTTGGCCTATCACAGTGAAAGGAGGGTGTCAGACACCATCACTGTCAAAATAATTAAAATAAAAAGAATGTTATGCAGAATCCAAATGGAAACAGAGTTGAAAAATTAAAGCAATATGAAAAATTCCAGTTTTACATATTGGAACTAATTGTTTGTGACATAACAGACTGGAAGCTATCTACGGAATTTTCCTAATTAATTCTATCATAACTCAATGGACTAAAAACAATTTTTTACAAGGGATTCTCCTAGAATTTGAAAGTCGTAAATAAAGTCAATTAATTAGGAAATCATATTCACATTGCCTATCCCTGATTGATGTTATCTAACAAACTGCTTCAATTATCTTTCCTCTGGATCAAGAATGAAGTTTTAGCTTAGAATTTCCATGTTTGATTCTAGCTGGCCATGAGCCAATTATTTTTCAATTCTTCCGTGGGTGTGGCCTTTTATGAATGTTATGGAGCGGAATTACGAGACTTCAACTCCATTGTTATGTAGTTTGTTGAAGGTTAAAGCACAATATAGATATTTGTGAGAGGCATTTCGGAATAAAAACTAAGTTTAAATGACAAAATATTTATTACCACTCAAGCCCCCAAATTAACATAGTTTGACACTAAATTAATCCAAGTAAATGCAAAGCCTCTCTTATAATCAGTCACCCATTTATAAGGACAAAAAAAGTTTCATCGCTTCTACGCTTTGGCAACATTCATACCCTCAATGCCCATGATATCATGTCTGTGTAAGAAACATTGGTGCTATCTAACCAAGCACAGAGAGACTCTTTCGACCGGTGCAACACACTGCACTGAAGTACAGAAGTAAAGCACAATACTAAAGCACACAATGAGATCGGTGATTTGTTTGTGTAGTCTTTAAGCTACGTTTTGCCATTAGACCAGGCCATTCATCACTGGTACAGCAGCCAGCTCATGGCTGCCACCTAGCAAATTAACCCCA
Organism: Platynereis dumerilii; assembly: GCA_026936325.1. NCBI lineage: Eukaryota > Metazoa > Annelida > Polychaeta > Phyllodocida > Nereididae > Platynereis > Platynereis dumerilii. The sequence goes on from JAPTHN010000005.1 coordinate 28,347,133, forward strand.
TCAGCCAACAGGGTTTTGTTACAACGGGCATCTCCTCTGGGGGCAGGGTATTGGAGCTGCAGACTGCACAATGCATCGACAGTTTAACTGCATGCAGGCTATATTTGGAACACACTTTGCTTGCTTTCATTTTGATGGGCTCCGGGTCGTTTCATCATCAGGTCTTTTCATCATCCTTTTTTTGGGTTCATTCATCATCAAATTTGGACCGTTCATCATCCATTTTTGGACCATTCATTATTTGGTGCTTTCATCATCAAAAGTTTGAGCTGTTTCATCATCAGTTTTGGAACTTTCATCATCCCAAAATTTTGGTCCATTCATCATCAATTTAAATTTTTTTGTATGTCTCTATGAATAATGGAAAAACAAATAGAGATTGTAATAAACAATAAAAATTTATATAAACAGTCATGCATCGGTAGTAAATTGATGACAATAGTCATAGAAGTAAATTAAATGAGATCTTGCAAATTTGTTCATTGTTAATTTTACGCAGTTCATACCATAAAATTGTCACAGTTCTCGTTATAATTACGTGGAATCTCAAATTCCTTCTATGCTGTTGAACTGTGACGTCAGGAAAGACTCTGTTCTGGCATTGCAATATATTATGTAACTTAACTACAAGCTGTGATGTCATTTTATACTGGGTCATATTTCCCAGCTTCTAGCCAGTGTGTTTTTCACAAGACACTAGTTATCACAATTTCAAATAACTTTTTAAAAATTTGTTGTCAGTCATTGTGAGGGACCGTTCAGAATTTATCTTAATTGCAATCTGATAACGAGCAAGGTTAATATAAAACATCCGTAATTAACAAATTAACTACCAGATAAGTGGAATTTAACTGCAAAACCCAGAAAAAACAGTGATGATGAAAAGACTAAGGACGATGAAAAGACCTAATTAAAGATGATGAATGGACTTTTTTGGATGATGAAACGACCAGTGGAATGATGATGAATGGACTTTTTTGGATGATGAAACGACCAGTGGAATGATGATGAAACGACTTATATAGTGATGATGAATGGACCAAAAATATTTTATGATAAAAGGACCTGATGTTGAAAAAACCTGTTACCATTTTGATGCCTTTAATTTTGGTGGCGATGGGGCTATTTGTCTGGGCAAGAGTTGGAATTACTTCTCGTGAACCTGATATTCAAGCTTGTGCTTGTATATAAAAATCAAAGTTCACAACCACCTTAGTCAAAGTTTGCACTCTACTTATATAATGTGATATGAAGTGATACTCTGTACATTATCTAAGTGGTCTCATTGTGGCAATCTGATTTGTATTTTATCAAAACACCTCTGGCATTTTCGACATGGAAAATATCCCCTCTGTACAGTGTAGGGGAGAGCGAGGCAGAGTGAGACGGAGGGCACAGTGAGACAAAGCCCGTAGCGTCTAGCTGGTACTGTTCACAGATCAACCCTCTTTTGTATAGCACAAAAAGTAAGTAAGTGAGAGTCTGACCTATATCCGGAATGCCTACACAGCATATCGAGAGTGGAATTTCAATATCTAGGTTTTTAGCCGATAAAAGTAAATAATTTTGCTAAACGACTTTTTGTTATAATTTCCAAGAAAAATGGTATATCGCAAATCTATTGCCAGGAATTCAAACTTTGATTATTTGCCTTAGTTTAGTGAGATAATGAACCACAATACAGGCATCTGGTCCGTAGGATTCAAAAATTTTATAAAGAGAGCTGTGTGGGGCACAGTGAGACAGTTGGGGGCGTGGCACAGTGAGACATGGTAGAATACACTCGAAACGACCTGAATGTAAGGCATAGCTTACAATTCACTATCAAAAACAAAATGCCTGCAATAAACTCCTGATTTTAGTGAGTCATATTCGAAGAGAAGCATCAGAATGAATTTTGATTAGTATGTAACAGGTGCAAGAGGTTAAATAAGTCGTGCATGTGTCCTGTGCAATGAAGTTTCGAAACATGCTCAAAAACAGACCTAAAAAATCACCTAGCCAGCTGCTTTTATAATAGTTTAGTAGTTTCTGTAGCAACAATTGATGGAACAATTCTGCAGGTCCCGAGGATCGCGGTTATGGCAGCAGATGCCCTGTCTCACCGTGCCCCACCTGCTGTCTCACTGTGCCCCGCCCACGGGGCACAGTGAGAAACTTAACGAGCATGGATGTAACTCAAAATTTTTCCAAACCTGTAAAAGGTAGGAACCTGAAACTACTTGACAATATACCCAACATCATTATCTATAATGTAGATCTGATCTCATTTAACTCGTTACTGCCAACATTTTGGAAGACTTGAAAATAAAAAAAGGGTCTCACTGTGCCCCGCTCTCCCCTACAATTGTACATGATGCATAAATATTTACTCTGATACAGCAAAACCAGACTCTCAAATGGGACTGGTGTGTCTGCAAATTTGCTTGATTCAGTAGGACAGAGATGTCAGAAGCTAACCCAATTTTTCAATCTACTCAATATATATCTTTTTACAAATACAGTTGAAACTGCAGCACATATATCACATCCCAACCATACTGAATTTTAGTGGGGATTGGAGATTGCAGTTAACACAGCTATCAATCCATACCCAGCAGTGTACAGAGAATTTAATTGGGTTTATGTCAGCAATTAAAGCTGCTGTGTTGAAACAGAACACTGGGGATTCATGGGGATTTAAGGCTCGCTGTTGGCTCGGTAGATTACAAAAGCAATGTATGCTAACAGTAGGATGAACAATTGGTGATGGATTTACTCAATATCAGAGTTACTACATGGTGTCAATAAACATTTTTTTAAATGCTCTTCAGCATTGTGATTGGAAATTGTTAAAGAGAGAGTTTCAGAGAAGCAAATTGTGAAAAAGGTTCCTGACATTTGAATCTGATGTTTCAAAAAGTACTTGATGTTGCGATTGCTTTTATTAATATCTTATAATTCTTCTTCTTTTTTTACTGGTACTTGTAGAAAAGCAGTACGTGTTATTTCATTTGTTCAAATGCCATCCCTGCTAATAAGCGCTGTGTAATAATCAGAATGCATTGCTGTTTTTCAAACTTCTTAACTAATTTTCCTCTTACCTGGGTCTGTGTCCTTCTCATACCTTTACATCATACTCTCGGATGACTGACTGTCTGCCATTCCTTTTGCCATCATCCTCTGCCACATCCTTGACTTATTAGATATATGTTCTCTTTATTAAGGAGCTCAGGTCTCACCAGTTTCTCCAGTCTCTCCAAGGTCCTCAGACAATACCTTGCAGATCACTACATACATGTTGGTATTGCTTGCATCTGATCCATCCATCTTGACTTCGCACTGAGACACTTTCTGTCAACGTATCACTGTCTCATCAAGGGCGAAAGACCTCTATTCCTTTTGTACACCCTGTCCCTTTCTTTTGATGCTTTCGTTATCTGACTTCTTACATTTCTCTTTCCACTTACAATATATTCAGAAATGTTGAAACACATTTCGGAGAAATAAAGGGCTGAAAACACAACCTCACTCACTCACTCACTCGGAGAAATAAAAACTTCTCCTCGATCATGAAAACCATTTTCCCTCTTTTCCTCCTCTTCCCTCTACTGCTCATGCTCCTCCTCCTCCTTCTGTACCACATCCTCCTCCCTTTCCTCCTTCTCGATGTCCATCTGTCCTCATCCTCCTCCATCCTCGTCCTCTTCCTCCTCCAATAGCTCCTCGTCCTCATCCTCCTCTGTCCTCCTCCTCCTTGTCCCACTCCTCCTCCTTCACCTTCTCCTCCTTCGGCACCACATCCTGTTGCTCCCCCTCCTTCCACACCACCTCCTCCTTCTTATCCTCCTCTATCCTCCTCTGTCCTTCCCCCTTGTCCCCCTCCTCATCCTTCTTGTCCTCCTCATCCTTCTCCTTCTCCATTGCACCTGCTCCTTCTGCACCACCTCCTCCTTCTCCTCTGTTCTCCCCCTTCTGCACCACATCATTGTTGTCCTCTTCCTTGTCCTTGTTGTCGTCATCGTTGTTGTCTTCGTCCTCCTCCTCTTCCTCCTTAATTTTTTAGCTTTAAACTCCATAAGACTTCGCATGTCATATCCCAATTCAAGTCATATCTTATCAGATCCTAATTAATCACCCAAGTGTTTTATGGATCAGTTTGCTTTCACTGCTATTGCCTCTTATCGCGTGATTTACACCTCCCAGTTTCTGCTTCACTGCAGCTACCAATGTATTACAGCACTTCATCATCACACTCAGTTGATTTCAGCACTCAATATTCCATGGCCATTATTCTATGCGCATATATAATTTGCACTTGGCTGCGTCACTTCTCTCTGTCTATGATATCATGCGTTTTACTGCACAAGGACATTTTCAAGGAAGCTCAAATCTAGACGATACACAAAACATTGTACTTGCCCCAATAGAAATGTATTCTTGAGGATTCCTTACGGCCATGGAACTAAAATTAGCATCCAAATATTTATATGAAGTTTTTAACAGGAAACAAATTTTTATCTTCAATGCCATTTTGACTATGCTGTCTCTGCTTGGTTTATGGGACTGTCTCAGTGCTTACGTAAGAAATTACAAATAATGCAAAATAAAATTGTATGTTTCATCTTAGATCTGGGACCAGGATCCCACATTGGGCAGTGTGAACTTGACCGAGTTTGTTATTTAAGCACAAGAGACAGGGCTCAACAACTAATTTTGAATCACATGTAGCTACATGTTTAATATCTACCATCAAGTTGCACCAACATATTTCTGTAACAACTTTAATATTATTAGTCATAGATACATGACCTGATATGCTGAAAATAACTTAAGTGTACCACGACCAATTGGCATTGATAAATTTAACTTTTCCAACCAAGGTGTAATGGCCTGGAATGACTTACCTGTATCCATCAAGTCTGTTAACAACAAGCAATTATTCAAAAGCAAAGTTAGAACTTACCTAAGGACCCAGGCCCATTACAACGAGAATAGAGATGTTGTATCTTTTTGATTCTATTATTTTATTATATAAGTATAACTATTCAAATATCAATTTTATGTATTTTATAATTTTCAAATTTAAATGTCAGGATTGGTAGCCTTTGTTTGCTTAGCAGCGCCATCTTGTTGTTAGCAATGGACCACACTGGAAATAAGTTGGAAAACTTTGTGTGCTATCCTAATATTATTTTGACAGAGTACTTCTTGTTAACATGTAAGTACGCTCTTAAAATAATGTTGAATAAAGTCAATCAATCAATCAATCAATCAATGGGCCCTTTTCACAGAATTTTGTGGCATCAATTATCAATCAAGTGCATTCAATTTTTCACATATTATACTCCATGTGTTTTGGTTGTTGTTTAATTATATCTGAAATACAAATGGGCGTGAATTAAAGATGATTGCATATTTTACTGCACAAAGCAGACGAGAATGCTCCAAAGCACCCTTTCGCTCTATTGCACCATTTTTGCTCTCAATAGCCTTTAAATTCTGCACATAACACAGTTAAATTAGCTTGAACTTATTGTGGATATACAGTGGGGAGCGAAAGTTTGGGCACCCTTGGGGAGGGGTCACATTTTTTCAAATATCAGACAAAACATTTGCAGAATCTTTCCAACGTGAATTGTGTGAGTGAAGGATACCTATGCACTCAATTTTACCCAGAAAGAACAATGGAAATATTAAAATGTAAAAAAATATGGGTATTTTTGTCGGATTTTACGTGTGCAAAAGTTTGGGCACCCCTACAGATTCTGATCTTAATTTTCCTATAAATCTACATTAAAGCACTAAAACTGATTAGATAATAATGTAAGCAACCCAGGACTTCATTTCTTGTACTTTTTTATTGTTCTGCCCAACAAAGTGACTCCGACCGTTGCATCTTTGTGGTAACTATGGCATCAGTTGCACATGTCCAGTTATATTGAAAGTTTTGAAGATTTCTGGGCCAGGAGACCTGGTTAGCCTCTCCTTTACCTAAATTTAACATTTTATCTAAAATAACCAAAAATATTTAAGATTTCCATTATTTATTTAGGTTAATATCCAGCAAAATTAAAAATATTAATGTGCAGTTCAACTTTATTTTGCCAGCAAGGGACTATTTTTGCTGAAAAATTTTTAATTTGTGGTTAATTTTGTTTCTATTTAATCAATTTTGCTATTTTGTAACAATCAAATCCTATATGTCAACCTCAGAGACCCCCACAGTTGTGACACTGAATGTGGTAAACAGGTGCATCATTCCACCGTCAGCATGCAGATGTGAAAAGCCAAGCTATACAAGGTATCACAATTACACAGCTTAATCTGACTGTCTGAGTCATGCCAAAGGACCTACCTAGCTATTTGGAAGTATTCTGGATCAGTCAATGTGGTATTTGAGACAAGGGTGTAAAAAAATGCATCCAATACACCAAAATGTGACAAACAAGTTTGACTCCCCAAGGGCAAGAATAGGCAGGCAAAAAATTATGGATGACAGTTGTAATAATTGCAAAATTTTCATTTCTACACAACACAATGCAAAAACAGCAGGTTTCGCAAATATTTTTACAAGAAAAGCCAAGGTACTCTGACATAGATGCCCAGAAAGTTTAACTTTTGTGGCATTTTAGGTATTTTAGTTGGATATAGGTCTGAGCTGCTCCAAAATTTCATCAAAGAATAATCTGTCATGTTTAGGCGATGAAAAATAAACGTGATAAATCAACTTTTTCTACTCCTGGACTCAAAATAATTGAAATTTTATTAAATAATCTGACGTACCACATGTCCCTCAAATCCTACAAGTTTGGAGTCATTCTTTTGGGGATTAACATAAAAAATTCACACAAAATGAAGTCCTGGGTTGCTTATATTATCATCCAAAGCGTTTTAGAGCTTTTATACCGCTTTAATGTAGAGTTATAGAAAAATTAAGATCAGAATCTGTAGGGGTGCCCAAACTTTTGCACATGTAAAATCCGACAAAAATACCCATATTTTTTCACATTTTAATATTCCCATTGTTCTTTTTGGGTAAAATTGAGTGCATGGGTATCGTTCACTCACGCAATTCACATTGGAAAGATTCTGCAAATGCTTTGTCTGAAATTTGAAAAAATGTGACCCCTCTTCAAGGGTGCCCAAACTTTCGCACCCCACTGTATATTATGTTAATAGAGCTGCCCAATTGAACCAATTCGGTAATCATTTTCCGTAATTTTATTTTCAATCATATATCTAGTACACTTCTTATTGCCGATTATACGGAGTATTGATAGCAAAAATGATCAATCGAAGAAAGAAATCATCCCTCAAATTCATTGTATATGAGGAACTACCATCATGATCCTCCACAGTTAATTTGCTGCACTGTAAATTCTGAAATTCTGAGTTAGCTCAAATGATTGAGTGAGATGGTTGCACAATTTGTTTGAGCCATGATAGCTTGCTGTTTTGAGTTATGATAATCTTTATGTTGTTATAACTTGCAAACAACAAGCTATCTTGGCTCAAAGGAATTGTGCAACCATCTCACTCAATCAATTAAGCTAACTCAAAATTCAAAATTTACAGTGTGTGTATTTAATAGGCATATTCAGTTTCTTCCAGCTGTTGGCATATTAAAAATCTTTTCTGTTGGCTGTCTATCTAGTTCTAGTACACTTAAACTGGCAATGTTTACACAGCTAAGCTACACCACATCTACCTTTTCATATTACATGTGGATCAATGCCTCACAGCCTCACTTCAGGGTGTCTAACAATTCCCTCTGGAATGGGTCTTTTTTCTTGATGCCCTTTTCAGCTTTGCAGTCATGCAATGTACCATGTTTGGCATGTGCCCTGAAACAGAACATTTTTTGGTCAAATGGTTCAAAACTCTCACAGGATAATGATTCGACAACAGAACCGATAGGTCCAAGTCACATAAAATTGTCGTTTTGAAATGCAAGTGGTTTTATGCATAGGTGCATAGGAGTGAAGCTCACCCTAAAACTGCAACATTGATTAATGCAGTATGGTACTTCCACATATCCGAATTGGAATGATATTGAGGACAAGCCCAAAAGCCAATGAGGGATTCAGGGTTTTTGAATGAGATAAGCATGCATGTTTTAAAGGAATTCAGGAGAAATATATGCTATTTTGAAGGTTCATATATTCACCCAATATCAAATTTTAAAAGTCAATCAAGTCTGCATATGCACTGTCTTCAGATGATTTAATAACTGATTTAGAGTGATCAAAGTGTTCTTCAGGATCTGAGCAACCTCAAGACTCTTTCTCAGTATCTCTTTCTTTTCAAAGATTTCCTGACAAAACTGAGGACAGACAGCAAGGTCCTATGTGACTTACACAAGACAGCAGAGTCAGTTAAGTCTTTATTAGCTAATGAGTTAGTGTACTTCAACCCCCATCTCTGCTCATACTTTATGGCATTGGTGCGGGCAGTGCATAAAGAAGGCTTCTAACTCTGTGTCAGCATCTGTTTATCTCTTTGTAGCCTTCAACTGGCCTCCTCACAACCTTCAGCCTGTTCCCTGAACCAAATGTTCCATCGACTGACGTATGGTATGCTTTGTCTTTCAGGGCTGTAGTGACATACAGTGCCCTTGGGCTCTAGATATTACAGAATTTCATACAATGTCTTGCCACTTGTATGTCAAACTATAATTTGTTTCAGTTATTAGGAGTTATGAAAAAGTCTTGGAGAGAGAGAGACACTGATTTTAGTATGGCATGTTTTGTGTACTGGAAACTGACTCAGGAGCCGGGAATATTTTTTCCATGTAACTTGACCAGATGTTTGTAATATACACAATATAGTTTATCAATCTGTTCTAAAAGAGAATGATTGCTATTTTACTACAGTAGTCCCTGCCTTATATGACTGCCCCTTCTGCAGTCATGAAGTGGTCGCTCTTGGGGGACTGGAGGTGCAATCTCTCGTCGGGGTGCAAAATGCACTAAAAATACTACTAAGTGCGGGAGGAAGGTGGTCATATAAGGCAAGTCATTCGTACAACAGGGGGATCTTATTATGGAGGTACCACTGTACACAGTCCTTGAACTTGCCACTGATCATTCTTTCCTGGGAGAACAAAAAAAGGAAAGCAACTTATTCCATCTGGTGCTGCAATCTCCCCTTTGGTCCTTGATTTGCCAAGAAGATTACTGAGGCAGTCCAACTCAAGGCTGTCAGCTTTGCATCTTATGCAGTATGCCTTTTGACAGATCATTTGCATAACCACATGTGTCATTCTGTGAATACCTGATGCTTTGACCACATTGAAATGGAAGTCTAGAAAATATATGCAGATTTGCTTTGCTTGAAAAAAAGATGTCACAAGAGACCTGTCCTTGAAGTCAAGTCAGTTTCCCAGTTTCTTGTACTCAGCAGTGAGAGTGATTAATGTATTTGAACATTTGAATCCTTCATTTGTTTTACTCTTCTTCAAATTTGGAAGTTCAGCAATTTACTAAACCCAATCTTCAATATTCAGTATTTCTGTCTGATAAAGTGGAATGCATACTATCTGGTGTGCCTAGATTATGCACTTGAGTCCAAGATCAGAGTTGAACGACAGAAGCTCATACAGTAGAACCCAAAGTAAAGTAAGACAATTTTCTGTCAGAAGTCCTCTGTTTACCTATTTTGCCCTCCTTTCTCCTCTCCACCCCGAATCTCCTTTCAACTACTTTTGACTCCTTTCCACAACCTTACTCCTTGTTAAGAACTCCATTAAGACAAGTAACAATGGAATTGCAATTAGCAAAGGGGCACCATATCAAAAAAATCAAACACAATGGGGGTGATGGAGTTGGAATTTGAGTTGGTTTAATGCAAATTTAATGCAATTTTAAAAGGTAGTTGAAAGTAGGTAAAGGTAGGAAGTGATTTGGAGGGAGCCAAAAGGTGTGAAAGGGTAAAGTAGTGGCTGATTCTTCCTTCCTGCTGGGGCTATCATACTTTATTTTGGGTTGTACTGTACATCATGGTATTAACAAGAGCATCAGAGAGCGAATCCGAGGGATACAGTCTGGCGGTGAGAGATAGGTTGATCTGGATATGGCATGATCGGAGCCCTGAAGAGACCCACTCAGGAGCCACAGGTCTGTTGTCTTTGTTTTTTATGGCTAGATGTGTAGGACTGCATTTTTTTAATTTTTAATATACAGTGAGGAAAACAAGTATTTGACCCCCTACCAAACAGTAAAGCTGTTTGTAAATGTTTATATATAATCATACTTTAATAAGAAAATGAAACTTGCATCAATTATTCGACAGACTCCGGAAAATTTCATAAAAGTACAATTGGATAGAATACCTGAGCTGCTTACAGTCTTCAAGAAGGAAACATCTAGTGAAATATGAAGTGAACACAAACATCCCTGGGCATCTGTGGGTAACACACAAGAGTTGACAAGACACTGTGGGGACAACACATTGAATTATTCAGGAGGAATCAGCCTCAGGTATGTATGCAAGAAACCCATCAAGACTCACAATCTAATTAGTGTAGAGCACTGCAGACTGTAGTAGAAGAAACAGAGCAACCAGACTGATAAAGGGGGGGGGCTATGTTTATTCTGATAGACCGATTGAAATTTGTCTGCATTTTCTTACAGGTGATCTACATTTTACAGACGGAAAAGAAAAAATTCGCAATCAGGAGGACAGAAGTTTGCACTCAGGAGTGTAGTGTGGCAATGCTACACTATACTACACTTCTGCCTGCAAACTTGGTTTCCCGAGTGTAAGTGGACAATCTCAGTGTCCATGGATATATGCTGATCGTGTTTGGCAATGCTACACTGCACTCAAATGCTGTGGACTTGTTTCCATTACACTAGATTGCACAACAATATTGCTGTCTGCGTTTGGCCCAGCTACACGAAAATTCCATCTGAATGTCATGCTGCACAACAGCATACAAGAGCAGAATTTCTAGTCTTGTATATCTTGCTTCACATGTTTTGACAACATCGCAAACTCAATGAGCTCTAAAGTAAAATACAACTATGATGTAACAAATGATATAAAAAGTTATCATATATTTGATATGTCTGTAGTTTTGTCGTGTTATTCAAGAGAAATTATTTCAGATTGATTATTATTGAAACCGTGTATACTATCACTTACATTTCAGAAATCAACCATCTTCCCACAAATCTGTCCTCTGACCTTCTGTGTAGTAAGGAAATGCTTTGACTCTTGGCTATTAAAAATACTTTTAAAATATAAGAAATGCTATATTTAATATTTAAACCTACACTGTAAAATTGGATGAACTGAGTCAGAGTGAATGATTGAGTGAGATGGTTGCACTTGCACAATTCTTTTGAGCTAACATAGCTTGTTGTTTTCAACTAAGATAACAGGCTGATTATCTTAGCCGAAAACAACAAGCTATGTCAGCTCAAGAGGATTTATCCAATTTTACAGTGAAATTTGCTTTGCAGTCTCATGTCTAATTTCGACTAAAAACAGATATTTCATAATGAAAATATTTCATTGACATCCTGAACTAAAAGCTTTTAAAATCACGCCTTCAATATTGGCTTAGAAGAGAAAATAGAACTTCTAGTAATTAGCAGATTAAGACTTTCTTGTCAGAAAATGTAATGCCTAATTGGCATTATGAGGAATTCTGTGATGGCTTAATGGTTTATGGTGTTGAAAGTAAAATTTATCAATTGAATCTTGACAGATCTCTCTTCAGTGGTAGCCATTTTGATTGCCACAACTCCCAGTAAATTAATTATTTTTTTAACTTTTACAACCTATATATACCAGGAAAATTTTAAGAAGTGGCATTATTTTAGTGGCATGCACATGCAGTGGACACTATTGCATTTCCCTAAAGCTATTCATGATTAAGATAGATAGATATGGTAAGTACAGCCCTCTCAGCCCAGTTCTGGGCGCTCACTGGGGTTGATTGATGAGATAGAGAGAGTAGGAGTCCTCAACATGTTACACATTTACCTCATGTGAGGGATCTTTTACTTGCCCAGCATAGACACTGATACAAGGGGCCGCCAATTTAACGTCTCATCCGAACGACATCCAACTGGGATTTTGCTCATGAAGGTACACTGAAAATTTTGGGCTTCCCGACCAGGGTTCGAACCCATGCAAGCAAAGACCTTCAGTGGAGCAGGCGGGCACCTAAACCTATTGGCCAACCAGCTGCCCAGTAAAATATAATAAAAACTCTTTTGCAATGAACTAAAGTAAACTTTTCCAATTCACAGACCCCACTCGAAACCTCTATTATGGTATTGTCTGAGCAATACCAGGATATGACATATATTTATAGTTCTCCTTGTTGTTTTTTTTATCCCATGTTTGCTTTAAGCTAAGAAAGGCACAGACACAAAATTGGGTTGGGACACACTGCCTTTAGTCATATGGATTACAACAGTTTGAATGAGCATTTCAGCCAACCTCTGTAAAAACATACTTTATTAAATTATATGGACATATTATATAGGAAAGCTAAGAAATCAAGACACACTTGTGAATGTAGGAAAAAAAACATTTCAATGAACTGTTAACTATAAGAGCATCCAGGTAGCAGGATTTTATAAATTCATTGCAGGCTGCCCTGTAAGATTTGACTATTAAGTAAACTTAAGTCATCGAGTGAGATGGTCGCACAATTGCTTTGAGCTAAGATAGTGGTCCAAACACTTGCAAAATTAACTTTCAACTTGGTCTTGTGATGTCCCTGGCTTAAAAATGTCTTGTTTATGTCAGTTATGTCAGTTTCAGTTATGGTTTTAAAATCTGTTGATTCAGTGCTTATCATGTTTAGCAGCATAGGTGTCAATAAAATGTCGGACGTGGGGGTTTATGAATGAAAATGCACTAAAAATATCAGAGATTTTTTTACATTAAAATGTACAGGCCAACCCCCCCCCCCCCCCCGGACCCGCTACTGTCATTCTAATCAAATGACTTATGGTACTACTAATCAAATAAGGAGATTGGGAGACCACCAGAAACTGTCAAGGTTCTGGCAAAGACAGTTCGCAAATTTAAGAAGGAAGAAAATTAATTTTTCAAGTGGCCCGCATATCTGCAGAGAGCTGTAATTAATTACAATAACATGCCACACAATCATATTTAGTCTTTCTTTGTTAATTACCTCAGAAAAAGCATATAATTGAGATGCACTTGAATGACGTCCAATGACATTATTAAAATTTAGAAACAGCATAAAAGCTGAATTCAATACATTTGACATTTTTCTAAATTTTCAAATAACAATCTGCTGTTTAGTGAACATAAATACTATAACGGAATATAAATCATGATCGTTTTAGAAAAACCAGTGAACATAAATATTGAGAGTGCTTTCATAAATTGGATTATTACCGCCATAAACTTAAATTGTTCATAGATATCCAGACAGCCATATTTACAGAGGCAGTCCATCAATCACAATATTGCATACAGTGCACCAAAAAAGTTATGGGAAAAAATCAGTAGCTCCGGGTTTTGCTTCTAATTCCCTACAAAGTCATTTCCAGTGATAATTATTGATGTTCTATCCCTTCAATAGACATCTCCTGAATAGGTCTGGCTAATAGTTTCGTGATTTTATGTTGTGATATAGATATGCCAGTGAATCTCAGATAGCCACACTATTTTTGCCCTCAAAAAAGTTATGGGAAATTTTCATAAGGTGGTCAAATACTGAAATAGAAGCACAAAGCATTGCTTTGTGGTTGTCGTTTTAGTTTCTAGAAAAGGCAATTGACTCAGAGAAACATTTTAATGGAAATGTTATCATTGAATTTTCATGAAATATGTATTTTAATAATATAAATAACGTTATTTGAAATAATTCTCTAATTAATGTATATATAGCTCTAAATGTCAATGTAATGATGAAAATATGTGTTGACACAACATTTATTACAAAGTTTATCAGTAGAGGCTCTTGTTTTTTTTTCAGAAAATGGTCTATTTCAGCCAAGACAAAAGTTAATTTAAAGTTTGTGGCCACCGATGTGTTCTTACTGTTATTCAACATCTGCAATTTTCAGACATTTTGTATTGTTTGTGGTGACATCACATTAAAATATGACTTTAGGGAGTGAAAAGTAGCCCAGGTAGTTTGAATGACAGAAATCATTGAAGCCATCATTTTATGCACCAGTCAAATTATCTTCTCAACTACATTGCAACAAGTAGTCAAATGCTCCCTTTGCATTTTTCCAAATTCATGGTCATACCATGCACATATGTGAATGTACAAGGTTTAAAAACTGATTTTATGCAATATCCATCAAATTGTATCAATTGGAATCATTCAGAAAAATTAATTTGGGCTTTTATGGCTTCTTGATTGTTTGTCCCATACTCCGCCAGTTTGCAACAGATTCTTCAATCATTGATTTATACTATCTAATCTTTTTGTAAACTTTTGAAACATTGTAAAAAGGCCCTGAGAGGTGCTGACAGCCTATTGAGATGCAATACCAGGTAAAGTAAGGTAAATGTGGATCATTTTTATCACCAGTGTTATGCTTTAGATATTTCCTTGCTTCAGGCTGTTCATCATTCAGTGGACTGCTCATATTCACTTCAAGGGACAACTCATACATGCTCAATAGTCATTTGAGCAACATTTATCAACAGTAACTTGGCATTGAGTAGCCCACAGGACACATTTTAAGAACACACCAATCTGTTTAAGCTATTTTATTTCAAAATCATTGATATCTGTTAAAAATGACTAAAAAACATTGTTATTAGCATTTTTCGATGTCAAACAATGTTCTGTTTGACCAAAATAGTGTAATAACACATTACTGATGTTGTTTGTATGAGAGACATCATGATAAAGTAGTTATTACTCCTGAAGTCCAATTTTTCCCATAACTTTTTTGAGGTCGAAAATGGGAGTTGCAACAAAGAATTGGCTAGTATATCCAGTTTTCAGATTAAAATAATAAAACAACCAGACAGATCTGTTCATGAGATGTCTATTGAAAGCATAGAAGTGCGATTATTGCCTTCAGAAATTAATAATGGAGTAATTGAAGACAAAAGCAGACACATTCTCATTTTTCCCATAACTTTTTTGGTGCACTGTACATCAAGCAAGCAATTGATGATCCAATTTTTATGAAGTGTAAATATTTCATGAACATTATTAAGGTGGATCAGATGAAAATACGGATCTGAATAGGAGAAAAAGTTTGAGACTAAAAAAAGGTTTTGTGATTTACTTGCATATCATGATGGTCATTGATGGATAATGGATAATATTTTGTGTTTTTGTCAATTTTTTGCTTGAGCGTCTTTATATCGATACAACGACAACTGGACTTGTGAGGGCAATATGGGATTTTGAGAGTCCGAGAGCAGGGCCATTTCATTTCCTCTCCATCCCTTTTCATAATACTCCCATTTCATTTATTGCCTTTTTGTGCAATCTGCCTTCTGTATTTTTATACTTATATGTTTTCCTAAACCTAAATAAGCGTAACAATAAGTGACTCATGTTTCCATATGGCTCTCAGACACAATTTCTTGCACACAAAGATCACTGCAATCATACTGGTATATTGCAAGCATCTTAGGCATCCACTATGCCTTTGTATGCAGACACGTTCAGTGGCCACTTCATCCCTCTATATCAGAATGACTCCATCTGTAAAAAGTACTTCACTTCTTGTTTCTTTCTTGTGAGACTTGAACGGTTTGTTAATGCACATTAAGAGTTTGTGAGTCATACTGCTTTGTTGAAAATTACGTCTCTATGGATGAAAATTATGCATTTAAAGATTTACGTATGGCACAACCACATAGCCAAGTTGTGCAGGGTGGCAGGCCTTGTGGGGTGGCCTTGTGATTGGGCTGGTGGGAGTGGCCCATCTGGTGTCGCGCAAATCAATAGAAAAGACGAAGGCTTTGGAGATTGTACCCTTTCATCTGCTATTGCACCAAAGTAGTCTACTGGCTATTTGTCTGTGAGAGGAATTAGCCAATCATAGATTACAGATCTAGGGCAGATAATGCCCTCTCATGACTGAAGCACTTATAGACAGTGGTCGAAATAAGGGGAGGTCAGGGGGGGTTTGACCCCCCCAAATGCTCATGTGACCCCCTCAAATACATTTTTTAGAAGGACCCTGAGGGGGTCCTCAAAAAACCCCCCCAAATACTGAAAGTGTGCTGAGAAGTGAGCATGAAGCAGCAAGTAAAGCTTAATCAGCAAACAACAACCTCTTGTAATTTATACACATTACAAATAGGGTTTTCACAACTCATTTTCTGAGATAAAACATACCTTTAAAAAGCCCAGAGTTAATTTTTAGAGCATCTGAAAAACTTCGGCTTCAGGGCACCTCTGGCGGCCCGCTGGCGGCCCAGGACTGCCAGCTACAAGGGCTTCAACCCTTTGGGTCTTCCAACCGAGGGACCCCCCCAAATAACATGGCCTATTTCGACCACTGCTTATAGACCCACAGAACTATAAACATGAAGACCATTGGGGAGTGATGGATGGTACTGAGTCTATGAAGTTGTGGCTATAGAGGCAATGCAGGCAATACAGGCTAATAAAGCTATATATGTAGAATCTTTACAGATATGAATGAGTCATAAATGTGTCACAAATGTGTCTTAAATGTGTCATAAATGTGTCGTATATGACTATAGATACAAGGACAAAGGGGCACCTATCTGTCCTCCATGATCAATTCTGTATAGGGTAGAGGGAGATCAGCCAGCTGATATGTCTGTGGGGCAAGATCGTAGATCTGTGGGACAAGATCATATCTATACCAGTAAGGCTGCAAAAACTGTAAGTGAGGCAAAAACTGTCGGCGAGGCTGCAAAAATTGTCGGCAAGGCTACAAGAATTGTCGGCGAGGCTGCAGATGTTCCGCAGGGACAGTAGAAATGTTCCACAGGGGCAGGGGATATTCCTATATCCTGTCGGTCATGTTTTTCATCCGAAAAATGCCCGCCGGACATCCAAAAATTGAGAAAAACTTTGGCTCTTCCTTGGCTGCTTGAAAAAAAAGTTTTAACAAGCTGAATATTTTTTTACCTCCATGACGGAGTTCCCCCACTTTCTAGGAAGTAACTGTGGTCTGGGTGTTTAAGACAAGGAAACATTATAATTCAGATAGAAATGACACATTGTAGTGGATACTGCTAGAACTGAAAATGCAACTTATAATATAAATCATACGTGAGGAAATGTGCATCTTCAAGGGATTATTTTCAGACTTTTTGGGCTGTAAACTGAGAACATAAAAGCAAGTTTCTGTAAATTCTGTTAAACTCCTGAAATTTCATCAGGATTCAGAAAGTGGGATGATTGATCATTGATTAATTAGTAATTAATTGAAAATTCAGTCTGTGTAATCCTTCACAGATCAAATCTGGCTGTGTGGCTAATTGTTATTCATTTATGTTAAGACTCTCTTTACAGCAGATGAAAAACGAAAGCATACAGAATAGCTGTTGGTGGCCATCAATGATCTTACAACTTGCCCTATCAAATACATTGAAATAAAGTGACCTCATTGATGAGTGGTATGACTTGTCAAATCAATGGTTTCCCCTACCAGCGCTGCAAGTAAAGTAAATGGTAAATATTTTTTTATTTTGATATATAGCGCAGTATATGTAGTAAAAAAATAGAGGCTATGACCTCATAAATTGCTTATGGCTCATAGAGAATAACATGGCATGGATAGGGCTATGACCTCACAAGAAACATTCCAGTGCTTTTCTGTAAGCACTCGTTTTCGTCTACTGTACAGCGACGGCTCTAGATTTTAAGGGGGGAGGGTTTTGAGTTTTCCTGGAAAGTAACGGCAACACTTAATATTTATTTTGAATGTGTTACATCCCAAATATTTCTTTCTAAATCAAGCAACACCCTGCCAAGAAATAACCCCTTCAGGAATTATTTATTTCAAGCCCACCGAAAAGACCCCCCCCCCCCTTCGATTAAATTGTCGTCCCCTCAGGGGGAGACCTTGAATTAAGATTCAGGAATAATTAGTCAAGTAAATCTCCATATTTGACATCTAATCTCACATCTATAACCATCATGGATTATCATGGATCATCTCTTCAGAAGGTCTTCTGATAACAAATTTTAGCACAGATTTTATCTTTAGAAGTATAGGGCGAAAGAAGTAAAGAAACTTTAATGGATAGGAAGAATTGTTATATGGCTTACTATAATATATTAAAAATGCAACATTTTTGTGTGAATGGTGGGCCTAATCATGAGATAATTAAAAGTTTGAGAAGTCAGTCAAGCTCTCTTCAAACCTCTGAACAAAAAAGGCAAACAAACCGAGTTATAAGGGTAGAGTCAGAGTCAGAGTTGAACTTTTGATTTTGACGTTGAGTTAGCAGAGTAGAAGTTCATTTGGTTGCTCCTGACTCCTAGAAATGATTTATATATAATTTGCAAAAAGTCAGTTGCAACAATGCGAATCATAATCAAAATTTTGCACAAAACTGGCTAAACAAGTGTATGAATACTTGTAGAAAATCCTATGATATACTGATGATCAAAATGCAGGAATAATTTGGATTTTCAAGGTATCCGAATTTCAAAGTTGTAAAATTGTTGAATGAATGTGAGGAATTGCAAAAATGTTTTACTCAGACATTAGATTTATAATGATATTATGAACCATTTTTAGTGGCTGAGAATTATTTGAAAATTTTCTTTGGGTGACCTGGAAAAATTGACCCTTTTTAGTAAAAAAAAATCAAAAATTGTATCATGGCTCAACAACATAGACATAAAATTTTGACATATCCAAAAAATGCCAACTTAATCTTGATGTGTACAACCAAAAAACATTGCAATATCATGTTGAATGCCACATGCATTGACCTCTGCCTTCACTTGACTTGATATGGATTCCGCCAACCAGATTTTTGCTTCTTATTGACCAAGATGGCCAAATTTTAGTGAAAGTGTCTTGCACCTGGTCCAGATTAGTTGGCTGAACCTCCATCTTGTGTGTTTGTTTTGTTTGTTTGTATTTTACGCCTCTGCAGCACCTTAGTGGGTTATTTCGAGGCAGGCGATCACCGTGTTATGATGATGAGATGAGAAGACTGTGAGTCTGGTACATACCCTATTAATTCAGGGATGCCCAGGGTCTTTCAGTTGCCCCAGCATAGAACACTGGATACAACCCGTCTCCATTTAATGTCCCATGGGCTCGGACTAAATTGAGTTCCGGGGTAGGATTCGAACCCACGCCCTCAGAGCCAGTGGTTGTGCAAACAAGCACTCTTAACCATTAGGCCACGGAGGAACTCCTCCATCTTGTGTGAAATGTGGTCCTAGATGTCCCTATAGAGTAATTGACGCTCAAGTGTGGTTTTGAAGGATTTGTGATGCCCTACAAGCTTGAGCATTGATTTGAATAAAAGAAATTTTTCAACTGAGGTGATCTCTACACAAAGGTACCATTTCCTCTTCCAAATAGAGTACACTCTTGACAAAAATTCTGGAATATTTTAAGAATTTTTCAAGTAAATTCCATCTCAGTCAATATATCCCACCAATTGTTTCATAGAGCTGATGGAGGGATTTTTGTGTGATGGGAGGGTGGCTATAGACTGTCCAAATACTGCCTCATGGCCACAAGGGCTCAGGGTGGCGGTTCAGTGCCTGTTTGGTGTGTCATCCATTATGACGGAAATTTGTGTCTGGTTGTGCAGAATGGAAACATCATGGCTGTCTCCTATCTGAGTTTGTTGGAAGAGGAAATGGTACCTCAGTGTAGAGAACACCTCAGTTGAAACATTTCATTCATTTAA
The DNA here is from genome assembly GCA_026936325.1 of Platynereis dumerilii. NCBI lineage: Eukaryota > Metazoa > Annelida > Polychaeta > Phyllodocida > Nereididae > Platynereis > Platynereis dumerilii. The sequence goes on from JAPTHN010000005.1 coordinate 28,366,948, forward strand.
ATCAATGCTCAAGCTTGTAGGGCATCACAAATCGTTCAAAATCAGGAAAATTGAGAAAATCTAGAATTTGCCGTTATTGGCAACTTTACCAGACTTGAGCCTCAATAACACTAAAAGGACATCTTTGACCATATTGCACACAAGATGGAGGTTCAGCCAACTAATCTGGTTGGCGGATTCCAAGTTAAGTCAAGTGAAGGCGCAGGTCAATGCATGAGGCATTCAACATGATATTGCAATGTTTTTTTGGTTGTATACATCAAGATTAAGTTGGCATTTGTTGAATATGTCAACATTTTGTGTCTATGTTGTTGAGCCATGATACAATATTTGATGATTTTTTACTAAAAATGGTCAATTTTTCCAGGTCACCCAAAGAAAATTTTCAAAAAATTCTCAGCCACTAAAAATGGTTTAAAATATCATTTATACATAAATCTAATCTCTGAGCAAAAACTATTTGCAATTCCTCAGATTCATTCACCAATTTTACAACTTGGAAATTCTGATGCCTTGAAAATCCAAATTATTCCACCATTTTGATCATGAGTGTATCATTGTAAAATTGCTTTTCGCCTCCTGTTTATCATGCAATATGTGTGTAATGATGCAGATAATCAGAGTGATGAGTCAGTCAGAGTCTAGTCAGGAGACCTAAGGAGTTGGAGGGGTAGGCTGATTCGGTTTTCAGAAAGTCGGGAAACCGAGACAGTTCACTTATGTACTGACTCCAAAGTCATGCCTGGGGCATAATCACTGTTTGTTCACAAGCAGGTCAGTGGTGGATCCAGACAGGGTAGTCTAGGGGGGGCGGGCATAATTTCAGCAATCACGAGCTCACACGGGAGTCATTTCGGCACTCGCGGGCACATGTTGCTGCATTTTTCTTCAAAATGTTATTTCCACCTCAGTGGTCTAGCCCCCTCTGCCCCCCTGTATTTGCCACTGCAGGTTCAACTTGGAAATAGCAAATTGTGCACAGAGAGACATTCTCTGGTCTGCTCAATACTATATCACAATACTAAAGCACACAATGAGGTTGGAGATTTGTTTGTATAGTCTGAAAGCAGCTCAACTTCACCATTAGGCCAAGCCATTCATCACTTGTGTAGAAGCTGGCTCGTGCCTGCCACCCCACAAATTAACTCCATCAGCCAACAGGGTTTTGTTGTGTAGGGTATTTCCCTCCTGGACCTGGAACAGGGCATTGGAGCGACAGATTATACAATGCACAGATCGAACGCTTAGCTGCAGGCCATTTATTTCACTTCCTAACATCTACAGAAATGACACTTTTTACTTGGCTATTATTATCGTTTTTATAGCTGTGTGTTTTTTTAACTTCGTTTTGCAATAAAACTGTGACATCATTGGGCATCGGTGAATGTGATTGGTCTAATCTTCAACCTGTGACATATCAGTTCAGAGTTTTACATCACAGTTTTTGACAAAGGAATCTAAAACTGTCAGGAAATATTATTTTTATGTACAACTACAACAAACAACTTGTGTCAAAGCCGAGTGTTATGTACCTCACCAGAAGCATCCTCCAATGACAGGGTTCGTTTAAACTTACCCTGCCAACAAGCACCATAAAATGACGGAGTTTTGTACACTACTCATGTGGTCAGGGTAGACTCACGCAGTCTACACTGACAGGTGAGGATGACCAGAAGAGTCTGAACATGCTCAATGTTTTCCAAACAAAGTGTTTTATTGTTTTTCTCAAGACACTTGTCATCAAAATTTCAAATACATTTTTAATTTGTTGTCAGTCATTGCAAGGGGGAGACCATTAAAAAATTATGGGGGGCTTGGAGTTTTCCTCGGCAGGAAATGATTTATTTCTCAATAACAGTGGCAATAATTATTTATTGTCCAAATATTGACTCTATGGACGTCCGTGGTGCCACAACAAATTTTGGACTTGTATGCCACAAATTAGCATTGATTGAAAGTGGATTTGTTTCGTGTTTTATGAGGATAGGGAACATAGAATATGAAATAAGCCAACAACTCTGCGGACACTAATTTATAAGACTAGCTACGACAAATTTTCCTGTGGTCATGTCTACACAGAATTTTTTGCCAACTCACATAGAAACTGTGGACTCGCAATTAATCAAATCTCAAAGACATTTCAAGGTTATACTTTGCATAGGTTTGGTCCACAATGACTATGTGCATACACAGTTCATAGTGGTTTTCAAGAGCTGACAGCGATTTGATTTTTTATGAATTGACATTTCTGAAACCTTCGCTTTCTCCAAGCAAATGTTTCGACCAAACAAGAAATCATGTACAATGCTGCGACGTTGTTGCCCCATACATTCGGATAATATAGGTCCCTGACCGTCACTCTACAGTGTCGCCTGTAAGTAAGTGAAACGCATGAAATGCTGCCATTGCATCAATGCTAAACATCCTCCACCAAACCGCTTGTGGAGGCATGGATTCATATCCGATGAGTGGAAAACATATTGGGTCATAAAGGCCGATATGTGAGGCATGTGGGATAACAATGGTAGCCAATGTTCTTTGCTGTAGTTGGAGTTAGGTATGGGTCAAAGTCTTTGATAAGTAAGTGAACCACCCTTCCCTATTAAATAACATTGGGCTTGTGTTTCACTTACTTATCAAAGACTTTGACCCATACCTAACTCCAACTGCAGCAAAGAACATTGGCTACCATTGTTATCCCACATGCCTCACATATCGGCCTTTGTGACCCAATATGTTTTCCACTCATCGGATATGAATCCATGCCTCTACAAGCAGTTTGGTGGAGGATGTTTAGCATTGATGCAATGGCAGCATTTCATGCGTTTCACTTACTTACAGGCGGCACTGTATACCAAAACTTTTCATCTGACTAAAAAGCGAGCTCAGCTTCCCTCCATCCCATGAATACAGTGTTCGCTGATCATGTTTGGCAATGCTACACTGCACACTATATTGCACAATGCTATTGCTGTCTGTTTGACAGTGTTCGTGGTTCGTGTACACGAAAATTCCATCTCAACACCATGCTTTACAATGTAGTACAAGAGTATACGCCAGTTGGGTATGAATGATTTTACTTGTAACACTGCAACTGAATCTATATTACTTTTCAGAACAGGAGCATGCATTTGCAGTCCTTTACACAGACTGATCTCTGGAGAGATATGATCTCTACAGGTTCAAGCAAAATAGGCGTTCAACTCAGAGTTATTTATAAAGGTCCACAGAATCAATTTCAAAATATGATATTCCAAAAAATAAGAACAGAAAAACAAATTCACAGTAAGAAATGCTGAGCGCATAATATAAAAATATCTATTGGCAGTCATGGTCAGCAAAGATTTATCTTTTTTTTTAATATTTGAAAGTGCTTCATAATATTCAGTGACATCCACATCTAAACGCTTTCAAAATCAGGCTTTCAGCATTATCTTGGAATTTAAAAGAAATTTTCTAAAATTTGATTTGTCAAAAACTCTAATCAGCTTTTGACAGTATCTTGTTACTGTCAAACAGATTACTTTTTGACGTCATTAGGTAAATCGCAAAAATAAGGCCAATCTTCTCAAAGTTCTTGAATGACTGATTCATTAATCGATTGTCTGTCAAATTGCAGACTCTTAATCCTAGTTAAAATATTGGATAACAATGCTGATGTCAGACAGGTGAGAACACGAACGGAAGTATCAGTATAATTATGACAAGATCATGGATCAAGAGGCTCTAAAACGTATCAATGCAGGTAATATATGTGGATCAAATGTCATCCATGAACATGAAATACATGTTGTGCAAGTTTTGTCCCGTAACCAAAAAGAATAATCTTTAATATTTTTTTCTCAAAATTTCATTAAGTATAGAATATCCATGAATCACACCTTCAAAAGGCACAACTATGTTTTTTTTATACATTATTGAGGGGGAAATTTGAGGTGAGCCTTCCACTGAATACAGCTCAGAGCAGCCACTGAGCAGCACCCGTCATGATGGGCAGAGGATACAGGAACATTGCCCAAGGTTCCCATGCCGTTGCACCCTCAAATGTCGATGATCGCCATATGATGATGATTGCTGAGAAGACTGGTAGTCTGGCACATGCCCTATTAATTCAGGGATGTCCAGGGTCTTTCTGTTACCCCAGCACAGACCACTGGATACAACCCGCCTCCATTTAATGTCCCATGGGCACGGACTAAATTGAGTTTCTGGGTGGGATTCGAACCCACGCCCTCAGAGCCAGTGGTTGCGCAAACAAGCACTCTTAACCATTAGGCCACGGAGGAACTCTATAGATGTCGGCTATATGTGTACCAAATTTAATACAATTACCTGCAATAGGCCAAGACACCCGATCGCCCGCCCGGTGGACAGACAACATTTCACTCAGGTTATTGCAATACCTTCTTCGAAATTTGTTCACTGAAGGTAAAAAATCAGTAATTCACGTTTTCAGTTTGGTTTTCCTGGAACATGCGCAAAATTCTTTAAATCAGTGAAGATCTTCTGTGAGGTTGCTATACATGACCTGCCTTCCCCAGCCTGTTTGCAATGACAGGTAACTGCCTGCCCGTCAGGGCACTTTATTAATCTTCCATTAATATTTAATGCCTTGGGCCTGTGTGGAAACTAATCATGAACCTTGTTCTTTTCAGGGCTTCGGAACCAGAGTCCGGAATCAGAGTCTTGGAGAAGGAGGTTCTTGGGTGGAGTCGGACTGGGGAGTAGATTTTTAGAATATTGATTTTGTGTGGAGTCAGAGTAGGAGTCGAAAATTAAATGGGTGACTCCTGACTCCTAAAATAAGTTCATAAGATTTACAAAAACACAGTTACAAAAATTAACAATTTATCCCAAATTTTACAAAACTTCTTTAGCAAGTGTTAATGTACAGAATCCTATGAAAACTTTATAGAAGTAATTTTTCTCTTTGATTAACCATTTAACACCTGTGTGCAATAATGCTGATAAGCAGAGAAAGCCAAAGGAGTAGGGAGTCGGTTCTCTTACTACCTGAATCCGAAACCCTGGTTTCATCAGCGACCATCGTGGCATGTTGTCTTGTGAGTGTAAACTTGGTAAATAAGAAACTGAATTGCTGAATTTTTAGTTCTAGGATTTCTGTTCTATGATTCTAGGATTAAAAATTTACACCAATTTAAAACAGCTTCTGTTATATTATTTGAGACAATGTCAATTTTAATGAAATATTTTGATTTATTTATGGAAATAAACCATTTTGCTGCTAGTGGGGGAAGGGTAGGCTGAGGCATGGAAGTGCAATTTAGTGCATGCAAGTGTTCAGGCATGCAAGTGTCAACCTTGCTTGGAGAATTTATCAGGGTTTAGTGTATCTGACTTGCAAGGTAGTTCTTGATATTATCAGTAATTATAATAATTAGTTATAATGGCAAAATGGTAAGCCCCAAATTAGCCGATCGGATCCAAATTAGCTGATCGATGGCACCTCTGCTTTTTAAGTTATTAACAAGGCCTGAATTCTGAAGTTATAATGTGACGATAACCGTTGATCAACAACCAAAAGAATGAACCATAGACAGATAGATAGATAGATTTGGATAGCAAGATAGATAAACTTAATTTTATCCCTGAGTCTGTCTATTTCAAAAAAGGCAGTGTGTTCTTAGTCATCAACCCTAATGAATGCAATGGTGGTCAGTTATTAATTTGATAAAAATGAAATAAAACGTTGCTAGTCCTGGTAATTGAGAAAACAATAAAAGAATGCAGGTTTGGCACAAAAAAAGAGATTTGGTGCCAGACTGCCAGGCCAGACTAATTTGGGAGTCTAACCTTGTTTTTTGTGCAAGACAAGAGTTTGGAAAGAGAAAAGTCTAGACACTTGGCTGCTAAGCTCCTTGGCTGCCTTTAACAAGTTGGCTTTATGGCTTCTTGCTACTTCATTTGAATCGCCAGCCGACAAACAGGAGGCAGTGGCTGTCTGGTGTCATTAGCATCAGTTATAAGGTGGTCACAAAAAAACTTCACGTCATTTCCAGGCTGCCATGATTGAGTCAGTGCCTCACTGTAAATTCTGAAATTCTGAGTTAGCTCAAATGATTGAGTGAGATGGTTGCACAAATTGTTTGAGCCATGATAGCTTGCTGTTTTGAGTTATGATAATCTTTATGTTGTTATAACTTGCAAACAACAAGCTATCTTTGCTCAAAGGAATTGTGCAACCATCTCACTCAATCAATTAAGCTCAAATTCAAAATTTACAGTGCTGGGTATTTATTGTGTAAACAAGCCAAGTATGTTAGATCTTTAGAAAATTTGTTAATAATTCAAACGGGTCATTACTTTTTTGATAGCAGACAAAATGGAAGCCGGGAATACTCCTGCATTTTTACTACTCTGGGTTGATCATGACTCATCAGCAATTTTGAAGCAACTGAGCTTCACAGGACAAAATAAATACAACATAAAATGAAATTGAGAAGACAGAGGCACAATTCAGCACAAACCAGAAGGTGCTAGAGCAAGTTCAGCCTGCACTATGGACATTATAAGATTTAAAAACAAAGCCGTCTGAAGGTTGATGATCGGTGTTGAAATCACATGAAAAGTACATATTAACATCTTAAAAGAGCGTCTGAAGCCCTGGATAGATAAGACAGATAATTTAATCTTCAAACAAGCAGGGACATCAGCCACGCTCCCTTGGAAAGCCAAGAACTGGATCAAGGTTCGCTCTGTCAACCTTCTCGTCGGGACAATATGGCCCCTGTTATCACAAGATCTCAATCAATGTGATTATTCTGGGTGGGCAAACTTAGAGGCAGATCCCTGCAAGACACCCCAGACCTTAGTTGCCCAATAAATACATCCATTTCGTTTTTATAGCAAAAACAGACACAAAGTTACATTCTTGACACCTCTGCATCATTTAGGCCCACTGCAGAAAATTCATCAGTCCAAAATGACCTCCGAATGAATAAATTATCTCTAGAAGAGTTATTCTTTGCTATACAAGTTCTTTTTGCATTGAAAAAGATGAGCGTTATCCAAAAAATTATTCATGAGTGTAAAGTTTTTTTTTGACCACCCTGTATGCTTAACTGGTCAAGCTAAGCTAATTGCATTTAAGCCGAAGAGTTGCCTAAGATCTTAAGGAATCTTTAAAACCTTGAAAGATTTGTATCGGTGCAGTTACTGATAATTGTTCAAGAAGAATTTAGGAACAGCTCCTTTGATGGTTGAAATGAAGAAACAGATGCTGAAACAAAGTCCTTGGACTTGTGATTTTTCAAAGGCTGTCCAAACTATCGAATTTTAAATTGAGATTAATTATGTACAACTACTTTTTGAGTTATCCTTTAATAATCAGATTGTCTTTGGTTTTGCTCGTTTAATGGTCTGGAAAACAAAGGTATTAACATACTAGAACTATGATGAAAGGTCAAGCATACTACAAAAACAAAAAATTTTCAAGGGACGGTAAAGAAAGATCTTTCAACAATGCTCAAAACAACGTTGAAAACAATCTATGCCTGCCATATGCTACCACAGAGTCCCCAGATACGAGCCCAGTCTTGTCAGGACTTCAGCCTTAACATTCAGAGCCATTGCATATGTCTGGCAATGTATCTAAGAGACTGTAAATGTTATCAGGTTTTTCCACAGAGCAGGGGAAGACCCCATGGGAAATTATAGAACAATTCTGTGCGCTGACCAGACTCCATTATGACCACATGGTTGGACTCTTTCGTCTCAAAGCAAAGGTAAACTTGCAGAAACTATAGAACAACGCCGTTTTGTTGTTCACCCACATGGCATTTGCTTTGCCTCTTCCTAGCCTGAACTGTGTGTATGATGATTTTTGTAAAACAGAAGAAGGGGTCGCCTCTCAAGCTGTACTGTGCCCTTTTCGGGATCATAGATTTGTTTCAAAGTTGTTGATCTTGATGAATGCGATGGTGGTTACATGTAGTTGTTAGTTTGAGAAAAAGGAGAAAAGATAAAACATTTCTGGTCTCAATTCTTATTGAGAAAAAAATTAAAGAAAAAAGGTTTGGCACAAGATAAAGATTTTGTGCCAGTGGTCCACTAATGTGAGGATCTAACCTTGAGTTTGGAAGCAAAAAAGTGAAGTACCTTTACAGGTAAGCTCTTTGGCTACTTGGTTATTTGTTACTTCAAGCTCAACTTATGGTATTAATATTGTTTTTATAGTCTCGTGTTTTTTGACAACTTTGTTTTGCCGTTGGACCTGAATCTGTGAAAGTGATAGGTCTAATCCCTAACTGTTACACTCAGTTTAGAGTTAGACATCACAGTTAATGCCAAGGGAATTTAAGACTACCAGGCAATGAATGTTATTTTTTGTGTAAAATCACAAAAAGCAACTTCTGTTTAAGACGAGTGTTACGTCTTATCAGAAGAGTCTCTGTTTGAATGTTTCCCAAGCAAAGATTGTTTTGTTGTTTTTCACATGACACAAGTCATCGTAATTTTAAATCACTTTTTAAAAATTTCTTCTCTGTCATTGTAACTCTCATTTGAGGATATATAGTTATAGTTCATTGAAGCATCTACCAACCAGTGCAGGTATTTAGGATAAACAAACCAAACATACATTTAGTCCATGCGTCAATGCATAAAGTCACTTTCTTGAAATCTGTGCTTGTAATATATGAAGTTATGCAACTAAATCTGTGACATCACAGTCACCGGATAAAGCAAAGTACAAACTAGAAGAATGGACAGCTTTGAAAATGATAATAAAAAGCCCAAAAACGTCCTAAAGTTTCAGGAATCTTTCAAACCTTGAACAATGCTCATAGGTACAGTGGCTAAAAAGTGATCAAGAATTGATTCAGAAATTATCTGTGATGGCTGAAATTTCTAAATTGTAATTGATGATAAACAATCACATTTTGAGTTATCTTATTTTATTGTTTTTTAATCCATTCCTCAGACAAAATACAGGAAATACAATCCTATTTGTCTTGCTGTATGGTCATGTTTTGTGAGAGAACACAACAGGTATTGATACACTACAAGTATAAAGAAAGGCCAAACACACACACGGATGCTTTTTCACAGGGACAACAAAAGAACGTAACACCATTTGATCTTTAATACCTACATCATGAAAAGAAAGAGCTGTAATAACAAAATGTCATATAAAATTGACGTATCTTTTGAGTAAAGAACGACGAATAAGAAAACACTGTATCATGTAGAAAAATGAATTTCTTTGAGCTGGCATATCAAAAGCAGGCATGCAATGGCATGATGGATGGGGAGTTTAAAAAAAACAAAACTTTCTGCAATGCTCAAAACAATGTTGAAAACAATCTATGCTTGCCATATGCTCCCACTGGGTCCCTAGATACGAGCCCAGTCTTGTCACAACTTCAGCCTAAGCCTTCAGAGCCATTGCTTAAGTCTGGCAATGTATCTCTGAGACTGTAAATGTTATCAGGTTTTCCACAGAGTGGGGAAACCCCCTTGGGAAATTAAAGAACAATTCTGTGCACTGACCAGACTCCATTATGACCACATGGCTGGACTGTTTTGTCTCAGAGCAAAGCAAAACTTGCAGAATGCAGATTTTTTCGTTTTTCTTCTTTGTGTTTTGCTTGGTATAACATGGTATAACTGTGGTATGATGATTGCTGAAAGACAAAAGAAGAGTTGTAATCCCAGATTGCAATCTGTGAAGTGCTCCTTTCTCGTTCATAGGTGTTTTTATCTGGGGTACTTCCCCGGGGTACTTCAACAATTACTATTCTCAATGAAGGAGAAAAAAAGCATTAATGAAATACATATATGGTAAAAAGAAGAGTTTTGGTGCCAGTTTTATGAGTTTGGAAAGAGAAATGTCTAGACACTTGGCAGGTAAGCTCCTTGGCTGCCTTTAACAAGCTGGCTTTATGGCTTATTGCTACTTCATTTGAACTGCCAGCCGACAATCAGGAGGCGGTGGTTGTCTGGTGTAATAAGCATCAATAATGCTTAACTGGTCAAGCTAACAAAGAAGTCCAAAGTTGAGAGAAAAGGAAAACCATTTCAGAAGAACTCAAGACAGATAGGATGCCAATGGCCAGACCAATTTGGGAGTCTAACCTTGTTTTTCGCAAGGCATTGGTTCACAAAAAGAAAGTTTAGACAGTTGGCTGGTATAAGCTCTTTGGCTCTCTTTTAACAAGTTGAATTGTTGGTACTTCCTTTGAATTGCCGGCTGACAAACTGGAGGCAGTGGATGTCTCATGTCATTAGCGTTATTCATGCTGAGTTGGTCAAGCTCAGCTAATTGGATTAAAGCCACAAAGGAACCTTAAAGCTTGAACAATCTTGGAAACCTTGAAGGATGTTCATGGTGCAGTGGATGATATTTCTTCAAGGAGTGGTTCAGGAACGTTTCCTTTGATCATTAAAAATAGAGAGACAGATGCTGACTCATTGCCCTTGAGTTATGATTTTATGTTCAAATTATTTAATCATAAACTGAAATTGATTATAAACAACCACTGTTTGAGCTACACTGTAAAACCTGCTGCATTACTTTAATGACGGCTACTGTTATGAACACAGTGCCATTTTATGTCAGAAAACCATTGTTTTTACGGCATGTTCGGTTGTTTTATCGGTGACTGCTGGCACCTAGGTTTACGGTGTATCCTTAATTTATCAGACTATCTGTGTTGAATTTTATTAATGGTTTGGCTTGGAACATGAAGATAGTGACATACCACAAGTATAAAGAAAGGCCAAGCACATGCACAAATGTTTTTCTCAAGTGACTGTACAAAAAATTATCGCTGATCTTTGTTACCTACTACATCATGGTGAAATACAAAAAGAAAGAAATGATGAAAGGGGAAATTTAGGAGAACAACAAAAACGTCATTCCATGTAAAACATGTATTGAAAGAATTTCTTTGAAGTGGCATGTGAAAGGGGACATTCATGATGAATGGGGATTTGCAAACAACAAACTTTCCACAATGCCGAAAATGATGCTGAAAACAATCTATGCTTGCCATATGCTACCACTGAGGCCCCAGATACAAGCCCAGTCTTGCCAGGATTTGGGTCTATAAGCCTTCAGAGCCATTGCATATGTCTGGCAATGTATCTAGGAGACTGCAAATGTTATCAGGTTTTCCACAGAGCATGGGTACCCCTTGGGAAATTAAAGAACAGTTTTGTGCACTGACCAGACTCCATTATGACCACATGGCCGGCCTGTTTTGTCCCAGAAAAAAAAGCAAAACTTGCAGAACTTGTATGATTGTTCCACAGTTAAGACAAAGAAATATGTGTGACATGGCTGTACCCATAATTCACATATTGAGAATAATCCACCAGGATTGCCTCAGCATGGCAGCTTTTCGCGAAGCCTCCTGGTGGGTTATGGCTTTGCCAACCCTGCGAGAACTGATCAATAAATGACAGAGTCACAGAATGTACATGAAAATGGGGGGAGGAATGATAAGTGATCTAGGCATTGCAATAGAAAGCTGTCGTTGTTGAAAGCTTGTCATGCAACCAAAAAATGGCTACCACTGTATTCGCAAGAATAGTATGATACTAGCTGTTCACCCGTTAGGGTTTCTTGCTTTTCAAAAATGCACCGAGACCCAGGTTCTTCCAGGTTTGACTAATGTGAAGCCAGCTGTTATTTGCAGGTTCCAGTCAGCTTTCAATTAGATGAAGTAATGTGGATTGTTTGGAAGTACTATAACGGGTTCTACAGCACTACAAACGCTGAGAGAGTGGAGTTGTTGGAAAATAAAATGTTTTCCCGATGCATGACGCAACTTTGGAGCGGGGTAGTTATATTGGACATAGAAGTTGAATGAGCGTGGCAAAAAGATGCAGAATTTAGTGGCCTGCAATATGATACGCATTACTGGCCTTGATGTGGCAGAGAAATATATGGCTTGCAGATTTGTATTTGGAAAATGTGGTTTTTGTGAAAGTCCCAAAAGGAATATGTGGTAACTGGGTAGTTATATTGGCCATAGAAGGTCAGCCAGCATATCGAAAGATGAGGAATTGAATGGTCTATAATATTAAAATACACTACAGCCCTTGCTGTGGCAGATAAATATACAGGTGGGATATATTCAAGTGAAAAAACAAGTTTTTTTGGCGAAATTCCCAAGATAAATTTGTGTAACTATGGAAATAATGAATGTTGATAGGTAAAAGTTGCCCTATCGGGTACTTCAGATGAATTGACAGGCTTAGGAGTGCAATTGAAAGTCTTATGGGTTGAGAGAAAAAAGCCTTATGAGTGAGATGAGATTCCTGCTATGAGTATTATTATGATTAGATACTACTTCACACATTCCATACACCAGTGGCAGTTCAGCTCGAAGTGAATGAAAATGCAGCCATACTTATCTTAGTCATTTTCTATGGATTCAGTTGATGCAAAATAGTTGGGGGCCAGACAATCAGTGAAATGACTTGTTTCTTTGCTGTGGCAAACGTGAGGTGACAAAAAATTTATTACGAAGAACGAAGAACGCAGGTTACAAAACTGACATTATATCCCAGATTAGACACTCTTCCTTTGTAATTTACACGTTCCTTTAATTGGATATATGTCTGAGCCAATGAATATAAATCTTTAATCCAACAGACCACTCAATTGGAAGCTTTAATGCTCAAACACCCATGACATACATATCAAATGCTGCATAATCTTTATTGATTAAGAAGGGCAATCAAGTGTGACAGTATAGACTTCTGCAGTGGCGTAGCCAAGCATTTAAAATAAATTCTTTTAAATATCAGAATCAGAATGGATATGTAGTTAATTTCAGGTATAGATCTATATATATTGTACAATAATGAAAAAAATAATTTTTGAAATTTGACAAGGTCAGGTTTTCCATGCTTAAAAGAGTAAAGGAATTCATGCATTCAATATATAAACTTATGTATATATATATAATGTTTTCAACTAAAATGGATATTAATGTCAATTCAATTTCTATAAATTGTTCAAAACAGTGTACCAGAACTGCCTTTTTAGTGTTTTGATGTCATCACAATTCTTTCCAGTATAATGTTAATCAATACATCAATAGAGTCCTATTCAAATATTTTATACAAATAGACTTCTTGGTATACAAAAGACTTCTTATTGATTTCCTTGATTGAGTGTGCCCCTGGTCTTCAAGACATAATCTCAATGTTATGATATCATTCTCACACTTTGATCTGTTGTGTACAGACGTCATAGGAAATACACAGGAAATACACACTGGAAATATATACTGGAAATACCAAGCCAGCTGGCTCAAAGACAAGAACTTTGGTGAGAATTGTACAAGTTTTTGATTATTTTCATTTATGGCCAGTGCTGTGAGTTGGTAAAATTTCAGTTTTGGGCCAATATGCACTTACATTTGAGGTCATATCTCAGCCCCATAAAGGAATTTATGCCAGTATTATGGATCGAATGATAGGCAAAAATATCTTCTTTGATGTAAATAGCAGCAATTGCATCCATATGTCACTGGTCTTGAGATAATGAGTGATACATCATTGCAGTTAGGGAAATTTTTGGTGTCCCGTCTGGACACTGCATGTAAAATTTTTGCGTACAACTTTCAAATACAGGAAAAGGGATGGATTTAGGATCAAAATTGCAATGCATTACTGTTCCCTGATTAGGTGGGCATCTTGTGAATCCAGAAAAATGGCAATTGGATGTTTCTATATTTTTTTAATACACCTTTTGTAATCCTCAGTTGGTGTGTCCCGGGTGAAGCTTAAAAGTGCAATGTGATTTTTGATGCCACAGATAAACCACTGATCGAAACATTTTCGGAAAATTTTATATACCAATGCATTGCTCATGACCTTGTCTGTCAGGAATATATCACTTAAAGTGGCTAAGGCTGTTTTGCCAGAAGCTGTGATTGCTTGAGTGAGACTGACAACAGCGTGACGCTCTTATATTCTGCAAACATTCTGTGGGACTTCTCTTGTTCTGGTACTTCCTGATGAAGGCTTGTTGCTGGAATTCTTGCATTCTAGGTATAATTGTCATGCCCATGAGCCTGGCTTTCTATTAGTGTATAGAATAGGGTAGAAAGTCCAACCCATAATGGCCTTAGAGCCCTATCTATGAGACTGACAAAAAATGTGACGCTCTCACATTTTGTAATACAGTACAACCCAAAATAAAGTAAGAAAATTTTCTGTCAGAAGTCCTCTGTTTAACTATTTTGCCCTCTTTTCTCCTCTCCACCCCAAATCTCCTTACAACTCCCTTTGACTCCTTACAACAACCTTAGCCTACATTAAGAACTCTATTTAGACAGCTAACAATGTAACTGCAATTAGCAGAGGTGCAAAATATCAAGTAAATCAAACACAATGGGGGTGATTGAGTTCAAATTGGTGTTGTTTAAATGTGATTTTAATGTAATTTTAAAAGGTAGTTTCAAGTAGGTAAAAGTAGGAAGTGATTCAGAGGTAGTCAAAAGGTGTGAAAGGGCAAAGTAGTGGCTGATTCTTCCTTCCTGCTGGGGTAGTCGTACTTTATTTTGGGTTGTACTGTATTTATGAGGACCTTTCTTCTTTACACGCTTCTTGATGAAGCCTAGAGGAAGGAAAGTTACCTTTTCTGATATGATTTTGTTGCTCATGAGCCCAGGTTTCTATTGGTCTATAGAACGCGGTTATAAGTGTAACCCATCATGGTATTAGTGGCCTGTCTTTGTCACTGACAACAAATGTGGCACTCTTACACTTTGTAAAAATGTATGTTAAGACAGGTCTTGTTCAAATGCTTTGTGATAAAGACTCTTAGCTGGAATTTTCACTTGTTTGATATTGTGTTGTGACACTTGAGCTTAGCTTTCCATTGGTATATACAATATGGTTTTTAGTCAAACCTATCATGGTATAATGGCCCTGTGTTTATGGCTGACAAAAAGTGCAAAGCTTGCTTTCGGCATTACCTGCTAATTACACCATAGAAAGTATTAGAAGGCAAATAATGAAAAAACAGTTTTTTGTTTGTTTTAAGAATATTATTCAACAAAACGTGTGCAAGTTTCATAGTGATATCTTAAAAAGTTTTTGCAGCAGAGGTATTTGAAGAAACAAAGTTTCGTTTTTAATAAACTGCATTTTAAGTTAATATTTTCTTCACATTCATGTTTTTACTAGCATAAGGTGGCATAGACGTCACAAAAATGCATATAAAATATCAAATTTTTGGATTTGGAATCTAATGACACATAGGAAGCATCATTGAATTTTTGGCCAATTTCACCAGAAATTCCAAATTTTGCCAACTTGTGGCATTGGTCCACATATTATTCTTCAGTTACTACACCACTGTCACTCAATAGTCAGTATCTGCTATACTGATATATGAAAAATAGATTTTACAACCACAAATGTCCCTAAAAATAAATTGAATTTCTATTAAGTTGGATATTTTTTGTATACTGAGTGGCTTTTTTCAGCGAGATGACTTCTTCAGTGGCCTTAGCACCCAAATTGAACAAAAGGAACCCCCATGAGTTGCACTGGAGGAAGAAGAATCCGGAATGGAAGGGGGACATCGACTTCGCTTACGAGTACTACTATGAACATCTGGATGATATGGTGAGTCGCAGGGTCCTGATGTTACAGCCATGGCCGAAAGTTTTCACTCAGCAGCTATGCTTCACTTTGGTGCTATAATGCTACCATGAGAATAACATAACATCACAATTGATTTTATGCTCAAAATTCAACTTATTCATTATTTTGTCTCACTATAAATATAATTTAATGCAATTATTTCTACCAGAACACATTCTACTCTGTATTAACTATAATTGCACACAATATAGTGAAGATTGAGCAAGTATTTGCTTTGTTATGATTGGTCACAATAATAGCTTCATAGTGCAGCATTGCGGATGACTGAAAACTTAAAGCTATGGCTGTACTTTGCCATTTCAAAGTTATAAGAATTGAGGAATTTAGATGAGTACTGAGATTTGTTGGAAAACTCTTTCCCGACATTTTGTTTCAAGGCAGAATAGGTTCTGACATAGGTTCACCACAAAGAAATTCTTTGCGGAATGAGCGACATTTGCATGCCCAAAGTTCACGTTCCAAATTTTTTTCAATAATATACTTGATCATTTGCCTGAGTTTATAACCTGACAAGGGTATAAGCAAAATTAACTGTAAATGAAGTGGCAAACTAAACCAGTTTGAAAATTAAATGCTTTGTGGTGCAGTGGAAAAAGCACCACACACCGATTTAAACTGCTTAAATATTGATTTTGAAATTGCTTCAAATTTTTTAAAAAAGTTTCTTATTTAAACCTTGGTCTTCATACTGATAAATTTGCCCTGTATCTAGATCCTGTGCAGGCACTGTGGAGCTATCCCTTGCCCAATCGACCACGAGGAAGACAAGAAACAAAGAATTGCGGATTTGAAGTTTGTCAAAGATTTGGTCCAAGAGAAGAAGGAGTTGGAAAAACAGCTGAACCAGGCAAGTGCAAGGAGAAATCAAAGTACTACATTGGTACCCACGTTATAAGACCCCTGTTATAAGACCAACTTGCCTTATGTGACCACCTTCTTCCTGATCTAAGTCCTATTTTAAGTGCATTTTGCACCCCGAAGAGAGACTGCACACCCACGAGAGACTGCATCACGACTACAGAAGTGGCAGTCTTATAATGCAGTAACTGTTAGAGAGATATGTTCCTCCATTTTTTCACTGTCATAGAGATGTTTCATGACAAACCAAAGTGCGAAATTCATGAATGCAAAAAAATATGACCTACTTTTTAAATTGGCGGAGTCAATGATTAATTCCAGCCATGTTACATCTCATCCCTCCACATTCTCCCAAAAATTGTGCCACTGATATGTAGCTGTAGCCTATACTGTTGTTACCATCTTCTTTCAAAGGCCATGTTGGCCAAGCGAATGATTCAGATTTTCAAAACGACATTTTTTTGCTTTCTGTTTCAGATGGACGAACAGATTGATGAAATGGTGGAGAAGATAGCCAGATGGAAGGTGGACAGGGAAGAGGTACCCTTAAATTTTGAAGGCTTTATGTCTACAGATTTGGTCTTAATAAAAAAAAATTGTCAATTCATTGGTTTCAGTTATAATTTACCTAATTGAACCAGAGCATTATATTGCCATTCTATTATCATACATGTACAATGCCACTGATCATTTCCCCTCAACGATAAAACCAGATGTCGCGAGATTTCTCGTAAAATTATCTATAGATCTCGGCATATTGAAATCTTGCTTCAAATTGTGGATCCTCTGCAATTTTATAATTTTTTTTTAGATGGCTGAAAAGATCAGAGAACTGAATTCCACCACAAAACTTCTAAATGAAGAACGAACTGCAGTAAGTGAAATTTACAAATTGATCATATTATAACTTGATTTTCATCTCCAATTCTTATCTATTTTGTTTTCTAGTCGTTATACAGTGTATTATGTAATATTTTCAGCTGAAAACTGAAGTGAAGAGACTCAATCATGTTAATATACAGACACAATCAAAGATGGCTGATTATGTCCAAATTCAACAAAATTTAAAGGTGGGTCACCGCAAATTATTATTATTTTCCGTAATGGTCTGCAGCAGACTGACATAGAAATTTGTTGAAGGAGCAATGGGGGGCCGCAATGCCAAAACGACACCGATCCGTGCAATGCCAAAACGATGTAGGGTCTCCCCAAAGACCCTGGCTGCATGGATCCGCAACTGGAGTCTGTTTACATCCTACACTTTTATGCCTTTGATTAATTCTATATGTACTCCCCTCAAAACAATAAATTCATCAATAACTAACAGAGTGTAAATACTTCTTGACTTCTGCAGGACATGACAAAGAAAGCAGAAGATCTGGAAGAGCAGAGTAAACTCCAAGAAGCTGAAGTGAGGAAGTACAGACAGATGGTGGTCAAGCAGTCAGATGAAACAGACAAGTTAGAAAAAGAAAACAAAAGAATCATTCTGGAGTTGCAAAATGCCAAGACGATGGCTTTGGCCAATCAGACAGAGCATGAGGCAGCCATGGCAGAGAGAGATTCGTTGAGGTAGAGTGTTGATAGCAACGTTGATATTTTGTGCAATAATCATTTAGTTACATGTATGAATCCTATATTAAAATATCATAACATGAAAAAACTAACTAATTTCAAACACCTTAAAGGTACAGTTATATAAGGTTGGGAAATACATTCACATCTATCGCTCTAGATTGTGATGTGCCTATGATTTAATTATTAGATATCCATAAAATAATATATTCATTTCATCATTTAAGTAAGTCCCCTTACCATGGAACCTTGACACTGAAAACACACCAGTGACGCGGAACTGTGTTGTGATCATAGTGACTGTCATACCAGACATGTCGAAATGTCTATAAGATCTATAAATCCCAGTCCAGTCGACATAGGCTTTAATGTTCATGTTTCTTCCAGGAAAGAACTAGACGGCAAAGACGATGAAATCGAGAGAGTTCGAGAAGAGGTCAAGGCCACGATAGATGACCTTGAGGCGAAGGTCAAAGAACTTACAGAGAAGGACAACATAAATAACGAAACAATTGGCCAACTAAATGCAGAGATAAAGCGATTGAAGGAATTTTCCAACTCTGCTGAAAAAACTATTGATGAACTACAAGAAAAAGTTGACAAATTAATGGCCGAACTCACACGATTACATCAGAAAATGGCCAATGATATGAGGTTCCGTAAATATGTGGAAATCAAAAGAGAATATGATGAACTAAGGGATTATAATCAGACACTTGAGGTAAAACTTAACTCGGAAACTCAAAGTGAACTACCTGTATTACTATCTAAAGGAAAGCTGTCAACACTTGGCGAAAGTAGTTCAAGACACCCCACAAGGCGGAGAGTTAGATCAGCTATAGTTTTCAGACCAGCCACCAGGGCACAAGACAATGGAAGAAAAGACAACTTACTGATGGAAAGAATAGACTCAATCGACCATTTTGTAACCAGAAAGTGATTGAAAAATGTTGGGCCAAAAATAATCTGTGAACCGGTGCATCTATTGTAAATACAAAGTCTCTCTAAAATTAGCACTTCAAAGTGGTTTTTTAAAAGACGAAATAGATATAGCATCATGAGTGAGTATCTTGATGGGTTTTGCATCTCCCTGTTCCTCTGCTATTTTACTATTGAATTCCCTGTCACTTTCTAATTTTTCTGATTGAATTTTGAACTCCCTGTCCCTCAGCTCGGAATTGGGTTTTGTGTCCCCACATCCTTTGGCTATTTTACTTTTGAAATCCCTATCCTTTGGCCATTTTACTTTTGAATTTCCTATCCTTTGGCCATTTTACTTTTGAATCCTCTATCCTTTGGCCATTTTACTTCGGAATTCCCAATCCTTTGGAAATTTTACTTTTGAATTCCCTATCCTTTGGCCATTTTACTTTTGAATTCCCTGTCTCTGTAACCACCCATCCATAGCAACGTGAAATCTCCTTTTCCCATGGTATGTTTAAGCGAATAGCTGTACGACAGCAAAGTCACCTAGGGCTTGTTCTCAAGAAGTAACGTTTGACAGAATACTGGTCTTTATGTGTGTCTGAACTTGACATGTGTAAAGATTTCCCTGGGCCTAGACTAGAGTCAGCTAGTTTTAATTTTTCAGTATGAGGGCCTTCTCCAATTAAATAGCACCTCTCTCTGATGTTATTACTACTTTTCTGTAATAAAGGAACTCACATAGAAATTTTTGTGTCCGAGGTCGCCTCGGGCCTTTTGTCATGATGCAGCTTTGTCAAGTGAAAACAATGAAAGTTTGAAAATTTTATGATCACTAAAACATTTCACAGGCGAAATGACAACTCAAAGTAATGCTTGCAGTGGTTACACTAGTCATAATGACACCCTACCTGGAATTTCATGTCTCTCCTCTTGAATATAAGATTGTAATTGGCCAAAATCATCTCAGATTGCATGCAGCATTTGTCATCCAAAATACATTTGTTTTACAAAAACCGGATTGTAGTTATAGTAGTTTGGTTCTCCCTGGATTCCGAAAAGGGAAGGGGGGGAAATAAACAAACTCCAGACTGCCCAGCCACCTACCAGGCAGAGGAATAACTTGATTCAAAGGCCCATGGACACAGTGCATGCATTGCATGCTATTTTTGAATCTCCTGAGGTTCTCATCGTTTTCTAGCCCAAATCTTAAAATATAAAAACTGTATGTCAACAAAACTGGTTTTCTTTACGTGAATAATTGAACCATTGTTCTGTCAACTTAAATATGAGTCTAAACAACAATCATTAGAATTAAAATGTACAGATTATGTTGTATGGTCACAAAAATATATGTATACATAGTACATACATGTATATTTTTTATGCCCCTAAGCTCGTTTTGTCGTAATTACTTTTGTAAGTCCAGTAACTAATTCATTCTTGAGAGAATTTTCTCATTGATTTAATTTGACAAGGTCCAATTATATTTAGTCATTATATACTTTTTCTTTCAGTACACTATCTTTTTATTTCTTTTTTTTCTTGTCAAAAATTATGTTGTCCATAGGGTTCACCATAATTGCTGTGGTCTATTAACATACTATAAGCAATAACCACTAGTATTTTAGCCTGGTAATTATATATTCCAGGTCCTTTATTAATTTTCCTATCTGTCTTTGTCACATGACAACAATAGAAACATTCTAATGTGACCATTCTTTGCAAGACAGGCGTCATGCATCAGGAAACACTGAAGTACTGGACCAAGACAAGCAGTGGTGCTATACAATTACAATTTATATGCTTTTTGCAACATTCTGGTATCCTATTTTTTAGTTGTAAAATAAAATTAACAGTAACCATGCTCTGAAAAAGAAGATAAGCACGAAAATAAGAAATTTTTGGCATTTGGTATAAAAATAGCATATAAGAACTCTTTCATTTATTTAAATTTTCGAACTGCTTTTTAGAGGTGTGGTTTTAAAAATGTACTTAATTTCAAAGTTAGAAAGATTAAAAATAAGGAAGCAAAACAAATTAATTTCACAAATTTATGCACATATCAACAATCATAATGTGGAATTTCAGGTATAATGTCATTAACATGGCATTGTATCAAGAAGTACATATTTTTGTAAAGTAAATTTGAATGTTTAACTACCCTTTTCAGAAAATTAAGAAAGCTGAGCTAATTAAATGAATTTATTAGCCCTCAAGCCAGGTCCATATATAGGCCCTATCAATATTCATTCATTTGCTTCTGAACTATCGAGTTGAGGGGGTGAGTTTGATATTTTTAAATCTATCATTTCAAAATCATGCTTTAGTGACTTTTACGGTCAGTGCCTTTAATGGTTGAAGCCCCACATAATAAGGGTTCCACTGAGCTCGCCCAATTATAGTACCTCCTCCTTCCCTTTACCTGCCTAGCAGTACCCTGGGCCGCACATAGTAAGCTGAACGTCACAGTGCATGGATGCATAGTACTATTTTGTGCTGGCCTTGCTACTTAAGAAAATATATTTATTGTAACAATTATAAATATACCTGCTTAAGTGCAATGAAAGAGGACGGATTTTGTTCTTTCAAGTGAATGGAAGATACAGATCAGTTTGTGATATATTTTACATAAACTTGAAAACCTTCAATTTGGATTTACAACTCAAACCAAATCAATGGTAAGTAATCAATTTATCTATCACTTTTTATTTATTTTCCAATGAATCACTTCTGCATATTCGTCTAGTTGCAATGACTATAAGTAATACTGCTGAAATAAAAATTAAAAACAGAATAAATAGGTTACAGTTATCCAGCATTTCCTGGAAGAAATTGACACATTAATTTTTTGATAACTTCTGTCGGGGAACATGATGGTCTAGAAGAGCCCTGACCCAATTTAATGACTAAATTCTGAATAATTAGGACAATACTGGTTTTTAAAATACCTAGTGGTTTTTGCACAGAGATCTTGTTTTCCCCAAAACCACACCATTGATGATAATTCAGTTGTATGGTATTTCTACAAACCCGAATTGAAATTGTATGGAGGACAAGCTAACAAACCAAGGCGGTTTTTTGTATGAGATTTATTTTTACAGTGTACCAATCAATTCTGAGGAAAATGAGGCTCGTCTTCATGAAGCTGGCTGACTTTTACAACTTTAAAAGTCTGAGGTGTTCCAAAATGAAAGTTATAAAGCAATTCAAATGACATTAATTTATTCCAAAAACTATTGACCAAGTTGTTTTCCATATTAACCTATACGATTTTTTACACATTGTTGGTAGATTCTCCAATTGGAGTAATGAGAGGAATGCATGATTGTCAAGAGTTTCAGGGCTCTTTAATCCTTCTTAAATTGTTTCATACCCACCATTATGATACTTCTAAGATTTTTTTTCAAGTTGGAAATGTGTGCTTCCCAAAGAAGCACGACCATCACAATGGCTATACATGTAGATGGATTTACAGTCTGTGAACAAATTCAATGTTCAATGTTCTGGTAGATATCCTATTCCACGTGATTGACTTTCCAGTTGGATGTTGTTCGGACGAGACAAACTGGAAACCACTTACATCAATTTCTGTGTTGCATGGGCAAGTAAACGATCCTTCACATGGGTTGAATGTTGAGATAGATATAGATAGATAGATATGGTAAGTGCAGCCCTCTAAGCCCAGTTCTGGGTGCTCACGAGGGTTGATTGATGAGATGAGAGAGAGAGCAGGAGTCCTCAACATGTTACACATTTACCCCATGTGAGGGATCTTTTACTTGCCCAGCACAGACACTGATACAAGGGGCCGCCAATTTAACGTCTCATCCGAACGACATCCAGCTGGGATTTTGCTCATAAAGGTACACTGAAAATTTCGGGTTCCCCAACCGAGAGTCGAACCCATGCAGGCAAAGACCTTCAGCGGAGCAGGCGGGGACCTTAACCACTACACCACCCAGCTGAGAGAAATGCGAAACCTGATCTTTAATGCTGACAAACTAATGCTATAATATAAAAAAGGAGAGAACGATTGATGAACAGGTAGATAAAGAGATAGACAGAAAGATAGATATATTGATAGATAGATAGATAGATTTATTGATAGATAGATAGACAGATAGATAGGTAGATAGACAGATAGACAGATAGATAGATAGATAGATAGATAGACAGATAGATAGCTAGATAGACAGATAGATAGCTAGATAGATAGATAGACAGATAGATAGATAGAGATATCGAGAAATCGAGAAATCAATACACATTTGGCATACGAGAGATATAAATAAAAATAGAACGATTAGATAGATGCTGGTGTTCCACATAATTTTTATGTAGGTACCCCTTGAGTTTGGCATGAAACATGTAAAAACATAAAAAATATACTGTATCTTAACAGAAAAAGTATACAGCTACAACCTCAGATTGCTTCTATTGCCAAATCAGATTTTTGACACGTGATATAGGTCCAAAATAGCATTCATTGAGGGTTCACATTTACTATTTCTTACAAACACAGTGTCCTGACATAAAGAACTGTTACCATGTTACTTCACCTTTTTTGGCAAGGCCCTTAAGGTGGCTCGCTACTCATGCAAAGTGGTAGTAAGCGCACATTCACGCGCAGCCAGGCAGGCCCTATCTGTCGTGACGTCACCACAGCAGCTGAGCTCTGCTGACACTGCTTCAAGATTTTTTTTTTGAGAATTTCATGCGTCGGCCGCTTCGTTTGCAATTTGCGCCACTTCTGTTTGGGTTAGAGACTTCTCGTTTACAGCATTAGATGCGCTATGAAGAGGACTACATACAACCGGAGTTTCAGCTTGATACTCAGAATAGAAAATGTTTACAGGCAATTTTCGGCAAACATGTCTAATTTCTCAAAAATGACTCTGTAACACAAATAAATGTTTATATCAATTTCCAGGCCCATAGGGCCGTATGTCTGTATCATTACATTGTTCCTTACTTCATTTGGAAGCAAATCACAAAGAAGTAAAAAATCCTGTCTCGTCATTTTTTTTTAGCGCTATGGTTCATAAAAAAAATAAAATTTTCAAAATCATAACTTTTGATCCGAACCCTCAGAAAAATTCTTTAAACTAAATATATCTTTGTGGAATTTTGATCAGCTTTTCCATAAAACTTTTCTCTTTAATTGCCTGCTTCATTCAATAAAGTAGGATGAATGGCCACTGAATGGCAGGGAAAACTTGACAGTAAAAAAATTAAGAAAAAAATTGAGTTTTTCAAGTTTGCGTAGACTAACTTTCTTTTACATAACCTCAAATATTTTGGAAGAAAGGCTGGTAGCGACCACTTTTGTTTATATATCCTTGCTATAAACTATATTTTGGATCATTTTAAAGTATTTTTAAGAAATCCTATCTTGGAAAGTTCACGAGTATCGAGCCACCTTAAGTGATATATATAAAAGAAACTTCAAGTGAAGAGGGTCTTAGAAATTGTTCCATATACAAACCATGCATGACCTTTTCTTGAAGTGCATGCTCCAAATGTAAGTGATATATCTTAATATGTAAATGGCACTGCCATGAAATTCGCGCAGCACTTTAACGAGTTTGTGTAGGACTTATAGTGTCACCATAACTTTCATGTTTATTTCATATTCAATGTATGAAAGGCAGTTATGTAACTGTTTCAGAAAATTAGAAAGACGGATACATAGAAAGACAGAGAAAAATGTAGAATAGCAAGATAAACTAGACAAAAAATATAACAGATAAATAGATAAATATATCGATAAATATATCGATAAATAGATAGACAGATAGATAGATAGATATATTGACAGACAGATAGATAGATAAATTGATAGATAGATATATATTAAATAGATAAATAAGATTGATAGATAATCAGCTAAATGGTAAAAAGGCAGACATCACTGAAAGATGCCAAAGTCAAGTCTATGTTAGATTGTTGATATTACATAATAGTATAAATATATAGTAATACAAAAACAAAAACATTGCATGTAGATTAACTGTTCACTGTTACATAATCATCAGTTTATAAAGATTATGTAACTTTAATTTTGTTATGTTTTCTTGTTGTCTGATTGAAATTAAATGAATCACATGTTAATAATTTGATTTAGCTTGTCAATGCTAATAATTAACTGTTACATAAAAATTATTGGTACAGGATATATTACTAGAGAAAATTGAATTTTTAAGACACTTTTGAATATGAATATGTTAAGTTTTGTTAAAGACGAAACTAAATCATTGATAAGAAGCTGGACCCACTTGACCTAATTCCCAGCTGTGGACTGTTGATGTTGAGACCATCACTGCACAGAGTTTTGAGTCTTCTCTTGCACTCAATTCGCTTCGCTCAACGGCCTTCGGCCGTTTCGCTGCGCGAATATAATTAAGACTGAGACTGAGACTCAGATTCAGTTTATTCTGCCTTAGAAAAATAATCACAAGTTACATTAAATAAAATATGGAATTAATAAATAGGCAAAGGAAACCCCTCCAAAGACAAAGTTCCACTCGATATTACTGATGATTAATTATTGATTATGTAAAAATATATCTAATGCAATAATATAATATACCAGTATTAATAGTATGATTTTATATAGCACCCATTCCAGATAAATCTGTTCAGCGGCGTTCACCATACTGAACAACAATCATTTCAATTATTATTTTGATAAACTCTGGGCTCTGGCCTGTAAGGTCTCTAGTGGCTTGACCAGATCATTATCAAAAACATGTTGAGGCACAAAATATGTCCAATACTGAATTTTAAATAATTAAGGCTAAAGTGATCCAATTAAACCTATATACAGATCCTTAGAGCAATACCAGCTTGCAGCAAAATTAATAAAAATGTTCATTTCAGGCTTAATTCAAGACATATGAATCATGAATGGTTAAATTTGATTTATTCGAGAAACGCAAATATAAATTTCCAATCAATCAAATTTACCAGTGCATTCAAATCAATAAATCAATAATTCGTTCACTGAGATACTAGTAAATATAGCAATCCAGGTTAAAAAAGAAAAGTAATTTGCCTAGAAGTATTTAAATTGGATTTATGTTTGCTGTTACGATATCATATGGTCTCTCTTTAATCAATAAAAAGTAGATTAATCATCAAATCAGCAGTATTAAAATTTTAATATATTCTAAACAGTTTCATATGTTTATAACATTGGTACAGGCCTTGTGAGTCGTAAATATTTGCAGATTCTATTATATCTATACGTTTAGTTTTTGGGTCCTTGGAATTCAGACCAAACTAAGCTAAAATTTAGCAATTTGCAGCACAACTGGTGGTAAATCAGTATAATTTAAGTCCAGAGTTCAATTTGAATTATTTATTTGAGAGAATAGCTTCAATTTGATATCTTTGCAGTCACGCACTTCCATTTCTGTAACAAAACGATAAAATCGACTTATTTGAATGTGTAAACCGTGGACATGCAGTGAACTTTTAAATTCTGGTGCAAGTGGCAAATTCACCACCTGGTGTCAGCCAGCCAAATGTAATTTTAATATTCTTTGGTCCAAGTAAATTGAATTGAGTTGAATTGAATTGAAAATATCCTCTCCTGGCAAAAATCAAGCCAGTTAAATTGACTTTTTAAACAAACTGCCAGAACTGCAATTATTTACGAAATCTATGCTGAGATATGATACACGGAAATTTGAATTTTGAGTCAGCTCAAATGATTGGGTGAGATAGTTGCAAAGATCTTTGAGCTAACATATATGTTAGCTTGTTGTAATGCTGTTTAAGTTATGACAACAGACCGATTATCATAACTTAAAAAAACAAGCTATGTTAGCTCAAACAAATTGTGCAACCATCTCACTGAATCATTTGACCTGACTCAAAATTCTAATCTTTCAGTGCACCTTCAGTTTTCACAATTGGCAGGTTGTGCATGGCTTTAAAAGATTCTGCTATTATATGTAGCTCAATACTTTTTTTCACACCTGCACCTGAACCGCAATT
This sequence comes from Platynereis dumerilii, assembly GCA_026936325.1. Lineage (NCBI taxonomy): Eukaryota > Metazoa > Annelida > Polychaeta > Phyllodocida > Nereididae > Platynereis > Platynereis dumerilii. Next base: position 28,393,960 of record JAPTHN010000005.1, read on the forward strand.
AATTATTAACAAAATCTATGCAGAGAAATGATGAGCAAATACCTGCAGCTTTTACGACTGGAAGGATCTGCATAATTATGGGTTCAAAAATTCTGCTATAACATGAAGCTCAATATTTTTTTCCATCCATGGTATTGGCCTGTTGGAGTATGTAGATTTCACACACTCAGATAATCAATATATATCCGCTTATTAATTATTTAGCGGTTAGTGCGACCTATTCAGAAAGATGTTTGGTGGCACGGAGAAGGTACTGTGCATTGCTCTGTTACATATATTTTCTATTTTATAGATCACTGTTTATCGTTCACTGTGTTATATGTTTCTTATCATCAATCACACCATTCAACACCTCTGCCAGCCAATCACAAGCCTGTATTTCACTGTGATAAATCCTATATTCTTTGTGGTCCAATTAACGTCTAATGTTTGATTGTTTGAGTGTTTGTGTCATGGTATAAGCCGGTTATTCACCATGGGATCAGAAATACGTGTTTGTCACACCTCTTGCTAAACCCCTTGGGTGATAAATCATATACATGTATCCCCTCTCCCGTGACGAATGAATTATACTTATTTATTCATTGTTATGATTTCGACAATTTTATATAACTAAGAAAAATATATAAATTTCTTGTTATCAATAATTTCTTCATGACAGTAAATTTAAAGGGGAAAACCATTTGTTTTATGACATGCATCATCAACAGTCCCACATGGCTTTTCTTATATCAGCCTATATAAATTATGTTCCATTATCTGGATTATTTGTCATCAATCACATTAATTTTTCATTCATCATTTCCATTCACTCTTTTACGTATTTTGTTATCCAATTATGCTGATGTTTACGAAGACTTCCAATCGAAGTTACCCCAGTTCCCCCTACATTTATTTATTAATTTTACGATTCTCCTCAGTTTCTGTGCATACTTAAATTGTACTGTTATCTCTATGCACTGAAACCACTGGAACAGTTACAATTGCTCTTGTATGTGAAAGGTAAGATTGGCCCCTTGGAAAAACGCACCACTGCAATTAATTGATTTGATTGTTGGCTTGCTTAGCAACTCTGTCAACCATGTTTATTTTATATCATATATACATATATATACAGTGATACCTGGCACTACCTGCATTATAACACCCCCTGTTTAGACAGACTTGCCGAATGTCTCCAGGGTTGCCAGAAGGAATCCCGTGTGGCAGGTGCGATCAGACGAAAAAGGGCAAATCATATTCACGCCAATTTCACGAGTCAATAACACTTTTGAATAAACACTCACAGATTTTGCCTAGAATTAGAAAACAAGGCCTAATAATGTTGTTTTCTTTAAGATCTAAAGGGCACCCCTTGCCCCCTGCCCCCCTAGGACAAATGCAGGAGGGGCAATTGCCCCCCCTGCCCCCCCTATTCTGGCACCCCTGAATTATGTCCCTCACTAAAGTATATTTAGTGCATTTTGCATCCTGACGAGAGACCGTGCCGCATCGCCATAAGAACCCGCTTCATGACCACAGTTCAGGAACAGTCTTATAACATAGTATATTCTGCATCAAAAATTTAAGGCCAATCATGTACCAGGAGATCAGTCACATGACAAGCCAATAAATAATGATATTGGTGTCTTAAAAGTGTTATTGGTGTGTGGAGAGTGATATTGGCGTGCCCCTATGCTTTTAGCAGCAACCATGCACTTAATTGCCAATTACTTAAGGGAAGGCCTGGGTAGGAGGACATCTAACTTCTTGAAATGTCAATCTATCATTTTATAAATATGCTCATTGTAAATATTGGGAAAAATTATGTACATTTCATGTAAAAAAATTAAGTATCTTTAGAAAAACCAGTATTTTACAAATATGTATAAGTCTGAAAATTGAGGTGCAGAATATAACAAATAGTGGATGTTGAGTCGACCAATATTGAGTTTTATTGGCCTTAACAGGTAATATTGGTCTCGGCCTACGGCCTCGACCAATATTACTGCTTCGGCCAATAAAACTCAATATTGGTCTCCTCACCATCCACTATCTATATAATAACGCATGGACCACTGTAGGCCGATATACATATTCCTGGTGTAACAATATAAAGTAATGAAGACCATTTCTCATACTTGAGTGATAAGAACATTCTCCTCAGAAAAAAAAGTTTGTTATGCCCAGATAAAAACTTAATCTATTATTTAGATATAATATGCATTGCTAAATAAATAATTATGCTGAAAATCATAACTACATAAGAAAGGACAGTCATTTGACCCTTCCTATATATAAGTCTTTAACACTCAAAGTCTTGCAAGGATATGATTTATGTATCATTTACACAGAAGTGATAAAATGGAGAACTCCCATGGGAAAATATTCACAGATAAGCAGTATACAAAAGAAGGAGTCAACGAGACACTATTTTTTATGGTGTAAGAGTGAATCCTCATAAATACAGACAAATGAAATTGAATATAATAGTAAAAGAGTAAAGAAAATAATTGATATCTTGTCGTTTGTTCCACACTGTATAGATGAGACACTTGATATATAGGCAAGAAATAATATTATGCAGCTGGACAAATGAAAGTAACTACAAAGTACTTGAGCATGTCATATATGCAGTGCACTTAAATTTTTTTACTTGTACCCCTATCAGAAAAGCAGGAAAAAAAAAACCACGTGAAAAAACAGGCCACCGACGTTGAAAGTTAAAGAAAAAAAAAGTCAGATTCATGTATAAGTTGTAGGAATGACATGATTGACCTCTGCTATAGAGGTAAAGATGTTGTCATATTTTGTTATATATATATATAAAACATTGTTGTAAAAACTTTTAAAATATTTGTAGGACAGGCAATTGTCTCTCCACATGAAAGTTGTCACGCATCTCTGATCTTTGAAATTGAGCTCCACAAATCAGGGTCTGAATATACTTCCCAGACGGTTCAGTGACTTCCCATACTATTTTACAACATATTATGGTTCAGCCTTTGAGGGCGTTGGTTAAAACCTCACCCGGTAACTCGCTTTAAAAGGAGGTGGGTTGCATCCAGTATTCTATGCTGGGGCAACTGAAAGGCCTTGGGAATCCTTGAATCAATAGGGCATGTGCCAGACTCCCAATCTTCTCATCCTATCATCATATGATGGCCACTAAAAACAAGAAAAGTACACCTCCCCCCACAAAAAGATGGAAGTTGAGCTGCCCCGGCTTATCCGGAATACACCACCAGCACAGCATAAGTCAAGTCAAGTAAGGTGGATGGAAGAAAGTGCTATTCATGGCATGGGTTTACCTCCCTACCTTATTGGCAGATCTAGGCCTGTGTTATAGCAACTTTGCAACAACCTCACCCTTTTTGTCAAATGACATAGAATTGTATGGTAGAAATTATGTTGTTTCAATGTTGTGAAGTGACATCAAAGATAATATGACATTAACAAGCGCTGTTGTGGCAATGTTTTCACAACATTTGAAGCAATGTCAAGGCTGTCTACAAGTGGACTGCTCTTGCATTGCCACTTCTTTTTCCAGCCTTGGCAGATCAGAACATATGCTGCCTTGTGTTGCCACCTAGTGATTAGTGTGCTATTCCGCGAGCTCCTGCGAGCGTCCACGTCACTTCAATCAGACGAACACACACAATTTTGTCTGGAAGACACCGGGGCTGCTTCTCGAGTGTGCTGATGGCCTTGTCTACTTGCTTAGAGAATGTGATTGCCGAGTCTGACTCTGGTATACATCAATGTTGAATAGAAATTTTGTGAATGTGCAATGAAATTGGAACTATTTCTTGGGACAGCAATGCTGTAGCATGCAAAATCAACTTTTGTGCCAGGTGGCAGCAGCATGCAGTTCTCGTTTTCACCAGACTGATGTCAAGGCATTCTATTAATGCCTTTCACTTGGCGTGCCTCTTCTTCATTGAAGCATGAAGTGTGAATTTCACTGGCCAAGTGAGGAACTATATATTATGCTGGCTCATGAGCGTTTTTGCCTAAGGCAGAGAAAAATTGAATTGATATGTATAATTGCATATTAATGATTCCATCTTGGTATTTAAGAAAAACTTCTCTAGAGCCCAAAAAACTTAGATATTTTCTCCTGTTACTGAGGCTGATATATATAGCAGGCCTACTTCAGGTTTTTTTTTTCAAAACATCATGCAGCCCTAAATGTTAATTATAAGATATTAATTTAGATATTTGATTTTCATTTCAGATTGTCTCCCCTTCCAGCAGGCAGAAGATTGTCATATTTGCCCTGGTGATCTGTATATTTGTGCTGATTACAGCCAAATATGAAGCTATATTGGACAACACTGGGACTTTACTGTGTACTCAAAAGGACAAAAATGAAATCAGTAACTCAGACTACACTGCAACCAGATCCAGGATGAATTGTGTCTGTTCATCGTCATCTCAGAAAAAGGAATTAAAAAGCAATTCCGAACCAAAAACCAATCCACCGAGCACAATACCTCATTCAGTGACAACAAGAACAACCAATGCTTTAAATGACACTATATTGGTAACCAAGTCAAGTAGTTTTGTTACGACTCGCCCTCCCAAACCTACTGTCATGCGACCAATGGATGATTCCAAATACCTCGTGCCAAATATCGCACACTTCACGTGGTACACACAAGGACCAAAGGAGTTCATGTTCCATAATTTACTCAGTATTTTGAGTGCACACAGAATCATGAAAGCTGAAAAAATTTACTTCCATTGCAATTACCAGCCAATTGGGAAATACTGGGATGAAGCGAAGAGTAAAATTCCAAACTTAATCGTAAAAGGAGTTGATCCCCCCGAGTCAATGTTTGGGGTAAAATTAAAGGGCCGGTATAATGATGCCACAGACTCTGATGCAGATCGATTGAGAATCATGCAAGAATTCGGTGGAGTTTACATTGATTTGGATCTTCTTATATTAAAGTCACTAGATCCATTGCGCATGTATCCAACTACATTAGGTAAGTTGACTTTTTTTGCATAGATCTTCAAACATTAATTAACTTATCAGAGCAATGTTTTCAGATGTTCCTTTGATAAAAAATGGAGAATCACTTGTCTTCTTTTTTGTACTCATTGAAGTTCAGAATTAGGTGATAAGTCTTGACATAAGAGTGGATTTGATAGTTAGATCACTATTAAAAGCAAAAGTGCTTGCGTTGCTTCACGCTGACTACGGTTGTCCTGTCTTCCTCATTGTTGATGAGAAATTTGTCACCATTTATGGTGCTTGTAAGAAAAGTAATGAATCATTTGTGAGTAGTGAGACATTTGCTGATGCTCCAGCTGCCAACAATTCAAATTAGGGACCTCATACTTTGTCTTCAACGTAGAGTCATCTGATGACAATAAAATTACAAAAATGTCTCAAATAGTCATTGATCAGAGCACCAGAATCAATGCAAATGCTTATAACAACATTGTGAAAGTATTTGTGATGCCATGGTGTCAGACAAAAACTCATTTTGTGGTAAAATCATCTTCCAACAAGGTGGAGCACCTGTTCATACTGCATAGAAGCCTCAGGAGTGCCTCAAAACAAACCTGCTGAGCAAGGTAGAGCGCCACCCCTTGTCTCCTGAGCTGGACTCAGAATCGGCAAATTGGGAGACAGCATCCAGCAAGTTATCCCAACTCTCGCAGTAAAGTTAAAGGCCTCCATCATGTCTGCATTTGGCAAAATGTTGGCGGAGTGCATCAAACATGTTTTCACATCATTTTGGTCTCATCTGCAGGAAGTTATCACTGCAAGGGGTGAGAATATTGGGTAATTTGACTCTTCTGATTATACTGTTCATATACAAATCAAGTTTTGTTGAATAATGATGCTTGGCACAAACAAACTGTAAACAAATAAAATTGTCTTTACTGTCCTTTTCTTTCTGTAGACACCCTGTAATAACTTTTCCCTGCCATAACGAAAAATGTAATAGGATTGTTTTGCCTCTTTCTGGTTTTAGTTTCTCCATCAAACTTAAATGAGAACCTTTTTATTTCAGGTTACGAATCAGGGACCACAGTGTGTGGCGGCTTCATCATGTCTGCTCCCCATGCTCCGTTTATTTATCTGTGGATAGACAATATGCTGAATGATTACAGAGTCGACAGGTGGGCTTATATATCTGGATGGCTGCCTACTAAATTACTCTCCAGATATCATGGCACAGGAATAGTTCACGTGGAAGCTACAACCATACACTACCCAAACTGGAAGCACCTAAGTCAACTTATAGGACCTAATTATTATGATTGGAGTGCAAATTATGCTATTCACTTGTGGTACAGACTATGGGAGAGGAATAATGAATGGGAGAATTGGAAGATAATTCCGAGTGCAGAGAGCATTAAAACGAGCAACACAACATTTGGACAAATAGCCAGATTGATATACTATGGCTCACCAGATATGCTATAGTATGATATTACAATTGGTAGGTGCGAGCTTTTGGATTTCCTAGAACTGCGACACAGCCCAAATTTTAAAAGGATATCCTTGTGACTTCTGTGTGCAAGACAACAAATTATGACTTCTGTGTGCAAGACAACAAATTATGACTTCTGTGTGCAAGACAACAAATTATGACTTCTGTGTGCAAGACAACAAATTATGACTTCTGTGTGCAAGACAACAAATCATGACTTCTGTGTGCAAGACAACAAATCATGACTTCTGTGTGCAAGGCAAGAACAATATTGACAGATTAGAATTTTTTTTAAAAATATAATTCTCACCATGACACTATTTTGAATTTTTTGGAGAAGCATCCATATTTTGTAGATGTCTTTAAAATTTCATCTTATGAACTTGCATTGCCATTGAACAGTTTAAATTTCTTGTAATTTCAATCTCAATCTGAGGATATTTTCGTTTGAATTTGTGATTGCAGAATTATGCATTTTAGTACAAACTTAATTCAGATAAAGTCGATCTTGACGGATCATTCAATGAGATTAAATGAATCATAAATATGCTAAGTTAAGGCCAATATTCCAGGGTCATCTCCCCTGATGCCAGAGTCATGGCTTGTTCAGGATCAATTGGACCAGTTACATGAGTCATTCAAGACAGAAAACTAATCAAAAGTTGAAGTAGTTTGTGTAATAATTGTAATGTATTGAATTTAACCAGAGTCAGGTGACTGACAATCTTAAATTATGACCTCAGGTACTCATTGTGGGTAAGCTTTACACCATGCCAACCAGAGAGGTGAGGATGCTTAGTATTGATTTAAATAAAGTTTCTTGGGCAATTATCATTAATTTTTCAAAAGTTGTTTGTCATATCTTAGTAAAGCAGCTGAGTGCTTAAGGTGGCCGCTTGCTCCACCGAAGGTCTTTGCCTGCATGGGTTTGAACCGCGGATTGGGAACCAGAAATTTTCAGTGGACCTTCATGAGCAAAATCCAAGCTGGATGTCGTTCCGATGAAACGTGATTTGTTTAAAATGGTGTTAATACTGTATATATTCCCACCAGAAGAGTGTAACAAACACACACACTGTAAAATTTGAAAACTGTGTTGAAGCAATAATTTGAGCTGTCTGAGAATGTTAATAATTTTCAAGCTATGATAGCTCAATCCTATAAGTTGTCAAGGTATGATAGCTCAATGCTGTAAGTTGTCCAAACGAATCATAACATTAAGCTGTGAAAACATGAAAGCTTCAGTTGTTGCAGATAGCTTGACATCTCAGTCATGCCACATATAGCGCCATCTATAACAAGCACTTCTCATAAGACTGCATTTAGTTTTAAATAATTATTTACTTACAAGAAAAAAGAACATTTATATTACACTATCCCAGAGAAAAAATGAGTAGCACTCCACTTTAGCTGGTTACTTTTTTATTTTTATCTCTCTTAAATTAATTTGTGGGAGTAATTAGATGCATGCTTTCACACGTCAACCAACATTTCCAAGTCAGAGGGTGTTCAAATATAGGCTTCTAGCACTGTATACCAACTGAGATGAGCCACAGGCCATTGGGATTTATTCACAAGAAATTAATTTTTAAATCTCCTTGTGATGCAATGGTCTTTGTTGAATGCATCTTGGGCCTGTCCATGGTGTGCTAAAATGAAGCATACTGGATCAGGTGGATCCCCTTGAGAGATCAAACAATATTTTGGGATTACAGACCATATTCATAAATAACTTTATAAGACAGGTCACACAAATATAAATCAAAAACAACTAAAAATAAGTCAACACAGCTCAAAATTTTGAGTTGTGTCAGCTTGGATCAATAAGTCAACAAAACTCAATATTTTGAGCTGTAAGTCAACACAGCTCATTGTTTTGAGTTTTCTCAGCTTGAATACCTTAGTCAACATAGCTTAGTATTTTGATCTATCTCAGCTCGGTATTTTGAGTTATCTCAGCTTAAAACATTAATCTATGTTAGCTCAATCAACTTGTGCAACCATCTCACTCAATCAATTGAGCTGAATCAGTGCCTCCGATTTTTACAGTGCACCCTCTCACTTTCTTAAGGTGATATAAATTTACTGCCCTACGCTCACATAGAAAGATGCAGTAGAATTTTCAAGCCTAACTGAATTGCATTTGTTTAGCCACTTTGCAGCATGTCTATCACCAGAATATGCCATGCAGTGGAATCAAACCCTGGACCGCAAAATTACAAGGATGGCATTAAACAGCTCAGTCACTAACACATGTGGCATTGCATTGGGAAACGATCTTAACACCAATGTGTAAGACAGGAATTGGAGGCAGATGAAGTAACTTGATTAGGGGCCAACCAGACGATAGTTGGGGGGTGCAGTTAAACAGGGGCACCCCATGATCTGTTATACCAATTATCTGTTATGAAGCAGGTGCCTGGCTGGCTGGCAGACTGTCAGCTAGGATTTTCCCAGCTGGCAAAGTTGTCAGCTGGGAGTCAATTTTTGGGGTTCAACCGATGAAATTTGCAGTCAGGTAATGAGAAAGCAGTTGAGGCGGCTGGCTGGGGAAAAAAAGATTCATATCAGCTGGCTGGGAGGTGCTGAATGACGCTTCCAGGCATGAAATCCACAGAAATGTGGACAAACCAATGAAAGATTAAAATTCTTATGTCCATTTCACTGTCATTCCGTCACGGCAGTGAATACGCATCACATATGTTTTACAGCCCTTTACATAAATTTGAATTCAGCAAAAATGTCACCTATCAAATGTGTCTCAATAAAATATGCATATTTATCAACCCTCCTTTTATTTATTGTTGTGTTTTTAACATATATAAACAGGGCTCATTTTATGGCCCCTACAGACGTCTAGAGGGTCTAGAGGTAGCCGGTTTAGGGTTCTCTGAGACGTCTGTAAGGGCTAATTTTATTGGATATCTAGACCGTCTGTAGCTGTTCTGTTTAGGGTCCACTGAGACGTCTGTACAATCTGGACCCTAATTAACTTTTTTCTGTGGTCTAGAGATGCCTCCAAAATATGAGTTTCAGTGATTTGTCTGGTTTTCCTTATTTGGAGACGTCTGTAAAGGTTCTAATATGGCATAGTATAGACTGTCTGTTATACATAGAATTCAGAGCGTTCCAGACGTCTGTAATTGCTCAGAAATGAACCTCTAATGACATATGACCATATTTGGACAATACAGAAATTAATGATTTTTAGACTGTCTAGATTGGCCTAATATTGTCCATTAACAGACGTCTCAAGCGGTCACAAAAGTGATGGCTGTAGACACTCTAGACGTCTGTAGAACCCCTGTTTTGGGTCCTGTTTACAGCTGGTTTTTAAAAGGAACAAGGTACAATTGATGTTCATTTTCGTCATTCTGTCACCGTGGACTTCATGTTGGGCTGGCTGGCAACCCAGCTGGCAGCATAACAGATATTTTCTCCCATGCAGCTGCATAAAAAAATGAATCCAAGTCATGAGGTGCCACTGGTTTTACATCCACCAGAGGGAGCGTTGCGATCATAAGCGTTTTCACACCTAGTGTCAGTTACGATAAACGTGTGCCCTGAGTAGAGAGGTTTTTTCTATACGTTTGCATAAATGTGTACAGGTACTATCTTATAGCATTGTGCTATCTTATAGAATTGTTTCTGTGGCAATTAACCAACATGTTCACCAGACACGGAAACACAATAAGGAAGAAGCAGGAACTTACATCAAGCAGAAGACTGACATTTGGCAAGATATCTTCACCGTAACTGGCAGGATTAATTCGGACAGGAGGAGGACATGGCAATGGGGCAAAAGTTAAAATCACCAGGTTCGAAGACGCATAATGATATGTGGTCTGCCAAGGCAGGAGAGAGCGGTCAGCACTTGGATAAGATGTGTAGACAACACTGTTGAAATATCCTTTTTTTGCATAGTTATTGACAATTTTCTGTCCGGCCGCTAGGGGCGCCACCGTTCTCCGAGCTGAACAAGAGAGGATGCCACTCGTTTAGAGGTCTATTCGCAGCATGTCGTAAAATATGCCATGAGGAATAATTTTAAGTTGGAAGCGTTTTCAAATTTAAGCAGTACATATTTACTTTCAGAAGTATTTGTGGAACTCGTTTTGTTACCCGTTTTCAGTTTCTTGTAAACTATTTACTCGCCTTAATTTACGACATTTCAATTTGCGACGGCCACAACGGCGCGAAGACAAAAATGTCAATGACATGCTCAGAAATAGATGTTCACTGCAACGGTTCTTCAATTGAATGACTAGTGTAGGAAGGATTGCCAACGATTGCAATTTTAGCTCTCGCCTACCGCTTTATTACCATCTGGATTTTATTATCTGGATTTCCAAAAGCCTATACCGTAGGCTTTCAAGTGGCTTGGCAAAAAAAATGTACAGGATGTTTTTTACGGTTTTAGAGGAAAGGAGAGGTGAAAATATAGGAATATGTAAGAATATTTCCATGCATTAAATATATAGTAGGCCTAAATATGGGAATCTTGATAAAGAGGAGCTTTAAAATTTGGGAGCGCTACCCGGTACATTTAAATTGAAAGAGCATGTGCATTTTTTCCTTTTAATTTGGATTCCTGACAAGATTTTACCAATAAAAGATCGAACTAAAGAGAATTATTGTGCGAGTTACAAAGTAGTAAATTTTCAGTAATTCCTTGAACACAGATCCAAGGTTCTGTCTCTTGAAAGATAAATGAAGGCAATCGTTTCAAAATGAGTTGCTACAACAAGCTACGACAAAAAAGTTGCATCTGAAACTGAAAAAGTAAAGGAAATATAGGAAAGGCAACAAATTACACAAATATAGGAAGTATAGTATCTTCTTCACAAATATAGGAAATATAGGGACCGCTTGAAAGCCTGCTATACTGTCAAATGGAAAGGGGGGGGGGAGAAAATGTTGTAATAGTGAAAAATACGACAGCAAATGATGCAAAGGAAAAAAAGTTAAGAAACTTATCATATTCACTCCATCCCAAACTTAAAGTGTATTCTTTTGCATAAATTTGGGTAGTTACAAGAGATACTAAACATCATATAATAGTAATAGTCATGTTCATGATCAATCAGTTGTAATGTTTCAATAATTTCCAAAACTGACCCCATGCAGGTTGCACCAACACACTGACCCAATGCAAGCTTGCACCAATTATCAGACCAAACTATATAGGGGACCTCCCTAGTTTTCTATGTTGTTCAGTACAATACAGTTGTCATACACTCCCTTATTACTCCCTTAAACATTGCTTTATCTCATTTATGATTCACTCTCAACTTATACAGTAGTTTCAATGAAAACTTTTTCACAAAGTGGAAAAACCATTTCCGTTCTCCTTTTCATACTACTTAACAACGTCAATAAAACATTCCCCTTTATTAGTGGGTTTGTCTATTGTCATGTAGAAACGTATGGTAGAAATAACATGAATGCAACAATTGACATTTTTTCACAACTTTGTGACAACATCGTTGCAATGTTGGATGCTTTTAATGTCATATGAAGTTGCTTCACAACGTTATGAATAATTATGACATCATTTTTACCATAAAATTCTATGTAATTTACAAATTTTGTACCAATAAAACAATGTTATCACAGTGTAGCTGCAACATAGAATTGGCCATTGAGTTGGTATCATGCGTCATAAAATGTTGATTTTCTCATTAAAATTGTTATTGTATTTAGTGTGAGTAGGGTGCTAATGACTGAAGTGTTGGGCAAAAGAAGGGGGGTGGATTTGACCTCTATAACCTCCCTCTATGGCTACGCCCCTGTCATATTTTATGTTAATAGGCAGAGCTATCCTGTGAAGGTCAGATGAATTACCTAAACAGCAGCAGCAACATGGCAGCGTTCCTGGAAGCATCGTCTTTGCCTTACATTGCAGCTCTTCTAGTCCTTTTCTGCACTTATGTGAATTCCGCAAGTAAGTGGGCATTTACTTCATTCATAGATTGTGAAATCAGCCTGCATTTCAGCTGATTCTGGTGTAATTTGCCTTTTATTTTGGTGTAGTAAAACTGACCAACTCAAGCAAGCTCATTGTAAAAGCTACTCTTCATCAGACATCAGACGAACATTCGGTTGAATTCAGACTCCTCATTCAGTTATTTGGTAGGATATTATGGTGTCATGCCAACTGTGATTTGCATTTTGGATACACTGTATTGAACAATAAACATTTATATATATGCTTGACCTGTATAACCTCTGTGCAAAGTGAGGGTCTCAGGTGATCACAACCCTGTGATATTCTGGTAAATTTACCATTATTACTTGCTACATATATGGAGTCGTGGATTGATTTTTAACAATGGTTTAGTGTACAGAAAACAAGAAAGATAAGTCAACAATGATATATTCTAACATGGAGAAAGCTCAAACGCAAGCAAGATGCAGATGTTGAAGCACTCACAGCAACCAACAGCCTACACTGCCTGCAATGGCAATGAATGGCAGACAGTCAGATGATCAATACTCAACTGGGAGACAGAGTGGCTATCCAGATGATGCAGTGCAGGCCTGCTCTGCCGAATGTCGTTTAGTGCATGTGTTCAAACCACACTCTTAACAAAAATGTTTTATATGGAACCTTTGAGGGTTATATAAGCTGGTATAGATAAGGAACGCTAAAAGGTTCCAACAGCAAACAAAACAACATTTAGACAATCCTGGCTGCACCGAACTCCCACAATGGAACCCCTTTCTCTCAAGTTGGGAGCATAGGGTCCTATCATAGGGCCTTCCCACTAAGTACTGAACCTTTTCAATTAAATTGAAACCATAGAAAATTGAGAACCTTTTTTCGGCTGTGGGTTCTTTATATATACCATAAAGAACCTTTTGCGTTGAGAGTGCAGTGCCAGATTGTATGAAATTAAAACATGGGTTATATCTAAAGTGGTTAAGTAATTTTACTAATATTGTGTCAACGCTCAACATGAGTTAATCACTAGTTTTCATTAACTGAACTCAAGTTACAACATGACAAAAGGTCTTTGCGAGTAACCCATGCAGTTAGAAGATGAATTATAGGAGTTAACCTCTTTAGGATATCCCATGCATGTTAAGCGTTCATATATGTATTGCACGGGTATTGAACCTGAGACACTTTCAGTGGGCCTTCATGAATTGATAAAATTCGAGGTGGATGTTGTTCCGATAAGATATTAAATTGGTGGCCTCTCAAGTAAAATATCCCTAACACAGGCTAAATGTGTGACATGTTGAGGACTCCCGCTCTCTCTACCCTCTCATCAATCAACCTTTGCGAGTGCAAAGAATAACTGACCCCCTGCCAGGGGGGGGGGGGCAGGGGGAAAGATGTGCCCTTTTGACCCAAAAGCATTATTTGGCCTTCTTTAAGTCTCTAATTAATAAATATTTATTCATAATTGTTATTGATGATATAATATAATAATGATGTCGCATGAACTAAGACTGCCCGTGCTCCCTTGAGAATTTCCATTTCGTTCCGGTGCCCATGAATGAATATCAACGCAGATTACAATTTTCATTTGACTTTGACATGATATTTTCCTATGAGACGGAATGCGAATACCAAACATGATATAAATCACAACAATATATCATTATGTACATGTTGTTGGTTTATGTATGAAGGAAGCTACAAGTGCTGTACATGCAAACATTTCTGCAGCAGCCACACAAAATCAATACACACGATAGCCAGACACAGTTCTCACTTATCCTCAGATGCTGAATAGCACATCAACATTTACCTTGACCCCCTTAATGTAGCAGCACCTACCCCCTTAATGTAGCAGCAGCATTCTAAGTAATTTTTCTTTATGTCTTGTCATATTTACATGAAATCAAGTCGTTTTTAGTGGTATAGTGTGATTTCATTTGAAGACTTCAGAATGTACCGTAATAGAAATAGAGGGGGCAGGAGGGACACTAATTGCCCCCCTCCCCCTAATGGAAGGGACGTCCCATAAGCCCTTTCATCCTAAAGGTAAAAATTTTAGACCTTATCTTTGGCACCCATTAGATATATTCAAAATTGTTATAAATGCTGTACCAAAATTTTGTCGCTGAATTGGATTTGGCCGTTTTTATCTGACCAACCCTACTGTCCTAGTTTCCTTTGCCACTTAGAACTCAGTCAGCTGACATCCCTACACTCTAAAAAAATTCGGGACAAAATTGGTTTATTAGATTCAAAATGGTTTTTCAATGCAAATTTCAATGCAAAAAAAACAATATGGATTTTTGAAAAATCCATGTTGGTTTTTGCATTGAAATTTGGTTTTTCAAAAAACCATTTTGAATCTAAAAAAACCAATTTTGTCCCGAAATATTTTAGAGTATATTCCCCGGCATATAATTATAGCAGTTCATATTTCTGCATATTTATCTTTCTGATTTAAAACTTTCATAAATAAAAAATTGTCTTAATTTTACCTTATACTTGTTTCGATGGAATTCGAAAATCCTTAAAAAATGCTCTGTATTTAGTAAACGTAAAATAGGTACAAGCGATGATGTAATTTTATACTGAATCAGATTCATTATATGCATGAATATTCCTTGTTTCAGAAGTGGAATGTTACGAGTGCGAAGAGCAGGCGCTAGACACTGACAATCCAAAGAATTTCGAATGTCTCAATGAAGCCTTTGACCCTGCATTGCTTAAACAAGGCCGGAAGCCAAATGTACCAATCGTCAAATGTCCCGATGGCTGCGTCAAGGTTTTCCTCAGCAACTATGGTATCGTCGATGGACAGAAAGTTCTCCGTATGTTATTTTACATGGGATCACTGACAAGCAAAGTTCTCCATGTTATTTTAAATTTGATTACGGAAATACAAAGTTTTCAGTATGTTGTTTTGCATTTGATCACTGAAATAGAAAGTTCGCATTATGTTCTTTTGCTTTTTATCACTAAAATACAAAGTTCTCTATACGTTCTTTTAAATTTGATCACTGAAATACAAAGTTCTCTGTTCGTTCTTTTAACTTTGATCACTGAAATACAAAGTTTGCAGTACGTTCTTTTACATTTAGTCACTGAAATACAAAGTTCTCTGTACGTTCTTTTAAATTTGATCCATAGAAATACATAGAACGTACATGAGGCTGTATGATGCCACCTCAAGATGAGGTCACCAAATCCGCCATATTGGAACTGCCCTGAGACATGACGTCACAATAGACTAATTATGATGTGACATCATGCCATTGTTATAAGTGACATCACAGTTATTGGTGACGTCACGGTCCATTGTGCAAGTATTCAGGGCAGTTCCAAGATGGTGGATTTGGTTGCTTCATCTGCCAGAGCCTCATGTCCTTTCTATGTATTTCTATGATTTGATCACTGAAATACAAACTTCTCTGTATGGTCTTTTATATTTGATCACTGAAATACAAAGTTCCATGTATGTTTTTTTCAAACATTTGGTCACTGAAGTACAAAGTTCTCCATATGCACTTTTGAATTTGATCACTGCAATACTATCTTAAGTTTTGTACTTCAATAACAGCTTTGTGTAAAAACCCTGAATATCATTGATATGGTTGATATTTTGGCAAATAGCCAAGATCACGATATAACACTGCATTACAAATTAAAAATAGGTATTTGTCTTACATCCAGCTGTCATGGACGATATAATGTTGACATGTCCATAAATGTCATGTTAACCATTTACTAACTTTTTAATTTTCGATTTACAGTGACCAGATCTGTTCGCAGGGGGTGTCGAACTGCTGACCATGGCCTCTTCGAGTATGATGGCTGTAAATATGTCAAGGGGTCCCAAGGAGAGTCCTACCAATGCTCGTGTCAAGACGACTATTGCAACGCTGCCAGTTACACCAAAATGTCTCCTGTCCTCGCCATACTGATATCTTTCGCTGTTTATTTACTAAAATTTTGACTTATCTATAATCATTAATGAAGTTTTTTGGATACGGAAACTTTGGTGGCTTGTAAGACACAGACTGCCCCTTACAAGTTACCTAGCTACTGACACTTGTACACATTGCATATTGTATAGATCACAGCACTCGACTGGGAGGTGAAATGTCTCCCAAACAAAGACAAGTTGACCACTCATTTCAATGTGTTGGGTGGCACTTCCAGTAGCATCATTGAGGCCATATAAAGGGCAATGTCTACTAGTGTTAGTAGCTAAGTAACTCATAAGGGGGCATTGTGTGTATTAATTTCCTTATCCAAAAAGAAACTTCAATAGGTGTAAAAATCATGCGTAGGCTATGTCATTAATTAGTCCGGGAATGATGAATGATTACCAAAATTCTCCTTGTGAGGTCATATTGTTACACTAAGTCTCTCCATGGTGCACCTGATGACTCATATCAAGTATAAGTGAGGTCATAATTGTATCCTATACTTATCCCGTTATCAACAGTTCTAACTTCAGGAATGAGTCATACCATTCTTCAATGATGCAACATCTCTCACGATGAATGAATTATCACTAATTTTACTTTAAAGATAGCATATGTACTGACATTGACTCATTGATTGATCTCCTTAAATGGCTGAATGTAATCACTGGCCTTTCCCTGACTGTCAGTATTGACTTGTATATTTGTGTTAAACTGTATTGGAGAAATGATTAGATATTTGAATGCATGTGGTAGTTATCATATCAGTATTCAGAAGCAGTGACATAATCCTGTTCCAAATGTATTCTGTGTATAATAATCACGAATAGATAGCATTTGTATTGATAGTCATTTATCAAGTTATTTTGTACATGACAGTCATTTCTCAAGTCATTTTGTGACTTGACATTAATTTCTCAGGTCATTCTTTGGCTTGATGGTCATTTCTCATGTCATTTTGTGTCCTGATAGTCTTTTTTCATGTCATTTTGTGACTTGATAGTCATTTCTCAGGTCATTATGTGGCTTGTTAGTCAGTTTTCAAGTAATATTTTGGCTTGATGGTAATTTCTCAGGTCGTTTTGTGACATTATGCATTCATCGTTCATGTTCACCTGTCGGCTTCATAGACATTATTGTTGATATGTGTTTAGATATAACTAGTATCCTCACATAAATGGAGTTTGCTGAATTTGAAAATATCACTTGCTTATCCCACCTTCCATTTTGGAAAACAAGACCCGTTTTTCAGCTCCGAGAATTAAACAATTTTTTCACATGCGTTAAGTTTTCGCTTAATTGTATGTGAATGCACTGAATAAAGCTTTTGTAACCTGATATTGGTATTTATCGTTATTGAAACGGTGGAAATTATCACAGATGACGAAAACAAATTATTGTACAGAGTTGCAGTGATTCCATATCTGGGTTAATGGTAAGCAGGACAGACTTCATTGACCTTCATCAGAGCACAGGTGTTAGCCTTTCACAGTGATTGTTTGGGTTTGCAACAGGAGATTATACCTACACATACCTAGGGTAAGGTGGGGGAAATCCGGCCCCAGGGCAATTCGGGCCCCAAAGATAATAATCAGCTACAAGTAGATTAAAAACAGTAGCAAACAAACAAACATATGATTAGGGTCACTTTGTTAGATTGTTTAAAAAACAATCAAACAATTTGACCTTGTTTTTTCTTTTGTGCAGATACAGTTTAATCCTCAAGTTATGTTCTTCGCAATCAGTACAATTACTTAAACCATTAAAGGGCCGGATTTGCCCCTTGAATAAAAGGGGGCCGGATTTCCCCCACCTTACCCTACATATTGACAAGTTGTAGCAGAAACCAAAAACTAATTGTTCTCTGTGATCTTATCAGAAGCACAAGGTCACCTTTGACCATGAAGGCCCAGAGGGGAGGGATTTTCTCTGACTTAATTATAAGAGCTTGTTGTTTTCTGTTTCAAGTTTTGTTGGCTCCAGTTTGTTGTAATCTTTTTGCGTGAAATAGCAATTTTTAAATCCTGTGATTCTTATTACCACAGAACCGTATTGGCAACCTCAAATTCTAAGATTTGCTGGAGTTTATTTTTGGATGAATGCATAGCTAATCCCCTTAACTGTAAACATGAACACCAAAACAGCCCCTTAATCATGTTAATACAAAAACACTGTCATTGAGGTGCGACCCTTTGAGGCCATTATCTCAACCTTCTCAGTGATCGAATCAGAGAAGCTCAGAGAATTGGGTCTGGTCAGTCTGAGGTTATGCTGGTCTACTGGAAAACTTTGCCAAGTGAGGATTGAGCAACCTTGTTTCATTTTACTGAAAAAGATATATATGATATATCGGCTATTGCCTATGCTTACAATGTGCTTGTGTTTGTAATACAAGATTCCATCTACCAATTGACTGCTGTCTCATTACCAGTTTGCTGAGTTCCAGCATCAATTTGGCAGGATATTTTATATGTTGCCACCATGTGCTATCCCTAGTGTGCAATTTCACGAGCTCCCTTGAGCGGTCAACAGAAACTGAATGTGAGGAGCTCACAAAACTTTTGTCTGGAAAAAACCAGGGCTGTTCCACAGTATGCTGATGGCCTTGCCCACTTTCTTAGAGAACAAGATTACCTAATCTGTCTTGGGTTGACCTGCAGTAGATATTGAACAGCAACTTTGTGAATGGGCCATGAAATTGGAAGTATTTCTTGGCATTTATAATGATTTCTTAGAGCAGTATGTAGAATGACGTATGTGCCAGGTGGCAGCAGCATGCAGATCACATTTTCCAGGAGTTCTATGGTGCAGACCCTCCCAACAACAGTCCCAAAGAGGCAAAGAGATTACATTATTACAGATTAGGCCACACATAATTGATCTTTAGCTTCTCGGATCCTCTCAAGGCACTTTTTCTAGGGTCGGTCGGTAGGACAAAAAAAAAGGGTGAAACAATTTTTTTCATAATGTCAAAAAAAAATTTTTTTAATTTTATCGGCAGGAAATCTATTGTGTCGGCGGGTCCGCGAAGCTCAGAATCAATTATGTGTGGCCTTATATCTACACTGTGTACTCACCAAGTGACCCAATTAAGGATTTATTTTCTTTGTTTACATTTTGCTAGTTTTCATATATAGAGCAAGCAACAAACTTTGCCATATAGCAAGTAAGCTGTCTTATAGTACACACAATACACATAAAAACTTCGGAATCAATAAGTTAAGTTTTCTTTGAGATTAGGCAGTTTTAATAAATTTTAGTGATTTTTTTTACTAGAATCACCAAATCTTTTGATTGATAAAATATTTAAAGCTTGAAATTTCACATCATGATGTCTAGTACATAAATACAGCATACTGGCTAAGTTATATTGTAATTACATTGGTTTCTTGTCCAAAATTTAAGATTTTATGATTAACTAGGTAGCTTCGCATAGAGCAAACGGTAAACAGTGTCTATGATATCTATGAAGAATTATCATATTTTATTAAACTTCAAGACCTTAGGATTAATATCTTTGAATATTGAAACAAAGTGGTTACACTAAAGGAGATATTGCATGTCGAAGTGCATGGATGACCAAATTTGTGGAATATTGTGACATTTTTGAGTTTTCGTAGTGCTTTTTTGTGTTGCCGCCATTAGAAAATTTAACCAATGCAAATAGAAATAGGGACTTAGTTCAGTTAACTACTTCTTCAAATAAATAACTTCATAAATATGATTTCTTTGAATTCTAAATTCTGTGAGATGAAACGGACGGACTAAATTTTGTTTGAGTTACATAAATCACTTTTGGAAACACAACAGAATGTAGCTAGTAGAGAAATGTTCCTTCAATTAACCTCTATACCTGTCTACAAGTGGACTGCTCTTGCATTGCCACGTAAAGTGTTTGATAGGGTGAATAGAGGCCTGCTGTGGAGAAAGCTGGAATGCTTTGGCTTGATGGACAGTCAATTTTTGACAGCAATTCAGTCAATTTATAGCAATGTGGAATGTTGTGTGAGGATTAATGTCTTCATAACGGATTGTTTTCATGTTAAGACTGGTTTGAAACATGGCTGCCTCCTATCACCATTGCTCTTCCCCCTGTTTATTTAATGACTTGACGCAATACGTGTATGAAACATGATCTAAGTCCTGTTACCCTGAACATTGAACCACAAAATCCAGGGTTATATCTAAACTTACATCTTTGGTGCTTTTTCTTATTGATAGGATTGAAGCTAGAGGCTTTTTAGGGGACATCACAAATTTTCAGGACAAACAGCACCAAACCATAGAAGTAATTAAAGAAACAAAAAAAGGTGCATGGTTTTTGTAATTTTGATTAATTCTTTGAAAGTGGTTGTCAGAAACAACTTTGGAAATCTTTAAAAGTATAATGGATATCTGCATTGCTTCACTTTGTGACCATTACATAAATATGATTTGGATCATATTTTTTGCATTTTAGCTCAAAATATAGAGGTCAAATTAAAATATGTGAGTGTGGGGCGAGAGGCCCCACATGGTATGGGGCATGAGGCCCCCCTTCACTGAGGCCTCAAAGCTGCTTCAGGAACCATTTAATAGTTTGTACTTAACCTTACAGGCAATTTCATTACCACGCGATTCTTGTTATTCACAGTTGCCTGTGAGGACTCAATGCAATGAATATACTTGCTACGTTTGATGTATTAGCTGTGTGACGTTCTGTTGTTTCTGAACCAATCAGATTAACCAGAAATGCTATGTATTAGGGACCAAAGAACTCGAGAATCGCGTACCAATGAAATCACCTGTAAATCTTGATAGAATAACTAATTAAAATTGAAAAAATTTGGCCGAAATTTAACAGGGCAAAAAATATTAAAAAATAAATGTATAAACAGAAAAATTCTGAAATTCAGAAAAAGTGAATAGAATGCCTTAAAAATGATAGAAGAACCCCAAGAGATGACTTTCAAGCTGAATGCGCTCGCAAAAAAATTGTCATAGGATTACAATAAAGGGGCTTCTTGCCCGATGGGTGGGGTAAGAAGGCCATTTTATATTTTTTACAAAAAGGGCTGTAACTCCTTTATTAAAATTGGTAGACATTTGTTTCACTAGTTGTAAGTAGAGTCAAGTGATCCCTTCCTGACAATATAAGCATTTAAATAATCAACCACAAAAAGCAGGTCAAATCACACCTCAAAGTTAAGGGGGGCTGCATGCCCGGCGCTATTCTACATGTATACTGAACACTGAAAAAAAAGGTTACACAAACATCCATAGATGAGATCCAAATTCAGATGATTTATTTGTAGCTCATATATATATACAATTTTATAAACTGTAATAACAATTCCATAGCATATTACATTTAACATAAATATATAAGCTACAGGAACTCCTCTAAGGCAATATTGTGCCCCGGTTGAGGAGTCTCTGTTATTATTTGTCCATGCATCATTAGGTACAGTGGCAGGTAGCTTAAAAAGTGTTTTTGAAAGAAAATTTTAGAAAGAAACAGAAAACCTGTAGTTGACTGACCTGAAGAGGTGACCATCTAAAATTTGGATAATCTCTAAATGCAATTATAATTTTTTGTTTAAATAAATCAGGCATATTGTTGTAAAATTTAGGAAACCTGTACCTGATGCCATTTCTAGCGTGTCTCACAGCAGGCAGACGCAGGTCAGTTGCATGTCTCGTGTTATAGTTTTGAATTGCAGCTGCAAAAGGATCTAGCTGGAGTAGGAAAAAGATGGGAGTCAAACCATTTATCAATTTATAACAGAATTTTTAGTCATGCAGTGCACATATATCTTGTATTTTTAGAGTATCTAACTGTTTAAACAGATTACTAGTATGTGGTTATTTGGCTTGTCACCAGTATACATCCGCTTCTGTTTTTTTTAAAAAATCCACTTGATGTAGATGTTTAAAAAACCACCATCTTAAACCTATGAAGGATTGTTCAACACTGATTTTCTGGTTGTTTATTAAACCGTTTGTGGTGTATGGAATGATCTATTTCATCAGTTGGTTTTGTTCATATTCATCTTTGGTTTCTATGAAAACCAAGTGAAGTAATTTAAACATTCCCCCTTCTTAGGTTTTAAAAATATCCCTGTAGGACGAAATAACAAATGAATAGCTACTATCCAAATATAAACATCAGGAAAGCACAACACACAAAAAACAACAAATGAATTACAAACGTTCATATTTAAATTTAACATTAATTTTGTTAAAACACAAAAATGAATAAAAAATTAAATTATCATTTTCATATGTAATAGTCCATAAAGAATATACTGTAATACTGTAATAGTCCATAATTGTGAAAAAGTGCTTCTAATTGTTGGTGAACACTTATTATATTAGACTAATGCAAGAAAGAACCAGGCCCACACTGTCATCCTCTGCAAAGGCTGAAGGTAGCTGACGTGTGTCCAATGGACTTTGACATGGACCACAATTCTTCAAGGTTTGCTGTTGAGCACTTGGCTTCCTGAAAATGCAAGCAATCACCATGTTGCTTTTTGTAAGTACATAAGCATGATATTATACAGTGTGTATTGCATTGGTTTCAAGCACAGATTGAAACATGTGTTGTAACTTCTTGTCTGATTCTGAAACGCTCTTCACAAAATTACATAATTTTGGCCACATACAGTAGTGGAAAGTTGCAGTTTTAACTTAAAATTGAGTACAATTGTATAGCATATTTTATGGAAATCAATCCATTGATTTTATTATAATCTCTAGAAAAGCTAGGGAAGAGAGCACAAATGCAAAATAGCTGTCCTTTGCTCACGATGATATGTGCATCTTTGCTAGCTCCGTAAAAAAGCAAAACAAAGAATTTGTGACTTGCAGTGCCCTTCGTTTATTAAGAGGAAGATGACATAAAAACAGTGCACCGAAACAGACGACAACATATTCTGCGTCAACCATAAAGACATACAAATACTTGCGCCAGAATACAGACAAGCAAAAATAGGAGACCTACTTTTTCACTGGTCTTTCTCAAGAGCATCACCAATCCGGGTCAGAGAAGAGTTTTTTTGGGATGATTCCTCAGACCTGTTCAGGAGATAAGCTCATCCAGTTCCACTGGTTGGATGAACTTAATATCACATAGAAGCTGAAACAGAAATAATTTAACTGTTAGGCACACTCTATTGAAATAAAGAAATTAAAATTAAAATGACCTGATGTCAGACAGATGTCAAGATTCCCTGGCGTCAAAATAGGTCAAATTGCCTACAGGGAAGGGAATGAAATTCTTACTATGTGTCGAAAGTAACCTTGGTAAATAGTTTATAATAATAATATTTACATTGCTGAAAGTTTGCTGTCATACACCTTTTTTTTGGGTGATTAGATAGAGTAATATTATGTATTAAATTACATGGAATGTCCCATTTAAGTTATGTATATCCAAATTCAAAGGTGAATAGTGAATACCTTTTGCCTAAAAATCTTGAGTAGTGTATGATAGACAAATATTTGATGCATTGGCCGATCAAATATATTATTTAACTATATCATGTACACATCACAAACAGTAACGAAAGAGATTTAATTCTAGCTTTAAATGTCAATTTTAATAATTGTTCCCACAGTGTTTTCTGGAAAAATTATCAAAGACCATATAATCCTTACTTCCTTGAAATAAATTATCGTCAGCAACTAACAGATTTTTTTTAAATGTGCACTCTCCCTGAACGAAAACCTTTACATAAAATAGAGTGGCTTTTTTATTCAATAAATGTCAGCAAATGTTCTCATGCGGTTCATAAACAAAAGAAAATGAATTCTAAAATTCCTGCCTTGGAACTGAGGGTAAACCAGGATGTGCTTGCCTCTTCATTGAATGAACAAATCAGTCAGAACTGGTCACTGCACTATCTAACTGACTCTCAAAAAGGTATAGGATTGTGTCTTAAGACTTGACACGTTAAGTCCATCAAAATCACCTTGTGATTAGCCTTAAAGCAGCTGTAATAATGTCAAACACAATTACAAACTTGCTAGATTAAGTTTTGCATATCCTTAAATGTGGAGCTGTGAACAATGTTTAAGATCAGTTAACCTGGATACACGGTGTTTTAAATATTCATTTGATTTGTAATAAAACCATTTTAATCTTCACTGATTTTGTAAATATCCAAGTGATTTTTTATAAAACAATAAACCATTAGTCCAGTAGAGTCAAGTCAAGTCAAGTCAACTTTATTGAATCCTAAAAAAGGATAATTGAATTCTCACATCACTCTGCTTGGACAAAAATTGAAAAAGAAAAAAATACTATTATTAACAAAACTGGTTTTTAAATGATTCATTTGATTTTTTAACAAACAATAATAAACCCTTTTTATCCCTTTGATTGTTTATACATTCAACTGATTGTGCAGAAGACCCCCAAAATGAGCTTTTTTTCTGTGTGTATTATAGCATAGATTTATGTTTAGGGATATTTCTAAAAGACAAGTTTTTGTGTGGGCCAGGTCCCGAATATCTTAATATCTATTTGATATTTCATCTCATCTTAAATGAGTCAAATGAATTTGTTGTTGGAGAGGTGAGTGGAGTTAGTCCCAGTTATACAGTGAGCGAAGCACTGTGGATGATACGCCTATCATTTTCTTTGAAGATCAGTGGAGGCATGAGGTAGACCTGCAAGAATCAGCCTGAGGTCCAGGCAGAAATAAGCTGAGAACTTATGGTATTTTTGAAAGGCAACCGCACTGTGAAATGTATATGTTTCAGCTGTAATGCCTAAAGAGTAGGGTGATGCAGATTGCACACAAAAAAATTAACTTTTGAATTTCCAATGGGGCACCCCCCAAATATGTTTCAATATATGAAAAAAAAATTCAGTAAAAATTTGAGCCAAATCGGACAAATTTTAGAGGGTGCTACCGCAATTTGAAATATTACATTGTATTGCAATGGGCGAAATCCCAGTTTTATGGGTGCTGGGTGAAGGAAGTTGTCCAACCACGAGAGTGATGGAAATTTTTTTCTTATTTAAGCTTTCCACTATTCTCATCACAAATCCATTCATATTTTGCCAATATCCGGTCATTTCAGGCTACAGGGCACTCTTAAAGCAACAAATTTTGCCCGATTTTTACAGCATTCATGTTAGACGCGGTATTGAATAACATAATCAGCAATAAAGGTACACAAATATAAGTTACACCATCTTATTGAGCAGGAAAAGAGCTTTCATTTGAATACCAACATTACTATGTTGCTATATTCTAAAGTATTACGACAGTGCTTTGAATATTGGGAATTTTCGCAAATAATTGTTAATGACAAATAAGCTAATTCAACGGGGTCAGATGGTCAGAATATAGCAGTGTTGGTATTCAAATTAAAGCTCTTTTCATGCTCCATCTAATGAAGTAACTTTCATTTCTGTGACATTGAAACTCGTAATGTTATTAAATACCGCGAATTTGGTATATTTTGACTATTTTATCTTCGTTAGTCTGGTTGTAGCAGCATGGAGAAGTCAAAAATAATCCAAATTTGCATTGATCCGCTGTTCTGACAACCAGACCCAAAAATTATGACCATGCCGCACTGGTTTGGTGCACCGGGTATAGTTGAACTCGCTACATGCCAAATAATTGGATATTTTTGTATTGAATACTAATGTTAATTTTGGTGATGCGGTAGCACCCTCTAATTTTTGTTCGATTGAGCTCAAATTTTTACTGAATTTTTTTTTCATATATTGGAACAACTTCAGGGGGTGCCCCATTAACATTTCAAAACTTCACTTTTTTGCATCACCCTACTAAAGAGTTTCGATGTGCCTTAAGAAAAGTTTGTTCTGGAACAGCCCCTATATCAGGTTAGAGACTGGCCATTTTGAGAGACCCCCGAAACCTGAATACGCGAGGACCTGTCCTTTTTGTGACGCCAATGAAATGGAGTCAGAAGAACAGTTTGTTATATATGGAGTGAACGATATGCAGACATTTATTTAGACAAGTACTTTTTCAGTCTGAAAGTATCCGTAATGTAAATATCACGTTGAAACCTAATATTGAGAAACAAATTTTTGGTCGTAAGCCAATCAGAAATTTTGAATGATTGTGTCAAAGCCATCTGTGATAAGCTTAGTAGTGTATTAAATTTAAAAAATATCATGATTCATTTCACTGGTTTTTACTTGCTTTTTACTCAACTTATACTTTTATCCTGTTTTAACTGTTCGTTTAGACTGATATCATTTTGATAATTAATTACGCTGTGATATGTTATAAACTATAGTCTCTCGTAGGTCAATATGACTGGCTCAATATTTTCATATATACATGTGTTTTTTTATTTTGATGTACATATTGACGTGAAACTTCAATAAAATATTGTTCTACAATCTTTTATTTTGTATTGGTAGGAAATGGCCTCATGAGTCTGCATAACAAAATCTTTCTAATCGGACCAGTATTGATCGAGCCAAAAACTGACAACAACCGTTCAAAAGAAAAAGGCCGTTTTCTCAAAAATCGCGTTTTTCCACTAAGCTCCTTTTTGCACTGAGCGTTTGGTTTATTGATTACCATAGACTATTAGTTACGTGAGTCCTCATAATTAAGATGTGGCAAACTGAACTGCAAGATGAGATGGAGTTAGCAGATTAATGTAAACCATTCCTATTTACTGAAAATGTGTTTGTTTGTTGTTTGTTTGTGTTTTACGCCTCTGCAGCACCTTAGTGGGCTATATCGAGGCAGACGATCGCCGTATGATGATGAGATGAGAAGACTGTGAGTCTGGTACATACCCTATTAATTCAGGGATGCCCAGGGTCTTTCAGTTGCCCCAGCATAGAACACTGGATACAACCCGCCTCTATTTAATGTCCCATGGGCTCGGACTAAATTGAGTTCCGGGGTAGGATTCGAACCCACGCCCTCAGAGCCAGTGGTTGTGCAAACAAGCACTCTTAACCATTAGGCCACAGAGGAACTCTGAACTGAAAATATGTACAATCAAGCTTCATTGATGCAGATAGTGGTGCTAATATACAGGCCTGCATGTGTATTGTGTAGGCCTACTGGTCAACTTTCAAAATAATTGAATAAATATTATATATTAATCTAATTCATCAATTTTCCTGAAAAAAAACGGCAAAATGCTAGAATATTAGGACATCGCTTGATCAATAAATAATGATATTGGTGTCTGAAAAGTGTTATTGGCTAGTGGAGAGTGATATTGGCGTGCCCCTATGATCTCAGCAGCAACCATGCACTTAATTGCCAATTATTAAGGGCAAGACTGCGTTTTGCAAAATTTAACTTGTTGGAGAGACAATCTATCATTTAATAGATATGCCCATTGCAAATATTGGGAAAAATTAAGTATATGACATATAAAGAAAGTAGGCATCTTTAGAAAAGACATGATTTTACAAATATGTGTAAGTCTGAAAATTGTGGTACAGAATATAACAAATAGTGGATGTTGAGTCCTTCGGCCTCGACCAATAGTACTGGTTCGGCCAATAAAACTCAGTATTGGTCTCCTCACCATCCACTATATATATAATATAGGTAATGTGAATCAAATTCCATCTATGGACGTTCAATATTGGCCAAGTTTTGGCCTGGAAACAAAAAATAATAATTTATATATTTTTTTGTCAATATTTCAAAAGGTAAAGAATATCCATGAATCACACCCACAAAAAGAACAGCTATTTCATACGGGTGACATGTGTAATACATTTAATCCATGTACATGCAATAGTGGCCAAGTTTTGCCCATCAATGAAAAAAATATTATTTCAAACATTTTTCTCAATATTTAAAAAAAGATATAAGATGTCCATCAAGCAGACCATCAAAAGGCACAACTGGACCATAAAGGCTATATGTGTATAAAAATTTCAACCATGTGCATGCAATAGGGCCTGAGTCCTGGCCGGGAAACTATCTATCCGCCCGCTGCCCGGACGCCCGCCCGACGGACGAACAACATTTTACCAAAGTGGTTACAATACCTTCTTCGAACTTCATTCGCCGACGGTAAAAAATGGCCATAAGGTGTCCATCTTCCTTCTCCTCAAATCACCAATCATATTTATTTTACAAGCTGTGTAGACTTCAAATGAATCATTTCACTTTCTTTAAAAAAATTGGTCATCAATATTGGACTAATTAATATCTAGCAATTATAGTTTGCGGAATATATTGGACAAACTTCGGCAGCATTAAGATGGTAGTGTACATTGCTCTGTTTCCACATTACTCTGTCCTATCATATTTACTATTATAGACATAAATTATGGTGGTTGAGGTGATTTTAAAAGCATGTTTTTTTATTTTCCTCATCTGAAGCTTGATCTTGCTTTGATTGAAGTGAAAGTTTTAAAATCTCTATGAAATTGATTGATATTTAGAGGATGTATAAGGCCATTGATTAGGTTTAGCACATGATTGCTGATATACACCCAGTTGGATAGATCAATACTTGGGGCTTAACGTCCTGTATTTATATACTTGGTAGGCTTATCAGGACCAGAGGAGGCAATGAGGCGAAGGATGATTGAACCACCTGTCCAACATAGGCTGAGGTGAAACAGCAAGAGCTGGATTCAAACAGCCAAATTTATAGTTGATATCCTTTTTGTTTTATGGTCAATCCTGACTGCAAGGAGAGACCATTTTGCAGTGTTCGAAATAAGGGGGGGGGGGGTTAAGGGGGTTTTGACCCCCCAAATACATTTTTTAGAGGGACCCAGGGGGGTCCTGAAAAAAACC
Organism: Platynereis dumerilii; assembly: GCA_026936325.1. Taxonomy (NCBI): domain Eukaryota; kingdom Metazoa; phylum Annelida; class Polychaeta; order Phyllodocida; family Nereididae; genus Platynereis; species Platynereis dumerilii. The sequence continues at coordinate 28,423,055 of JAPTHN010000005.1, forward strand.
CTCAAATACTAAATGTGCATGACTAAATCCAGAAACGGAGATTTCAAAAGTAATTTTCTGACATACATAATACATGTTTAAAATACTCAAAATTCGTTTCAGAGTACATGTAGTCCTTTCTGAAACCCCTCAGCTTCTGGGGGCCTCCGGCGTCCCATGGACCTTCGGCCTCAAAAGCTTCGACCCCACCCCTGAATGTGTAATGGACTACTCCCCACCCCCAATCAAAACATTGAGCTGAAAGGTTTATGATCAAATACATTCTCAAGAGTCTCGACAGAATGTGTCAAAAGGGCAACGGTCGAAATAGCACATGTCATTTGGGGGGTCAGTCATTGGCAAGGCCCTAAGGGTTTCATGGAGTTTTGATAAGCGGGAAATGTATTATTCTGAGGTAACAGTGCCCTAGTTATTTATTTTCATGCACTTGAAATCCAGAAATATTCACCAGTTAATCAAACAACACCAGAAATGACTTATCTCTAGACAACCAAAGAATTAATTTCTCTAAAACTAGACAAGTACTTATTACTCATGACTACTCCTTTTTTCAGCGTATCAGGAGCTCTGTCCTGAATGAACCTTAGGGGGTCACCATTAATTTTAATCTCAAGGGGAATTTTAATACTCTAAAGTGGCGGATCCGGCCTTCTTGGCAATTTGACCTGTTTTGACATCAGGAGGCATCGACTGACATCACAGATGGTATCCTTACGTCTGTCTGACGTTAGGTGATATGAGATTCCCACTGGGAGGAGGGGGGTCCCAGTCAGTATGTCCCCTAAACCACTGACATTTTATGCACCATCTTGAATAAAGCTGACAATGGGTGCCCGCGAATGCTGAAAAAACCGCTGTCTGGATGCAACAGTGAAACATCATTTAAAAAAAGGTGCACTTCCTAGCTTTCCCTTCAGCGTTCAGGATCTTCTAGAAGCATTCCTGAACAAACAGCCTCCTGAATGTTTACAAAACCGTCATTCCAAAGTCTTTTAAGGTGCTTTAAGGAATTAATTGGTTGTTAATAATTGTATGTACAAAAATGTTTGTCAAGCTAGGAACACAATAAGCACTATTCTATTCTATTCCATAAACATGCACTGCCTGGAAAATTGGTATTTTAGAAAAGAAAATTACGTAAAAAGTGCATCACAAAATACCTCTCTTTTCCATTTCAGATCCTCTACCATCCAAGCAGGGTGAAGGTTGTTCTATGTGCATTGGTGGTCAGTGTATTTGTGTTGATCATGGTCTATGGTTGGAAAGTGGCTGACCTGTCCGTTGGACATTCTGAAATTGATCTAAAGGAAATCAGCGTCCGAGATAGTCCAGAATATATCGTGCCAAACATTGTACATTTCACATGGTACACTCAGAAGCCAAAGGAGTTTTTATTTCATAATTTACTCAGCATCTTGAGTGCACACAGGATCATGAAAGCTGAGAAACTCTATTTCCGCTGCAATATGCAGCCGACCGGAAAATACTGGGATGAAGCGAAGAGAAAGATTCCGAACTTAATCATAAAACATGTAGATCCCCCAACAGAAATGTTTGGGGTCAAACTGAAGGCTCGAGTGCATGACACAACTGATTCAGATGCAGATCGATTGAGACTAATTCAAGAATTTGGTGGAGTTTACATGGACTTGGATATTCTCATATTAAAGTCGCTTGATCCATTGCGGAAGTATCCTACTACTGTCGGTATGTTTACCTGCTTTTTTAATTCCAGAAGAAACGAAAATTTAATCTTTCTGTTAGACAGTGGGTATTACACTGAAAAAGGGTTTCATCTAAACTGACAAAGCAAACGTTAGTTGGTGTCCATCAACAATTTTGTGTACATTGGGCAAGATTTATATATATGTGAAACAAAGAAGGAAATTATCAATCCTGATACATTTTTTACATCATTTGATCAAAGAAGTGTGAAAAATCAGCATTGTTACCTTTTGTCTGACTTTACATCTGGAGAGAGTTTGGACGGACAACAGCTGTGCAAGGTATATTACGTTTGTTGTGTCAGTTCAAACAAAAAATTCAGCATAATTTTATACCTTAAACAAGGTAACCTTGTGTAAAATGTCAGAAACTTGTATTAGGGGGAACAGGGGGCCGGGGGCACATTGGGACGCAGGGCACTGTGGGACGGTGGGGTTTTCTTGGATCCTGGCAAGGTATATGATATGGTAGTGCCATCATGTCTTGTAATTTCACATCCTGATGTTTCCATGGTTTTATAGACAAATTACAGCCACATGCAGAAGTATGGCGAGCAAAAGTTTGTTTTCCTACTACTAAAGTAAATATGGACGGGTTCAATTCGAACCATTCTGTGGACAAACCATGAACAATGAGGCTTTCTCAGTGCTTATATGAATTTTATATATCATAACGAACATTTATGAATTGCTATCGTGATAAACACACTCACTGGTATCCAAGAAATTAGCATTTTGGTGTAAAAGTCATATCGGGGCTCATTGGGACAGTGAATTCGGGGCACATTGGGACGCACTTAATATGGCAGAATTTAAGTGTCCAAGGCAACTGTATCACCTGGGACAGCACACAACAGGTATTCAGGCTGCAGTGAATAGAGGTATAGTGGATTACCATGCTCTGTGAACAAATTGGTCGCAAAGCACTGTGTGTTACTTACATATGTGTCCGCGCCCAGGAAAGATTATGTTAAATGTTTAAAACTGTTTAAAGTTATGAAATATTGGCACTCCAAGGTGTTAATACACTGTATATTGTCTTACGCACTACTTATATGTGATATCTATTGCACATGGAGTGTTAAAATTATTTTTAATTGATGTCCCAATGTGCCCAGGCTCTGCCATGCTGGGCACATTGGGACAGTCATTTTTACGACTCTCTGGCTGCAAAAGGGTAGGTGCAGTCTAGTTTATTATGCCTTGCATTTTAGCTCAATAGTATTGGCGATATTCATGCAAACTTCTGAGTTCTCCAGTGCTTTCAGCATTGAGCAAAAGTAGTAGACGTTAAAAGCGTCCAAATGTGCCCCTGTACCCCCTACACTTTGATGACTTATTGAAGTCAGTCAACATGCCAAGTTGATGATTTCAAACAGACTCATTTCCATAATTATGATTATTATTTCCTTAATTATAATAATAATTGTCGACAACATTTAATAACAGTTTTCAGTCAATAGCCAATAAAACTCGTATTTTTCTAAAGTCTTTTTACTGTAGGCTACTTGGCTTATATGTGTGATCAATACTGTAGTTTAGCAACTGATAACTTATATAATAATATTGGCAATTGATAACTTAAATAATATAATAGACAACACTCATGCAGAAATATTTGCAATTTTGGAAACTTGCTGAACCACATAATAAAAGAATAAACTTTTTTCATTCCAGGTTTTGAATTAAATAATACAGTTTGTGGTGGCTTCATCATGTCTGCTCCTCATGCTCCCTTTATTTATATGTGGATAGACAATATGCTGAATGATTACGATGTTGATACATGGGCTTATCTTAGTGGAGTGATCCCAAGTAGGCTGGTGAGCAGATATCTTCAATCTGGAATAGTTCACATAGAAACTACGACTATCCACTATCCAAGCATTTACCAAATAGACCAAATAATAGGACGTGATCCATATGACTGGAGTGCAAATTATGCTATTCACTTGTGGTACAGACTTTGGCATTGGAGTAAATGGAAGATACCAGATCCAAACCCAGAGAGCATCAGAAGGAGCAACACAACATTTGGACAAATAGCCAGATTGATATACTATGGTTCTCCAGCTGTGCTGTAGTTTGACATATATATATATATAATGTGGCACAACTGCAATTATTTATTATTTCCAATGAGACCGATAATTCCAGATAGGTTTCGAGATTTTAATGAGCGAGTCCCGGGAATTGAAATGTTGATCATTGTTTGACATAGTGTTCATGTGTTTAATGTTTGTAACGGTTACTAAGCATTGAGTTGTTGTTTTGTTTCGCTCAATATTATTGTTATTGTGCTCCATTGTTCAATTTAATTATCTGTTGATGATAATCCCCATTGTATACCTGATAATTGCAGAAGTTGAACTTGTACAAATGCTTTAAAATTGTTTAATGTCTGGATACTTAGCTGTGACTTCAATCACATCAAATGCTGTGTGTCACCCGTTTTTCTAAAATATTCCAGAATTTGTATGAGGTGTCAAGACCGAGCCTTGTCCTGTTAATGACTCATTTTGACAGAAAGTCAATATCTGAACTTGCTTAAGGCAAGATAGACTATATGCTTTAGCAGCTAACATTTTTCTGCCAGATAATCAGTTATCTGGTAGTTTGTAAGCAAAATAATGATTTGTGGCCATGGAATGTATACACGAGGCCCTGTGTTTTGTTATAATGACATGTTCAATTTGAGTCATTGCAGTGCAAACACCCTCGTTCAGTGGGTCTGTATATAACAAGAAAAGTACCCTTAAAAAAGGGTACTGTATAGATCTTACCATGAACCTAAAGGTATGTGGCATGCAAAAAAAAGTCTTAATGTCTTAAAGTAGGCATTTCTATGAAATAAATGCCCTTAGAAAAATTCCAAAGCCCCTCCCCTTGTTTCATGAAAATATTACATAGCCAAGGATGTGTAAAAAAAAAACCACTTTGTTATGTAAAACCACCTGTTTGGCTATTAGTTTGTTAATTGCTACATGCACATTCATTTTATTCAGTACTATTTAAGGGTGTGTGATATCAGGCCTGAAAGATACCCCCCCCCCCACAAAAAAAAATCATGAATCTGCCACTGGTTTGCTGTGGTCACTGGAACTTTGCATCATTGCAGCGTAATGCGCCGAAAAGCTTTTTGCGAAGTTAATATTGCAAATAGAGCAAAATGAATAAGTGCATTGAATTCCGAGGAGTTTACTTGATATATCCAGGTTTTTAAATTTTGAAAATCGGACGTTTATGCAGAATTTTAGGCCAAGTTTTGCATTGAGCCCCTTCTTGAAATTGTACACAATTTTTGATGACGTTTCACACGGAAAAAATATCGCCTGTAGATTCCCCTTACCTTGATGAATCGATGAACCATTAAGAATACTTACATGTAAGTTATTTTATAGGTTTAGACATCGATACAAAAATGATGTGTTGGTGGAAGCTGTTATTTTGGAAATCCTCATTTTGATATCAGGTCAATAATTGACTGGAGTTTCAAAAGATCTAAGATGGTCGGGCTGGAACTTCTGAAAATTTGCCTGATTTGACGTGGAATGACACAAAAGCTGAATAATGTCGAACTTTCAGAATTTTTTATTTTCATGGCAGTGAAAAAAAAAACTAGACTGAATGGTAACTTACCTTCCAAGGGAATGGCATTCCCTTTATAGATCACAAAGGACATGTTTTTTTTAATATCATCAGGGAAGTTTTTATCCAAAATACCAAATACATACTGCTCAAAAAAATTAAAGGAACAACTCCTTCAGGCCATTTTTCTGAAACTGGGCAATCTGTAACTAAATGATATAAATTTCTTAGTATAACATGTTCAAACTTAAAGTGTTTTGGCAGGTTTCTTGATGGTCCGGGATGTCTTGTCAATGGAGGGGTACACTGAGTGTATGGAGTGCATACAGGACAAATGAATGGCATGATGTACAGCAATAGGCCTGTGCAAATCACACTGAGGCCTAACACAGGGTCAGTTGAAGTGAATTTTCTGCTCATGCAGGAAAATGCACATCTGCAACCTGCTTGGGTGACCATGGCTCACCTTCAATTGGAAGGTATTGCAGTGTTGGACTAGCCAGGAAGATCTTCAAATCTCAATTCCATGGAACATGTGTAGGACATCCTTTACAATGTGTTTCCCGGTGGCTACAGCCTCCATGGACCAAACGGGAACGTGAACAAAACCACATTTGAGAGCTGCCTAGGATACCCCATGGTTCTACTAACATATTTGGAGGATGCTTTCTTGCTCAGGGTCAAATCAAGTAAGCTTAACCAGCACTCCGTGTAAATATTGGGCAAAATGAAAATCACCTTTCGGATGATGTTCTCGGAATTTCCTGAAATTTTGCAAAAAGTTTAACTTACCTAATTATAGCTCAGTGGCAGGGTCAAAATTGGTTTTAAAAAATTTTCCTTGTCGGGGCTACCCATTGAAAAACGAATGTTTTTGGCCTTCGGACGGCCTTAATTTCATCAAAATTAACAAAAATTAAGGCATATTTTGTCAATCAAAATTTCACACTTATGATAAAGATAGGAACACAAGTGATACATCATTTTAAAGGGATATTTCATGACATTGCAAAAGTGATGTCATAACAAAGAATGTTTTGGTTGCTAAGCAGTGTCACCATGGCAACCGCATGCAAGTTTTGAAATTTTTTCATTGAGCTAAAATAGACCATTTTTCAAGGCCATATATCTCCCATGATAACGCCTAAAAAATTTAGGTGAAAATATCACCAGAAAGCTCACCTCCTGTGCTATATTAATCAACAATAAAACAGCTCTGAAACAATGAACCCTTCTTTTTATAGCCATGGACATTTTTTGTTAATTTTCATGATTTTTTCGATTTTTTTGACCGAAAATTGCCCTCTTAATCACCTAAGACTGGGAAAACCATGCTCATTTCACTCAAAAACAAAATGTTTATTATTGCAATTGGATGGAAATATTATTTAGAAAATAATAAACATCATTTAAAAGCAGAAAAAATGTTCTATATGCAAATTAGTACCGCCATTATTGAGAATTCTAATTTTATCAATATCTCGGCTAATATCCCACTCAGCAACAAAATTATGGTGTCTAACCCTATGTTTTAAGGGTCAAAGAATACTTTAGGACTATCTTGAAAGGTGTCAAATAGCTGTAGATTAATATAATGTGACCTGGTTCACCAGAATTATTTCAAACATGGCAATATATAGTTTCATGAAATGAGTCAAGAGGGATCCATTGTCACTTAATTTCTAGTGATGTTTAGCTCTTGGTAGAAGATTCTTGAATAATTTCTCCAGATATTTAAATCACATTCAGTGAGAAAAAGTAAATCCTTTGAAATGAGCATTAAATTTGTCATTTCGGGCATTTCTTAGTGAAGGTGTAGCAACATCTACTTCCACAAAATGAGTCAAGAGGGGTTCAATTTCACTTATCAATTAGAAATTTTAAGCTGTTGGTAAAAGTTTCTTGTATAATTTCTCTAGATATTGAAAAATTTTATATAATATTTAATAAATATTTAGAAAATAATTAACCTAATAGGGAGCGTCTGAACACAAAATACACAAGGTGGTGCCGCAAATAGGGGCTTCCTGCTACCATGATTGCAGCAGGAATAGCATGGTCAGAATGGCCAAAATTGCTCTCCTGACCTTAATATTGGTCCTATTTCCCAAATTAAAAAAGTTTCATTCAGTGGATCACATTCCCTAGCTGATGCATTGATCAGATTGGTTTCTTTTCCATCACCTTTTTCAAGAATTAGCCTCTTTCGCTGAGGATGCCACATTTTGGCTGATTTTGCTGTCTTAAAAATCATTTTCTGCATGATGTCTCAACATAGGAAATTCATTTTGTTATTAAAAGTTGCAAATTTACAAGAGGAAAAGATCAGTGATAACTTTTACATTTTTTAATTATTTTTTTTTCTTCAAAATACTGGATTGACTGACCCAAAAATAAGGTTTTCGACCATTTTTGGAGGATATTGTGATTTTCCGAGTTCAAAAGTCTGCTACAAAGTTTCAGGAAATAAACGTGAATACGACTCATCATCAAGTACATAATTTTCCGATTCCAAAAATGTAAAAAAAATTATTGTGGATGCAATAGTCACCGATTTATGATAAGAAATGTTTTTAAACTTGTGTGTCAAAGGAATCACAAATGACGTTACAAATCAAAATACTGCAGATGCACATTTTGCTGTCATAAAGAATATTTTCTCAGTTATGGCTTAACAGAGGAAATTAATTCTGATGTTAAAAGTTTGTTATCCACAAGAAGAAGGATCAATGGAAAATTAAATTGGGTTAAACTAATTTTTGCCTCAAAATATTGGATTGAGCGATCCAAAAATGAGGTTTTCGACCTTTCTTTGACAACATTGTAATGTTACTAGGTCTAAAACCTGCTTGAAAGTTTGAGAAAATGTTTTTTTCACAACTTACCATCAAGTGCATTAATTACAGATTCCAAAAATGTTGAAAAAATAATTTTGGGTGCAACAGTAGCCGATTTATGACAAACTGCCTTTTTAACCTTGCATGTCAAATAAATCTAACTCACGTAACATACTGCTATTTTCTTTGCTTATTGCAACTTAAGGCCATAGATCTGACCAACACGGGAGTGGACTGAACGATTGTAAAAATACCAAATTATTCTTCATTTTGATGATGGGTAAATAAACAGCAATGTTGGATAGTTTTCAACTTTTTAGGGGTGCAATATAATGCCTTTGATTATTTAGGAGCCGACCAGATGATCTTTGGGGGTCCGGGCTATGGATTTTTGGTGAAAATAAAAGTTTGTTTCCCTCCTGACATAGAAAAAAACTGTTTGTCCTGCACATGAAAATAAAATAACAGTATTGTTTCCACCTGTATCTTGGGTACAGTAATGTTAATATTGCTAAAAAGGTTTGTCGCTCCGCAAGCGAAAAAAGAATTTTCGTCCATTTGCGCACGAAAAAAAGTTTGTCCCGGGGATAAAATCCAGGGGCGTCACTTTCATTTTAAAGTGGTGGGGCAAATTAGGCTGAAGCCTTCAGCGAATAGTGTCCCAGAAAATCCTTAAAATTTTTCTCCACAGAACACTCATGAATGCTTTGGTCAAAAAGTGGTGGGGAAAGTTTTGTTTCAGATTGAGGCTCACTAGGTTGCTATGGTGTGTCAGAGCCTCACTCTCATAATGCAGAGCTGTTTCAAAGTAGATTCTGAAATGTTATATTACAATGATTTGGCCTGAGCTACAACAATGCATGTTTTTTATCTTTTATGAGGTTAAATTAAATACGCAACGCAGTTTTAAAAAATAATGCTTTCTTGCCATTTTGGTGAAATGAGTAAATTCTTTCTTGACAGTCTCTAAATAATTTCTGAACATGTACTGTATTGTTTGAGTCTGAAATTATATTTCAGGAGATAGATTATGGAAGAATTTCCCCGATATTGTCACCTTCGACCGTTATTTTCGATTATTAAGGTCTCCGAGTCTCTGATGGCAATATCAGGCAAATAGGTACTGCCCAAGCCTTGGGATAACCTAAAACAGTATACTATTGGCATGTGTTTCTGTGCAAGAACTGTTATATGATCATTAATTTTTGTTCTAAGCGACAGACTGTTTGAAAGTCCAAGCCCCCAAAATTGATAACATATACTGTAGGCTTGTATGTTGATGAAATCTTGCTGTGGCAACACTTTTTTTGCCGGTTTAGATGTTTTGTGAATAAAGAAATCTCATTTTTAGCCATTTCTCCATTTCTAGTTAGAGTAGAATCATGAAATTTCGCTCATAGACAGGAATTTGTCCATTCTTTAATTTTCGGTATTGTAATGAGATAAAGAGAGAGAGAGATCCAATATAAACAATGTTACAGTAGACGAACTTCAAGTGCTTACATCTAGCTGTTTTCAGAGTGTCAATGATGTCATTGAAGGTGTTGCTCCAATCTTCACCATTGAAACAGGTGGTATTTTTCATGTGATTCAAACCGTGTGGTTCATCATTGTGACTCATAGGGAACTTAGTGACATGTATATATTACCAGTGATGTGCATCACTGCAATGCTGAACATAGGAGAGGTAGCATGTGAGTCAGAGGCAGAGCTGTTGATGAGAGAGAGAGAGAAATTCTTTATTTACGTGAAATGGGCTCACATTCTAGCCCCCAGCCCTCTTGGGCTTACAATTCACTTCAAAAACAATAATACATCAAAATAACAGAATTTTCGTTGAATAATACAAATTTGAATTAAATTTGAAATGATTTGTTGATATACATATATACATTAGTCCAATATGTAATAGCAATCCCAAAAAATATAAACTTTGTTCGAGTTATACTAGTAGATATATAATTCAAACTCTTGGAATGTTAATTTTCATTAGGCCTATTTACATATTTACAAATATCATATTGCTAATTTGATGTCGACATATATAATTACAAGTATCGTATTGTTATTGGCAAGTATCGACAATTACGTAAATTAAACTATGTATACAAAGCACTTTGTCTTTTTTCAAAAGCGTTACATATAAAATTAGCTGTTTCTTTAATACAATCATCTTTCATCAGGAATTCAATTTTTCTGTCATCATTTAATAAGTCAAAAAAGAAATTAATTTGTCTTATCCTGTTGAAGAACTCAAATCTAATATCATTATAAAAGGGACAATGAAAGATAAAGTGCATTTCAGATTCAATGTAGTTGAAGTTACAAAAAAGACAATATCTGTATTCTATTGGAGTGTCTTGAAAACGTCCAGTTTCTATTCTTAATGGTAGAATACCGTATCTAAATTGTGATAAAAGGGCACGCTTTCTCCTGTTTTGAATATTAATTACAAAATTTTCTACATTATAGCTCTTTTTAAAAATACTATAAAAGCGTAATTTTGGTACAACAGTGATTTCATTTCGCCATCTCTCACAATAATTTCTGTGTAGAATTTCTTTGGCATTCTGTACATTGATAAAAGTGTTATTTTCAAAATTTGTCAACATACTGATTTCTTCACAAATTAATTTAATTTCTTTACTCCAATTTTTGCATATTGACTTATCCCATACAAATATTTTCTTAACTATTCTATCATTCTCAATGTTCAATAATCTGTTCCATAATCGCAACATTTCTAACTTATGACGTGTAATACAAGAAATCCATCCCATGTCCCCATTAATAGCTAAATTTGATGCAAATCTGTGAACTCCTAAAAAGAATCTTATGGCTCTGTTCTGGACAATTTCACTTCTTTTAGAAACATTAAAACCCCAAACTCCAGCTGCATAATCTAAAATTGGAACAATTCCTGAATCATATAATTTAGTATAAGTCTTATATCCAAAACCATTGTTTGCTTTGAATTTTGTACATAAACTTCCTAGTGCTCTGTTAGCTGAATTTGCCAGTGAATCAGCTGTTAATTCGAAGTTTAGATGGGTATCTAGAATTGTGCCTAAATACTTGTATTTTTCCACGTAACAAACTTCATCATCACCATAAACAAATTTGTAGTCTGATTTAGTTTGAGTCTTATTTCTGAAATGCATTATTTTTGATTTATCAATGTTAACTTTCATTTTCCATTTGCAACACCAGTTTTCAAGTTTACATATCATATTCTGTAAATCAGTCTCAGTCTCACTTATTAACACTATATCATCAGCATATAACAAACATTTCAAATTTGTGTCTCCAATTTTAACACCAATGCAATCAGTGAACTCGTCCACAATATCATTTATAAATAAACCAAACAGAGTTGCTGACAAAGAATCATCTTGTCTTACTCCTTGATTAACTTCAAACCAATTGCTAATATATCCATTAACACAAACACCTGCATTTGCATCAGTATAAATACATTTCAATATATCAAGAAATTTACCAGATACACCATAATTCAGTAATTTGTGAAATAGCAAATTTCTATTTACTCTGTCAAAAGCTTTTTCAAAATCAACAAAACAAACAAATGTAGGTAATTTTTTAATTTTCCTATTTCTAATAATGGATGTTATACTGAAAATATGTTCTAAACATGACCTTTTCCTTCTGAAACCATTTTGTTCGTCTTTATACACCTTTTCATTCTCTGCAACATTTATAAGTCGATTGTTCAATACAGCAGTGAAAATCTTATAAATTGTTGATAAGAGTGTAATGCCACGGTATTGAAGGGGAATTCTAGGATCAGAAAGCGAAGACTTGGGTATAGGCATAATGATTCCAAATTTCCAATATTCGGGGATGATGCATAAATAAAAGATTTTATTAAATAAAGAGGTTAAAGTTTGAATGGATATCATATTTTTTAGAATTTCATATGGTATACTATCAAGACCTACAGCCTTATTATTTTTTGTATTCATGACAATTTTGTGAACCTCGTATTCAGAAAATTCATGATTCAAACCTTCTAAACCAATTGTAACATTTCTTAAATATGACAGATTATCAGTTACTTCTTGATAAAAGTTCTCATCAAAATTACAATTAACCAAATTTTCATTATATAATCCATGATAATCATTTTTCCATTTGTTCATTACAGCATGATGTGAATTAACTACATTTCCATTTTCATCATAAATTTCAAAAGGAATACAATATTTCTTTTTAGGACCAAGATTTTTCAATAGTTTCCAAAATTCATTTGGATCTTTGACAGAAATATTTTCTATTTTTTCCAAGTTTTCCTTTTTAAATTTCCTCTCTAGTTTTCTATACGTTCGATCAAAATTATTTTGAGCATCATAAAAATCAAGTCTTTCCTCCCTTCTGTTATTTTTTTGTTCTTTTAAGAAAACATCTTCTTTTTCTCGTAAGATATTCCATAAAGATTGCAGTTCATCACACCAAAAAGGTTTACAACATTTTTTTAAACCTTTTTTCTGATTTGGTAATATCTTCTTTTTTTTAAAACACTTGTCCATTTCTTGATAGTAAATTTCACATAGATTAGCATACACACTATCTATATCATTGAGATTTGAACATTGTTCAATTTTATCTAAAATATAATGAAAATCAAAATTTACTTGGTTTGATGAAAGAAATTGTTCAGGAATATCAGTTATTTGAAATCGCTTAAAGTAAGTATATGGTACGTGATTAAAAATATCATCACTTGTTATATCAATGGAATCAGGAGTGTGTATTGTTGACAGATCTATTACTGGTATTCTAACAGTTATGTTTAGTAATGAGTGGTCAGGAATACAACCAGATATATCAGCATTTTGGATATTACATACATCTTCAAATATATTTTTAGAATTAAGTACTTTAAAAGCTACACAAGTATTAAAGCTGTCAATGGATGTAATAAAATAATCTACAACAGATTTCCCTCTGGTAGAAATAAAAGTATAATTATCATTTTCATTATTCAAACGTCCATTTATAACACACAATTTGTTTTCCAACAAAAATTCAATTAAAGCTTCACCGTGTTTGTTTGATATTTTGTCTAGATTTTTCCTTTCTGGTACATTGTCTAACACTGATATAATATCTTGCTTGGATCCAATTCTAGCATTAAAATCACCACACAAGTACACAGAATCACATTCATCAGCATTTTGGTAAATCACATTTGTAATAAATTCAAAGAATTCTTCCGCATTTCTACCCCATGGGGAATTTTCAGGTGGTAAATATACAGCAACAAATAAAAATTTATGAGAAGTATCCTCATGTGAAATTATAAATACTGAGATACCTTCAAGAATACCTTTGCATTCTATCTTGAATTTGTTTAAAAAAGAGTTTTTAAAAATGACAGCAATTCCACCAAAGTTACGTCTTGAGTTGACATGTCTATGAGTTCTATTATTACAATATGTTTCATATCCGGAAATTTCAATTTTATCATTTGGTTTCAGATGTGTTTCAATTAAAACTAATATATCAAAATTCAATTCATTAATAATGCTAATAAAATTGTCACTCTTTCTATCTGTCCATCCATTTATATTCCATGATGCAAAATTTAAATCACAAAAAGAGGGCTGGGGATTGTCCTAATGTCTTTGGTACCAAAAGTTGTTTCTGAGGGGGCGATCATCTTGACGGGAGGGCATGTGGTGTTGGTGTAGATTGTTCTGGAATGGGCGATCCTTTTTGACAGGGCGCATGTGTTCGCGATTTGTTTCGTGCTCTAGAAATTGTTGACCATGTTCTTCTTTTTCAAGTGTTGCGTTGTTGGGCATGGGGGGTGCTGATGGTGGGACATAATTGTTGTATCTGGGCCAGTTGTTTTTCACGAGTCTTCCGTTTCCAGTAATGAAGTATTCGTTTCCGTCGGGCAATAGGTCAAGTATCGTTCTCAAATTTTGCTCCATCAGTCTCTCTGCATGCGGTTTTGATGATCTGATGAATACTTTACTAAATTCGGGCGAATTCTTGATGTTCTGCTTCTGCCTCAAGATCTGTACTTTATCTTCAACCGAGTTTAATTGAACTTTGACTAGACCAGGTTTTTTCAACATACCAAATCTGGTCACTTTCGGGGGTCCTTCTTTCATTCTCAACACACGAACAATTGGCACATTCACTGCGAGGTCACGTCTTATCATTCGTGTAACTTTGTCTTTCAAAATGTCAATTGTTTCGTTTTCATCATAGGGAACGTTGTCAGCAATGATAGTGTTCACAGGATCGAATTCTAAGCTTTTCATTTGGAAATTGTCAATTTTGTTCACTTTTTCTTCGACACTATTTAATCGTTGAGCAACTGCTCCTACTTCTTTGTCTACGTAGTCCATGGCTTCTTTAAATTTGTTTTCAAAATGAATTTTCAATTGTTCAATTTCTGACTTGATATGGGACTTCAAGTCATTTGACAGTTCTTTCAATAAATTTTCAATATTTGCTGGGGCATTCATTTTGCTTCTTCCAGAGGGAGTCTTGGGTGAGGGAGTCTGGGAGGGCTGTAATACAGGAAGATGAGATTGGGATCTTGTAGCTGTTCTTCCTTTTCTTCCAAATGACATTTTAAAGGAACATTGTTTGAATTAGACTGGCCATTGCTTTGCAAAAAAAAGTCATTCTTAAACAAAAGCACCAGGTGGCGCCGTAATCTGGATTTTTGTTTACACTGCCATCTTGTGTTTTCCTTGAGATTCACATTTTGCAAAGATTGTCAATGGGAAAGACAAAATCGTGTTTTTTCACTGAGATACTCAAGTCGGATTCACTTATCCACTTCCTCAAGATGCTTGGATACTTCTTACAAAGTTTGCAGCATTCAAAAACGTTGATAACATCTTCTTGACTGGTCAGTTGTGCTTTTTTTCCACGTAAATTCTTGTGTTGCTTTTGCTTCGTGTGATGACGTCACATTTTTGATGTGTCCTATATTGTGCCCACTTGGTAATGTTTGTTTGAGATCTTGTACATCTGCTTCCAACCAATTTATAACAATTATCCTATAACACCAAGCTGCAAATTTGTGTGCAATCAAATAATGAAAGATATAAAAATGAAATGCTTCACGGTTGCTATGGCATATTTAAAGTGTGGGGACACTGTGTTAGCTATACAGGTATACAAAACAACAACACTCATTGATCTGACAGTTGCCCTTTCAAATGACTTTTAAAATGATCTCTGAATTCTTCTCTGAATTCTTCAAATTATATCACCTGTCCTTGACAATAATAAGCTTGATGAGGGATATGATTTCACATGAAATTTAGAAAAAAATGTTTCCCAGCCAATTCAAGATTCTGTTGACCAAAATCAGTCAAATTACCAAATCCAACTCAGCTATGAATTTTTTGATCCAATAAACCCCAAAATTCATATAATGAGCAGCTTTGTACACTACGTCCCAAAAGTTTGTTCACCTCACTTCCTCCAAGAATTCTGCTTGTAGATAGATATATGGTAAGTGGCACTAAGTGCAGCCCTCTAAGCCCAGTTCTGGATGCTCACAAGGGTTGATTGATACACATTTGCTCCACGTGAGGGTCTTTTACTTGCCCAGCATAGACACTGATACAAGGGGCCTCCAATTTAAAGTCTCATCCGAATGATTTCTAGCCGGGATTTTACTCATGATAGTAGTACACTGAACATTTTGAGTTCCCCATCCGCGGTTCGAACCCATGCAAGCAAAGACCTTCTGCATCTTCAAGACGGGATGTCTCAAAAGGATAATACCTTTAAAGGTTGACCTCTGGACATCTGTCTACCCGACAAACATGATAATGGTAATTTGAAATTGTTTGGACGATATTAATTGTCATTTTGGTGTTAACGAATGGACCATGTTCGTAATGACAACGACTTCAAGTGGACATGCCGCAAATTTTTGGTCTCCACTAAAAGATTGAAAGCTAGACCAAAGCCACACTCAATTGACATTCAGAAAAACCTCAAGCAGACTAATTAGTCATTCCTGGTGAATGCCTCACTGTGCCTCTATAGACTTTCGGAAAGGGTATAGAATATATTTTGATAAATTTCAAGCAGCTCAATAATGTCTGGAACCAATTCATTTGGGCATGTTTAAAATGCTACTGCAAAGCTGAAAACAGGCTTCATTAAGTAATGTCATCACAAAAGCGAAAATATTGGCTGCATCCTCTCGAAACTTTAGTAACACACGTCTCAGGAGACAGTGGCTCTCTCCAAACGTGAAATATAAATTTGCATGCCCAACAAGTGATGTAATTTCCAGTTTAATAGACTTTCATGAATATGCAAAGAATACAAGTGTTTCCAAAGCTGTGACGTGGTATATTTGCCAGTAGAAATGCCTGAAAACCAGTGGCGTAACTGGGGGTCTCAAATGGGGGGGCACCAGGGGGAGCACGCGATTCTCTGGGGGGGCACCCATTATACTAATTGTATATTTTAGCCAGAGTTGGAAAGTTCATATGGGGGGGCACCTGGGGGGGCACAGGTCCAATATGGGGGGGCCTGTGCCCCCTCGTGCCCCCCCATAGGGACGCCACTGCTGAAAACCAGCGATATGCGTTGGAAAGTACCTTTTTTACTGAATTAGGAGGCTAATATTTACTTCATACTTCAAAATGTCAAAACCACGGCAAATTCAAAGGAAAAGCACTGTATAAAAGTGTTTGATATTGAAAATGAATATTTAATATGACCAAAAAATGAAACTTTTACCATTTTTAAAAGTGAACTGATAGCTAAGTAAGAGGTGAAAGAACTTTTGGGACACATTGTAGCCCAAGCCATTAAAAAATACATTTCTGACAATGTTTGTTGGAAGCGCCACACTTTCTTACTATTATTATAGACCTTCTCTCAATCAAAATTACCCAGTATGACCGTTGAGTTCTAAAAAATCTGCATGATATAACTTATCAAGTTGGGTGCAAATAACCATCAGTTTCCCATGGTGCTTTTAAAGATACATGTATATTGGTCGAACCTGTGAAAATGCTTCTCTATTGAAAAGCATTGGCCAAGTTGTTGTAAAATGAACAGATCTGAATATGTTGCCTGGCGAAATTTATTTTCTTTTAACAAATTTGCCTTCAATATCCCTCTTCACACAAATGAAGCCTATTATAATCAAATAATTAGGAATCAATGCACCCAAAATCAGCGACAATGAACCCCCCTTGACTCATTTCGTGGAAGTAGATATTGCCACATTTGAACTCATTCTTGTGATCCAGGTCACATTATATCATCTACACTTATTTGACGACTTTCAAGATAGTCCTAAAGTATTCTTTGACCCTTAAAACATAGGGTTAGACACCATAATTTTGTTGCTGAGTGGGATATTAGCCAAGATATTGAGAAAATTAGAATTTTCAATAATGGCGGTACTAATTTGCATATAGAACATTTTTTCTGCTTTTTAATGATGTTTATTATTTTCTAAATAATATTTCCATCCAATTGCAATAATAAACATTTTGTTTTTTGAGTGAAATGAGCATGGTTTTCCTAGTCTTAGGTGATTAAGAGGGCAATTTTCGGTCAAAAAATCATGAAAATTAACAAAAAATGTCCATGGCTATAAAAAGAAGGGTTCATTGTTTCAGAGCTGTTTTATTGTTGTTTAATATAGCACAGGAGGTGGGCTTTCTGGTGATATTTTCACCTAAATTTTTTAGGTGTTATCATGGGAGATATATAGCCTTGAAAAATGGTCTATTATAGCTCAATGAAAAAATTTCAAAACTTGCATGCGGTTGCCATGGTGACACTGCTTAGCAACCAAAACATTCCTTGTTATGACATCACTTTTGCAATGTCATGAAATATCCCTTTAAAATGATGTATCACTTGTGTTCCTATCTTTATCATAAGTGTGAAATTTTGATTGACAAAATATGCCTTAATTTTTGTTAATTTTGATGAAATTAAGGCCGTCCGAAGGCCAAAAACATTCATTTTTCAATGGGTAGCCCCGACAAGGAAAATTTTTTTGGACCAATTTTGACCCTGCCACTGAGCTATAATTAGGTAAGTTAAACTTTTTGCAAAATTTCAGGAAATTCCGAGAACATCATCCGAAAGGCTCCGCCCAATATTTACACGGAGTGCTGGTTAAATACTAAGTGGACAGTGAGAAAACTAAATAAATAAATATAAATGTAGCATTTTTTTACAATCCATTACACAAATGAAGTCAGTCTCAACAGACTTTACAATTACACCCTTGGTCGGCTTGTTTACAGGTGATTTCATTAGTACGTGATTCTTGGGTTCCAGACCCACAAAATACATGCCATTTTTAGTTAATCTGATTGGTTTAGAAACAACAAAACGTCACACATTGGATTTATCAAACGTAGTAATGCTGGATTTAGCATTGATTCCTCACAGCCAAGTGTGAATGACAAGAATCGCATGGTAATGAAATCACCTGTAAGCATGAGGCTTTATCAACTTCCCATGGGGAGTATACATCCAGGCAGCCGTTTCCAGAGCACACAATGCTAAGTCGCTCTACAATTGCCATCCCCTGCCTATTGCCAAGTACCCATTTACACCTGGGTGAAGGGAAGCAAAGAGTTGTGGGGGATCTGCTTATTAGTTCTAACTAACCAGAAAAGCTCTCACTATAGGGCAATTCCGTAAAAGCCATCAACCAATCAGTCAAAATTTCGAAATTGACATAAGTATGTGTTGTGGGTGTTATAATGTGCCAAAATTAACCTATTTTCAGGTGATGAAAAAATCTATTGATTTTCTTATTAGGTTTTCGAGATATTTACATTTAAGTCATGGGTCTTTCATGTGATCTTTCAGAAATATAAGATTTGAACCATCTTAAGGCTGCACTTTGCACACTGTACCTGTTACGCAGTCTTTCTAGCAAAATGCCATGATCAATTGTGTCGAATGCAGCAGACAAGTCCAACAATACTAGCATTGTCACCTCCCCATTGCTCAGATTAAGCATAATATCATTATGGATTTTTGTTAAGAGGGTTTCCGTGCTGTGAAATTGCTTGTAAGCTGATTGTTTTTCATCATCAAGATTGTTCTGAGTGAGATGATCAACATACTGTTTGATTACAGCACTCTCAATGATTTTACACAGAAAAGAAAGGTTAGAGACTGGCCGATAATTCTTTTTGATCAATTCAAGACCTTCTTTCTTTAAGAGTGGTTTGACAAGTGCGTGCTTCAGCTCAAGGGGCATTTCTCCAAGTGTTAATGACATATTAACAATTTTGGTTATGACTGGCAGAAATTCATCAACACATTCAAGCAGTAGCCATGTTGGCATAGGATCAAGTTGGCAGTGTTTGACAGGCATTTCAGTGATAAGTTTCTTGACTTCTTGTTCTGATAGACTTTTAAACTGATGTAAATTGTGGCCAAGGTTGGTTTTAGAGGCATCAGTTGTGATCTTCATTCCTGAATCTAATTTGGATCTGATGATTTTGATCTTTTCATCAAAGAAGTTGTTGAAATCATTCGCTAGTTCTGTTTCATTTGTGTGATGTGGAAGAGGCAGATCTTGTTTTCTGTTGAGATGAGAATTTAGAACTTTGAACATCGCCTTAGAATTTCCCTTTGTGGCTTGAATTTTACACCTGAGATCATCTGATTTAAGCTGATTAAGCTTTTCATTGAGAGAATTTCGTTTTTCTTTGAAGATATTCCAGTCTTTTTCTAAACCAGTTCTTCTCCATAATTTTTCTGCCTTTCTCTTTTCCTTTTTAAGAGGCTTTATTTCTTGATTTGTGAATGGATTAGGTTTACGAACTGTAACAAGTTTAGTCTTAACAGGGGCGTGTCTGTCAAAAATCTTTTCAGTTGATTTGTAGAGTGACACAAGTCTGTTCAAGTAGACTGATCGATTATGGTGTTGTAGATTTTGTGACAGATGCTGTTCAATGTATTTCTTGAATTTGACTATATTTATGCTGCGGGTCTTTCGGAAGGCAATCTTTTTCTGTGGATTCTTGCCCTTGTTAATGTCAATATTAAAGAGGATACAGTTGTGGTCAGACAATAGGTAACTGACAGCGCAGTCTCTGAGAGTTGATGTTTTATTGGTTATTACCAAATCAAGTGTGTTTCCATCTTTGTGTGTTGGTGAAGATACATGTTGAACAAGGTCAAACATTTCAAGAATGTTGTTAAATTTGATAACTTTGGCATCATCTGGTTTATTCACGTGAAAGTTGAAATCTCCGACTACCATAGTTTCATTGTGATAAGTCTGATAGTGGGATAAGAAGTTTGTGAATTCATTAAAAAATTCTGATAAACTGTATTTGTTCTTCTTTGAGGGTTCTGGCCTGTATACCACAAGAAGTGTGACAATTCTTCCATTTAATTGCAACTGAATTTCCATGTGCTCAAAAGTTTTTGTTTTTGTGCTTTCCTTTTTCATTGCTCGAATGCCTGTTTTTACAATGCATCCTACTCCACCTCCAGGTCTACCCTCACGAGATGAACCCAAGTAAAAACATTCACCATTTCTTTCCAGTTCAACAATTTCAACTCTGTCATCTGCTTTCAGCCAGGTCTCAGTGAAAAGAAAAACATCAAGATCAAATTCATCTCTGAAATCCTTCACCACTTGTGTTTTTTGCCGTATGCTTTGAGCATTCCATATGCAAGCTTTCAGTGGGCGGGACTCCCTCAGATTTTCTGAACCAAGTTGAGTGTCTGCTTCTGCACATTTATTAAATCTGTTTCTTTGGTTTGTTATATATCTGTGATCAGTAGTCGTTCCGACTTTTTGTTTTATATTGTGCAGCATTAAACAAGTTAACAAAATTTGGACCGAAACGAAGGGGATGGATGGATGGATTGATGATTGGGCTTTATGTCCTGTATTTATGCACTTCGTAGGCTAATCAGGACAGGAGGAGGACACTATGGGGTAAGTTCTGGAAAATTAACCAATTCAGTTGTGCAAATTGTGAATTACATCATAGATTTCAAAGCCTAAGTGCAACGCTGAATATTAATCAATTTGCATAATTATTTGTTTTACTCATCTGATCATCAATTATCGTTTCAAATTAAAAGTTTTATGAGACTTGACATTTTTATGCAATTCTAGACCATCAGTTGCAGATACAAGAAGTGTAGTCTAGTGGAGGCCCTGGCTCCATATTTTCTTTAAAATGTTATATCCATCTCTGTGGTGTAGAGGGGGGCTGGGCCCCCTAGGCCCCCCCCCCTTCGATCCTCCACTAACCCTCCATATTGTCTTACAACTAGATATATGACTTAGAAAACCAGTTCTTATCTAGTTGTGCACCAGCTGTATCTGAAGTAATGGGCAATTGGGCATGAAAAATTAATGATTGCAAATATTAAAAGTGTGAATCTGAATCTGATTTAGTAATGGAGCAGCGTCATACTGCTGAAGGTGACCCCCCCCCCACCCCCAATTAAATCACCTGAATAAATTTCATATACAGCGAGCTTAAAAAAACTTCGTGGTTAAAAAGATTGAACAAGAAAACAGGAAGGTCAGTTGAACATTTTGATGCATCAAGCAAAAAAATCTGTTGGGAGTTTTTTGAGATATTAAAGTTTAAATTGTTTCATTTATCACACCCTATTCTTAGCATGGGATCTCCATCAAAAAGTGATCAGTATTACCTATTTTACCTGTTAGGTAATATGCAAGATAAAAGTAATTATTCAGAAGTAGAAATAAGCAGTGATTGTCATAGAAGAAAGTATATACCACTTCAGCGAGACTGACAGAGTGTGATAAACATATAACAGGAAACATTTCAGAGAAAATGTATAAAATATGTTTATTTGCCAGCTTGTCCAAAGTTTCATCATTCTGGTGAGTAATTTTGGTAGAATCTACCCCAGTTTTTTTACTGTATGGTGTATTATTGAGGTTTTTATGCGTTTTATCAGAAATTTCCCTACTGTGAAACAAGAACGTCACAACCATGTAAAGTGTAGCTTTAATTGAACGAATCATCAGAAAAAGCATGGATAGAGTGTTTGTAAGCATGTTATTTTAAAAGTACATTTTACATTACATTCTTGATGTGCAATAGATGAACGTGTTTACATTAACAACAATTTCCCCCTAATTTACTGAATTTATGATGCTTTTGTTGTTCTATACCATAAAAGATTGATTTTGGAAACCAGATGACCTAAAAAACATTAAACACCTGACATCCATTTTATTTGTTCAAAATACATTAAGCATGAATATAACTGTTCATTAATAGTTTTTAATGTAACATTTGTATATTGTCCAATTGCAAAGACTTTTCATGTAATATCAAGGGTATAAACTTCATGGTGAATTAGACGCTTACAAACTTTCTATATGTGTGTTGTCTGAAAATTTGCTCAATTCAGTCTATCCTCTCACACAGTCATGAAATGTTTGTTTCACAGCGGCAATATTTGTTATAAAATACATAAAAAACTCAACTAAGCCAGTTAAATGATGTGATCGGACCGAATCTGCTAATATTATTTACCAGAATTATGAAACTAACACAATCTGGTACTACTTCATACATTTTCTCAGATCTCAAGCAAGAAAATTTTAGCTGTTATAGGTAAATCACACCCCATCAGTTTGGATGATGTAGTAAATACTTCCTGCAGACACAATTACTGTATATTTATGACTTTTATCTTTGATATCACTAAACAGGAAAAGTTATAATTCTGAGCATTCTTTGATGGAAATTCCATGCTAATAGGGCGTGATAAATAATAAAATTGTAAACTCCAATATCTCAAAAATTTCCAACATTTTTGTTTGTTTGATACATCAAAATGTTCATCTGACCTTCCTCTACATCACTGCGCTAATCGTTTTCTTGGTAAATTTTTTTAACCCCAAAGTTTGTTCAGGCCCGCTGTGATATATATATATATATAATTATATGCATATGAAACAAGTGGAATAGCATACAAACGCACTTACAATTCACTTAACGTGTATGGAAATGGCAATGACTGTCTGAATTTACCTGCTAATCTGATCAAGTCATCAAACTCAAACGCTCACTGAAGCGGAATAATGCATGTCTCATTCTTTTCTCTGTTCAAATAGCATATACGCTTGACTAATAGTATGTACAATACAGTACAATACAAAAGGATATCTTATTGCTCGGGGTCCAATCAGGTAAGCTGAAAATATTACCTAGACCAGTGTTGGAGGTCTCGAGGCTGGCCTCGTCCTCGAGCTGGCCTCGGAGCCATATTTTGACGTCCGCGGCCTTGGTTTGGTCTCGGATAACAAATCCTTGGCCTTGCCTCAGCCTGTCTTATGGCCAGTGATGGATGCCTTGGAACCAGTGTCATCCTCAAGGCTGGCCACGGCCTTGCCTCGGTTTTGGATGCCAAATCCTTGGCCTTGTCTCAGTCTCTGATGTCCTAGCCTCGACTACATCACTGACGCAGACAGTCAGAAAACGAGCCAGGGCAACTCATACTAATTGAATCCGCTGTAATAATTGGAGTTATGCAAATTCATCCATTTGTCAAACCTTGCACAATAAATTGCAGCCAGCCGGACCGGGATCATGATATTTATGTAGCGTTTACATTTGTGTGATGCAGTGAACGTTTAAATTTTAATTGATTAAAATAATTGGGACAAAACGTGTCTCTATCCATTGGTCTCAAGTCTTTGGTCTAGAGAACTTGCCTCAGGATATTAATTAGAGAAGAGCAGAAGAATCCATGACAATGCAGGTGAGTAGGGGACACTGGGGTAATATTCTGTACCGTAGAACGGGGTGACTTTGAACAGCCGGAGTGACTTTGAACACTTTTCTGAAAAGATTGAATGCAAATGAGATACTGGAAGTATTTGACTTCTGATTATTTTCTACTACAGCTTATGCTAAAGTCTCATGGCATGTTACGGAGTACTTTTGGCATCGGCGGGATTGTATTTTCTGGAAATTTGGTGAATTTGGGTGATTTTGTGACATCCCGCCGACGATTTTTCACATCCCACAGAGGTACCGTAGAACGGGTTGACTTTGAACAGTCCGGGGTGACTTTGAATGATTTTCTGATTGATCCTCTGTGAATGCAAAATTAAATAAGCTACCCTTGTACGGTGTATAAGCTTCCAGTGTCTTATTTAATTGTACATTCACAGAGGATCAATCTTTTTCAGAAAAGCGTTCAAAGTCACCCTGGACTGTTCAAAGTCACCCGGTTCTACGGTACTTTTTGTATCCCACAGGGTTCCTAGAAATGGAGAAAACTCCGCTTTGGAAGTAAAAAAAGATTCAACATGTTGAAACTTTTTTTCCAAGTAATTTTCCAGTAAGCTGTATTCACAGATATATCATATTTCATAATACAATGCATATAATTCAATGTCTGAACACATTTTTCACTATATTAGGCAATCATTTAGCTCCAAAGGCACGGAAGTAGATCAAGAATAAAAAAGTTACAAAACATAAAAAACCAGTGACAAAATTTCAGGGAAAGGCAATCAAGCCCTGCATAATTCATAAATACAGATAAACATTTGTTTTCTGAGAATTGATGGTTTTCTTTCTTTGAAACTCACTAAGTTCAAAGTCACCCCAGATCTCGAGATGAGTTTGAATGCCCATTTATCCCCTGACACAGGCATATACATGATCTCAAAATGTCGATGCACAGGGTAACTACATGCCAGTGGCCAACATTTTATCCCATGAAATACCACATAGATCTTATATATTTCTAATGATAAGAGAATGGTGAAAACTGTTCAAAGTCACCCCGTTCTAGGGTAAGCATATAATTAATCAAGAAAATAATGTAACATTGCAACAAATCAGATTGTGCTGCAAATGAACATTTGAAAACCATATGTCATTAAAAAGTACAAAATTACATTGAAATCTTGCTCTATCAAAAAAAAGAATTACATTAAAATTTGCTGCATCCTTTAAAAACACTGTTTTTCATTTCAGAATACTTCTCAGTCAATCAGACTGAAGATCTTAATTGTCCTAATGGTCGGTGTGGTTTTGGCTATCTCATACAATTATCGATTAATAATTGAAAATATTCAGACCACATTGTGTGTTGCATGCACTCAAACAGCTGAAAAAGAGATCACTGACACAAAAAACATTGCATCAAGAACTAAGGACTGTGCTTGCCCAGAAAAACTAGCAAATGATCCTACAATCCATCGTTCCAAACCTGCCATTTCAAAACCAAAGGATAGTCCAAAATACGTCGTGCCAAATATTGCACATTTCACATGGTACACCCAAAAGCCAAAGGAGTTTCTATTCCATAATTTACTCAGTATTTTGAGTGCACATAGAATCATGAAAGCTGATGAAATATTTTTTCATTGCAATAACCAGCCAATTGGGAAGTACTGGGATGAAGCAAAGAAAAAAATTCCAAACTTAATTATTAAACATGTCAATCCTCCGACAACAATGTTTGGCGTCAAACTGAAACCTCGAGTTCATGATGTCTCAGATTCTGATGCTGACCGCGTGAGGATAATGCAAGAATTTGGTGGAGTTTACATTGATTTGGATGTCCTAATCTTGAAGTCACTAGAACCATCGCGGAACTTTTCAACAACTTTGGGTAAGTTTCAGCTTTCTATTACTATTAAAGCAACCATGATACCTGAATGTTACTTCAATTCACTAAAGGGGATCAATTCATTTCTTCAAGCTCTCTGGGATCGCCGTTTGCCTAATTTCTGTTTGTAATTGCCTAACTTTGTGCTTCTTCCTTCATTTATGCCAGAAAAAAATCTCTTGGTGTTAAGGGCAATTCCCCTCTCATAAATCATCTAAAATGACACTTTTAAGTTACTGTCCCCAGTCTTGATTCGACAAATACATCTTCCTTTCCCAGACTAGCAACTCAGAGCGGTCATAACTTTCTATTTTCCCTCCTTAAGTAACACAATAGCCTTCTGATACCCTCAAAACATTTGAGTATATATGTAGAATGTTTTCCCCGTAGTAGCCAAGGAAACCTTTGTTTCCACTGGAGAGATGGTGGTTCTGCCCTTTCTGATCTTTGCCAGACTCCAAAGTCAGTTAACAAGGTTGTCAGATTTTTTTTGGGGGGAGGGGGTAGTTTTCCCCATCCCTCCCGCCTACCCCTTTGTTTCAACCAAAGAAATAAATGGTCATACATCACTCTAACTTCAGTCTTCAGAGACAACACATCAAATCCATTTTGGTTGTAGGCCTGTGTGTATGGTGGAAGTCAATCTGGTACGGAAATTAAAAATTTAAAAATCTCACAATTCTGGCAGATTCTGACTAGGATAACACAAAATGTCATAGTATCTGTTTGACCTTTTTGACAACAGAATACTTTTCTTGGAGTATTCAGTGAATTGGAACAGTTTAATTCTTTATTTAAATGTAGGCAAATTGACAGAGCTACAAAAGGAAAATTGTGTACTATTGAAAGGTGCTATCATAGTTCTGAAAATTCCATTGTATTATATTTTGACAGTTGTGAAATGAAACTGTTTGAATGTTTGCTTGTTTAACAATGTTTTTCCAAATGGCCTAATAGCCTCTAAGTGTATATGATCAGAATTGTGGGTTTTTACAGCTCATAATCGCTAGGAAAAGAAGCTCAGATTGCTCCCTATTAGTGAATTTGAGTGTAGTACTAGTGCTTTGGTTATAAGTGTTAAAGTACCTTGTAGAATGAACTTGTAATCAAGAAAATTGGTCATTTAGCAGCACTTGTACTGTATTAGGGAGTTTTCAAGTGCTTGTTCTCATACTGGAGTTCTTTACAATGTACTCATGTACATTCCTGTGCATGTGACATTGTCAAAAATATTGTGATTGACATTCACAGTACAGCAAACCCTGCAAGTAAATAGCCTACAGTCAAAATTACAATTCTGTTTCACTTCCGGTGTCCCAGGAAGTTCCTACGGGAAGCGCATACATCTCATTTACCAGAGTTCCCTGTCAATTTCTTTGTGACAGTTTTATTAAACATACCTCTCTTTCTTTCTGAACTCTGAGCCTTGCGAGATGACAGCTTCTCAGCTCGGTTGTCCGCCCGTTTCGGGCTGCTCTTTTGGCATTCACTCGGCTGGGCATTGGGCGTCCTTTTAGCCGGACGCATTGCTGGATCATTGGGCGATCCTACAGCCAGTGTAGTTCTCCATGAACTGTGGCATTCCTACCGCTTCCTTCATGGACGGTTTGCATTCATTGCTTTTTGATGAAATAAATGGGCGATAATTGGGGATTTGGGTTCCCTGACCCCTAATTGACAATTGGCAATCCCGTAGCGGAAATAAATCTGATAACCAATGAGCGCATGGCTCTAAGTCGCGCTTTGGCCTGCCTTGCTTCTCTCACAGCCTGTGATTGGTCTTTTGCGTCACGTATCAGAAAGTAACCAAAATGCCGCCGGTCGAGCGAGAGAAGCAAAACAAGGCAAAGAAAAACCTGCAAAATCACCTCATAATACGAGGAAAAGACACTGGACAGATGAGGATGCTCAGCGTAAATCATCCCGAAAGGTTGAAGCAGCAGTGGACAAGGCGGCATCGCCCGAAAAGGCCAAAAAGGCGTCGCAAAAGGCCGGCCATGTGAGTGACCCAGATGAGACTATGGATGACATTGTTTTACCCACTGAGTCTGGTGAGGAATGGGGAGGGTGGTCAAGCCCGCGATAATGGGGAACGTGGTCAAGACCATATCCTGAGTGATAGAGGGGGGAACAGCCCGGCATTGAATTTCTGGGATGGAAACCAATAACAATTTGTTCTTCACAAGCGAATTCAGAACCGGACACAGTTGTTCCTTGCGAAGCATGTTGGTAGACTGTGCACCGTAGGCCAAAAGTTTCATGGAGTCTGCCGCCAGATTGACTACGTCTTGACGGATGTCTGCGGATTTGCGCGATGTCATGGCCAGCTGCAGAATTTTGCATGTGACTGCTACTGCTTTGGCAAAGGCGTTGTTCAACCCTTTTAGGGCAAATTCTGGGTAAAACAATGTCATCAACAGTCTCATCTGGGTCACTCACATGGCCGGCCTTTTGTGCCGTCTTTTTGACGCTATGGGGTTGCCTATTGTCAATTAAGGGGTCAGGGAACCCAAATCCCCAATTATCACCCATTTATTTCATCAAAAAGCAATGAAACCCAGGGTTTTCAATGCAAACCGTCCATGAAGGAAGTGGTAGGAATGCCACTGTTCACTGGCTGTAGGATCGCCCAATGATCTAGTCATGTGTCCGGCTAAAAGGACGCCCAATGCCCAGCCGAGTGAACGCCCAAAAGAGCAGCCCGAAACAGTCGGACAACCGAGCGGAGAAGCTGTCATCTCGCAAGGCTCAGAGTTCAGAAAGGAAGAGAGGTATGTTTAATAAAACTGTCACAAAGAAATTGACAGGGAACTCCGGTAAAAGAGTTAAATGACGCAAAAACCTCCCTTGTCCGACATGAAAAGTGTGTACAAAATATTTTCACTTTGGGAATAGGTAGTATGTCACACCATGTAAACAACATTAAACCTTTTTGTTGCAGGTTACGAAACAGGGACCACGGTGTGTGGTGGCTTCATCATGTCTGCTCCCCATGCTCCGTTTATGTATCTATGGATGGACAACATGCTGAATGATTACAAAGTGCAAATATGGGCTCATATATCCAACGCGATTCCAAGTAGAATTCTTTCCAGGTACCTAGGCTCAGGAATGGTTCATGTTGAAGCAAAGACTATCCACTATCCAAATTATTTGCAATTAAACCAATTAATAGGACCGGATATTTATGATTGGAGTGCGAATTATGCTATTCACTTATGGTACAGACTTTGGCGTGGGAACGAAAACTGGAAGAACTGGCAGAGAGATCCAAGTCCAGAGAGTATTAAAAAAAGCAAAACAACATTTGGACAAGTAGCAAGATTGATATACTATGGCTCGGCAAACATGCTGTAGTGCAATATATAACGTGGCGACACTAGAGGCCATCAGACAGCCCTGCTCATAACAAAGGGAGTTAAAAAGATGTATACATTGGTATGAGAAATCATTGATGACATATGGTCCTGTGTGCTTGTCTATGATCTATTTTCTTAGCTATAGATTCATTAATTATTAAGTTTTTTATTCATTTTAAAACTGTCAGTTAAGTTATATGAACAATATAGTCCTGTGGTATTTTGAATTAATTAAGGTAAGTGCATTGTAATTAGTTCATGGAAATTTGTATTTTCAGTATAGCAAATCTTTAGTACGAAAAGATTGGCAACATGCTCCAGTGTTGTTTCTTATACTTGGATCTTTTTTGAAAAAGTTGTAGTACACTTTAAGAATAAATGGTAAAATATTTCCCACAAAATATCCGAATGGTATTCAGAAATTTCTGTAGGGAACTCTGATTATCATGGGGTATTCAAATACGAACAAGGCACCCCATCCATGCATAATAATAATTGCTGGGGTGTTTCATAGGCATAAGAATGTATTTTAGAGTTGCAGGGGGTATTCCACTCACATGTGAAAGGTATTGCAGATTGCATAGTAAGGCATTTCAAAAGTTTCTGAGGTATTTCAATGTGGAATGAAGTTCTTCAGAGAGAATTTTAGATACTGATTAGATCATTAAGGTTGATTGTTTTATTGTTTATTTATTAGCCTTAAATTTATATGAACAATTAACAGTGATATCCAGCAATTTACTCACAAATAAGTTTGAAAACATGTAGTATCCATGTAAATGTCTCAAACTGCAGTCACTTCAACAAAAAAGCCCACCAAAATTGACCATGTAGGATTCTTTTATAAAAGTGCAGGAAATCAGAAAAGAAGAAGTTTTGTAAACTTTGGAAGTTGTAAGACCGAAGCTAACAACAGCTGCAGTCATGCCATTTTCAAAACATAAAAAATACTGTATGTTACAACTGCGGGCCAGAATGCGGGCCGCTTGCGGGCCAACCTTGGACATTGCCAGCCCGCACCCACAGAGAGCCCGCACATTATCCAGCCCGCCCCGGCCCGCCCCACAGCGACTCTAGCCCGTACCTGCCCCGCTAGGGTAGGTTGATTTCGGTACTTCGCCATTGGACAAATTGGGATAGTGACATTTTTGCATCAGAAGGCTATATCCAAAATTTCAGGTCTTTAACTTGAACAGTTTTTTGAGGAAATGGCATTGAATTTTTGACATTTTAAACATTTTTCGATTGTTTTGCAAACTCGCAGTTACGTATAACTTTGTCATATCTCATCATACAGAAATATTACTTGCATATTTGAGAAGGTCACAAAGAGACCTACAATTTGAATACCAACATGATGGGTTTCGGATGATTTTTCATGTGCACTTTTCATAAAATTTCAGGATTAGGAGAAAGAAAGTCATATCTGATGATGCAAACCAGCAGTGAACAGGTAATTTTTGAAAAAAGTCTTTTACTTAGTCCTGGTTGTATGCAATTCTATGCCAGTTTACTGGATGACACTTTGACAAAGCATTGGAGGTCTCACAATGAGCCACATTGGAAGTATGAGATAATTAATAGTTTCATTAGGTAAACCTATGAAACGGGCAGAGTTGTTATATCATTTTCCAGATATATGATACATACGCAGCTTAATTCTAAAATAAATCAAAGATCAGAAATAGAAGTTCAATTTGCAAACAAGTTCACAGCCAGCATCAAGCATAACGGTTAATTGAGAGATACATGTAGGGGAACGAGGGGCAAAACGGGCCGTCTAACTTCGAAGGCTCGCTGCACGAAGGTGGTATATCATGGGAATGCCAAATAAGGTCTGATCCATGAAAAAGATCCAATACCACTTGCTTAAATGCAGAAAAGTGCTTTTTTGACATTTCCAATTCTGATTTTTCTATATTTTCAAAAATGCAACTTTATCCCGTTTTGCCCCATGCTTGGGGCAAAATGGAATTTCATGTGGGGCAAAATGGGAAGAAATAAATTTGCAATAGTTCTGCAATAAATCAGCTGTTTTGGTAACAGCCTAACAAAAAAGCATGTTGACAAACAAAAATGTGTTAATTCATGTCATTGCAATGCAAGAATATTGCAGAATACTGAGAGTAAACATAGCAATAAATTATGAAATCAACATCTCAATACAGGATGCAATTATAGCTGCATGGGGAGTGATGCTAGTAATTTTACATTCTATGTAATTATTTGTCAAATTATTTAACCATAAACATTAGGTTACAAAAGAAACAAAATTAGTAAAATTTTGTGGAAATGTGACATTTTTGTGAATATTCACACAACTCTGATTTCCGAGTTTTCTTAATTATTTGACAACTTAAACTGGTATTAGATTTGACTATGCTTTTTGAAATATAGTTACATTAGTTTCAATTTCAACAATACAATATCGGATTTTACCACTAAGCCTAAATCCTCAGGGTATTATTGATGACATGGATTAGATCCACAAATCTCTTGTGATTTTTGCAAATTTTGCCTGTAATATGGCCAGAAAATGCACCAATTGTCTCAAATGTCATGGTTGAATTGACCCAATATCAAGCTTCAACCTTTTCTAGGCTGGGATTGCTTTTTTGTGCTTCCCATTTTGCCCCCGCAGGAGGACTCCATCTTGCCCCAACCATGCAGGGTAGATTAATAATGACCTACTTACAAATGACTAGGCACCAGACTACATTTTTTTGCTTAATAAGCAAGCTTAGTAGTCCGCTTATAACACTGACTATGAATTATTTGGCTGGAAACATCATTGGAGGTACTACACCATTTCTAAAAATTATAATTTTTTTAAGAAAATCGATCAAAACCTTCAAATTAACATAGCTGCATGCCTGTAACATTCTCATCCACGAAACTTTCAAGAAAAGCTGGTCATGTATCCTATTTTATTTTCCAACCGAAAAATTAGAAGGCAGGTCAAAATGTTCCGAGAAAACTTAAAAAACCATTTTGCCCCGCCGGTCCGTTTTGCCCCTCGTTCCCCTATATACATTGCACTGCATACAAAAAGCTAAATAATTTTCTCTCTGTATCTCTGAGCATTGATATTCTTTTTGAAATGTAATGTTCTCAATCCAAAAGTCATGATGTATTCTGTAAGGCACCAGTGATGACATTAAGAGCTGTCTAATAAGCTATCCAGACCTCCCTATAACACCTCTAAGTTCCATTATAAAACACATGTAAAATATTTTATATAATACCTTAAATTGTTGCAAGGCAGGGAAGTTTTATTTTACAACTTCCAAACACCAGTACAGAAATATACAAGAAAAGTACCCTTTAAAAAAGGGTACTATAGCGATTTGGTCTTACCTTCCTTTAAAAACTCTAACGGAATGAGCCAGCATGCAAAGAATTCAATGCATCTGCTAAGTTAGGGTTAATTTATAAGTTATTTTGTTTTGGAGTTTTATATACACAGTTATCCGTCTCTGGTAAATGAATCCGATATTTTGTATGCATTTTGGCTGGGATAACATTTTTGTAAAACATGCAAAGCACCCCCCCCCCCACCAAAAAAAACAACAAATAAACCTGGTGATGGCACTGGTTTGTTATGGTAACTTGTGTATTGGATGTTAGGGGCTACAGAAACTAAAAGTGTGTGATTCCCCCCCCCCTCCTAAAAAAAATTGTGGTAACTGGGATTTTGCAACTTTGCACCATTGCAGCGTAATGCACCGAAAAGCTTTTTGCGAAGTTAATATTGCAAATAGAGCAAAATGAATAAGTGCATTGAATTTGGAGGAGTTTATTGGATATATGCAGGTTTTTAAATTTTGAAAATCGGAGATGTATTAAGGTCTGTAGCCCAAATTTCACATACACACATATTGATGACGTTTCACACGGAAAAAATATCGCCTCTGGTGACTTACAATCTTCCTATAGCTTATATTGTAACAAACTTTTTATAAGGAATGTTTTCTTCCAGGTTGAGACGTCGCTATAAAAAGCAATTTCCAATCAGGTAGTTGTTCTATTCAATCTTCTCTCGCGGTTTGAAAGGTGTCCAGGATTCCATTTCTACTTTTTCAGTACATAATAATACTGAACCTGATCCTGAAATGACTCACTGACAAATCAGATAACCTGTCGCCTATTTTGATATTTTTACAAGTTCTTCAGATCTGGGGTTCTATTCTGGATACCTGAGGCAATTATTGGATTGACAATGATAGCTTGGGAGAGTTGGGCTACTTTTTACATTCTTGCACCTCCTGCTAACAGTAATGATTATATAAACACGCTTAAAGCATGTATTGTATCTTGAAATATTTCAGAAAAATATCTTTAGGTTTGCATTGATATTTGCCCAAGAAAATGTGAGCTACAGCCCTATGAAAATTGAAAAAAAAAATGGCCCAACTCTCCCCATCAAGTGGGAGACTTGGGCCATTCAGGGGGATGATTTGGGCCATTGCAATATATATAGTTTGGTAAAGCTGTACTTGAGGCCATAATATTTTTAACCTGTAGTGTGGTGGTCATAGAAGTCATTAATCCTGAATTGAGGACTCTTGCAACTCTAGTTTGCTGTCAGACTTAAGCCTCGGCCTGATGGAGAGTATTGGCACTGTCCCAACTCTCCCCCATTCCACCATTTTTCTCTAAATCCCAATTATGACAAAACCGGTCGTCTGATAATTTTCCAAAATATGTTAATAACAACTGAATAGTCAAGCCTACCAAGTATGCCATAGAAAATTTTCTCAGTCCTTGTTGTCTGACAGACAATTAAAAACTCGTAACACGGCTCAGTTTTTCCGTTTTTCATCCAAATTTGAATTTTCTTCTCTCTAAAGGTCATAACAAGCAAATTAGCCAGAATGTTACATCCATTGAAAGATTTTTATTTTTATAAAATTTTGGTGGCTGCAGCTTTTTCAAAAAATTTTTAGTTTCCTCAAAATTCAGGGTGGCCCAACCATCCCTGCGGCCCAACTCTCCCAAGCTTCCCCTAATTATAGTATGGTTCTGGGTGCTTTTCCTAACATTGCTATTTATAACAGACATCTCAACATCCAATAGAGTTACATGTAAACCTATAATGTCATTCTTTGATTTGCAAGTCAAGCAAAAAATTAAAAGTTGCCACATTCTGAATTTACTGAACCGTCAAATTTGGCCTAGACCATAGATGTTGGTATTCAAAATGACGGTCTAATTGAGCCCTGTCGAACTATACCAGTTTCATTGTCTTATCTCTTGAATTGACTGAGTTATCCAACACCGCGAATCGACGCACCAAGTGAGAAATGTCTAAAAACTTGAAATTTCAAATGGATTTCCTCAAAAAAGTATTAGAGTTAGAGACCTGAAATTTTGAATTTGACCTTTTGACATGAAAATGTCACTATCCCAATTTGTCCAAAATTGAAATTCAAAAACTTTTGCAAAATCAATCTACCCTACTGCCCCGCACCCGCGGGTCGGGGCGGGTCAGCCCGCCCCGTGCAGAGCTCTAACATGTACCTTCCAACTGTGCGACCCATTGCTATATATAATGCAACTACCTGTAAACAAAAATTCATGGATTTTATGGAACTACTGATGTGTCAGCTCCAACCAGTTTGCTAGATCGTGAGGGCTGACTGCAAGGATCATGAAACACTGCAGCCAGGTAGTGTGCAAAACATGGTTGAAACATCATGTTCAGTCCTCAAAAGTTCTTTTGTTTACTTTTTTTAATGGACTTGTTTCAGACTCTTATCAATTAGGTATGAAAAGCCCATACATATACAAGCGAATCCACCCGTGCTAGAGAAGCAATAAAAAACACTATTTGCATGTATTTTATCTGTAAGAACTACAAAAAAGCAGCAAAATGGAAGAATTGACTGCCATTTTTGAAAATGGCTGCCAGAAGCCATCTAAGCTAAATCTGAGGTGTGCGCTTAGTTTCATACTTCTATGTATGAATGCACAATTTTTTTTACATACCTGCCTGCCCTGCTTTTTTACCTCCACCGTGAAAGCAGAGCTGTCATTGGCTGAGAGCTCATTATTTTATTATATGCTGCCCTGCAATAGTTTTAAAAAAACGGAATGGAAATATTTTTTTACCTGCCGCCTCATGAAATAGTTTTGATCAACACCCTCGCGTGAATAGATTTGACTAATGCCCTCAAAATCAGTCAATATTTGTATACATATACAACTTAAACATCATGCTGATGTCTTCTGAATTGTGGTTGGGAGGGCAGAGTTCCGATACTTCCTTGAAAATGAGAACTGGCACAAAGTTGGTTTTGTTTACTTTTACCCACACAGGTCTTAGAAACATTCAATTTTGTTGCACATTCGAATAGTTTCAGGTCAGTATCCATGTCAACTCAAGTCAAACTGGACAATTGTGTTCTCCAACAATGATGTGTGATGGAGTGAGAGTGTCAATTTTAATCGATTAAATATGATGCATATGACCTTTGGTTTTCCTGCGAAATGCAGTTAAACTTTTGCCACTAACAAGAGGGAGAGGGCATGGAATATAATTTGTTTGCATATTATCCATGACACATTAAACTGTACATGCCTAAAAGTTCAAACATGCTAATATGCCAATTTTTCACTTAAAAAGGGCAAGCTTGGCCTACCATATACCCTATACCCTAGGCCATATCCGTAGAATAAATAGACATTGGGGCATTTATCCCTGTCCATTTGCCTTTGTCTATGATCTGGAGAACTGGCCATAGGATATCAATGACAGAAGAACTGAAGTATCCATAACGATGCAGGTGAGTAGGGGAAACTGGAGGAAGATGTGAAATTGTTTGCTTTTTAAAGCCTAATTTTCCAAAAAAAAATTTGAAAAGTTGTCACTTTGTCAAGGAATCTAAATTATAACACAAGGACAATAATTAAAGAATATAATAAAGTTACAATGCCACACATTATATTTAACTTTAATGTAATTTCTCAACA
The DNA here is from genome assembly GCA_026936325.1 of Platynereis dumerilii. Taxonomy (NCBI): domain Eukaryota; kingdom Metazoa; phylum Annelida; class Polychaeta; order Phyllodocida; family Nereididae; genus Platynereis; species Platynereis dumerilii. The sequence goes on from JAPTHN010000005.1 coordinate 28,459,172, forward strand.
ACCTTCAATAGCTTTTGGCACTCAGTTGCATAGACTTAAGTACTTCTCTGGTGCTCTTTGAAGATTGGCAGTCCACTGAAAAAATTTATTTTCTTATTTTCAGTTTGCAAACTGGCTTTGTCACATCATTGACAGTTTTCTTTTGGTCTCCCAATTTTCTTACTTGTTGAAGTACCTGAAGTAATTTGATTAGTTTGTTTATTGTTGCCTATGCTGCTATATATGATCAGTGCAGAATCAAATGATAAACCATAACTGACACAAACATAACATTTTAAAGCCAGTGGCATCACATGACCAAGTTGAAAGTTAATTTTGAAACTGTTTGGACCGCCAGTCTGCAAACACTGTCTACAAGTTGACCGCTATTTGCTGCCACCTAGGGTGCAAAATTTGCTCTGGAAGAAACCAGGACAGTTCCATGATTTAGCGATGGTCCAAAAACTCTTTAGGTGTCTAATCTGACTTCGGTTGGCTTCAATTTTAAACAGAGAGCTTGTAAATACCAAAATAAGTTGGAACTATTTTTCATCATGGAGGATGTATACATTGTAGCTCACATGTCATGCCAGTAAAGAGTCGGCCACTTGTGCCATGGACAAGGCATTTTGTTGAGTGTTACACAGCTTTTATGAAATTTTAAATTATATTGTTGTCCCAGTTTATAAATAAAGTAACAGAATAAATACAAATGAGCATTTTTGATATGACAAAGAAAAGACATTGGCTTTGTATGGACACATGAAAAAGTGACAGCGCATTCTTTTTGGACACTTTTCTGACCACAATTTAACGTGCACTAAACGTCATTTATGATTGAACACCATCAAATTTCTGATGACTAAAATCATCCCTTTCACAGGCATAGTTTATGCTAAGGTTTCAAAACTTTCTTTTTGTCTCATGATTTCCAAACATTTTCATTCAAAGCAGTGGACTGGATCTTTGCAAGCAACCATGCTTTGTGAAAGTAGTTTGGCGTAGTAATATGGACAGCTGTTGTGCAACCTGATCTTGTGATATGTCCAAAACAGAAAAATTATTCTTGACCCAATTCAATTTTCCAGGGACTGTCAGCATTCTACTGCCTATTGTCAGTCCCGAACAAAGACACTGCAAACAGTTATAATATGGCTGTTTTGGAAATACAGCACCAAGTGATTTTAGTCAAACAGCTAAAGTGTGCAGTACTTCTGAGACCAAAATGCAATGTACGTATGGCACCATATTATAAAAATTCATCAGGAACAAAGGTAATGATACACACATTGGTTGACAGACTTGCCCTCATCAAAACAAGTTATGCTGGTCTGTTTGGGTGAACTTTAAAGTAGTATAAGCCACAAAACAGGAAATAGATAACGATAACGATAACGATAACGATATACTTTATTTAGTCCAAGCATTACAATAAAACAATTACATGTGCAAAATCGTAAGAATATTTACATTAGTTAATCATTATATACATGCTTTCGATGACCTAAAATTGTAATATCTGATACTGGATGGTACAAAGCTTTTTCCATATCGGCTTGTTCTGGAAAAAGCTTTGTACCATCCAGTATCAGATATTACAATTTTAGGTCATCGAAAGCATGTATCCCCCTTAATTTTGGTCATTTTCACTCCATTTTCGGCCATAAAATTATGTGAAAAGTAGTACCGCAGGGCCCCATGCCTGCTTAACACTGAAATAGCGAAGGTTTATTGATAGGGCTACACAAGCTGTTAAAGTGTCCAATCTGTACATCCGACTATACGGAATTGCCCACTAATTGAATTAGCTGTACAAAACATAATGTGCAGCAATAAACAAGTTAACAAAATTTGGATGGATGGATGGATGGATGATTGGGCTTTACATCCTGTATTTATGCACTTAGTAGGCTAATCAGTACAGGAGGAGGACACTTTTAGTTAAGTTCTGGAAAATTGACCAATTCAGTTGTGCAAATGGTGAATTACATCAAAGATTTCAGAGGCTTTGAGCAACGACTAAATATCAATCAATTTGCATATTTGTTTTACCAATGTGATCTTCAATTATCGTTTCAAATTATAAGTTTCATGAGACGTGACATTTTTATGCAATTTTAGACCATCAGTGGCAGATCCAAACGGTTGTTAGTGGGGGCCCAAGTATCATTCCAGCATTCGCGGGCCTTCATCGGCATCATTTTGGCATGCACGGGCCCATGTTGCTCCATATTTTTCTTAAAAATTTATTTCTTGGGGTTCTTCTATCATTTCTAAGACATTCCAATCACTTTTTTCTAAATTTCAGAATTTTTCTGTTCATACATTTATTTTTTAATATTTTTTGCCCTGTTTCAATTTCAGCCAATTTTTTCTATTTCAATTAGCCAGTCTATCAAGATTTAAGTACATCATTTAAATGGTTCCTGAAGCAGCTACGATGCCTCAGTGAAGGGGGCCTCATGCCCATTACCATGTGGGGCCTCTCGCCCCAAACCCACATATTTTAATTTGACCTCTATATTTTGAGTTAAAATGGAAAAAACATAATCCAAATCATATTTATGTGATGGTCATAAAGTGAAGCAATGCAGATATCCATTATACTTTTAAACATTTCACAAGTTATTTCTGACAATCACTTTCAAAGAATTAATCAAAGTCTCAAAAACCATGCACCTTTTTTGTTTCTTTAATTACTAAAATTTCGAAAAATTGTGTGTTTTTCAAAACATATCAGGTATTTGAATGGAAATCGACCAGAAGACTTTTAAAAATATTCCAGTTATTGTCAAATAAAGAAAATGGATTTGATTTCATGACAAATTATCATTCAGCCCAGTTTTGTTTCACTGCCACGAAAAACAAACACTCTGAACATTTGGTTGTCACTGCGACTAGTTTATGACTAGTTTAGGGTACAATAGTAATGGTTGCAAAAATTTGGTACTAACTTCCAGGAAAGTCATTTTGACTATTCTATCATAATCAAAATGACTATGTTGACTATGTAAGTGTCCGAAAGGTAGTCAATTTGATCACCATCTGGTAGCTCTGATTATCAGAGTGGTAAAGCCTACTAATCCAATATTTGTCACATTGACAACCTTCTAGTAATTTTGACTCAAGGAGTTGTCAGTTTAGACACCAGGAATTATCACTCTAGAGTTGTCATCTTGACCAAAATTCTGTAATATTCAGCTGTTATCAATTATTTCCACTCATCAAAGCACCAAGGTATATATCGTTTCTGGAACTTAAAATTTTGATGGTCATGTCACACTTTGGCTTCATTATTTTTGAGATTGGCCTTAATACAACAAATGCCCATGCTGTAATTGACAATTTCAACAATATGAAAATTCATGTCAAATCAAAATTAATTGTAACTTCAAACAGATTGGAAAAAACCTGATATATAAATAGGAAGACTCACAAGAAACTGACAATGCGAGCCCGCGAATGCTGAAAAAGTGCTGTCTGGATGCAAAAGTGAAACTTCATTTTGGTGCGGATAAAAGGTACACTTCCTAGCTTTCCCTTCAGCATCTTCTAGAAGCATTCCTGAACCTTTTGCATTGGAGACAGCTTCCTGAATGTTTAGAAAACCTTCATTCCACTGTCTTTTAAGGTGCTTTTTAAAAAGATTGAATTGGTGTTAATGATTGTATGTAAAAAATGTTTGTCAAGCTGGGAACACAATAAGCACTGTTCTATTATGTTCCATGAACATAGACGGGTGCCTAAAAATTGATTTTTTAGAAAAGAAAAGTATGTGGAAAGTGCATCACAAAATACCTCTCTTTTTTATTTTAGGTTCACTCCTATTCAAGCGGGGTTAAGATTATTCTATGCTCATTGGTGGTCAGTGTATCTGTGTTGATCATGGTCTATGGATGGACTGTGACTGAGCTGTCTGATGGAAATTCCAAAATAAAGGAAATCAGCAACCAGGATAGGCCAAAATATATTGTGCCAAATATTGTACATTTCACATGGTACACCCAGAAGCCAAAGGAATTCATGTTTCATCATTTGCTCAGCATTTTGAGTGCACACAGAATCATGAAAGCTGAAAAACTCTATTTCCACTGCAATATGCAGCCGACTGGAAAATACTGGGATGAAGCGAAGAGAAAGATTCCGAATTTAATCATAAAACATGTATATCCCCCAACAGAAATGTTTGGGGTCAAACTGAAGGCTCGAGTGCATGACACAACTGATTCAAATGCAGATCGATTGAGAGTCATGCAAGAATTTGGTGGAGTTTACATGGATTTGGATGTTCTTATATTGAAGTCACTGGAACCATTGCGGAAGTATCCTACAACCGTCGGTATGTTTACTTGCTTTTTTTCATTCCAGAAGAAATGAACATTTAATCTTTCTGTTAGAGAGTGGATATTACATAGAAAAATATTAGCAATTGATAACTTGTATAATAATGATAGACAACATTCATGCAGAAATATGAATTCGCAATTTCGGAAACATGTTGAACCATATTATTGAATAATAAACTTTTTTATTCCAGGTCTTCAATCAGAGAATTACGTTTGTGGTGGCTTCATCATGTCTGCACCTCATGCTCCCTTTATTTATCTGTGGATAGAAAATATGCTGAATGATTACAATGTTGATACATGGGCTTATATTACTGGAGTGATCCCAAGTAGGCTGGTGAGCAGATATCGGCAATCTGGAATAGTTCACGTAGAAACTACGACTATCCACTATCCAAACATTCACCAAATAGACCAAATAATAGGCCCTGATCCATATGACTGGAGTGCAAATTATGCTATTCACTTGTGGTACAGACTTTGGCAAAAGCGTAAATGGAAGATACCAGATCCAAGCCCAGAGAGCATCAGAAGGAGCAACACAACATTTGGACAAATAGCCAGATTGATATACTATGGTTCTCCAGCTGTGCTCTAGTTTGATATAAACAGTTCAACAAAAATAAGTCCCCCTTTACAAAAACGTGAATATCTCAAAGACCTCTTCTCCGATTTCTGTGGAAGTTTGCCAGTTTGTAACGACAACGATAACGATAACGATATACTTTATTTTAGTCTCAAAAAGAAAAACTCTTTTTGGTTTTTACAGTGCAAATCAACAAGTGTAAAACATACAACAAAACAATCATGGTAGTAATAGGTTTGCATATTGATAATGTGCGTGTGTATTTGTAGCTTTATTGCTTAATTTTTGTCTGAGCCAGCAGACCCCGAGTGCACGTACCCCTATTTTCAAAAAAATGAAGTTTTTGCTTTTCCAAAAAAATTATTACTGAAAGGCATTTAAATTCTACCAAAATATTTGTTATTGCATCTGAGAAATCAAAACTGAAAAACCATTACAAAAGAAGTTCATATTAGTCAACTTCTAAATATGATTGAGAAACAAATTTTCTCCAGACACTTGATGAAGTTTATCCAGCTACATGGACTCATGGAGGCTCCCTCGCACGGTTAAATTGTTTATATCCATTGAAGAGCCATGGATTTTTTAAAACAGGGGTAGGCTGACTCGAAGACTGCTGGCTCAGCCAGGAATAATGCCACTAAGCCACAAATACACACATGTAAGGTCGATATGCGAGGCTATAATTCAGCCACCTTTCACAAAAATCAGCAAAGGAATCTCTGAGATATTCAAATTTTTCCCAAGGGGGACTTATTTTTGTTGAACTGTTTATAATGTGGCACAATTGCAATTAGTATTTCCAATGAGCCAGAGAATTCTCGATAAGTCTCGGAATTTTAATGAGCGAGTCTCCAGAATTGACATGTTGATCATTGTTTGACACGGTGTTCATGTGTTTAATGTTTGTAACGGTTACTAAGCATTGAGTTGTTGTTTTGTTTCGCTCGATATTATTGTCATTGTGCACTTGCTCCATTGTTCAATTTAATTATCTGTTGATGATAATCCCAATTGTATACCTGATAATTGCAGAAGTTGAACTTGTACAAATGCTTTAAAATTATATAATATCTGGAGACTTAGCTGTGACTTCTATCACATCATATTCTGTGTGTCAGCCGTTTGTCTGAAATATTCCAGAATTTGTTCTCTGGAACTTTGTCAATTTGCATCATACAAAATTCTAAGTGCCATGGATGGAAAAGTCTCAAAAAGACCTTCAATTTGCATACCAACATCAATGGTCTGCAATAATTATGTAACTCCTGCCAGCTCTTCAACTGACACTATTATGAACGAAAGTGTTTCAGAGCGCTTTAACCTAAACATTTTTTATTTCACTGCTAATTGTTGTTATTCTCAATCTACAAATGGCAGGATGGACATATATATATATATATATATATGTAACTTTTGACACTATTTTTCTGATGGAAATGCCTGCTTTATCAGCCATGGTTTTAAAGAAAAATCTTGTAAAAGGAGCTGAATATATCAGATGAAATGGTTATATTTCATGTTGTATCTTCATCAGAATTGAGGCAGGGTACCAAGAGTGGTACCATATGAATAACAACTTTGTTATTTTCAGGTGACATTACTTATATGTTTTCCTGATGTCAATTTCGAGAAAATATGACATGAAAATTAATATAACAGCCCTATCTGATATTATTTTCAACTCTTTCACACAGTTGTCGCCTTTCTTTTGTATAAATGGCACTTGTTTTACAAATTATATATATATGGTCATCCTGCCATTTGTAGATTGATAATCACTACAACTGGCAGTGAAATGATAATTTTTCATGGTATACTGAATAAATTCTGATCTGATGAAGATATAACACAAAATATACATGTCAATCTGATATCTTGAGCTCTTTTGACTTATTTTATCACTAAAAAATATTATATCACATCATAATTGACTTCAGGACAACTTACATAATAACACATGAAAAATAAGAAAATTGTTGTTGATACATGTATATATGGTACCACTCTTGGTTTACTGAATGAAATGTGATGAAAATAAAATATGAAATACAACAGCCCAATCTGATATTTTTAGCACTTTTAACAAGATTTTATTTATCATAAACACCACATGGCTCACAGAGAAAGCATTTTCATGTGCGAACTTGTTTCACAAATTATTATGGTTAACCTGCCATTTGAAAATTGCGAATCACAGCAACTGGTCCTGAATCAATACTGGCAAAGATATGACAAATAATATAACAATTTCATCTATTTTCAGCTTTTTTGACAAGTTTTATCATTAAAAAAATGATATTGTCCCAAAATTGGCTTAAGGTCCACATAAGTGATAAAACATTAAAAATAATACAATTTCTGTTCTTATGGCACAATTCTTGATATACTGATGGTATACTGAATCAAATCTGACGAAGATGTAGCATGAAATTTAACTGCCCCTCCCCATATTTTCAGCTCTTTTGACAAGATTTGTCATAAAAATTTCATTGCTGATAAAGCAGAAATTTTGATGAACAAAAATAGCTTATACAGTTATTTATGGTCATCGAGCTATTAGCAGTTTGAGAATAAAAACAGCTGGCAGTGAAATGAAATAATTTTTTTAGGTCAAATCGCTCTGAAACACCTTCGTTCTTATGATTGTCAGCTGAAGAGCTGGTAGGAGTTACAAAATTATTGTAGACCATTGATGTTGGTATGCAAATTGAAGGTCTTTTTGGGACTTTTCCAACCATGGCATTTAGAATTTTGTGTGATGCAAATTGACAAAGTTCCAGAGAACCGCGTATCGCCAAAATCATCTAAAATGAGTAAAAACATCTAAACTTCAAGGCTCTTGAGGCACCAGTTAATCATGTTGAAATGCTTTAATATTTTGCATAGGTCCTTTTTATAGGTCATATCACAAAATGAGGGGGTGTCCCATCAAAACTTAGGACATTTTTTTTGTTTGGGACACCTAGTGGCCATGTATAACAGTATATATACGTGTGTATAGCTTTGTTTGTCGAGGGGAGGGGGTACTAAAAATATTCGTGAAACCTAAGGGTGGGGTACTAAAAATCCGCATGAAACTCAAGGGGGGTTATCAATTTTTGATGGGAAGTTCCAGCAGAACTCCCATCCACCCCCCAGTCATAAATTCATAACGGTCCCTAAGGGAGTTTCATGCGGATTTTTAGTACCCCACCCTTAGTTTTCACGCATATATTTAGTACCGACCATACGGAATCGCCCACTAATTGAAGCTGCTGTACAAAACATAATTTCATTGTGCAACAATAAACAAGTTTATAAAATTTTGACCAAAATAAACGGGATGGATGAATGGATTTATGACTGGGCTTTACGTCCTGTATTTATGCACTTTGTAGGCTAATCAGGACAGGAGCTAGCAGGACACTTTTGGGAAAGTTATGGAAAATTGACCAATTCAGTTGTGCAAATGGTGAATTACATCATAGATTTCAGAGGCTTTGTGCACCGGCTAAATATTAATCAATTTGTATATTTCTTATACTCATCTTATCATTAATTATCGTTTCAAATTAAAATTTATGACACTTGACATTTTTATGCATATTTGTTTTACTCATTTGATCATCAATTATCGTTTCAAATTAAAAGTTTTATGAGACTTGACATTTTTATGCGATTCTAGACCATCAATGGCAGATCCAAAATGTGTAGTCTAGTGGGGCCCTGGCATCATTTTGGCATGCGCGGACCCATGTTGCTCCATATTTTCTTCAAAATGTTATATTCATCTCGGTGGTCTAGAGAGGGGGGGGCCCTAGGCCCCCCTCGCATCCTCCACTGACCCTGTATTTTACTTTTAGATATATGACTTAGAAAACTGGTTTTTATCTAGTTGTGCACCAGCTGTATCTGAAGTAATGGGCAATTGGGCATGAAAAATTAATGATTGCCAAATATTAAAAGTCTGAGTCTGAATCTGTTTTAGTAATGGCACAGCGTCATACCGCTGAAGGTGACTATGGCCATGGTTATAGTATCCAATCTTCACACCCCCCCCATATTGGACCTGTGCCCCCCCCCCAAATTAAATCACCTGATAGGACCCAATTATCATGACTGGAGTAAAAATTATGCCATTGATCACTTGCGGAATACAGACTGTGGGAAGAATTGGAACTTGTAAGATAGTTCCGAGAGCAGACAGCTTTCGAAAGAGTAACGCAACATTTTGGGGAAACTGGCCCGTTTGATCAGTTTGACAAGGGGACGACCATTTAATTTCCAGGTGGGGGGGGGGGCTTGGAGCTTTCCTCGGCAGGAAATTATTTATTTTGATGGCAACACCTTGTTAAGAAATACCCCTACCAGAAATTATGTATTTCAAGACTGGCCAAAAAGAATTTATTTACTTCTCCAAAACTGTGCAAGAAATACATTTATATAAAAAAAACTCCTTGACACCCCCCATGATATTAAATGGTCTGCCCCTAATATGCACTCCCCAGACTTAAAATGAAATTTCGTAGCGACAGATGTCAAAGGGATAAATCAGACGTTGCTAAATATTTTAGACCATATATATGATAATATATCTCAAAATATTAGTCGATTTTCAAAGTTTTAAGAGCAGACTTTTCAAAACTAAACTACCTATCGAATGCATAACATAACAGCAGGAGTTTAGTGCAATTACTTTTAGCGTAATGACTTCATAACGATTGACAAAAAATTAAATGTTCTGTACACCTGTTTATGTAGAAGCCATTTGGCTAAAATAAACAGTTTCAGTAGCTTAGTGGTTTGCCCCCCCCTGAGAATCACGTAGCCGCCAGATGCCCCCCACCTCGGATGTCCCAGCCGCTTGAGATCCCTTAGTTACACCACTGTTGTGATGTTCAGTGACTTTTCCCGATTGCATTGCAAGTACAAGATATCCTCGATATAACCTTACAAACTACATATATGAGTCATACTGAATGACATGACAAGAATGGGATATACCCTCTCAAGGAACATTCCAGCACATCACTGTAAGCCCTTGAAATTTGTCAACTGTATAACTTCCATAAGGCCCGCGGTGCACCTTGAAACTTTTTTTAAGCCAACCGAACATATTTCATTTTGAGAGCAATCAAATAGGCATATCTATTTGCTGTATTGCAATCTATATGAATTTCAAATTTCAGCCAAAACAGATGATTCTGACCAAAGATATCACACAAACAGTTCATGAAAATGTGATGAAAATGCAAGATTTTGACCAAAAATACAAAAAACAATGCCCACATTTTTCATTAAAATTAGGGGTCTACACCGGTTTGATAAATACTGGCCATAGGGGAGAGCGGGGCATGATGGGCCCCCGGGGCATGATGGGTTTGGGCTTTAACTCCAAAGTTTAACACTGGAGGAAGCTGATGTTTGGTGTTTAGAATACCTTTTGCTAACCTTTATTGAAGAAAAAATTTGCATGGTTCAAATACCAATACTTTAGCAGATATTGCCCTTTCTAGGATTTTGAAGCCCTAACAACTTTTTTTCCTGGTTTTCCAAGTGCGTTGTGGTTATGCGTAAGTGATATTATAACATCTGTCTTGTTTTACTTCCACAAAGAGATATATCAACATTTTGCATGAAAACTCTTTGATTTGACTTTATTCTTGGAAACTGGTGTATGAGGGCATTTATGAAAAATGAGGTTTGGGGCATGATGGATCTCTTGATTGGGGCATGATGGGCCCAGGCCCATCATGCCCCATTTGAACTAAGCATATGTATTTCTTGCAATATAATAGTTGAAGATTGGTGAGAATGGACAATACTGCCTATTTCAATATCTATTGGTATTATCTTATTTACTACATCAGATATAGAGTTAAGGACATAATTTGTGTGCCAAATCACCTTTTATGATGTTAAATTTACGTTTTTGGATTGTTACCTGCATTTTTTAGATGAAAAAGTGATTATGATTTGCTGAGTTGGTTCAATAACTACCATTTATTATGTAATACAAGTTTTTAATTAAGAATATTGGAATTATTTCAGTTTTACAACTATAATGCCGTAAGTATTGACCAAAATTTGAAGCTGCCCATCATGACCCACCAAGGTGCCCATCATGCCCCACCCTTGCGGGGCATGATGGCCACCTGCCAAAAAATTAAAAGTGCTTATAACTCAAACACTATTTCATTGAGCATAACAAGATTTTCTATGCTTAAAGTAGAACCTAATGCAAAACCAGTCAGCCACAAATAGTATTTTTTGTTGGCATAGTGATGACATGGTGGACCTTCAAAGTTAAGGTGCCCATCATGCCCCGCTCTCCCTACCGGTACAGTCTGGTCGGTTCCCAAACCGGTTTTCAAAGCAGCACTTTCGGTTCGGTTCAATAACGCTATATCCAGCTCAAAAAGTTGTTTTATAGCCGAGATTTGGCAGAAAATGTCCACAAAATCATGAAATGAACTCGAGCACGGCGTCATCTTGACGTCCGCTCTGATGCAGATCCGACTTTCCGGGCCAAAAATTCGGTTTGCCGGGTTGCATATTTCTAAAATGCGGATCGGCCCGAATTTGCGGACCGACGGTACGAAGTGTGTATCGATCAAGTGTATCGATGATACGTATCGTATCGAATGTCGGCAACGATGTAGAGCCCTAATCAAAATTGTTTTCTATATCATTCATACAGTAAATCACTTTGGGCAGAAGTCTTTTGATCCAATGATACTCAGAATTAAGCATAGAAACAATGACTTTACAGCGAAACACTTTGATATGGAATTAAAATGGACTGTGGCACTGAGAAAATGGCACTTCGTGTGTCATCATGCTGATGATTTGTCATGATCAAACGATTCAAACCAAATATTTTCAATGTTAATTTGATTGAAGGAGACTTATCCCACTTGTTGGTGACAGCCAAACGAAAGGATTATGCACCTGAGTTTTACTGTAAAATTTGTTATGAGAAGTCAAATGGCTTACATGATCATGACTAATCAAACAGCCTCTATGTTTCCCATGTTGAAAGTAGAGAAGATGACACATCATCGGCTATCATGAGTCACGAAGTGCCATTTTCACAGTGCCACAGTCCACTTTACAGTGAAACACTTTGATATAGAATTAAAATCCATCTTTTTGGAAGTGTTGTCCATCTAAGCTTGTAAGTGAAGAAGAAATGGCAACAAGGAACCCGCTTCTGTGTATAAACGCTGGTTAGGCATTACTTTTAATCATAGAATATAGAGGATGAGTTTCTCCAACAAGATAGCAAACGTAGCAAATGCACTTTATATGATTGGTTGAAGCACTTAATTACGTGGCATAAAACTCATTTGAATGGCATAAAAACGTACTTAAAACGCATGTGTATGGAAATGGTACTGACTGTCTGAATTTACCTGCTAATCTGATTATAAGCTGTCAAACTCAAAAGCTCACTGAAGCAGAATAATACATATCTCATTCCTTTCTTTGCTCTAGTAACATGGTGGACGTCTTATTGCTCAGGGTCCAAGTAAGCTAAAAATTTCACATAGACAGTCAGAAAACTAGCCAGAGTAACTCATCTGATCAAGCTCAAACACTCACTGAAGCAGAATAATACATATCTCATTCCTTCCTTTGTTCAAGTAACATATTTTGAGGATGCTTTATACTGCTCAGGGTCCAATCAGGTAAACTGAAAATACTGCCTCGACAGTCAGAAAACTAGCCAGAGCAGCTCATACTAATGCCGTAATAATTGGAGTTATGCAAATTAATCCATATATTGCAACCAGCCATACCGGAGCCATGATATTTGTGTAGCGTTTACATTTGTGTGATGCAGTGGATGTGTCAATTTGAATTGATTAAATATAAAGGGATAAAACGTGAAGGGGTCCTTGTCTCTATCCATTTGCCTTAGTCTTTGGTCTAGAGAACTTGTCTCAGGATATCGATGAGAGAAGAGCTGAAGTATCCCTGACAATGCAGGTGAGTAGGGGACATATGTCATGGTTTGATTTTAAAAGCTCAATTTGCAAAAAAAAGACAAGTTGTCACTTTGTCAGACAATCTGAAATAAAACACATAGACTATAGTTGATTAAGAAAATAATGTGACATTGCAACAAATTGAATTGCGTTACAAATGAACATTTAAAAACCATGTCATTAAAAAAAAAAAAAACCTTGAAATCTGCTGCATCCTTGAAAAAAAACTTCTGTTTTTTTCATTTCAGAATACTTCTCATTCAAGCATACTAAAGATCTTAATTTTCTTTATGGTCTGTGTTTTTGTGGTTATCTCATACCATTCTCGATTTATAATTGAAAATATTCGGACTACATTGTGTGCTGGATGCACTCAAACAGCTGAAAAAGAGATCACTGACACAAAAAGCGTTGCATCAAGAACTAAGGACTGTGCATGCTCAAAAAAGCCAGCAAATGATCCTACAATCCATCGTTCCAAACCTGCCATTTCACAACCAAAGGATAGTCCAAAATACGTCGTGCCAAATATCGCACATTTCACATGGTACACCCCAAAGCCAAAGGAGTTCATGTTCCATAATCTACTCAGTATTTTGAGTGCACACAGAATCATGAAAGCTGATAAAATATTTTTTCATTGCAATAACCAGCCAATTGGGAAATACTGGGATGAAGCAAAGAAAAAAATTCCAAACTTAATTATTAAACATGTCGATCCTCCGACAACAATGTTTGGCGTCAAACTGAAATCTCGAGTTTTTGATGTCTCCGATTCTGATGCAGACCGTGTGAGAATAATGCAAGAATTTGGTGGAGTTTACATTGATTTGGATCTTCTTATATTGAAGTCACTGGAACCACTGCGGAATTTTACAACAACTTTGGGTAAGTTTCAGCTTTCTATTTTTATTGAAGCAACAAAGACACCTGAATGTCTCTTCACTGGAATTTACTAAAGCTCAAGTTAAGTATCCAACTGCTAGTGACCTCCCTGGACTGAATAAGCCACAGGATTGGCTTATTCACATGCAGTTGTTCACACCTTTTCAACCAATCCTGCCACTTATTCAGTCCAGGAGGGTCACTAATCGTTGGATACTTAACTTGAGCCCTCAGACTGTACCTGTCTCTCTGCAGCCTCCATCATTGGTGGAGGGACAGTCTGATTTGGGAAAGCAAATAGACCGACATATCATTGAGGAAAATTATTACTCAATTTTCCATGAGGACTTAATGAAGCAGTAAAAGCTAGACACATGAAAATATCATTGTCAGTTAGTATATTGTCTTGACAGAATACATAGATTCCACAAATCAATCATTTTGACTAACGGATGGGCAATTTTCAATTTTCATCCCAAATAAGAGAGGTCCTATAACATGTATAGGGGGAACGGGGACACAGTGAATCACTGGACACAGTGAATCAGTGGCTGTTTCTAGATGCTGAAATCATAAATTGCTAGAATGCGACATCTACAGGGTGGCTATTTAGATCAGCATACTTATTCAAGCATGACATCCAAAATTGCTCATGTTGCACTGGAGTTCTGGGGTAAAATATGATTTTGAGTAATAAATCCTGATTATGAACTTTTGTAATAAAGTGCAGGTTATAGTCCAGTAATTCTAGCTCAAAAACAGCCCCAGGTTAAAAAATAATTGCTTTATTTAGTTTTTCAGTGGATTTGGGTTAGTGAGTATGTCAGTTAGCCAGAAAAAAAAGTTTACCACTTTTTGCCCACTGCTAAGGGTCGTAAACTGGACAAATCCAAAATGGCCGACACTACGCACTATTCAAGACAAAAAATGCTCATATCTTGCAAACTAATTGAGATAGAGCAGTAATTTTAGTGTCTATACTTATGTTTTTGACATCAAAACATGTCTAGGTCTGATATTCATAGGTAATAGCCCACATGGCCACCATTACGCACTAAATAACGTTCACAAATGTTTAATTGCCAATATGCGGCAATCTTATAACGATAGAAGTGTCAACTATGTGTCTGCACCCTTGTTTTTTATACCAAGGAATTCAGTAACTACATTGTTATTTGGTGTACACACAATAAATTATGTTTAACACAGTGATCAAGCCGCATAACTCACCAAAAAGCTACTTCAGAAACTTACTGCTGTCAAAAAATATGAAAAGCAGCCGCTATGAGGCTCTGGAAGGGTTTCCCTGTCCCTTTGTAATTTTTCTAATTGAATTTTGAATTCACTGTCCCCCAGCTCTGGGTGGGGTTTTATGACTCCTATGTCCTTTTGCCATTTTAATTTGAATTCCCTGTCCCTTGACCATTTTTACTTTTGAATTCTCTCTTCCTCATAATTTTCCATCCTCTATTTCATGAGAAATTGTTCAAGCTATAATTGATCCCATACTTTATTATAAATAATGAATAAATGCTTATCATAAAATATATAGATGATGTTATTATATTATTGTAAGTTGATGGAAATGCACCCAAATAGCAAACTACCATATATCCAAATAATGGGAATGTTTGCTATTAAAATAATTAGACGTCAAACAGTGTTGATATTGTGCTAATTGAAAATGGCATGAGATACTCATGTAAAAGGAATACAATTGGTAGGATAATATTATGGCACAAGTATTACCATAAATAATTCTATTGCAATCAAATTTGTAAGCCAGCCATTCCAATCCCTTGAGGGCTTACGCGCTATGAATACAAGAATATTGTTGAACCAAGAGCTACGAAAATCATATGGCAAATCCAAAGTCTCGAGTTGTGACAAGGACATTACAACCATGTGAAGATGCTTTCCTTCATCACACATATAATGTCATATATATATACAGTGGCATATTTGGGGGGGGGGGCATTGGGCCATGGCCCCCCCCCCATGTAATGCCCCCCCCCCCTCAGGCCATTTCTAGATACGCCCATGTATATATATATATATATTTACAGTAATTCAACGTTTCGGAGACATTGTACCAACCTTTAGGAGACATGCTTCATGTTTGGGGGACTTGGCCATGTCCCCTAATTGTCTTGACTAAATTTCTCCCATCCAACACGCTCGACCACCTTAAAAATCTGCAAGCATCTGCAAATTATCTAAAGAACGTGATACCAAATTAATTTTCTTTTAAAACTATGTAATTTTTCGAGATATCAGGGATTACAATTTTTCAGCCCAACCACCTTTAGGGGACAGTACTTTTAGCTTATTTGCCGTGTAAAAACCATATATGTTTAAATCAAAATTTTGGCAGCTAAATTTATGGGCTACCATCCTGATAATTGCAAAATTTCATAATGCTGTGTTCAAAATTAAAAATAATAGAAAATTCATGACCACATATTTACTGTTCTGTTTGCAAGGCCATTTAAATTGTTTCCTGGCCTGTGATTGGCTGACAGAGAGCTGCGATGTGATTGGTCAATCCAACTAAATGGCTCCAAAACAAAGGAGGTGGAATGTCCAAGTCACTGGTAAGTTCATTTTCTTACAAGTATTACCTGATCACAGTCATCTTTTGGTATTTTTAGCAGTTTAGTCTTTGGATATAGGCGCCGATTACTACCAGGCCTATACATGACGTAACGTCATGAAAATGTCAACACAACAACTGCTGCTTCAAACATAAAACTGCTATGGATGTTTTGCCACTCTACTTGGTCAATTCCCATCCAAATTTCTTTCTGAAAAAAGTTTTAGGTACCCTGCAACCAGCTCTATCAAGTACAGTTGTCAGTATTCGTCCGTCGCTGTTTCTTTTTGCCGTACGACACTTTTTTCGTCGATCGGTCAGCTCGCAAAAGTGTCATTTTAGTTGTATCAAAATAAACTTCCATGGACGTTTTGTTTCTCTGCTCGGTCAAATCTCAACCAAATTTCAGTCCGAAAAAAGTTTTAGATACCCTGAAACCAGGTCTATTAACCAGAGTTGTCAGTGTTTGTCCTTCTTTGTTTCTTTTTGCCGTACGGAACTTTTTTCGGCGATCCATGTGCCCGCAAAAATGTCATTTTGCAAACTGGTACATCAAAAATAAACTTAACATTCGGGACAATGTAATGTAATGTTCCTACTGAGCACAGGTTATAAAACCTCTATGCTCAGATCTTTTCTCTGGGTGGTAGAGTTGATATGGATGTGTCGGTGCTGGTGCAGTGAAGGTGTATCATACAGTCAGGGCCGTATTAACCTATGGGCAAACGGGGCAGTTGCCCCTGGCCCATGACCTCAGGGGGGCCCATGAAGAAGCTGAAAAGAGTTGCGACAGTAACGAAAGTGCATCGAGTAACTGTCGCGCGAATGTACTTTTCAGAATTTAGAGCGTTTTTGGTGCGCAAGGGGGGCCCACTAGACACAGTTTGCCCCGGGCCCTAAAATGCGCTAATACGGCCCTGCATACAGTCAGTGAAATTGCTTTGTTTTCTTCTCCTGAGGGGCTGGTTGGGGGACTAATGCCCCAGTCTCACGGCACGTTATGGAGAACTATTTAAATCGGCGTCTAAGTATTTCCTGGTAATTTGGATGAATTTGGGTGATCCGCCGTCGACTCTTCACATCCCCGGGGGGAAGTTTTTGTTCCCCTCAGGGGTTCCTAGAAATGGAAAAACTGCGCCGTGGATGTCAAAAAAGATTCAAAAGGTACAAACTTTTTTTTCATGACGGCGGAACAGAGCCCAAAATTTTCTTGATTTTTGGATGTCCGGCGTGGATTTTTTCAGTGAGAACGTCTCAAAAACATCTCCGGCGGGATATTGGGACATCCCCTGCCCCTGAGGGGACCTCTCCTGCCCCCGCGGGACCTTTCCTGCCCCCGCGGGGACCTTTCCTGCCCCTGGGGGGACATTTGAAGACTCGCCGGCAGTTTTTGACATCCCGCCGCGGTGAAATAGGTTCCCTGAGGGGCAGTTATAGGTTCCCTGAGGGGCACTTTTTATATCTCGGGGCGATATAAAATTATCCCTCAGGAGGAGGAAATTCCTTTCCCCTGGCGAACTTTTGGGGACGGCGTACAACTTTTCTTCCCTGCAGTGAACAAAAAGAACCCCGCCGTGATATGCTTTTAATTAATTATGTAATGGTTTTATAAACATTGTATGTCGCCGGGATGGTCATTTTTTTCCTAGAATTCAACTCAAGCTACCCCTCAGTGGTAAAAAAGTTCTCCGAAACGTGCCGTGAGACTGGGGCTTAAGATGGATGTCGACCTTTAGGCTGCCACATGGTCTTAAATTTCTACCCTTTGGTGCCATAGCACATGGTACGCCTCAGGCCGCCGAGGCTGCCACTTGACCTGCCACCCCTGCGGGTGTCACTCTTGGGGATAGACATCAATCTATGGTTCTTCCAGAGCTTGTCCAATCTTCTTTTAAAAGCTACCATCGAAGGCGCATTTACTATGTCGTGGGGTAAACTGTTCCATGGCTCTGCAACTTTGCATATGAATTATTTCCTTAAATCTGTGGATTGGCTTGTATTGAATATCTTGAAATTGTGCCCTCTTAAGTTATTTTTGTGGAATGGAATATCTATTGAAGTCTGCGGGTCATACTGGGAGTGTGCTATTTTATACAGTTCAATCATGTCCCCTCTTAATCTTGTGAATGACGGTGTTGGCAGGTTCAGCTCTCTTAGCCTTTCTGGATATGTTTTCCCCCTCCTTCCCTGTACTAGTTTCGTTGCTCTGCGTTGTACCGACTCGATCTTCCTGATATCCTTTAGTCGACCATATTCTAACCTCGATCTGACAAGGGCTTTGTAGAGTGGAGTGAAGACCTCCATGTTTAAATTTCTGAACACTCTCTTTTGTTTGAATTTTGTCGTTTCCTTGTTTCTTGCATAGTACCAGGTCCATAGATCTCGTGTCTGGTTGGTGCTTCCTGATTTAGTCTCTCTTGCACTTGTCTGGATGGAATTCAAGTAGCCATTTTTCACTCCACTCCTTAAGGGCGTTTAGATCGTCTTGTAAATGGTCTTCTCGGTGCGAGTCGGTTGCAGCGTCCTGAATATCTTGGTATCATCTTCAAAGAGATAGCAGTTGGTCAGGGGATTATCTGAAAGATCGTTCATGTAGACTATGAAGAAGATTGGACCGAGGACAGAGCCTTGTGGTGCACCGGAAGATACTGGCAATGGAGATGATAGTGACTTGTTTATTCTTACTCCTTGCGACCTGTTGAGGAGAAAATCTTTTATCCAGCTATTAAGTGATCCTTTAATTCCGTATGACTGAAGTTAGTTTATGAGACGTTGATGGGGGACTGTGTCGAAGGCTTTTTTCCATGATCTTCAGTAGTTGTTGTACTGTGGATCTGCCTGGTAGGAAGCCATATTGATACTTGCTGAATAGATTGTAATGGAGCATATATTTCATTATTTAATCACGGATCAGACTCTCCATAACTTTGCAAAGGATTGATGTCAAGCTTACAAAAGTTTGCTAGACATGGTTATACCATGGGTGAAGGCAGTATATCCCTGGTATAGTCATCCTCGAAGCCACGATGTTGATGGTCGGAAATTTGTACAGAAAATTCTGCCTAGTTCAAGTGACTTAATTTTTTGACTCTGATATCAGGATTTTTTGACACTGAATTGTTTGAAATTTATTTCGTAACCAGATACACAGAACTTTCAATGTTTACATGTATAACTGTGTTTTTCATTTTTTTCTTTTACATAAGTGTGGCAAATTTTAAAACCAAATAGTTTAGGCCTATTCTCGGAAATAAATTGAAACAGAAAACTTCATGCCGCATCCTGTTTGCAATAATATCGAGGGGCGTTGCCACAAACCAGGTAAGGGGGGGTTTGTTCCAGATGATCATGGCCTAATCGGCTTTCTGGGGGCTGCTTTTGGACCCAAGAAGCCAACGGACTGGTACAAAAAGCTAAAAAAAAATTTTTTTAACTTTTCTGTCAGTTATCATTATGCAAACTTGTGTGATTTGAGAATCCCCCCTTACTCTACACAATAATCGGGATACGGCAAAAGTGTCCAATAATGTTTTTGAAACTTTTTTTTTACTTTGGATTGGAATATATTTGTTATGTTGGTAAGAAGTGTGTGAAACTCTCATCCTTGCCTTGTTTGGAAAATCGAAGACAGCACTAGAGATCCCTATTAGCGGGGCAGGTATGTAAAAAAATAGTGCATTTATACATAGAAGCATGAAACTTGGCGCACACTTAAAAAACATCTATACAAACATATTTGGATAGGGAGCCACTTCAGATTTAGCTTAGGTGGCTACTGGCAGCCATTTTCCAAAATGGCGGTCAATTCTTCCACTTTGCTGCTTTCTGTGTATTTTCGACAAATAGAATACATGTAAATATTGTTTTCTATAGCTTCTCTAAGCATTCAGTACATTAGGCCTACTATAACATTTTTTGGCAGCCTTGGTCTGTTTTCAGGTTTGTTTGAAACATTTTTGTTAAAAATATTGATTCAAACACTGGATTTCGCGGTTACGGATGGTTACACCAACTCTCTATAAATCTCAAAATAAATTACATATTTGAATTCCTTATAAGAAGAGCTTTCAAATGAATGGTCACATCAATGGGTTTCATAAACTTGGTCCGAAAATGGAAAAAATGAAAACAAAATGATTTTTGAAGATTTTGTTGTTTCTTTAATTTTGACAAAAAATTAACCAAAACTATTGATGCGACCATTCATTTGAAAGCTTTTCTTATAAGGAATTCAAATATGTAGTCAGTTTTAAAATCAATTGAGATTCCATGAAACTATGGGAAACCGCGAAAATGATACATTTTCTTCAACAGTTCTAACAAAATGCACCCTGATTACCCTGAAATTCCTCAGTTCAATCCAGAAATCAATTGATAATGTTCTTTAGATCTGTAGAAGGAATAATGAGCACTGTTTCGATACTTTAATAATATAGGCACTTCACAGAAAGCAGGAAAATGAGAAAATTAGCCGCCATTTTGGAAAATGGCTGCCATGGGTCAACCAGGTCAAATCTGAAGTGGCTCCCTATCTAAATATTTTCTTTAAGACGTTTTTGAAATGTGTGGAAAGTTTCATGCTTCTATGTATAAATGCACTATTACTCCCCTATTCATGACAAATCTGCCCCGCTATATAGGCCTACCAATAACCTAATGTGTCCATTATAGTATTAGTCCCTATATTAAATACATGTACATTGTAGGGCTCTCACGTTTAGACTATTAATCGCTGCCAACTAGATTTTGGTCAAAAATCAATTCCAGTTAGCAAAATCGATTAATCAGTTATTTGTGTATTTTGTACCTGGAAGACACTGTTTATAACTCCAAATCCTTGGTATTAAGAGTGAATTGCAACTGAATTTGTCAATTGGATTGGTTTAACATGATTGAAGCTGATTACATAGAATGAAGTCATTGAAGTGTGAAGTCTTCATTGCAATTGGTGTTTCATTGTCAAATTTGAGGCTATTGTCTTCTCCACAATGTTGTCATATGTGAAGGAGACTAGGCATGTTACCTTACTATATAAATGGCGATTAATTGATTTTGATTCCATTTTTGGCTATAGATTAATCGATTTCTAAATTCTGTAATCGTGATAGCCCCAGTACATTGTACAATAGGGAAGGAAGTGATTTTCAGGAATCTAAATCCATTGATTTAAAAACCTCAGTGGTGTCAGTGTAGGTGGGGCAAAAAATGCCCCATCACTTTTTGGTCAAAGTATACATGTTTCTGAATCAAAAAGAAATTATAATATTTTTCCTGACATCTTCTTAAAATGAAACTGACGCCCCTGAAAAACTTTATGATGGACTTCTGGGATTAGAATGACCATCATTCTCCAAATGGTAAACATGCAACCTGTTGATTATGGTTTGTCTTTTGGCAAAATGTAAAAATGCAAAAATAGTGTCTCAGAAGAAAGCAAATATAAAAATGTAAAGGATAAGTCTTGATTTTGTATATATTACAGTTGTCTAATGGGTGAATGTGGAACATGAAGATATGTACACCCGAGAATGTCAATGTACAATGAGGCCGTAACGCCGAGTTGTACGTGACATTCAAGGGTGTATATATCTCATGTACCACAATTTACCCATTATACAACTGTTTTGTACCATGAAACCCCCTATTATCAAAGGAAAATTATGAAAATTACGAGCCAAATTGTGTAAAAATGTCTTATTTCAGAGATTTCACTTTTACAAAAAAATTAATTTTCAAGAAATGAATTGTTATAGTGGTTGTGTCAGTAACTACCATCAGCACCCACCCCCCCTCCTTTTTAGTGATACAAATCTTTACCACAAAAAAGAAACAACTGTTACTATGATGTGAAAGAGAGGTTGAATGACATCACCATTGTGATGTCACATCCCATGCTGCAGTGCTCTAGTGTCAATGAATGAAGCACCAAACCATTGGAAATGACTATATGTACAACAACGGTGTACATAATGCTAATTTTCACTGTTGAGTGGTACAAATATATACACATCAAAGTTGACCAGCATAAATTTCAGTTACTTTAATGTTCTTGACCTGTTAGAGTTGTTATATGGCACACCTGCTAAGATAAACTAAATTACCACATCGAATTTAAACAATGTTAAAAAAAGGTCAGATCTAAATTGAACAAGTAAAAGATATATTTCAAATTTTTGGAAATTCCGCAGTCATTGCCCCGTAAATATGGGTCTGACGTTGAGGAAAACCCCTGGAACAAACTTTGGTGACGAAAACTAAAATTTTGAAATTATATTCTCGCAATGAACTACACATGCTTTTGACACTTGTGACTTACTTTTAAAAATCTGGTAAAGGTGACTTAAGTTTTAAATGAGTTTCATGAACTTAGTGCTTGATGGACCTAGCTATGCTTTGTCATTTCTACTGTTCAATTGACCAGGACTACTTGTGACGTCTGTCGTGTGAGAATCATGAAATTGATGTATTGGTGGAATTGTTGATTTGCGGAGATTTGCCAAACAGAGTTTTACTGTTTTGATCACATGCAAATCTCATGTGGGGTGGAGCAAAATGCCCTATCTTCAAGCCAAATAAGATTTTTTCAGGGCGGATCAAGACAAAACCTGCTTAATATCGGGACAGACGACCTCTAACATATAAAATTCTTATTTTTCATGGTAAAAATAGTGACACTTCTGCCCCTCCCCCAGTAATGTACACTTATGAAGCCATTCATGCACTGCACAAGAGCATTTGTGGGCTTAATTTCACACTGACACATTTGTGAGCATAATTTTCCAACAGAAGTATCATTTTCGGCATTGCATTAATTGAATCAATAACTTCATTTACAATCAGCTACAAATATTCAGTATGCATTTATGAAGAAATTTTGTTTTGTGCTGTAAAATTTTCGGCATATCCAGTATAAAAAAAACCAAGATTTCTGTTTGTGATTTAACCTATTGTGTTTGAAACTGAAATCCAATGTCAGATATTTATTGCTGCTTATCCTCACAGGTTTTGGTCAAAATGTTTTGAATATCTCAATATTTTTCATCTGCGTTTCAGGACATGTGAACACTTTCAACAGCCTGCAATGCAGTACAGTGGACCAGAGGCAGGTACAGTGGACCAGTGATATTACCTAGAGCGATTGATCCTTATATGACAAGAAATTTTAAATCATGATTGCATGCATCCAGTGTGAACTCAAACAAGGTAAGTCAATAGGGCAGTGCAGCACTGTTTTATAGTTTACTGGTCCAAACTACTAGTAAGTCTGAGAAATCTAATTCAAGGAATTGCATTAATCTTTGTGCTTAATAGCCTAACCATACTTTGTCATTTCCACTGCTCAATATGTCATCCTATATTCGATATGTCACGAAATACGAGAATTTGTCATTTATTTTCTGTTTCAGTCTGGATTAACACTGACCGTAAGGAGGGGATTGATATTATATAACATGCAACCATGGACTTAACTGAAGAATCAGATTGGAGACATTCTGCAACCATCCAGGTAGCATGAATACACTTTTAGCACTTAAATTTTAAGACTACCTCTGCAATCCGGAATCAGAAATGTTAAGCCGTTTCATGTAGAAATATTATAGATTTTAGTGTTTCAAGTATATTTCCTTCAATTTTAATGGTTTTATTAATTCACCTGTGTAGGTAGCCATGACCACTATAATTTTTGGTTCAAGTAACTTTTTAAATCAACAAAATATTATGACTTGAAAAGAAGATATGTTTGGAAATGCAATATGATATCAGTACTCCTCATGTTACACCAAACCTGTGCCTGATCTTGGGATTGGCCGTTACCCATCTCTATAAAGTTATGCTTGCACACTTATGCATTTTACATAGCATTTTGTCAATTTAGCAAAATTTCGTGTGTCCACCAATTGGTTAGGACAGGGTCCAATTTCCAAACCTCAAGTTACATTATCGTCCCATTGCGACAGATTTCGGGGGCATCACAACATCTCAGCACAGGGGCCTCCACCCATCAAAATTGGGCACACAGTTATCGCAAAGTGAAGAAAATTCCCCCCTCCGGATGATTTTATTAATGGTTGCTTACGAAATGAGTTTAAGTAACTTAGCATTTTATTGGAATTGGTGCTATATCACTCCTTAAGATTTTTATTAAGTGCACTTATGGAGCCATTCAGGTGCTTCACTAGAGCATTAAATTTGTGGGCATAATTTCACCCTGTGAACCATTGTAGGCATAATTTTCCAGCTGAAGTCTCATTTTCGGAATTGCGTTATTTGAATCTGTAGCTTCAATTTCAATTAGCTAGAAACATTTCAGTACGTGTTTATGAATAAATTGTGTTTTGTGTTGTAAACTTGCAGGCATGTAATGCAGTATCAAAAACCAAAGTCTCTGTTAGTGGATCAAATCTCTTGTGGTTGAAACTGAAATCCAACGTCAGATATTGGTTGTTGCTTATTCTCATAATGTTTTGCATGTCTAAATATTTTACATCTGCGTTTCAGGAAATATAACTCCTTTCAACAGCCTGTAATACAGTACAGTGGACCAGAGGCAGGCACAGTGGACCAGTGATGTTACCTAGAGCGATTGAACCGTATATGACAAGAAATTGGAAATCATGATTGCATGCATCCAGTGTGAACTCAAACAAGGTAAATCGATAGGGCAGTGCAGCACTGTTTTATAGTTTACCTGTCAAAACTAGGGGGAACCGGGGCACATTGGGACACTTTTAACGTCTACTAATTTCGCTCAATGCTGAAAGCACTGAAGAACTCAGAAGTTTGCATGAATATCACCAATACTATTGAGCTTAAATGCACGGCATAATAAACTAGACTGCACCTACACTTTTGCAGCTAGAGAGCAAAATGTGAGTCGTAAAAATGACTGTCCCCATGTGCAATCGATATCACATATAAGTAGTGCATAAGACAATATACAGTGCATTAGCACCTTGTAGTGCCAATAGTTAATAAGTTTAAACAGTTTCAAACATTTAACATAAACTGTCCAAGGTGCAGACATCTATGTAAGTAACACACAATGCTTTGCGACAAATTGTTCACAGAGCATGGCAATCCACTATACTTCTATTCACTGTGCCTGAATACCTGTTGTGTGATGTCCCAGGTCATTCAGTTGAATATATTAAGTGCGTCCCAATGTGCCTCGAATTCACTGTCCCAATGAGCCCCGATATGACTTTTACACCAAAATGCTAATTTCTCAGGCACCAGTGAGTGTGTTTATCATGATAGCAGTTCATAACTGTTCGTTACGATATATAAAATTCATACAAGCACTGAGAAATCCTCATTGCGACAAATTTGTTCACAGAGCATGGTAATCCACTATAACTTCTATTCACTGTGGCCTGTGCTTTCCCAGGTCATTCAGTGCAGCACTGTTTTATAGTTTACCGGTCCAAACTAGGGGGAACCGGGACACATTGGGATGCTTTTAACGTCTACTAATTTTGCTCAATGCCGAAAGCACTGAAGAACTCAGAAGTTTGTATGAATATCACCATTACTATTCAGATTAAATGCACGGCATAATAAACTAGACTGCACCTACAATTTTGCAGCTAGAGAGCAAAATGTGAGTCGTAAAAATGACTGTCGCAATGTGCCCCGGCGTGGCACATTGGGACATCAGCCGGGGCGCATTAGGACATCAAATAAAAAATCATTTTGATACTCCATGTGCAATAGATATCACATATAAGTAGTGCGTAAGTAACACACAGGGCTTTGCGACAAATTTGTTCACAGAGCATGGTAATCCACTATAACTTATATTCACTGTGGCCTGAATACTTGTTTTGTGCTGTCCCAGCTCATTCAGTTGACTTGGACACTTAAATTCTGCCATATTAAGTGCGTCCCAATGTGCCCCGAATTCACTGTCCCAATGAGCCCCGATATGACTTTTACACCAAAATGCTAATTTCTCAGGCACCAGTGAGTGTGTTTATCATGATAGCAGTTCATAACTGTTCGTTACGATATATAAAATTCATACAAGCACTGAGAAATCCCCATTAATCATGGTTTGTCTACAGAATGGTTTGAATTGAACCTGTCCATGTTTACTTTAGTAGTATAGTAGGAAAACAAAGTTTTGCCTGGCATACTTCTGCATGTGGCTGTGATGTGTCTATAAAACCATGGAAAAATCAGGACGTGAAACTACAAGATATGATGGCACTACCATATCATATACCTTGCCAAGATCCAAGAATACCCCACCGTCCCACAGTGCCCTGCATCCCAATGTGCCCCGGTTCCCCCTACTAGTCAGTCTGAGAAATCGAATTCAATGAATTGCATAATTTTTGTGCTTGATAGCCTAACCATACTTTGTCATTTCTACTGCTCAATTGACCCGGACCACTTACGACATGTGAAAGTCAGGAAATTGGCCTATAAATGCTTTGCTTGTCTCAATATTTTTCATCTGCGTTTCAGGACATGTGAACACTTTCAACAACCGGCAATGCAGTACAGTGGACCTAAGGCAGGCACAGTGGAGCAGTGATATTATCTAGAGCTATTGAACCTTATATGACAAGAAATTGGAAATCATGACTTCATGAATCAATGTGTGAACTCAATTAAGGTAAGTCAATTGGGCAGAGTAGTACTGTTTAGTTGATGAAATAGCATTCAATGAATTGCATAGACTTTACTGCTTGATGGACCAAACCAGCTTTTGCCATTTCTGCTGTTCAATTGACCAGGACAACCTGAAACATGTGAAAAAACATCAAATTGCCTATTTGTCATTTCTACTGCTCAATTGACCCGGACCACTTGCGACAAGTGAAAGTTGGAAATTGGCGTATTGGTAACAATGCTTTGCTTGTCTCAGTGTTTTTCATCTGTGTTTCAGGATATGTGAACACTTTCAACAGCCTGCAATGCAGTACAGTGGACCAGAGACAGGCACAATGGACCAGTGCAGCACTGTTTTATAGATTACTGGTCCAAACTACGAGTAAGTCTGAGAAATCTAATTCAAGGAATTGGGTAATCTTTGTGCTTAATAGCCTAACCATACTTTGTCATTTCTGCAGCTCAATATGTCGTCCTATATTCGATTTGTCATGAAATACGACAATTTGTCAGATATTCGTTGTTGCTTATCCTCACAATGATTTGCATGTCTAAATATTTTACATCTGCATCTCAGGAAATATAACTACTTTCAGCAGCCTGTAATACAGTACAGTGGACCAGAGGCAGGCAGAGTGGACCAGTGATATTAACTAGAGCGATTGATCCTTATATGACAAGAAATTTTAAATCATGATTGCATGCATCCAATGTGAACTCAAACAAGGTAAGTCAATGGGGCAGTGCAGAACTGTTTTATAGTTTAATGGTCCAAACTAGGGGGAACCGGGGCACATTGGGACGCTTTTAACGTCTACTAATTTTGCTAATGCTGAAAGCACTCAAGAACTCAGAAGTTGGTGAAAATATCACCAATACGATTGAGCTTAAATGCATGGCATAATAAACTAGACTGCACCTACACTTTTGCAGCTAGAGAGAAAAATGTGAGTTGTAAAAATGGCCGTCCCAATGTGCCCCAGCGTGGCACATTAGGACATCAGCCGGGGCGCATTAGGACATCAAATGAAAAATCATTTTGATACTCGATGTGCAATAGATATCACATATAAGTAGTGCGTAAGACAATTTACAGTGCATTAGCACCTTGTAGTGCCAATAGTTAATAAGTTTAAACAGTTTTAAACACTTAACATAAACTGTCCTGGGTGCGGACATCTATGTAAGTAACACACAGTGCTTTGCAACAAATTTGTTCACAGACCATGGTAATCCATTATACTTCTATTCACTGTGGCCTGAATACCTGTTGTGTGATGTCCCAGGTCATTCAGTTGACTTGGACACTTAAATTCTGCCATATTAAGTGCGTCCCAATGTGCCCCGAATTCACTGTCCCAATGAGCCCTGGTATGACTTTTACACCAAAATGCTAATTTCTCAGGCACCAGTGAGTGTGTTTATCATGATAGCAGTTCATAACTGTTCGTTACGATATATAAAATTCATACAAGCACTGAGAAAGCCTCATTGTTCATGGTTTGTCTACAGAATGGTTTGAATTGAACCTGTCCATGTTTACTTTAGTTGTATAGTTTAGTAGGAAAACATACTTTGCTTGCCATACTTCTGCATGTGGCTGTAATGTGTCTATAAAACCATGGAAAAATCAGGACGTGAAACTACAAGATATGATGGCACTATACCTTGCCAGGATCCAAGAATACCCCACCGTCCCACAGTGCCCCGCGTCCCTATGTGCCCCGGTTCCCCCTACTAGTCAGTCTGAGAAATCGAATTCAATGAATTGCATAATGTTTGTGCTTGATAGCCTAACCATATACTTCATCATTTCTACTGCTCAATTGACCCGGACCACTTGCGACATGTGAAAGTCAGGAAATTGGCCTCTAAATGCTTTGCTTGTCTCAATATTTTTCATCTGCATTTCAGGACATGTGAACACTTTCAACAACCGGCAATGCAGTACAGTGGACCATAGACAAGCACAGTGTACCAGTGATATTACCTAGAGCGATTGATCCTTATATGACACGAAATTGGAAAACATGATTGCATGCATGCGGTGTGAACTCAAACAAGGTAAGTCAATAGGGCAGTACAGCACTCTTTTATAGTTTACCGGTCCAAACTAGGGGGAACCGGGGCACATTGGGATGCTTTTAACGTCTACTAATCTTGCTCAATGCTGAAAGCACTGAAGAACTCAGAAGTTTGCATGAATATCAACAATACTATTGAGCTTAAATGCACGGCATAATAAACTAGACTGCACCTACACTTTTGCAGCTAGAGAGCAAAATGTGAGTCGTAAAAATGACTGTCCCCATGTGCAATCGATATCACATATAAGTTGTGCGTGAGACAATATACAGTGCATTAGCACCTTGTAGTGCCAATAGTTAATAAGTTTAAACAGTTTTAAACATTTAACATAAACTGTCCTGGGTGCGGACATTTATGTAAGTAACACACAGTGCTTTGCGACAAATTTGTTCACAGAGCATGGTAATCCACTATAACTTCTATTCACTGTGGCCTGATATCTGTTTTGTGGTTTCCCAGGTCATTCAGTGCAGCACTGTTTTGTAGTTTACCGGTCCAAACTAGGGGGAACCATGACACATTAGGATGCTTTTAACGTCTACTAATTTTGCTCAATGCTGAAAGCACTGAAGAACTCAGAAGTTTGTATGAATATCACCATTACTATTGAGCTTAAATGCACAGCATAATAAACTAGACTGCACCTACACTTTTGCAGCTAGAGAGCAAAATGTGAGTCGTAAAAATGACTGTCGCAATGTGCCTCGGCGTGGCACATTGGGACATCAGCCGGGGTGCATTAGGACATCAAATAAAAAATCATTTTGATACTCCATGTGCAATAGATATCACATATAAGTAGTGCGTAAGTAACACACAGGGCTTTGCGACAAATCTGTTCACAGAGCATGGTAATCCACTATAACTTATATTCACTGTGGCCTGAATACCTGTTTTGTGCTGTCCCAGGTCATTCAGTTGACTTGGACACTGAAATTCTGCCATGTAAAGTTCGTCCCAATGTGCCCCGAATTCACTGTCCCATTGAGCCCCGATATGAATTTTACACCAAAATGCTAATTTCTCAGGCACCAGTGAGTGTGTTTATCATGATAGCAGTTCATAACTGTCTGTTACGATATATAAAATTCATACAAGCACTGAAAAATCCTCATTGTTCATGGTTTGTCTACAGAATGGTTTGAATTGAACCTGTCCATGTTTACTTTAGTAGTATAGTAGGAAAACAAAGTTTTGCCTGCCATACTTCTGCATTTGGCTGCGATGTGTCTATAAAACCATGGAAAAATCAGGATGTGAAACTACAAGATATGATGGCACTACCATATCATATACCTTGCCAGGATCCAAGAATACCCCACCGTCCCAAATTGCCCTGCATCCCAATGTGCCCTGGTTCCCCCTACTAGTCAGTCTGAGAAATCGAATTCAATGAATTGCATAATGTTTGTGCTTGATAGCCTAACCATACTTTGTCATTTCTACTGCTCAATTGACCCGGAGCACTTGCGACATGTGAAAGTCAGGAAATTGGCCTCTAAATGCTTTGCTTGTCTCAATATTTTTCATCTGCATTTCAGGACATGTGAACACTTTCAACAACCTGCAATGCAGTACAGTGGACCAGAGACAAGCACAGTGTACCAGTGATATTACCTAGAGCGATTGATCCTTATATGAAACGAAATTGGAAATCATGATTGCATGCATGCGGTGTGAACTCAAACAAGGTAAGTCAATAGGGCAGTGCAGCACTGTTTTATAGTTTACCGGTCCAAACTAGGGGGAACCGGGGCACATTGGGATGCTTTTAACGTCTACTAATTTTGCTCAATGCTGAAAGCACTGAAGAACTCAGAAGTTTGCATGAATATCACCAATACTATTCAGCGTAAATGCACGGCATAATAAACTAGACTGCACCTACACTTTTGCAGCTAGAAAGCAAAATGTGAGTCGTAAAAATGACCGTCCCCATGTGCAATCGATATCACATATAAGTTGTGCGTGAGACAATATACAGTGCAATAGCACCTTGTAGTGCCAATAGTTAATAAGTTTAAACAGTTTTAAAGTTACCCAGAATGATAAAATCCCTTGCTAACTACCGGTGGTTTTACAGCCTTTATGATATAAACTTGTAATTATTAAACTTTCTTACTCATTTACTGAAGTTTTATCTTTGATTAAATAAATTATTTAGTATTTTACCTTATTTTTCACGATAGTTCCTCCATCCTCCAGCACATCTATTGTTGATGACGTCACAATGACCATTGTTATAAATATATAGCTACAAGTTAACTAATTCTAACAATGGTGATGACGTCACAAAGTTGATTGAACTCAAAGACTGGCTTTTTTTTCCGTGCGCACCCGAAATAAAATCTAGGGGCCATTTAGTGCAGTTATTGATCATTTCAATAGGAAAAAATGGTCGCACACTAAAGAGACTTTACACACTTATCAACATGAGCAGGCTGGACAATATAATGTAAAAATTAGACAAACTTTGGGTCCAATCCCAACCTATCATTCAGGGTAACTTTAAACATTTAACATAAACTGTCCTGGGTGAGGACATCTATGTAAGTAACACACAGTGCTTTGCGTCAAATTTGTTCACAGAGCATGGTAATCCACTATAACTTCTATTCACTGTGGCCTGATATCTGTTTTGTGCTTTCCCAGGTCATTCAGTGCAGCACCGTTTTATAGTTTACCGGTCCAAACTAGGGGGAACCGGGGCACATTGGGATGCTTTTAACGTCTACTAATTTTGCGCATGCTGAAAGCACTGAAGAACTCAGAAGTTTGTATGAATATCACCGTTACTATTCAGCTTAAATGCACAGCATAATAAACTAGACTGCACCTACACTTTTGCAGCTAGAGAGCAAATGTGAGTCGTAAAAATGACTGTCGCAATGTGCCCCGGCGTGGCACATTGGGACATCAGCCGGGGCGCATTAGGACATCAAATAAAAAATCATTTTGATACTCCATGTGCAATAGATATCACATATAAGTAGTGCGTAAGTAACACACAGGGCTTTGCGACAAATTTGTTCACAGAGCATGGTAATCCACTATAACTTAATATTCACTGTGGCCTGAATACCTGTTTTGTTCTGTCCCAGGTCATTCAGTTGACTTGGACACTTAAATTCTGCCATATTAAGTGCGTCCCAATGTGCCCCAAATTCACTGTCCCAATAAGCCCCCATATAAATTTTACACCAAAATGCTAATTTCTCAGGCACCAGTGATTGTGTTTATCATGATAGCAGTTCATAACTGTTCGTTACGATATATAAAATTCATACAAGCACTGTGAAATCCT
This sequence comes from Platynereis dumerilii, assembly GCA_026936325.1. Classification (NCBI taxonomy): domain Eukaryota; kingdom Metazoa; phylum Annelida; class Polychaeta; order Phyllodocida; family Nereididae; genus Platynereis; species Platynereis dumerilii. The sequence goes on from JAPTHN010000005.1 coordinate 28,491,543, forward strand.
CATTAATCATGGTTTGTCTACAGAATGGTTTGAATTGAACCTGTCCATGTTTACTTTAGTAGTATAGTAGGAAAACAAAGTTTTGCCGGCCATACTTCTGCATGTGGCTGTGATGTGTCTATAAAACCATGGAAAAATCAGGATGTGAAACTACAAGATATGATGGCACTACCATATCATATACTTTGCCAGGATATCATATACCTAGCCAGGATCCAAGAATACCCCACCGTCCCACAGTGCCCTGCATCCCAATGTGCCCCGGTTTCCCCTACTAGTCAGTCTGAGAAATCGAATTCAATGAATTGCATAATTTTTGTGCTTGATAGCCTAACCATACTTTATCATTTCTACTGCTCAATTGACCCGGACCACTTACGACATGTGAAAGTCAGGAAATTGGCCTATAAATGCTTTGCTTGTCTCAATATTTTTCATCTGCGTTTCAGGACTTGTGAACACTTACAACAGCCTGCAATGCAGTATAGTGGACCTAAGGCAGGCACAGTGGAGCAGTGATATTATCTAGAGCTATTGAACCTTATATGACAAGAAATTGGAAATCATGACTTCATGAATCAATGTGTGAACTCAATTAAGGTAAGTCAATTGGGCAGAGTAGTACTGTTTAGTTGATGAAATAGCATTCAATGAATTGCATAGACTTTACTGCTTGATGGACCAAACCAGCTTATGCCATTTCTGCTGTTCAATTGACCAGGACAACCTGAAACATGTGAAAAACATCAAATTGCCTATTTGTCATTTCTACTGCTCAATTGACCCGGACCACTTGCGACAAGTGAAAGTTGGAAATTGGCGTATTGGTAACAATGCTTTGCTTGTCTCAATGTTTTTCATCTGTGTTTCAGGATATGTGAACACTTTCAACAGCCTGCAATGCAGTACAGTGGACCAGAGGCAGGCACAATGGACCAGTGATATTACCTAGAGCGATTGATCCTTATATGACAAGAAATTGGAAATCATGATTGCATGCATCAGTGTGAACTCAAACAAGGTAAGTCAATAGGGCAGTGCAGCACTGTTTTATAGATTACTGGTCCAAACTACTAGTAAGTCTGAGAAATCTAAATCAAGGAATTGCATAATCTTTGTGCTTAATAGCCTAACCATACTTTGTCATTTCTACAGCTCAATATGTCATCCTATATTCGATTTGTCATGAAATACGAGAATTTGTCAGATATACGTTGTTGTTTATCCTCACAATGATTTGCATGTCTAAATATTTTACATCTGCATCTCAGGAAATATAACTACTTTCAGCAGCCTGTAATACAGTACAGTGGACCAGAGGCAGGCAGAGTGGACCAGTGATATTACCTAGAGCGATTGATCCTTATATGACAAGAAATTGGAAATCATGATTGCATGCATCCAGTGTGAACTCAAACAAGGTAAGTCAATTGGGCAGTGCAGCACTGTTTTATAGTTTACCGGTCCAAACTAGGGGGAACCGGGGCACATTGGGACGCTTTTAACGTCTACTAATTTTGCTAATGATGAAAGCACTAAAGAACTACGAAGTTGGCGAAAATATCACCAATACTATTGAGCTTAAATGCATGGCATAATAAACTAGACTGCACCTACACTTTTGCAGCTAGAGAAAAATGTGAGTTGTAAAAATGGCCGTCCCAATGTGCCCCGGCGTGGCACATTAGGACATCAGCCGGGGCGCATTAGGACATCAAATGAAAAATCATTTTGATACTCGATGTGCAATAGATATCACATATAAGTAGTTCGTAAGACAATATACAGTGCATTAGCACCTTGTAGTGCCCATAGTTAATAACTTTAAACAGTTTTAAACATTTAACATAAACTGTCCGGGGGCGGACATCTATATAAGTAACACACAGTGCTTTGCAACAAATTTGTTCACAGACCATGGTAATCCACTATAACTTCTATTCACTGTGGCCTTATATCTGTTTTGTGCTTTCCCAGGTCATTCAGTTGACTTGGACACTTAAATTCTGCCATATTAAGTTCATCCCAATGTGCCCCGAATTCACTGTCCCAATGAGCCCTGGTATGACTTTTACACCAAAATGCTAATTTCTCAGGCACCAGTGAGTGTGTTTATCAAGATAGCAGTTCATAACTGTTCATTACGGTATATAAAATTCATACAAGCACTGAGAAAGCCTCATTGTTCATGGTTTGTCTACAGAATGGTTTGAATTGAACCTGTCCATGTTTACTTTAGTAGTATAGTATAGTAGGAAAACAAACTTTGCTTGCCATACTTCTGCATGTGGCTGTAATGTGTCTATAAAACCATGGAAACATCAGCATGTGAAACTACAAGATATGAAGGCACTATACCTTGCCAGGATCCAAGAATACCCAACCGTCCCACAGTGCCCCGCGTCCCTATGTGCCCCGGTTCCCCCTACTAGTCAGACTGAGAAATCGAATTCAATGAATTGCATAATTTTTATGCTTGATAGCCTAACCATATACTTTATCATTTCTACTGCTCAATTGACCCGGACCACTTGCGACATGTGAAAGTCAGGAAATTGGCCTCTAAATGCTATGCTTGTCTCAATATTTTTCATCTGCGTTTCAGGACATGTGAACACTTTCAACAACCTGCAATGCAGTACAGTGGACCAGAGACAAGCACAGTGTACCAGTGATATTACCTAGAGCGATTGATCCTTATATGACACGAAATTGGAAATCATGATTGCATGCATGCGGTGTGAACTCAAACAAGGTAAGTCAATAGGGCAGTGCAGCACTGTTTTATAGTTTACTGGTCCCAACTACTGGTAAGTCTGAGAAATCGAATTCAAGGAATTGCATAATCTTTATGCTTACTAGCCTAACCATACCTAGTAATTTCTACTGCTCGCTATGTCATTTTATATTCGATTTGTCAAGAAATATGAGAATTTTCATTTATTTTCTGTTTCAGTCTGGATTAGCACTGACCGTAAGGAGGAGATTGATATTATGTAACATGCAACCATGGACTTAACTGAAGAATCAGATTGGAGACATTCTGCAACCATCCAGGTAGCATGAATACACTTTTAGCACTTACATTTTAAAAGACTACCTCTGCAATCCGGAATCAGAATTATTATGCCGTTTCATGTAGAAATATTCTAGATTTTAGTGTTTCAAGTACATTTTCTTCAATTTTAATGGTTTTATTAATTCACCTGTGTATGTAGCCAAGACTACTATAATATTTGGTTCAAGTAACTTTTTAAATCAACAAAATATTATGACTTGAAAAGAAGTTATGTTTGGAAATGCAATATGATATCAGTACTCCTCATGTTACACCAAACCTGTGCCTGATCTTGGGATTGGCTGTTACCCATCTCTATAAACTTATGCTTGCACACTTATGCATTTTGCATAGCATTTTGTCAATTTAGCAAAATTTCATGTGTACACCAATTGGTCAGGGCAGGGTCCAATTGCCAAACCTCAAGTTACATAATCGTCCCATTGCGACGGATTTCAACGGCCTCACAACATCTCAGCACAGGGGCCTCCACACATCAAAATTGGGCACACAGTTATCGCAAAGTGAAGAAAACTCCACCCTCAGGATGATTTTATTAATGGTTACTTACGAAATGAGTTTAAGTCACTGAGCAGTTTATTGGAATTGGTGCTATATCAGTCCTTAAGATTTTTATCAAGTGCACTTATGGAGCCATTCAGGTGCTTCACTAGAGCATTAAATTTGCGAGCATAATTTCACCCTCTGACACATTTGTAGGCATTATTTTCCAGCTGAAGTCTCATTTTCGAAATTGCGTTATTTGAATCTGTAGCTTCAATTTCAATTAGCTAGAAATATTTCAGTACGCGTTTATGAAGAAATTGTGTTTTGTGTTGTAAACTTGCAGGCATATAATGCAGTATCAAAAACCAAAGTCTCTGTTTGTGGATCAAATCTCATGTGGTTGAAACTGAAATCCAACATCAGATATTGGTTGTTGCTTATTCTCATAATGTTTTGCATGTCTAAGTATTTTACATCTGTGCTTCAGGAAATATAACTACTTTCAACAGCCTGTGATACAGTACAGTCGTCCAGAGGCAGGCAGAGTGGACCAGTGATATTACTTAGGGCAATTGAACCTGATTGATTGCATGCATCCAGTGTGAACTCAAACAAGGTAAGTCGATAGGGCAGTGCAGCACTGTTTTATAGTTTACCGGTCCCAACTAGGGGGAACCGGGGCACATTGGGATGCTTTTAACGTCTACTAATTTTGCTCAATGCTGAAAGCACTGAAGAACTCAGAAGTTTGCATGAATATCACCAATACTATTCAGCATAAATGCACGGCATAATAAACTAGACTGCACCTACACTTTTGCAGCTAGAGAGCAAAATGTGAGTCGTAAAAATGACTGTCCCCATGTGCAATCGATATCACATATAAGTTGTGCGTGAGACAATATACAGTGCATTGGCACCTTGTAGTGCCAATAGTTAATAAGTTTAAACAGTTTTAAACATTTAACATAAACTGTCCCGGGTGCGGACATCTATGTAAGTAACACAGTGCTTTGCGACAAATTTGTTCACAGAGCATGGACTGCATGGTAATCCACTATAACTTCTATTCACTGTGGCCTGATATCTGTTTTGTGCTTTCCCAGGTCATTTAGTGCAGCACTGTTTTATAGTTTACCGGTCCAAACTAGGGGGAACCGGGACACATTGGGATGCTTTTATCGTCTACTAATTTTGCTCAATGCTGAAAGCACCGAAGAACTCAGAAGTTTGCATGAATATCACCAATACTCTTGAGCTTAAATGCCTGGCATAATAAACTAGACTGCACCTACACTTTTGCAGCTAGAGAGCAAAATGTGAGTCGTAAAAATGCACTGTATATTGTCTCACGCACAACTTATATGTGATATCGATTGCACATGAGACAATATACAGTGCATTAGCACTTTGTAGTGCCAATAGTTAATAAATTTAAACAGTTTTAAACATTTAACATAAACTGTCCTGGGTGCGGACATCTATATAAGTAACACACAGTGCTTTGCAACAAATTTGTTCACAGACCATGGTAATCCACTATAACTTCTATTCACTGTGGCCTGATATCTGTTTTGCGCTTTCCCAGGTCATTCAGTTGACTTGGACACTTAAATTCTGCCATATTAAGTGCATCCCAATGAGCCCCGAATTCACTGTCCCAATGAGCCCCAATATGACTTTTACACCAAAATGCCAATTTCTCAGGCACCAGTGAGTGTGTTTATCACGATAGCAGTTCATAACTGTTCGTTACGATATATAGAATTCATACAAGCACTGAGAAAGCCTCATTGTTCATGGTTTGTCTACAGAATGGTTTGAATTTAACCTGTCCATGTTTACTTTAGTTGTATAGTATAGTAGGAAAACAAACTTTGCTTGCCACACTTCTGCATGTGGCTGTGATGTGTCTATAAAACCATGGAAACATTAGGATGTGAAACTACAAGATATGATGGCACTACCATATCATATACTTTGCCAGGATCCAAGAATTCCCCATCGTCCCACAGTGCCCCACGTCCCAATGTGGCGCGGTTCCCCCTACTAGTCAGTCTGAGAAATCGAATTCAATGAATTGCATAATTTTTGTGCTTGACAGCCTAACCATACTTTGTCATTTCTACTGCTCAATTGACTCGGACCACTTGCGACATGTGAAAGTCAGGAAATTATCCTATAAATGCTTTGCTTGTCTCAATATTTTTCATCCGCGTTTCAGGACATGTGAACGTTGCTGAAATGCACAACATGCACTCGTCTCTGAGAGATCCTGAATCACAATACTATTAATGGTCATGGAGCACTGACCCGAGCATAAATTTACCTGAGGGAAGTACTCATTTTTTCGTTGCTGAACAACTATTTCCTCTCGACGATGATACTCAGATTTTACCCTGTACAGGAAAATCCTCTGTTACTGATACAAAATAAGGGTGAAGAGACGTTGAGAAAATGAGTCAAATAACTTGTGGAATAGCAATAGAGATTCTGGGAAGGGAGGGGGCTGGCCAATCCGGGAAGAAGTATGTAAGTGAGAGATTTGACTTACAGTACTTAGCAGCTTGCAAATCTTTAAGATGTTCAAAATTCTATCATTTCAATAAAGTTTGTCATGTCGATTTTTCTTGCCATTTTTCATGGGTGTTTTAGTCACTGAGTGCGTTAAAGTTCAGCCCTTCCCCAGAAAAACCTCCTTGAACTCCTTCAATAAAATAGGGCTGACTTGATCACTGCTATGAGGATGGGGAAATTTCAATATATCATCAGATTTAGTCATGAAATGGGAGGTTTTGTGTCCCTCGGCAATTTCATATTTGAATTCCCTCTCCCTTGGTCATTTTACTTTTGAATTCCCTGTCCCCCATAGCCTCCCATCCAGAGCCTCGTTAGATATTACTTTTTTACCCTCGGCAACAAAGGCAGATTACCATTTACCAAAGGTGTAAAACTTTCCCTATACACTGCATCCCAAGTATATTCCAATGAAGAGGCAGTTTTTCTAAGATTCAAGCACTTCACCATTGGGGGTGATACTCACCCGACTCAGATTTTGTTCATAATTTTTTACTGGTAAATAGTTACTATAAAGTCGGAAAAATTGCAATTTCAGACCTCAGTACCTTCTAGGTAGTTTTCAAGGGCTCTTTGAAATATAGGGCCAAAATTTGGATCGTGTCAAAGTCCAGATTTCCAATCCCATTATCCCTGTACCTTTTTAATGGAGGTGTTTACACACCGCCATGTATGTAGTTGGTGAGAAAGGGGGGCAAGAGAGTGGGTAAACTTTAGGTGGGAAATTCGAAATTTGCAGAAGCAAATCTGGAATAACTCTTTTCATATTTTGAATAATCTCCGAATTGTTAAAATGCCCGCAACTAGTGACGCAGTGGCAGCAGGGCTGTTATTGCAGCCTACTTGTATTGATCTCCAATAATTCTGAATACTCCTTTTATCAGATTTTTATTTTGGTGTTACAGTCCACCATTTTGAAAATAATGTGTATTGTGTTCTGTGTATGCAAATGAGCTGTCCATCATTTTGAAAGTTATGTGTATTGGGTTTTGTGTATGTGAATGAGCTGATCTAGATCTATGTCATGGGGACATTTGGATGTGTATTGGTCAGTTTGCAGACTTGGGAATTTATGTTATCATGATACCAGGTCACAGGACATGAGATTTCAACAGCTATATGTAAATTCCTACTATTTCAATGAAATTTAGGGATGAGTGTATTTATGGATAGGCCTAAATTAATATACATAGAAAGATCGCTAACTAAATAAATGAATAGTTAAATACTGGTAGATAGAAGGAAAGAGATAGAAAGAGATAGAAAGAGATAGAAAGATAGACGATAGAATGATAGAAAGATAGAGATATAGATAGAAAGATGGATTAGGAAGATAGAAATATATATCTATAGAAGAATAGATAGATAGATAGTTACATAGATAAAGAAGGATGGCTTTCATGTATGAATTTTATGGATTAGATAGATTGCATGAATTAGATGGATAGATCATAGAGATGAAATAAATAACTTATACTGATTAGTGAGATAAGACAAAGACAAAACGTCTGTAGTGGTCATTTGTGAAAAGATTTGTGAAAAAATTAATACAGAATGAAATTGTTGGTGCAAAGATAATAGATTACACAGATTTATCAAAAGGGTTTGGTAAGCATGAGCAATAGATCACAATTTGGTTCTTGTGTTGCAATTTGTGACACGGTTCAACACGTTCGGAAGGGGTTAGAGTTAGCTCAGTTGGTAATGCACCGGGTTGCCAATCACTTGGTCCTGAATTTGAATCCCACATTGGTGAGGTCACCTATACTTGTGTTGGACAGTAGTTTCAATCAAACTTTGCTGTTAGATATATACCAGAAAAACAGCAAGTTGAGGTACAATACTGTTGTAAAAGAGATAATCATCCACTACATGAGTGCTTCGAAATGTTACCATCAGGCAGAAGGTTGAGAAGTGTTAAATGCAGAACCAGTAGATACGCTAAGTCATTTGTTCCTTCTAGCATCAGAATGTGCAATGAATTGAAGTGGTAGTATGTATGGTAGTATGTATGGTAGTATGTATGTACTTATTTTCGTGTGAATGTTATTGTGTGACTGTGATCTCTCTGTATGCATGTGACTGTGATTCTGTCTGTGATATGGGACAACACACTGCAAGTTTCACTTTTGTGACCAATAAAGTATTTATTATTATTATTATTATTATTATTCATTGGCATGTCCTCCTGCTGTCCTAATTGACCTGCATAAATAAAGGACTTAAAGTCGCATCTATCTGTCCAATGATCCATGAAAATCTGACATGGGATTTCACATCATTTCACCTCTTTACAAAGTCTAGATTGATAGATTGACTTAGTAATTTTGGCAGTCTGCAAGTTGTCTGGTAGTGGTATGTGGATTGACAGGTTTGTAGACCAGCATATTAGTGACGATAGATTGACAGATAGGTAGATATGGCAAGTGCAGCCCTTTAAGTGCAACTCTGGGTGCTCACAAGGGTTGATTGAAGAGATGGGATAGAGAGCGGGAGTCCTCAACATGCTACACATTTACCCAATTTAAGGAATCCTTTGCTTGCCCAGCACAGACACTGAATCGAGGGGGTTGCCAATTAACATCTCATCCAGACAAATTCAAGCTGACAATTTGCTCATGAAGGTTGACTGACATTTTTGGGTTCCCCAAGCCATCCTCCATGTTGTCGGGGGTGGTAAGACCCACTAGCCCTGAAGACTGAAGCGTGAAAGATGCCCCACACAGGGTTTTAAACTGATGCAAGTCAAGACCTTCAGCCGAGGTGGCAGCAACTTTAACCACTGGGTTGCCACATGCTTTCAGTCCATCTCCTGAGGGTCTTTCCTTGCAGCTTTGCCTGGGTTCAAACCTGAGTCAGTCAATTTGGGAAAATTTTAGTTTACTCTCAATATTGTTACGTCTTGCAGAGTTGTTCAATGTCAATTGGTTGACTATAAACCTCTATAAATTTTAACTATTAAGATCAAAAAAAGTCCCAGGTTGGTGTCATTCAGAGGAAATGTTAAATCATTGTCTCTTGGGATCATTTCAAAAAGGGTAAACGTGCAACGTGTAGACGACTCCGGCTGTATCTACCATCTCATTGATCAACTGTGATCACCCACTCCTCTTAAATGGCTGCACTGGTGAATACCATATCTATCTATCTAGCTATCTATCTGTTTGTCTATCTATCTATCTATATATCTGAAAATATGTGTCTGAATAGTTAGGGCAGTGCAATACAAATGATCTGCTGGATTCAGGGGATGTGAACTTGGACACCATACCACCTCCATTTTGAACCCCTTGGTTCTTGTTAATGTACTTCTGTTATAATGTAATGGCAAACTAAATTGACCCAACAGTATCATATGGTATCACATTTCTGATGATTAAGTCAGGCGCAGGCAACAAGGGGCGCTCAAAGTTACTACTGTTGACTGTTTACAGATAGGAGGCCAACATATTTTTACAAAGTAGCTTCCCAGTCCAATTGTTAAATGATTTGTGTAGATGGTACATTTATGATTTATCTTTCAGAGAGTTATCAGAGTGAACAGAAAAGCAACATGTGGATATGCAAGATTTGACAAGCACGCGTGGATGTGCCATTACTCACATGCGTAGATTTTAGATGTGTGTATACGCCTTACAGCACACAAGTGGACATGTTTTACAGCACATGGGATGACATGCTTTGCAGCCCATTTTGTTTTGATCTTGAATTTATATTTCTATTTGTTAACCTCAATTAATAACAATTATCTACTTATCTATGTATCTGTGTGCCACTCCTGCGCTGAATGGCAGGCCTTTGAGTCTGTGGCAACTGCCCTCTATGACATATAGTGACCACTGTGCTAAATGGCAGACATGTCCAAGCTTGCGCTGGATGACATATCTGCAATCGCACATACATGCATGTTCTTGAATGCAGGTCCATGCATGTGCTGGATGACATGTCCACAGGTGATAGTGAACGCATATACACGTTCAATAATGCATGCAATTACATGCACACATGCATGTATGTGCGCTCACTGCCATATTTGAATGTGCCATATTTGAATAAAAATTATGTCTTGACAGATGTTAATATTTAAATAATAATATATGCCTTGACAATTGAACTGTTTGATCTTTATTTTAAATTTGACTTATTAAAATGCTCATCATTATGTTTTAGAGGCATGTGAATTTCATCAAATCTCAATATTAATGGTTTTTGTCTTATTATTCTGAAATTTCAAAAAGGTAACGGTTTTTCTTTCACCAGAGCCTGTGAATTTCATTGTGTAGTTGTATGGGTTTTTTTTTTTTTTTTGATGATATCAAACACTTTGCTATTAGTTTCTGAAAGATAGGTGGGTCATTAACAAATTTTTGGACTATCTTCGTCACTGAGGTGCCATGACATAAGTTTGAATGCATTGTCACTCCTCATCTGTTATTCATTTTTCTACTTGGAACCACTGTACTTGGAATGAAAAGTAATCTATTTGACCTTTTTTGGTACATTTTATACAGTCACCCATGCTAAATTGACAGTTTTTCCATGTCACTGGACCAGATATAACAAAATCAAGTGTCACTTTTTATGCTAATATACTAATATTTAACACATTCTTTGCACGATTCATGAGAATATGGACTTCAATTAATTCTATTGCACATTAAATTTTTTTTTGTCTTGTTTCATTGATTAATTGATATAACAGACATGTCACTATAATAACCACCATTAGGAGACATATATTTTCTAAAAATAGCATAAAATCGAAAAAGATTTTCGTTTATGGCACACAGCCCAGTCCTCACAAATGCAAGAAACAGCAACTTTGTATAAAACACCAAGTTTCAAGACATGGACATTTACTGGATTTATCCTTTGAGGAACGGCAACTCCATTGCGTAACATATATTTTTACCAAAAATAGGATAAAACATAAAAATATATTATCTCCCCAAAAGGTTAAAGGTGAAAAAAGTGCTTTAAAAAAAAAAACTCATTAAATATATGCCATTAAATATATTATTCCAATTGTCACATATATTATTGCATACACCAATAGGGCACATAAATACTGCCTAAAAATGGGAAAAAATAGACCTTGTCTTCCAAAAGTTGAAGGTAAAGATTGTTGGAGAAAATAGCTCTCCGAACTAACATCCAAAATTGACAGGGCAGACCTAAAATGGCACATTATAAATGTCAGCTACCATTGGGAGACATTATATACCAGCTAAAAATAGCATAAAATCTAAAAATAGATTGAGTCCCCCAAAGGCTGGGTGGACCATGATTTGAACATATTTAACAGATTTGTCACTGGGGAATGGCAACCTCCATTAGGAGACATATATATTTTCTAAAAATAGCATAAAATCTAAAAATAGATTGTGTCCCTCAAAGGTTGCATGACAATAACTGTTGTCCCTGAATGGTTGATGTTTTCCATACAATATTGCAGTTTGTTGCATGTTTTAGCAGATTTGTCATTTGTCAAGTTGCTGTTTCTTGCATTTGTGAGGACTGGGTTGTGGGCCGTAAACGAAATCTTTATTTTTTAGTGATTATTTGCAAGAAACTTGTTCTTCAGTTATAAACAGTTCAATTAATCCGTCCAATAGAATATTTTGAGGCTGAAAACATCCACCTTTCAGGGACAACTTTCATGCAACATTAATTTTGAAGACATGGTCGTTTGTTTAGGTTTATGCTGGCCTTTTTATATTTGGAGAGACACCTCGATTCAAGTCTAATAATTATTTTTACACAGTTTTGATTTGCACACTTGTGGGCCTTTAATGTGATTGGCCTTCTGGTGAATGGGACCACATTTAATGATTGATTGGACATATTTAATGATTGGCACATAATAAATGGATTTATCCTTTGAGAAACAGCAACTCCATTTGGAAACATATATTTTTACTAAAAATAGGACAAAACATAAATATATATTATCTCCCCAAAAGGTTAAAGGTGAAAAAAATGCGGTTTAAAAAAAACTCATTAAATATATACCATATAATATATTATTCCAATTGTTACATATATTATTGCATATACCAATAGGGCACATAAATACTGCCTAAAAATGGGAAAAAATAGACCTTGTCTTCCAAAAGTTGAAGGTAAAGATTGTTGGAGAAAATAGCTCTCCAAACTAACATCCAAAATTGACAGGGCAGACCTAAAATGGCACATTATAAATGTCAGCTACCAATGGGAGACATTATATACCAGCTAAAAATAGCATAAAATCTAAAAATAGATTGAGTCCCCCAAAGGCTGGGCGAACCATGATTGGAACATATTTAACAGATTTGTCACTGGGGAATGGCAACCACCATTAGGAGACATAATATATTTTCTAAAAATAGCATAAAATCTAAAAATAGATTGTGTCCCTCAAAGGTTGCATGACAATAACCGTTGTCCCTGAATGGTTGATGTTTTCCATACAATGTTGCAGTTTGTTGCATGTTTTAGCAGATTTGACATATGTCAAGTTGCTGTTTCTTGCATTTGTGAGGATTGGGTTGTGGGCCATAAACGAAATCTTTATTTTTTAGTGATTATATTTAAGAAACTTTTTCTTCAGTTATAAACAGTTCAATTAATCCGTCCAATAGAATATTTTGAGGCTGAAAACATCCACCTTTCAGGGACAACTTTCATGCAACATTTGAAGACATGGTCATTTGTTTAGGTTTATGCTGGCCTTTTTATATTTGGAGAGACACCTCGATTCAAGTCAAATAATTATTTTTACACAGTTTTGATTTGCACACTTTGTGCCTTGTTTACCTTTTAAGTTGTGGGCCTTCAAACTTGTGGGCCTTTAATGTGATTGGCTTCTGGTGAATGGAGCGGACCACATTTAATGATTGATTGGACATATTTAATGATTGGCACATAATAAATGGATTTATCCCTTGAGAAACGGCAACTCCATTTGGAAACATATATTTTTACTAAAAATAGGACAAAACATAAAAATAGATTATCTCCCCAAAGGGTCAAAGGGAAAAGAATGCAGGAGAAAAACTCATTAAATACTTGCCATTAAATATATTATTCCAGTTGTCACATATTTTATTGCATATACCAATAGGGGACATAGATACTGCCTAAAAATGGCAAAAATATAGACCTTGTCTTCCAAAGGTTGAAGGTAGAGACTGTGGGAGAAAATAGCTCTCTAAATTTAACGTCCAAAATTGATGTTAAATTGCACCTGGTTGGGCACAATACGTTCTTGAGAAGCATCTTTTTTACGAATTGTGGCCCTTGTGCCTTCTGATTTTTATGTCTTCAGACCAATGGACCTAAAATGTGTGGGTTTCTATCTGATGGACCTTCTAATGACAGGGCAGACATAAAATGGCATATATTTTTATGTCAACCACCATTGGGAGACATACACACCAGCCAAAAATAACATAAAATCAAAAAATAGATTATGTCCACTTAAGCTTAGGTGGACCTTCATTAGCATATATTTAAAAGATTTGTCATTGGGGCATGACAACCACTATTGGGAGACATATATTTGCTAAAAATAGCCAAAGATCTAGAAATAGATCATGTCCCCAAAAGGTTGCATGCCAATAACTTGTGTCCCTGAAAGGTGGATATTTTCGATGTAATGTTGCAGTTTCTTGCATTTATGAGATGTGGCCTGGGCTTTGTGCCATAAAACATTTGTAATGATTGCTAATATTTATGGCCCACGGCCCAGACTAAATCTGATAAATGCAAGAAACAATTTTTTCACTATAAACAATACAAATAAGCTCTGCAAAATACAATTAGAGGCAGATAAAACATCCACCTTTCACGGACAACTGTCATGAAACCTTTGGGAGCATGGTCAATTTTTTATGGAGGTGTGCACACATCTCCATTAAAGCATCACAGTGAGAGAATGGAAAGTTTTGGTGGGAAATTTGGACATTTTCAGAATGTCTTTTGGGCCCTCACTTGACCATTTTATTTGGAGGTGTTTGGAGTCAAGAACAATGTATAACTTGATTATAGAGCATGCATCTGGCATAGGAATGAATAACAAGCATGTTGTTATAAGGATGTAGCTTCCTTTTGTATCTCTCTGGATCCACTGTGGACTGCATCACACACTGTGTATTGGTCACAGTGCCTAAACTATTGCACTTGTGTATGTGACATTTGGCACAGGAATGGGTCTTATAGCATATAATTATGTTCCTTTGGGGTTCATATTGAAAATAAATCGTTACAGTTTTTTGTAAAATATTGAAAATTTAAAAAAACTGTTTTATTTTATTTTTAGGAGCAGAATAAGCATCAAATTTCCTAAATGTGCCTCTCTAGAGTCAAAATGCTCTCACAAAAATTAATAAGAGCAAATTCATCAAGATGTGTAAAAGTGGGTTTTTTTCCAATGCTCAATGAATCTTTTTTTAAATTTTGGAGTTATACCTGAAAATTTGCATTTAGATGTCTAAATTATTTCCTTTTTAATGACTGAACTCATTCAGAGGGGCAATCTTATGAAATTTTCATAACAGCCCAAAAATCTAGGGAAAATGAGAATTTCTGATACTTTTCTCAAAAATTCCGGTTTCTCTTGAACCAATTGCAATAAATAGATTGGTAAAATTCAACAAATATTTTAATGAAGCGTAATCATCAGGAAGTAACTTTTGAAGCCATATATATTTTAGTTTAAATTTTTGTGAGGGAACTGGTTTTGTCAGAGCCCATTGGATGTAAGTAGTTGTTGTATCCAGTGTTCCATACAGAGACAACTAATTCTATTATTGGATAGAGTATGTCTAAGATTCCCAGACTTATTAATACGACAGTCACCAAAATGAATGTGCAGCTCCTTCCACAAAAAGGAGGTTGAGCCATCTGCCATATCACACTGGTTTTCATGAATCATATTAAAGCTCTTTCCCGGTTCTTTAATGAAATTTTTTTTTTTTTATATCACCTGTGCCACATGGCCATTTTGTGGCTTGAAAATGGATTATTTCTAAAATTTGGAAATTTAGCACACAATATATTAACAGCAGCTGGATCTGGGCACTCAGGGAAATAGTCATTTTCAGGGGATATGAACTTAGGACAATACACCACCACCAATTTGAACCCCTGGCTTCTTGTTTAGATTTATGCCTGTATTTATCGGCCTGTATGGAGGACACCTTGTTTCAAGTCATGTAATTACGTTTATTGAATTTGATTTACCAACCTTCTGTCTCGTTAGCCTTTTGACTTTCGTGCCTTCAGACTTGTAGCGGGGCAGGTATGTAAAAAAATAGTGCATTTATACATAGAAGCATGAAACTTGGCGCACACTTAAAAAACATCTATACAAACATATTTGGATAGGGAGCCACTTCAGATTTAGCTTAGGTGGCTACTGGCAGCCATTTTCCAAAATGGCGGTCAATTCTTCCACTTTGCTGCTTTCTGTGTATTTTCGACAAATAGAATACATGTAAATATTGTTTTCTATAGCTTCTCTAAGTATTCAGTACATTACTATAACATTTTTTGGCAGCCTTGGTCTGTTTTCAGGTTTGTTTGAAACATTTTTGTTAAAAATATTGATTCAAACACTGGATTTCGCGGTTACGGATGGTTACACCAACTCTCTATAAATCTCAAAATAAATTACATATTTGAATTCCTTATAAGAAGAGCTTTCAAATGAATGGTCACATCAATGGGTTTCATAAACTTGGTCCGAAAATGGAAAAAATGAAAACAAAATGATTTTTGAAGATTTTGTTGTTTCTTTAATTTTGACAAAAAATTAACCAAAACTATTGATGCGACCATTCATTTGAAAGCTTTTCTTATAAGGAATTCAAATATGTAGTCAGTTTTAAAATCAATTGAGATTCCATGAAACTATGGGAGACCGCGAAAATGATACATTTTCTTCAACAGTTCTAACAAAATGCACCCTGATTACCCTGAAATTCCTCAGTTCAATCCAGAAATCAATTGATAATGTTCTTTAGATCTGTAGAAGGAATAATGAGCACTGTTTCGATACTTTAATAATATAGGCACTTCACAGAAAGCAGGAAAATGAGAAAATTAGCCGCCATTTTGGAAAATGGCTGCCATGGGTCAACCAGGTCAAATCTGAAGTGGCTCCCTATCTAAATATTTTCTTTAAGACGTTTTTGAAATGTGTGGAAAGTTTCATGCTTCTATGTATAAATGCACTATTACTCCCCTATTCATGACAAATCTGCCCCGCTATTGTGGGTCTTTAGTGTGACGAGCCTTCTGATGAAAAGGTTGACTACATTTAATGATTGGCCGTATTAAATGATTGGCACATATTTAATGGACTTGTCCCTAGGGGGATGGCAAAAAAAATTGGGAGACATACTGGCAAATTTCTGAAAGAGGGGGCCAAAAGTGTCCATGGCATCAAAAATGAAAATGTTGGGAATCCCATATAAGCTGAACACAAAAAATTAGTTTTAGGCGTCAGAAATGCCCAATATAATTTTTGGTCCATTTGGTCCATATCTATAGACAGGGTAAGTGGATTAAAAACTGGAAATTTAGTCACTTGTGACTATTGTGACTGACAAATGTTTGTTCAAAAAGCACAGGAGAAGTAACTATAATCGGTAAATCACAATATAAAAAATGTTACTGTGGTGACTTTTCAACAGAACAAGCGCTAATGTTACTAGGGTGCTCATCTAACCATCATCCAGAGAATAATTATTATCTACACTTTGATGAATGCTTGGTACCTGGATATGTGTCAGTGTTGGAGGTCTCGAGGCCTAATCCTAGGCCTTGGTTTGGAATCAGGTGTCTTTGGTCCAGTGTTGGAGGCCACGTGACCGGCCTCATCTCCAGGCTGGCCTTGAGGAGACATTTTCATTGCTCAGCCTCAGTCTGGTTTGGGGTGTGTACCTGTGTTCCGTGTATCCTATTATATTTTCCCTATGGATCCTATGTTCCCTGAATTCCAAGCTCTCCGTGTCGCATGTTCCCCAGTAATTTCCTCCATTCCTGTTTGTGAATTATTGAACATATTTCTTAAGTTTACAATGACATTCTGCTGTGACTACTGTCAGTATCAACAATACAGGAGTTTTCTGATGTGTAGGTTGCTTGGTTCTTATGTTCCCCTTCGTTCGATGTTTCCCATGTTCTATGTTCCCAATTCCCTACAGTCTACGTTCCCCATTTCCTGATTGTGAATTTTTGACAGATTTCTTAGTCTACGGTGATCGGGCCAGCTGACAGTGATGGGGCCAGTCCACCGTGATGACTGATGAGGCCTGTCACCTTACACCCTCCTGAAGACTTTCTCCCCTGTGCTGACCAGCAGGTTCTGTCACTTTAGCCGGGTGCCATCACCACAGGCACACCCCATCACTGTAGAATTTAGATTGGATACAGATCCCCGTCATTGTTGCATCAGTGATTAATCATTTATTCGTTAGAGAACTAGCAGTAATACAAAGTTTTACACATGCACAACTGTGACAGATGTGAATGCATGTATAAAAATGCAGAAGTTCACCTATTCAACAGATTTACCAAGTCTATGGTATTAGGACAAGCCTGCAGTGATGAATCCAGTCTCAAGGCTGGTCACCCAATGTCTTACTATGTTCCCCCATTCTTGTTGGTGAATTATTCAACAGATTTCCTAAATCTACGGTGACAGGGACCATCGCGCAGAGATATGAATCCAACCTTGAGACTTGTCCACATATTTCTTCCTCTCACCTTTATACATGTATTACTGTGACCAATGTCACCGATTTATGGATCCTACGTTGTATGTAGGGGAGAGCGGCGCACAGTGAGACACTTTTTTTATTTTCAAGTACAGCAAAATGTTGGCCAGTAAAACCAATTTAGACCCACATCGTAGATGATGAAGTCTGGTATATTGTCCAGTAGTTTTGGGTTCCCAACTATTACAGGTTTGGAGATACATCTTGTGAAGTCCATGCCAGATAAGTGTCTCACTGTGCCCCATAGGCGAGGTACAGTGAGACAGCAGGCGGGGCACAGTGAGACAGGGAAGTTTGCTACCACAATTGCAAACCCTTTAGGCATGCAGAATAACTTTGTCAGTGGATATTATGAAAATAATTTTTTTTCACAGGCTGGAATTCTTAATTGCCTTGCAAACAACCAGTCTGGCCAATAAAACTCCATCCGATCTTAATACCAAACATCCGAGGGTTCTTTGAAAACGAAACTCCTGAATTTGGGAACACTTATGTTCCCGAATCTGGGAGCAGTTCCCGAATTTGGGAGCACCTTGGTCCCGAATTCGGGAATGCTCCCGAATTCTGCACTTTCCGGAACTGAATACAACCCTTCAATTGGTGAAGTTTCTGCCCCACATACATGATACAGAGTCCTATTCTCCTATTTATACACTCTTGCTAATAAATATGGAATATAAGCACATGTCAAAATGTGAGTAGAAATTGGGTAACACCATTTCCTTATGGGAATTGCAAACAGACTTCCAACCAATTTTCTAGATAAATATGGGTCCATTCAACATCACAAATTGGAAATTTTATGAATTTGGAGAAAATCTTGGAAACTGGGGTCAATAATGGAAATACTGAAAAAACAACAAATATTCGATTTTAAGGGCTGATATCACATGAAATATTGTTGATACATGAAAATAAATGACAGCGAAAGAATAATTTGGGTCAAAATTAGTTAGTAACATAGACCATATTGGGGAAATACCCACTAGGGGTAATCCAGACTTCGACTTGAATGTGACACCTATTTTTTCGTGATTTGGGAATATTTTTCTCCCTAAAAGAGCTTTAGCTCTGACTTTTTAATGGGTAGAAGGCAGACCATACATATGTTGGATTAACAATTTCATTTGTCTCAACGATGCTTGATTTGGACGCAGTCAGGATATATCACAATCTGGGAATTTTGACAATTTCTTGAAATTTTTGGAATGTATGATTATTAGAAACCACTTTTGATGCACTGAAAAAGTGCACCAAAGAAGATACTCTCCAAGTGACACCATTGTTCTGGCTGGCAATTGATTAAATCGTTCGCTATTACCTGTTTATCACAACACAACAATGTTTTGTTTGCCATGATAGCGGATCATACACCTAACAAATACAAAGTCTCTTTTAGCCAGGCCTCTGTGTGATTTACTTGCAAGGACGACCTTTTGCAATATTTCTATGAATCCATTCAGTGATTTATAATATTTTGGCTGCCATCAATTGGAGTACTAAATTGACATTATTGTGATGTGACAAACAGTCAATAGCGAGCGATTAAAATTTTTGTCAGTGGAAACCATGGTACCATTTGGAAGAACTCTTCATGGGTGTACTTTTCAGTAAATAAAACTGGTTCTGATGTTTACATAGTCCAAAAATTTTCAAATTTCAAGAGATTGTCAAAATTCTTGAATCTTATTTTTTCCTGATTGCATCAAAATCGAGCATATTTGACGCCAAATGAATTTGTACATCCAAGATATGCATCTTCTACCTTCTATCCCTCAAAATTTCAGAACTTAATTCCCATTAGAAAGAAAGAAATTCTCAAATTACGACAAAATGGGGTGTGCCATTCAGATCATAGTCCTGATTACCCCTAAAGGTTATGATTCCCACAATAAATTATGTTACTAACTCATTTTGACCCTAATTATTCTTTTGGTAAAAATTATTTTCATGTGTCAACAATATTTGATTTGATTTCAACCCTTCAAAAATCTGCAATGTTTGTCGTTTTTTCGGTAATTCCATTATTGACCCCCATTTTCAAGATTTTCTCCAATTTCATAAAATTTCCACTTTGTGATGTTGAATGGACCCATTTTTCTAGAAAAATTGTTGCAAGTCTGTTTCCAGCTTCCATAACGAAATGGTGTTACCAAATTTCTACTCAGTTTTTGACGTATGGCTATATTCCATATTTATGAGCAAGAGTGTTTATCAGCATCATCTTTGGGGGACTTCATGCAAGACAACCACGTTTAGGAGACACATGCTAAAAATAACACAAAAATCTAAAAATAAATTGTGTCCCTCAAAGGTTGTATGACAGTTGTCCCTGAAAGGTTGGTTTTTTGCAGATTGTTTAGGTATGTTCTTCTCCCTGTCCTAATTAGCCTACAAAGTGCCAAAATACAGGATGTAGAGCCCGAATCATCCATCAATCCATCCATCCATCCATCCAATTTTGTAAGTACCACACTTCAATACATCCCTTCAATTGTTGGAGTTTCTGTCCAACATACATGATATATATTCTCTTAATTATATATCGGCATCATCTTTGGGGGACATCATGCAAAACAATCACGTTTAGGAGACACATGTTAAAAATAACACAAAAATCTAAAAATAAATAGTGTCCCTCAAAGGTTGTAGGACAGTCATCCGTGAAAGGTTGGTTTTTTGCACATTGTTTAGGTATCACCTTTTGGATCAAGGTCAAGAGCTGTCAAGCTTCATAAAGTTTGTCAGAGACAACAGTTACTTCCACAAGCAATGAGAAATTAGATTCAAGATAACATTCCAAACCAATGATGTCTCACAACATTGTGACGTAAAAACACAATAAGTTATTACTCTGTTAGTTTACCATCTTTCGCCTCATTGCCATGTCCTCTTCCTGTCCTAATTAGCCTACCAAGTGCATAAATTCAGGACGGAAAGCCCAATCATCCATCCATCCATCTCTGTTAGATGTCTGTTTCAATTGCAACACTGGCGATTACTACACGTTGCATTATAGTTATCTCTGATAAAAAATAATTTAATTTATCTGGCGTACCCATGGGAAATGTGAGTGAAAATTTTGTCCTCAAAGGAGTTGGGACAGTTGTTATAAATTAGTTGAATTCTACGTCATAAAGCTTGCTTGGCAAGCGGATGTCTCATAATTGGAAATAGAAGATAGTTAGCAACTCTGGTGTGGTAGGAATAAACACTATATGTTGAAAATTAAAAAGTTCATTTTGGTATTTATAACAGAACTTTTATTATATTATTATTATTGTTCTTTTTTTAATTTCTGAATATAATGCTGGAACATGATGTGTACACCCAGTTGAGCTGATGTAGTGGCCCTTTTAAAACAAAACAACATTATAAATAATTTTGATTTTGTAAGTGGGGGAGGGTTAGTCAGGTGGTAGCGTGCTGGGCTGCCAATCGCTGGGTCCAGGGTTCGAATCCAGCTCTTGCCGGGTCGCCTGGGCCTATGTTGGATGGCTGATTCAATCATCCTTCACCTGATTACTGTATTCTCTCCCTGTCCTAATTAGCCTACAAAGTGCCAAAATACAGGATGTAGAGCCTGAATAATCCATCCATCCATCCATTTATCCGATTTTGTAAGTACCACACTTCAATACATCCCATCAATTGTTGGAGTTTCTGTCCAACATACATGATATATATTCTCTTAATTATATATCGGCATCATCTTTGGGGGACATCATGCAAAACCACCACCTTTAGGAGACAGGTGCTAAAAATAGCACAAAAATCTAAAAATAAATTGTGTCCCTCAAAGGTTGCATGATGGTCGTCCCTGAAAGGTTGGTTTTTTGCACATTGTAATGATTGTTCAGGCACCACTTTTAGGATCAAGGTCAAGAGCTGTCAAGCTTCATAAAGTTCCTCAGAGACAACAGTTACTTCACAAGCAATGAGAAATTAGATTCAAGATAACATTCCAAACCAATGATGCCTCAAGACATTGTGACGTAAAAACACAATAAGTTATTACTCTGTTAGTTTACCATCTTTCGCCTCATTGCCGTGTCCTCCTCCAGTCCTAATTAGCCTACCAAGTTCATAAATTCAGGACGGAAAGCCCAATCATCCATCCATCCATCTCTGTTAGTTGTCTGTTTCAATTGTAACACTGGCGATTACTACACGTTGCATTATAGTTATCTCTGATAAAAACTAATCTAATCTATCTGGCATACCCATGGTAACTATGAGTGAAAATTTTGTCCTCAAAGGAGTTGGGACAGTTGTTATAAATGAGTTGAATTCTACATCGTAAAGCCTGCCTGGCAAACGAATGTCTCATAATTGGAAATAGAAGATAGTTAGCAACTCAGGTGTGGTAGGAATGAACACTATGTTGAAAATTAAAAAGTTCATTTTGGTATTTATAACAGAACTTTTATTATAATGGTAAGTTCATGCAGAAAATATGAAGGTAAAGTCCCATCTTGGTACTTATAGCAAAACTTATATATAATGCTATTGTTTTGGTTTAAGTCCCTTAATAATTTTCTGAATCTTTTTTAACATTGTGAAATTGAAGATTGGTGTCATTGTTAGAAGAATTTTTCATATAGTCTTTGTGAGATATGCCGGTAAGCCAAAAAACCCATGGTGGCTCTCATTGCTCATGTTATTGTTGTACTTTCTTCGGATTTATTCGCATGCCATTTCCTAAAAGTCAACAATAATTAAAAAGTTACTGTTGACACCTCATCCCTTTGAAATTGAATTTATCATGACCAATTTGGTCATTCCAATTTTGTAAGCACACTTCAATATTACCCTTCAACTGTTGGAGTTTCTGCCCAACATACATGATATATTCTCTTAATTATATGTCAACATCATCTTTGGGGGACATCATTCAAAACAACCACCTTTAGGAGACACATGCTAAAAATAGCACAAAAATCTAAAAATAGATTGTGTCCCCAAAAGGTTGAATGACAGTTGGCCCCGAAAGGTTGATGATATATATATCATTTGGCTTTGACCTTTGGGGGACATCGTATAATTTAAAATGTGGCGTACAAATTTGAAAATGTGTCAGGCCAGAGGAGTAAGAAAGGAAGGGGAATAGCATGAGATTTTTTTTTCGTAACTTTATTTTTCTGGGATTTTTAAGCTTTTGCAATTTGTCCCCTAAAGGTTGCACGTCTCCAAAACGTTGAATTAATGAGTATATATATATATATATATATATATATATATTAGGGTGTCGGTTGACTGAAACCAATAATTTATGAGCTATTCGCTGAAATAGCCATTTTCGCATGAAAATTCAATGTTAAACTCCAATCTATCTTTGGGGCTCTTGAGCAACATCTAAAACACCTTCAAATGAGCAGGAATTTTACATGGGAGTCAGAGAGGGGCTATGGAACACATTTGGAGGTTAGCCCCAATGAATTTCAGACATTCACTTTTTTTGGGTTACCCTCATTTATATATATCGGAATTTTGTAGTTTCTTGGGAGCCCAAGTTGTGAGACATACATGTACATTCCTTTTTAAATGTTTTCACTAAATTAGAGTTGAACGGATGACAATAGCCATTTCTACTTAATCTATTTTTCAGTCATAGTTTCATGAAACGAAGAAGGTTTTCTGACAGTTTGGTCTTTCATGAATATTGTAGAACTTGTTCTTTGTTTTGATACATACGTAACCATTCACTGAATTATTGTCAGTATAACAGCCCTCTAGCAAGAAATAATTTTAAAATAAATTTTGCGTGATCATAATCATTTGTGTGCATTTCCCACTTTTGATCTCTTTTTCTAACTATTCAGAAATAATTTTTTCCTCACAAAACTTCCGTCAAAAAGCAAATTATTGATAAATAATTTCTTAAATTGTAAATTTAGGGTTATGTGAAAATAATGACTCATGGAATAATCTGTGAAGCTCTGTGAAGTGATAAAATCAGAACCCATTAATTATGGCATCACATTTATGGCATTGCGGGCAAGAAATTTATTTCGACTGGTTGAAAAACCTTCACAAGTAGGTAACGTATTTATCACAAGTTAAAAATGAGCATCTCCATCACCAATATTGCAATTGTCATATATTAAAGACAGACTGACCAGTGCAGTTTGAAATTTCAGCAACACACACATTAGATACACATGATTATCTAGTGTGGAAACAGGGAGATTTATCAGACCAAAAACTCCAGCAGATAATAGAAAATGCTTGTTCTGTGATTTGGATGAAATTGAAGATGAAAAACATTTCTTGTTAAATTGTAAATATTATGATACTGAAAGTACAATGATGTAACAACAAATTAGAAATAATATAGCTAATTTGTTTAGTATAGCAACAGCAGAGAGGTGTAGATTAATTATGATGAATAAATAATGGAGTGGTCATAGGTGCTGTAGGTTCATGATTGATTAAAAAGAGAATTACTGTTGATCTGATGTGAATTATTTACAATATATTTTTAGTAAAATTTTCAGCATTTCATAGTCCTCCAAATTATGCATGTTTACCAGAACAATGAATATATGTTCTAAATGACCAATGTTCTTGAGAACAAGTACATTCTACAAGGCACTTTAACAATTATTACCAAAGCACAGCTAACCCTGCATGCAAATACAGTCAAAACTAGAACTGGCGCTCGGAGAGCACATAGCTTCGCTGTCCATTTTTCAAATTGAACTTTAACTAATGCAAGATGTCACACATAAGCAGTTGATTAAGTTTTAGGCCTAATTGTTATCAACTCATTGATAGAATTTTAAAGGAAAACTGATAGTGATAAATTTCAAGACCGATGATGAAAGACCCAGGTAATTTTGGCAATTCTGGTCGGGTTTACATCAAATAAACGTTGGAATGTTGCTAATGTAGTGCTTTGGCATCCCATGTCACATTCTACGGACATTTAATGGCCATTTTTGCAGAGGGAATTTAAAATATATACCCTTTTGGCTGCTAGTGTTACAGCAAAAAAATGATTGTGCATGCTGCACTGTAGAGGCCATTTTTAGATTTCTTTAACTGTAGGCGCCAAAAAGCTCCAATTGTCACCAAAATTTAATCAGGTATTGTGTGGTAGAAATGAACACATCATGCCAAAGGAAATTTAAATCCATCCAGTAGTTTTTGCAGGAATCAACTCACATACACACTAACGCACATGTTGAAATGCCATGCTCCACAATAGCTTCTCAGCGAAGCTAATTACAATTTCAGCCTGCTTTAAAATTTGCTTAGTGCTAGCTTAGACCGAGGTCACAGTCTTCACGTTGCTGTAGGCAACGTAGACTGAGGACATTACCTTTGCTGAGCACTCTTGAAAATCATTGCAAGCAATAAGTGATAATAACAAACAATCAAACAAGAATAAAAACAGAAAACTGTAATCTGCAAAGTTGTAAACAAAAAGCAACATAAGCAGTCATCTGGTTTTGTCGCCAGTCCTGAGGTTTTTTCAACACAAGAGCAGTCAAGATTTTAAAAAGTGGGCGGGAACATGTATTTCTGTATGTCATTTGTAAAAAATATCAGAATATGTGGTAGTTCATCACTTGTGAAAATTTAAAAAAAAAAAAAAGCATAAATTAAATTAAAATGTGCTTTCCTGCTTTGGTTTCAGTATCTATCTATCTATCTATCTATCTATCTATCTATCTATCTATCTATCTATCTATCTATCTATCTATCTATCTATCTATCTATCTATCTGTCTATCTATCTGTCTATCTGTCTATCTATATTTATATCTATCTATCTATCTATCTATCTGTCTATCCAAGTATCCATCCATATATATATTTTTATATCTAAGCCAATCTATTAGATTTTTTTTAATATACCTTGATTACAATAACACTTTAGGCCTATAAAGAGGGCTGGAATTAAGTATATTCCACCAAAATGCGATCTGAACTTGTCAAATGTGGTCTAAGTCAATCACTGTTCAGCAAAGTGTATTTGAAGCAACCAATCACACAAATCAGATAAATGCACGACTGAGTTTGATTGACTGCTAAAAGTATCAGTCCAAAGCTGTTCATTTCAAAACATAAAACACAAACAGAAAAAGTGAATCATGAACAACATACTGATTAACAGTTATGTTTGTACAACATTCTAATTAACAGTTATCTGTTTGTACAAAGCCTCCCTCCATTCAGCATAAAACTTCTGTCATTTTTAGTGGTAATTTTGTTGAAAATCGGCCGATTTTGACACTTTAAAGTACAGGAAAATTCTGAAAATCGCACACAATACATTTTAAACCATTTCCTATCAGCCCATACCTTTATTTTTGATGGGAATAGGCCCTAAACTGCCGCGACACGATCCTTGTCGCGGATGTATAGTTCTCAACCAGTGATCTGTCTCCCATCCTTCTCAGCTAACACTGAGAAGGTGGGTCTTCCTATCTAGTGCTAGCTAAGCCTACCTAAAAAGTTTAAATTGGCTGATATGCTGATATTTCTCTCCTGTCTTGGTAGATAATCAACTTAAGCCCAACTTATACAATATTTGGTTTTTTTTTCTGGAAGTTGGAACAGCATGTAATTGGTAGATTAACTTGACGAGATGATACACATTATGCAAAGTGTATACAAAATATTTTCACTTTGGGAATATAGGGAATATGTCACATCATGTAATAACAATAAACACTCTAAAAAATGTCGGGACAAAATTGGTTTTTTGAAAAACCAAATTTCAATGCAAAACCAATATGGATTTTTAAAAAAATCCATGTTGGTTTTTTGCATTGAAATTTGAATCTAAAAAACCAATTTTGTCTGAAATTTTTTAGAGTGTGTAAACAACATTAAACCTTTTCATTGCAGGTTACGAATATGGGACCAGAGTGTGTGGTGGCTTCATCATGTCAGCTCCCCATGCTCCGTTTATGTATCTATGGATAGACAATATGCTGAATGATTACAAAGCGGAGATATGGGCTTATATATCCAACGTGATTCCTAGTAAATTGCTTTCCAGATACCTAGGTTCTGGAATGGTTCATGTCGAAGCAAAGACTATCCACTATCCGAATTGGTACCAATTAAACCAAATAATAGGACCTGATGCATATGATTGGAGTGCGAATTATGCTATTCACTTATGGTACAGACTTTGGCGTGAGAACGAAAACTGGAAGAACTGGCAGATAGATCCAAGTCCAGAGAGCATTAAAAAAAGCAAAACAACATTTGGACAAATAGCAAGATTGATATACTATGGCTCAGCAAACATGCTGTAGTGCAATACATAACATGGCGAAACTAGAGACCATCAGACAGTCGTGCTCATATCAAAGGGAGTTAAAAAGATATATACATTGGTTTGAGAAACTGATTGATAACAGGTGGTCTTGTTCATTTATGATCTGTTTTTTTGTTTAAGCCAAACATTCAGGGATTATTGATTTTTAAATTAATATGAAATTGTCAGTTTAGTTATATGAAAAATAAGGTCCTGTGGTGATTTTAAACAAATTAGGTGAGTTTATGGCTATTCTTAGAATTGTAAATCTTTACTTGGAAAAGGTAGGTAACATGTTGTAGTGTTGTTTCATATACTTTTAATTCATAGATCTTAATTGAATGAAAGCATTATGTCTTTTTTATCGCTGTAGAGTGACATATGGCCAAGGATGATACTTGACACTTTCTTTACAGGATTTTGCTTTGAACTTGAATTTTGTTTTGTGGCTATTGGCCGACTGAAACAGTTAGATCCATTTTCCAAAGACATTGGGCGCTGGATGGAGTAGTGGAGATCCTCTTTATTATCCAAACTATTGATGAAAAGAGTATTTTTGTTTGTGCTTGTAAATTTCTGGTTGAAGGACATGTTCCATCTCAATAACTATTGGTCATGGAGACCTGAAAAAGATCTCAATGTGTGCAGAATAGCCACTTTCCTATATGTTGGTAATACATTCTTCAGCTCTAAGTGGTACGAATTTCAAGTTATAGGCATAATGCTAATGAAACACATTAGGTATTTTAATTGATCAAAATGCAGTTTCTCAAAAACAATTGGCACTAGAGACCTGGAACTTGGCCCAAAATGTGCAAGTAACTTTCCTCATCATTGGCAATAGATTGTTTAGAACTAAGTGGTCAGGATTTTTTAGTTATCAGTGTGATTTTAATGACAGTCAAAAAACATTACAGCTGTGTTTATCACCTCAGTACAGATCAGCAGGGCATTGGGACCCTGTGCCAAGAAGGTGCAGTGATAGCTGATTGTTTGACCTACCCATCAATAACTTAAAAAGACGTTTCTGGAACGGAAAATTTTCAAATTTTTTTCAGCTGAAATTTCAAGGCTTTCAAATTTTGACCCATACAGACCTGCATGGATCAGTATAAAATTATAGAATTGAAATAGATTTTAAAAACTCTGCACGCAGTGCGGCAAATCCCCTGTCAATAATTTGTGTTTGATTGGTGTGAAGTTATGCTTTCTCCAACCACTGACGGGCTTGGACAACTAAAAAGGAGTGCTATAGAGAGTGCTTCTACCACACAAAAGGAAAGATGATTAGTTATTTTTTTTACAAATAATTTAATCATTAGAATATCTTGACAAAAATTTGATACAAAACATCAGTGACATAATTTGTAAATATCTTTGAACATTCAATGATAATAACTTATAACCCAAGAAAAATTAACTCATTTTGCATCAGTTATTCGTATGATTACAAAGAGATTTCTTAAATATTGTCGCATTATTACGGGTTTGGCTGAAAGAAAGAAAATATCGAGCAGAATCCTCGTTTCAGTGGAAATCATATTCCAAAACACACATGTGATCACAAATTCAAAATAAAAGAAAATACCAGGGTACTGTTTTTAAAAGACTCAGACAATTATTTAGTATTCTGATATCAAACTTGAAATGTTTTTACAGCTATTTTCATTATTTTTGGGGAAAGCGAGCAATACCAAATTCACATGATTTCAGAACAGACTAAAAGCGACCCTTGCTGTAAGTATATTATATTTCAAATAAATTTTTTCATACACATTATCTTGAGGAGATTGGCTTGACTTCTGAACAGACTAAACATGAACTTGAAGTCTGTGTTAGTTTGAATAAATGTTTGCTTTACAAAGTATTTTATGGACTATTGCTTGACTTCAGAACAATAAACATGAATATTATACTTGAGGTCCGTGGTAGTACGAATAAATGTCTTCTTTACAAAGTGCATTATCTGACTATGGACGATTGCTTGAATTCAAAACAGACTGAGCACGAATGTTACTAGAGGTGCATGGTAGTTTGATAAATGTTTACTTAAATTACTTTACACAGTATCTTACATATGTTTACTTTACACAGTATCTTCTGAAATAATGCTTGACTTCAGAACAATAAACATAATTGTTACTAGAGGTCCATGGCAGTTCGAATAAACATTTATTTTACACAGTATCTAAAGGATTTTTGCTGGGTTCTGTTTCAATCTCTGGTTCAGCCTGGAGTAGTTTGTTCCTCTCCTCCAAATCATTGATTACCAGGTCACAATTGTAGGTTGGTGGAGGTGTCTCTGGGTTATCTATGAGCTCAAGCTGAAATCAGAAAAATAAATTAATCAAAATCACACAACAGATGAGGCTCTGGATGGGTGATCATGGGGACAAGGAATCCAATAGTAAAATAATCAAGGGACAAGGAATTCAAAAGTAAAATAATCAAGGGACAAGGAATCCAAAAGTAAAATAATCAAGGGACAAGGAATCCAAAAGTAAAATAATTAAGGGACAAGGAATTCAATAGTAAAATAATCAAGGGACAAGGAATTCAAAAGTAAAATAATTGAGGGACACGGAATTCAATAGTAAAATAATCAAGGGACAAGGAATTCAAAAGTAAAATAATTAAGGGACAAGGAGTTCAATAGTAAAATAATCAAGGGACAAGGAATTCAAAAGTAAAGTTGCCAAGGTGCCAAGGGATATGGGGGACATAAAACCCCGTCGAGAGCTAAGGGACAGGGAATTCAAGATTCAATAAGAAAAACTGAAGAGGGATTGGGTATTCAAAAGTTAAAGGGTCAAGGGGGACGCAAAAGCCTATCCAGAGCTTCACAGATGATGTGAGACATTGTATTTAAAACAAGACATTCTAATGCATCTATCTGAGTTCACAGACTGTCTCAACCAATCAGAGACACTCATTCATGCACATGTGTCATGGTAAGTTAGGGCTTGAGGGGGCAATGGCCCGATGACCCCCCCCCCACCCCCAATACGCTGGTGCGTGTCAATGTGTCAATGAGAACAATCGATGGTTTTGCTCTTTCTGTGAGCCAGGGGTTTAATTAGTGACAAATGGATACAGAAGGAAACATCGGTCATCTCAGTTGATAACAGTTACTTTTGTAACAGACAAAAACAGTTACTGGTTTAATTTTTTACAAACTTCACTCATTCCATTTTTACAGTTATGAATACTTACTTCACATTTTTCATGTTTCTTCTGCGTAGTTTTTGCATCTTTCCTTCGCTGCCACAACTTGCGAATATATGCAGCGAATGGGAAAAGGTGCTTATCTTCAACATAATAATCGGCAGAGAAATCTGGAAAATAGATATGATTAGACTGATAAAAATTCTTGCGCATATAACAAAGAAAGTAAAGGAAATTGGCATCATTCAGTTCAAATCAGGTTTAAACTCCGGTTTGAAAACTAACTTCAAAGAATTTTCCAGGATATTTCATGATGAAAATTATTAAATTGCATGTCTTTCAGCTGATTTTCTGAAACTGTTATCTCAGACACGCATAATTATGATACTTTTTGAGGACATTGGTCGTGCAATCGAGTGAATCGACATACATGCAACTATGAATTTTCTCTGCTAATTATTAGGAATTTCAGGATAATCTGATTTTTTGCAGTTTTTATGAAATTTTTCAGGATAAATCAGCAGTTTTAAAAATTAGAATTGGTGCTGTCAAATAATCACTTCTCTGCTTGTGAGCAAGTGGTATTTTTACTTCTTCTTGGATCAGACTTTATTTAAGATTTGTACGATATACCATCTTGGAACAGGGAGCCTTCAAAGTTAGCTTGACTATTTTGCCCCATCCCCTATCAGAATTTTCCAGAACCGTAAACCCTGACAAATTCGTAATCACTGTTTTTCTTCGGCTATAACAATAAATCATTAGGCCTAATACTCACATGGATGGATAGCCAGTAAAGATGCAACAAGCACAACAATGGATATCCCAAAAACTGGATAATATAAATAAGATACGGAGAACAGCTTTTTGAAATATCCTCTGAAAGAAGAAAAACAGGAAAAAATTTCAAATTAGTGGCGTTTTGATTCCTGGCAAAAGTTAAGGGTAAATGATTTTTCTTATGAGTGGTAACAGGAACTAGAGAGTTAATGTCAGCGCTGACTTATAAATTGACAGAAGTCTTGAATCTTACAAAACGAGAACGCAAGGGTGAAAAATGGAGTGAAGGCAATTATGGATAATAGAAAAAGGTAACATCAACTTTGGGAAAGAAAATGATCACAACAAATGACTTATTTACATGTAAGACTAGCTCCGTAGATCACCATTACAGCCTTTCACTTTGATGAAGAAAAAATGAGGACCAGTTCACTGTGAAAAGGCACTTCGTGACTCATGATAGCTGATGAAGTGTCATCTTCTATACTTTCAACATGGGAAACATAGAGGCTGTTTGATTAGTCATGATCAAGAGAAGGCCATTTGGCTGGTCATAACTGATTTTGGATTGAAAATCAGATGCATAATCCTTTCGTTTAGCTGTCACCAACAAGAGGGATAAGTCTCCTTAAATCAAATTAACATTGAAAGTATTGGGTATGATCATGACAAATCATATGTATGATGACACACAAAGTGCCATTTTCACAGTGCAACAGTACACTCTTTTTTGCTATAAAAGTGAAAGGCTGTAATGCCCTCCAAAAATGTTAGTGACCAATTATACTCACAAAACATAATCTCCCATCGTTGGACAGGAGTGGGGAATAGTGGTACTAAGCAGAGCTTGGTTGGAACCATCTCGGACTGACCGTAATGTCCTGTTGAAAATATCTGAAATGGTAAGTCAGCGTTGGAGTTATCGAGTAAGAGGTTTTCAGGTCGAGTTAGAATCAAGATAATGTTCCAGAGTGGAGTCAGAGTCGAAAATGCATCTACAATGTATTGTGAATCCTTATTCTAAGTATAAAATTGCTGACTGACAAAAACACATTTTGAGCAATGTAAACTTTGTCTGATATAAAATCTTAATTTGGGACTGCATAGGCGTACCGGAGGGGGGGGGGCAGGGGGGGTGATGGCCCCCCCTCAAAAGTTTGGGAAACAGTGAGATTCGTGCAAAAAGGCTTAAAAATTCGGGGATATGATTAAATAAAAACTAACAAAATTAACGATTTGCGCGACCAGTACACCTATGTTTGGGAGACACTGGATAAAATTCCCACCCCCTCGGGCCCCAGTCAAAAAATCTGGAAATATGGACAGTTCCTAACACTGTCAAAATTTCAATTTCTTACCTTGGCTATTATCAAAATTGATGACTGAATAGTTGAAGTCTCCTCCAATTGATGTTCCATTTAAAGAAATGACATTGCTAGTCACGTGACATCCATCTGTAGGAGAGGGCATTGTTCCAAGATGGACTTTCGTTAAACTGGCTCCCACTCCCAGGAAAATTGTGAATGACAGTGCGGATATGAATCCTATCATGGCTGCCTGTTTTTACAAAACGGAAAAATGATAATTGATGGTTAGTTCACAAAGATGTGTAATTTAACTTTAATTGGTGGGAACTTGAAGAGTTTAGCTATTCTTCTATTTGATGAAAATACCCATATTGAAATTTCGTTTTGACGGAGCAAAATTTAACCTTCCAGAGAAAACTTCATGACTTAGCAGAAATGAAACATAGAATCTTAATTTGTCGCGTGCTTGAATTTGCCAAATACTGGTCACCCTCCAGCGCATAAATTATTTATTCTATGAAACATTTGCAGGGCATTTACGATGATATTTTAGCCTTTAGGCTAGTGAAGGACTGCTATCATCTGAAGATTTTTTCTATATCTTATATAAACAATGATAAAATAGCAATGACCATCACATTTACTCTCACCTTAGCATTTGGTCTGGGATTGACTGCACCCAAGAAATAGAGACCAGTGTTGGGACCAAGCAGTGCACCGCCAATACCCATGACAATCTGAAAAGATGAAGGCAGCATTATTTGAATGCATCATGTTTGCAATACCAAGCATAATTATTATAGGCCTACATTTTTTGTTATCTGTTTGATTTACAAATTTGTTTCACATAAGGCCAATATCATTTAGCTATGAACAGTTACTGTATTTGATTGTGGGTACTATAGACTGAGTCAGAGAGTTTCATGTATATTAACTATATACCTGGATAAGAGTTCCTTTAATATTCATAACAAAAAATCCGGATGCAATGGCTACTCCTCCAATACCAAACACTGGAACAGAAACAAAAATGAATTTTATATTAGACAGTTTCAAATATATTTCCAAGAATAATCAAAAGAAAAGTCTCTGTGGAGAGCAATTACCCCGTTGCCCTGATTAAATGCAAGGGGTGGTCTTTCGTCGGGGTGTAGGTATTTGCTGGGAAACTAGTTCATAAACCATAACTTTTGGCAATTTACAAGCTTACTTAAAAAGTGATATGTCAATCAAGTTGTTCATCAAAGGGATCAACAAGTAAAAGCAGGTACTCTGTCACTTGCCAACAGGCCTGGATTATCCATTAGGCTGAGTAGGCTATAGCCTAAGGCCTCTCACCCCAGGGGGGCCTCAGATTGGGGGAAAAAATTAAATTTGCATAAATTCATACTAAGTCTTAGTGCATATTAAGAGGCCCCAATTTGTAATCACACACCATGTAGACTCTATAGAGATACCTTACAGGCCTCGTCATATTTATGCGGAATCTCAAGTTCTTTTCTATGCTGTTGAACTGTGATGTCAGAGATGACTGTTCTCTAGGATTGCAATATATGTAAATTAACTAACACCTGTGATGTCATTTGGAACTGTTTCAGTTCAGGCGGATTCGCATTGGTTAGAAGCCGGGCAATCTGACTGTAACATAAACATGTGTCTAAAAAGTCAATGTAAGGAGTCTCATATCGTATGAAGCTCCTCTGATGTCAATCGTACAATCACACTTGAAGAAATTTGGCAGAAAAATCATCAACATTTTTCAAGATAAGCTCAGAAGGATGAAGCCTATCTCAATTTTTTTTTCATTTATCTCAGAAATACAATAATCAAATCAAATTTTGGTTATAATAGTAGAAAAGAATGCAATAATCATGCAACTAGAATGATTATATTTGATGATTAGAATGTACAGTTATTGTAAAATCAATATCATTATATTATTGCAAAAATTTCCATGATTAGGCTATTGTAGAATTTTTGATTATTTCAGAAATGCTTGTGCAATATTCGATGAAAATGAGCTCTGACTTTTTTTATATACAATTTAAAAAAAGGTGGTTTTTTCTATATATTTTTTCAATTATGTGAGAGATATTTGAATTTTTTTTAAAAATATTTTAATAATTAGTGTCGCTATTTTTATTATTATTGCAAATAATTTACAATTTTTTTAATATTTGCAATTACAATTGTACAATTGATAGAGGAGCGCCATAGTCGACATAGTCTCCGAAAATTGGACCAGGGAAATGTACCATTATATAAATCAAGTAGAACCGGATCAACAATCAACTGCCTTATAGGCAGATACAAATTTTTTTCTGATCGACTTCTATTCGTATAACTTTTATAGTACACTTACAATCAAGCAAAAAGCAATTCATTTATTTGAAGTTATAAAACGGGGCAAATGCCAAGATTAATGTTATGACAAGCCAACTCTAGCAGAGCACAATTTTTTGGGCACAGGTCTTTCTCTTGCAAGGACTTGTTGACATTTTAAAATACCAATTTGTTTCGGTCACATTGGTCAGCTGACAAAGAGACGACTGGGAATCACTAGGAAGCGTCTATGGTGAGTAGCAGCTCAGGTCAGGTCTTGCAAGGGGCCTCAAATCGGGGTTCAGCCTTGGGCCTCATGCTACCTTAATCCGGCCCTGCTTACCAATTGCTTTCGAAATAGAAGCCTTCGTCTTTTCAGAGAGATTCTTCAGCTTCTCCGACAACAGATCTTGCCAGATCATCGCAGCACAGCCATTCAGTGTTGACGAGGAAGTACTGCAATTAAATAAAAATACATTCTGATGTATTAGGAATCTCTCTTTTGAATTTCTCATCAAGCATTTCAAGCATGCTAGGTACATACAATGCCTAAAATTGTTACAATTTGAGCATCGAAAACTGTCAGGTGGATTTGCCGATTCACATGTCAATGCGTTTCAAAGGTAAACATGTTTTTTTTAGATTTAGGCAGCAAATACCATTATGAATGAAACGAAACATCGATGATTTTAAAAAAAAATTAGAGGAACAAATAAATCTGTCGTCAAAGAGTTGAAAAGTGAATTCCTAATCGTTCATGTATCACTCAAGAATGGGAAACAGCTTTTTAAGAAGTTCTGTTGCAGAACATTGACGAAAACATTTTGCAATTTATCATCAAACAAACTAGTCTAATGTCAATGTTGTACTTTTCCATAACTAATACAGGGTAGTATTTACTTTGGCAGACTCACCTCAAAGCTGTACTTGCCAAACAGGCCACAAAGAGTCCAGGCAATCCAGGAAGATTGACCACATCCATCACAAAGTAGGGGAGGATCTAAAAAGGTAAAATGAGAAACACACATTTTTTAAGGTGAAGCGCATTACGAAGAAAGTCAAATTTGGAAGTTAATTAGTTCCCTGGATTCACTACTGGTTGCCAATTTAATTCCCTAACTTATATGATGTACAAATTGAGTCTCACCTGGTTAGGGTTGCGGATGATTCCTGCTTTAATAGGATCACAGGATATTCCGGCGTAATATGCAAAAACGACAAATCCAGCAACTGAGAAGAGAAGTCCGGAAACGAAGAGGCCAGCAGCGTTAATGTAGAGAGCCCTGGAGAGACACATTATAAAGAGATTAGAAAATATAACAGGACATACATTCGACAGATTAAAGTTGTAAAACCGTCATCTTTTAAAACAAATAGAAACATGTGCAGAATCACAAACTTTTGCCTACTGATATTTCAGAAACTAGAATTTAAAAAAAATTTGTATCCAATTTTAAAACATTCACACTCACTGTTTAGCTTTCTTGAGAGTTGGCAGCCCACAATATCTCTGGACAGAGGGCTGCACTGCGGTTAAACTGAAGTACAGAATTCCTTGACAGAAGACGTTGGACCAGAATGAGCTTCGCAATGTTGGATCAGGGTTCATACTGTTAAAAAAAAGAAGTTTTGAATTTTGATAAATGTTCAGTGCAATGTAAATCAATTTAGAGAGGCTTTTGTATGGAAAAAAGAGAAATATCAAACTTAATCCGTTTTTTGTTCAGCGTGTATGGATGAGATTGCTTGTGAAAAGTGCAACTTACTTGAAGAAAGACAATCTGTCCCATTCCTTGTTCAACTGAAATACAGTCTGGAAAGAACCTACTTTTATCCAACCCTGAAAATGGAAAATGTACATAAGATAACAGACTGATTATCTTAGCTGAAAACAACAAGCTATCTTAGCTCAAAGATATTGTGCAACCATCTCACTCAATCATTTAAGCTGATTCAGTTCATCCAATTTTACAGTGTAATAATTTTGCCTTCTTTGTCATCAAGTATGTCTTTTTCCAAAGATTATACTATACATCAATCTAGGGGAATACTTACAACAATACATATGGTGATCATTCCTGCATAAATGAAAAATGATTGGAAGACATCTGTCCAGATAACAGCTTTCATTCCTCCCTGGAAAAAAATTGTAAAAGATGCATAACATCGAAATGTCAAATAATCTGTGACTAAAAGCTAAATTGACAAGCCATAGCAACTATCCATTCAAGGAAATGTAGGTGGTTATTATTAAAAATTAATTGATCACCTACTTTCTTGTGCTAGTTTTATGCTTTGTGCCTTATAAGGCATAATTGATCACATAATTGATCTTTAGCTTCTCGGATCTTCTCAATGCCATTTTTTAGGGTCGGTCGTTAGGACAACAACAACAAAATCCAAATTTTTTAAAATGTGAAATAAAAGTTTTTTCCATTTTTTTCTTCCGTCGGCAGAAAATATATTGTGTTGGCGAGTCTGCGAAGCTAAGAATCAATTATGTTTGGCCTAACAGACAGCAAATCACTTCTTCCTCCCCTTGGGGATGACATGGGCTAAAGTAGCCTGGCGTCGAAAGCCCGGGCCCCGGGGGTGTCACAAAATGCACTTCATGTTTATAACATCTGTAGTAATTAAGTGCAAAGACATAACATCGTTCACACCTTTCAAGGGTCATCGTTAATCTTTCTATGAGAGTAATTTGATGATGAAAGTTTGTTGCAGAATATTTATTGACTTACTATTGAGGTGTAGACGGTTGTAGTTATCCCACAGATTAACATGGAAATCCAAACAGGTAGGCCAGTCACTAAAGTGATACACAAAATATGATGATTAACGTCATAAACAGCTACATGATATCAAATCAGAATCAGATCTGAACCAAAACAGTTATTTGGTAGCCTTTAGAATTGGTAAAAAATATT
Organism: Platynereis dumerilii; assembly: GCA_026936325.1. Taxonomy (NCBI): domain Eukaryota; kingdom Metazoa; phylum Annelida; class Polychaeta; order Phyllodocida; family Nereididae; genus Platynereis; species Platynereis dumerilii. The sequence goes on from JAPTHN010000005.1 coordinate 28,529,227, forward strand.
TTCACATACCAGTTTGCAAAGCAACTGAAGGAGCATAGATTCCAACACCATTGAGGAAAAGCTAAAATAAAACCAATGCCATATTAAAAATTGACTCCTTTATCTGATAATTGAAATATGCAAACAAAGAGAAATGCGTAAAAGGTTTAATATCATACCTGAGCTATTAGTTTGATGACATTCGCGAAAAGTTTCAGTGTGCGAGACTTGAACCGAAATTCAATGTACTGTAAAAGAAAAAAAAGTGATAAAGTCATCATAAATGGTAATTTGGTCAATGTAATGATTGGTAATAATACAGCTTGAGAATATCCTACCAATCATGAAACAACACTTTTCCCAAGACAAAACTATTTTAAAACAACACCAATAGACAGAAGTGACATACATTCAACAATTCTGCATGAAGAATCTGTCATATTTAGGACTTCTGTGTTGAATGATTCCATAGGCTTACTAATAGAATGTAGAATAATATAATTTTTACCTCAAATACACTGGTGATTTGCAGAGGATGAAACAGGGGCACAAACAGCAATGCTCCAAGGACATTTCCAAATATGGCACCAAAGACGTGCATGGTGTACTGGGTGCCATAGGTGTAGATCTGCAAAAAAGAATACTCCAAGGTGATTCACAAAATCATGACTGGTATTTTCTATAAATTGTGAAGTGATTATTATTATACATTAGTTATTTTGAATGACGTATTGATTGTTTTATTTAACAAGAGCAAATCAAAGTGGTTTAAAAACTCATCTATATGTTTATGAAAAGCAAAAGTCTTGACTGCTTTTGTTAACCAAATAAATTCATGTCTATTTTTGTTGCAACAAAAGAAATTAATAGGCCTGGCAAAACTAAATTGGCTGGACAACCATTATAGGAGCTTCAAAATAAATATAAGCAGTTGACTGGTTTGAACATTCTTAGTATATTGAGAGTCCGACTGACACCAGTCCGGGCCCCGGTGGCAAATAAATGCAGAAAATCGCACATCATGATCATTTTGAAGTGATGCATATTTTTGCAAAATGATATTATCTGAGCCCCAGAGTGTGCCTAATAACAAAGAATGGTAATTGCTGACTCTAAGCCTGTTATTATAACAAAACAACCCAAGAAAGGGTCACTGAGTAACAATATCACGAGTTGTCGTGCGAATTAATGTCGCTCGAGCCCGAAGGGTCTTTTTGAAGGGTGGTATTTCTTTCAATATCATATTCCCACATATTTTGACTGTAAACAGTGATATTCAAATATAAATAAACAAACCTCAGCAGGAGTTCCCAGCATACTGACGGCAGAAGTGAATGTCGCCATCATGGAAATCGCCACGGGCAATAATTGCAGCTGCCGCCTGCCATGGAAATACTCGTCGGTGGATTTCTGACGGAATGAGAAAAATACTCCGATGCCCAAAGAGACGGCGAGAGTTACCACAAACACCACATAATCCAAAATCTGGAAGCTGGTAGCCATGGTGACGTCACTGTGTTGGAATCACTTGGAAGGAATCTCCACCTGACGTCACTGGCTTTCTGGGATTCTGGAATGGAAGAGGCATGGAACTTGTAAAGACGAAAAGGAAACAAAACTTATCAAGTCATCGGTAAACAGGCATTTCTACTGGCTTTTGCACTCACCAAATGTGAGCGCAATGATTATAATGCTATATTTTCTGGGGCACGTGCTAAAAATTCAGCTGGCCTTCTTGCCCAATGGTGTCACTTGCCCCACCCTACCCTAAGCTGTGAAATTTCTCTCCTTAGGGGGCCACCATTTAATCTTAAGGGTGCGGCTTGGAGTTTTTAAAATAAACGATTTTATGCCCAGTTTTGGTTTAATTAAATTAATAATTTTTGGCAGTCTTGAAATAAATACATTTCTGGATCGGGTATTTCTTAATTAATGCGTTGCTTGATTTGGGAATGAATATTCTGGGACTTCCACGCACTTGAAATAAATAATTATGGCTGGCGTTGTCGTAAAATAAATAATTTCCCGCCGAAGAAAACTCCAAGCGCCCCTAATAATTAAATGGTTGACCCCCTTATGCGACCGCATCACTAAAATCATTGTTGAATGAATGAAACAAATTCCAGAAACGATTCCGAAAACATTCAGAAGAAAAAGGGGCAGCCATTAGATATCCTGAGGGGAGGGGGTTGAATCTTTTTTTTAAATTGTTATAATTTTTTGACATTTTTGATTTAAAAAATGTTTTTCGGGGAACTTCTGAAATAATTTTCCACTGCCTTTGGGTGGATTTCTCAACCCGATATTATTGGATTTAGGAGCAAATATCCTGGGTTTTCATGTGCCAAACATAAAATTGCATCTGAGTCTCTGTCCCTTCCCTCTCCCATATCTAATGGTCACCCTCTTTAGGTGGGAACACCTTAGGTGGAAATATATTATGTAATAGTGAATTAACCTTTTCCAAGTTGCATTCGTGATTTAAATATTACATCAAATTGCCCAGTGGAGTTTGTACATGTACGTATTGTTTCTTTAAAACTATCTTTATTGAAGGCATAGGCCTAAGTTTTAAAAAGGTTGATATGTTTTGAAATAATGCCTCTGACCAGACATTCAGGTCGAAATATCTTTGAAAATTAATAATTAAGTGATAACTAATTTACAATTATAACTGAACTCACCTGATGTGTTGTGGAGACTGGAAGCTACCTGTGACAATGATCTGGGCTCCCTCATCCCCTATATATCACCAGTTAAAATTAACCAAGCATGGCAAACCCAAATATCCACCCACATGTCCAAGGCTATTAATAAATTGGTTCATTTTCATAAAGATTTAAATTGTGAATGACATCATAAGATATTCCACGTGTGTACCCAATATGTAATAATCTGTTAAAATAACAATGAATGTGAATGCAACTGCCTTTACATAATATGTAGGTAGTCATTATTACTCATGATATCTTATTATTGTAGTTGACCAATGGTCTATTTGACTACTGCTCTTCAAAGGTGTTACCAAGAAGATCTGGACTCAATCTAATCATTTTTAAAGTAAACTGAAATTATCTTGGCACTTCTGAATAAAGTTCTACATTGCATTACTCACATAAATCTTATATAGGCCTATTACACTGGTGAGTCCAAAGGTGAAAACAATGTCCTGATCCTTGGAGGTGATTTTAATTTTCAGTTTTATTTAGCATACAATTTTCGTCCTTTTGGTTTGAATGGAACAGTGAAACAAACAGACAAACAAAAATAACACTAGAAAAATAAGGCTAGAATATGTAGATGTAGAGGGTAGGCCTATTGATTATTACAAAATTGTATCATGCCAGACTGCGTGATTAATTTTGTGTATATCTATGCTCTTGGAATGTTGATGGTTATTCTTTATTAAACTAACAAAACTTCATTGTGGGAGGTAAGATGCTTACAAGTTTCATATCAACAATACTGTACACGTGAGTTCAAATTTAGAGTTATTTATTTGCCTTAAAACGTGGGACTGCAAGCCTGACACCCAAAGGTAATGAATACATAACTTAACTCCTATTAATTAATCCATACTCATATTACTCATGCACAATGATGCAATTAAGTTGTTGCAAAAACAAGTGTCAACCAATATCCTGGTTTACAAGCCCAACGTTTTCTTAAATATTTAATATTTCATATATCAGCTGATGATGCCATATAAATTGGTGAGTTTTCCTCTACAATTTCAAATATGTTTAGGTCATGTTGGTTAGTAAGCCTATACATATAGATGCACTTTTAAAATATTTTACATAGCATCGAATTTTCGAAATACCAAATGGTTTTTAAACATGTGGTTTTACTTAGAAGTTTGGGTTTCCCCCAAACCTAAAGCATTGTGTCCACATCCTGTCTCAATAAATGTGAAAGTGAATAAATGCAGGACTTAAGAACCCATCATTCATCTATCTTGCTTTCCGATACTCCATATCAAGTTACAAGGAATTGACTTCTTCCTTCTTCTTTCCTGGATTGCAGTCTCTCCTTGCTGTGGATGATGCCATTGGATGATTTGGTTTTACGTCCCAGAGGACATAGCAATGAGAAGAACACTGTAAAATTTAAATTTTGAGTCCACTTAGATGATTGAGTGAGATGGTTGCACAATTCCTCTGAGCTGACACAGCTTGTTGTTTTTATTTTATGATAACGGACATAATATCTTAGCTGAAAACAACAAGCTATGCCAGCTCAAAGGAATTGTGCAATGCAACCATCTCACTCAATCATAAAAGCCAACTCAATTTTACTAATTCTACAGTAAAGGATGCTTGGAAGTTCAAACTGCTGTCCAGCATAGGCCATAGACAATGTATGAAAAGGCGACAAGGCCGGAAGTGCACTCAAACCTCAGACATGCACAGCGATGGGAACCCCGTAGCTACCCCTCCCTGTATAACAAACGGATAGACTGGTCGTCCTTTAAAAAAAAGAATAAAATGAAACAACATTTTTTAAGAATGGCCATATGATGTTTATTGATACATGATAGATCCAGCTCCTGGTACAAACAATACCTGTAATCATGGTAAAGGAGAGCATTTTGCCAGACATACAATTGACTTTTCATTTTCACCTTTCTCTCAGTTAAATAATATTATTCACTTATTCTGATAAATTACATTCATAACATGGAGTGTATATGAAATTTAGAAAGACTCCAGCGAAGTAAAAGGGATGTAAAAGTCAACTTAAATATATATAATTATGTGGTCCCAAATGATATATAAGTTCAATTTTTAGCAAATTTGTACAATATTATATGTCAATTTCTTAACGATTGCATGAACAAATAAATCTCAGATTGAAATTCCTTCCTCAAATAAATAAATCGTTTTTGGAAATTCAGGTTCGTGTTTGGTAATTTGAAGAGCCATGAGAACTTGCTCAGGAATGATAGAACAGACCTCATGAGAATCATTTTGGAATATACACTCTAAAAAATGTCGGGACAAAATTGGTTTTTTAGATTCAAAATGGTTTTTTGAAAAACCAAATTTCAATGCAAAACCAACATGGATTTTTTTAAAAATCCATGTTGGTTTTTTGCATTGAAATTTGGTTTTTCAAAAAACCATTTTGAATCTAAAAAACCAATTTTGTCTGTAGTTTTTTAGAGTGTTTAACAAAATTATAGTAGTTCCTATATTTAAACCAGACACAATCTAATCAAAGAGTGAGAGTCCCATATCATCATCAGAGTCTGATTCTGGTTCCGGTTCCTTCTTGGATTCTGCTGCGACAGTCTCCGTCTTGGCCTCGTCCGTAGCTCCGGCAGCTACAGCAGCGCCACCTGCAGCGGGAGCAGGACCGGAGCCAACAGCCGTCATCAGTTCCCGGACGTTGCAGCCGTAAAGAGCACGAGCGTACAGCATTGGCCAGATTGGTTCCACCTAAAAGGAATCAACAAGAGTGCATTTAAATGATACAACACATTGCACGGGATTTGGTTATCAATTTTAGCCAAGTCATTTAACTTTTAAAAGCTGACTGAGAAGAACATCACTGTTGCAAGACCACAGAGGTAACAAGTGAGCTACTGATCTCCAAATGGGTGCATTTATTTTGCACCAACATTTTGGCAATGTGATAGTGTTGATGAAATTACGTAGAATTGTATGGTGGAATGACATTGTTGCAACCTTGTGAAGCAACGTCAAAGATATCACGTCTGCAAGACTCTGCATGCGACATTGTGGCAGCATTTTCACATTGTTATGAAAAAACCGCAACATCGTGTTCACATTGTGGCAACATTGTTTCTACCACACATTCATATGTGTGTGACCAACAGACGAGCCCTCCACTAATTAGCAACATTGAGTTTATGTTGTGTTCTCCCTAATTATGAAGCCTTGTCTGGTTATAAAGAGGTATTTCATCTATAGATGTGTGGCATCAGGGGTGTATCTAGAAATGGACTGAGGGGGGGGGGGGCATTACAGAGGGTGAATAGGGGGAGCTCCAGGGCTTTTATTTCTGTCTCTTCCGTGTTAATTTTTGGCCTAGGAGGGGCCATGGCCCAATCTCCCCCCCCCCTAAATACTACGCCTCTGTGTGACTTCTTCCTGAGGGTGCACATTGCACAAGGCATCAAAAATACAACTTGGTGCTGCAGAAGGTGGTAAAAAAGGCGAATTGTCTTGAAGGTTCTTATCATAGAACTGTACAGTTCTACGGTCTTATAATGCAGGGACCACAGTATTCCAACGAACCTCAACATTAGCGGCCTTCAAGATTGTCGTGATCTTCTCTGAGGTGACGGGAACGTCGTCATCCGCCAAGATGGCAGCACTGTAGATGCAGGCGATCTCCTCCTGTGTCAACTGTGGAAGCGCAGCGGCCATTCTGAAATTGTAATTGTTATTGTTAAAATGCCTAAATTGAATGAATCTTTATTTATAAAGTTCTGCATTCATACATAGGAAAATTCTTCGGTCATTAATTGTTCTCCATGTTGCAACTCTATATCAATATTATTAAACTAGCTTCTTTTTTTTCTTCATAGGAAAAAATGATATTACAAACAAGTCCAGTGAACAGGCTTTTTAAGACAACTTGTTCTGGCAGGTTTCTTGAATATTCGATTGCTCAATATACGTTTCATAAGTTAGTATTAGCACAGCATAGAATGTGGAACCAAAGCCCAGGTTAAAAAATAGCATGCAATGCATGCACCGGGTCCTTGGTCCATTGGTTCCTGCAATCCATACCTCATCAATTTTCTTCCATCAATGCATGGCTTCATATAAATTAGAATATTTATCAAATTACACCAATTTACATTAATTGTATCATACAGATCGAAACATGTATATTCATTGAATGCTTCTTTTTGACATTGAATTTCCCTCTGATGTTATTTCCCAAACTTGATTACTTGAATAAGACACATTTCAGATAGTAATAGAAACTTAGAAAGTCAAGTTGTTGGTTTTTTCTTTGCCTTTGCAATGAGCTTATCCTGTCAGCTACCTCTAAGGTGCACTGACAATACACCAGGAGGCAGCACAGTATTTGTTTGCAGAACAGTTTTGATGAAGTGGAGCCAGCAATCCTGAAGAAACATGTTGAATAAAGGTCAAGTTTAGCACTCAGAGACACAATATTGTAGGTAGGGATGCATAAGTACCATATTGATCACAAGGGCACATCATTTGGGGTTGTCATTTTGTCATTGAAATGTTTTTGCGAATACAACAACTTTGGCTGTTGACAGGAAGTGAAGGTGACGACAATGTCCCTTGGTATAAATACCAAGGACCCAAAAAGCACTAAGTCTTGATAGGAAAATAGGCATGTCAATAAAAATCAATAACCGGATCATGATCTGACATTATGAGCTCAGCATGCATGCCATTGCACATATTGATCAATCAATCAATCAATGATCAATCAATCAATCAATCATCAATCATTCAATCAATCAATCAATCAATCAATCAATCAATCAATCTATCCATCTATCTATCTATCTATCTATGTATCTATGTATTTATGTATCTATCTATATATCTATCTATCTATCTATCTATCTATCTATCTATCTATCTATCTATCTATCTATCTGTCTATCTATCTATCTAACTATCTCTTTCTGCTGGTATATTGATGGTGTTAATCAAGGGCTCTTACTCCATATTCTTCAGTGTAAACTGCCTGCTGGTTTAGAATTAGGACCACCTCGATATTATGACCATTTTGACTGGTCCCATTCACGGAGTTTCACGGTTAGTCTTCATTGTGAGGTTCCATTTATTACATGCACCAACTGCCATATATATACATAGCTGTCCGTCAATCTATCAATTTATCATATCTATCTATCTCTTGGTTGCTATGATGTTGCTGTTTATACGGATCATATAGATTCTAGGCCTGCACGTGCACTGGAGCCTCAATCTGCTTGGGTGTGAGAAACACTTCCTGGCACAGTGTAAAATAGCACAGCACTGGCACATGATGTCAGAACAATCACGTCTTTGTGACATTGGAATAACAAACATTCTATTCTATTCGGGCTACCAATGTTTAACAACCATTTTATACCATTCTATGCTTTAATATGAAAGTGAAAATGGTGAATTTATACCTGAATTATTTGGATTTCTTCTGATATTTATCCTTTACAGGCACTCCTAGGATCCCTCCTTGCAGAGCTGCTGCTATCACAAGCCACTGCGCAAGCGCCAGTGCCAAGAAATCAATGATAGAACACGTGCTTCCAACTCTGCAGACTGCAGCTTACCCTAGCAGCTTTCCCTGATCATGAAGCTCTGATCCTCTCTTTCAGAACCCTCTTGAAAGAGCATGGATCTGTACATGTATGAGAAACTTATTAACCAGCATTAATATGATAATGGCACAGCCATGCAATTCACGCAGCATATATATTTCACATATATACCCGAGAACATATATATGTTATAAAAATAGCATGCAACGATGCATAGGGTCCTTGGTTTATTCTATAATCACATTATTTTTCTATTGAGTTATGTACAAAAGAAGGGAACATTTTATATGAAAACATTTTATTGTTTATTTATTGAACAACAAGCCCCACTAAGCTTCAAGCACTTTGACATAAAATTTCTATGAAAATATTTTTCAAAACTAAATGAGCCACAATTAGACATTTTAATAAGATTCCTTTGTGTTTTTTTTTTTTTTTTTGATATGAACCTGCATGCAACTGTAGTACAGTGGTACGCTGTCACTATACACAAGAGCGCAGCACAGTCAAATATTCGGAACCAGTTTTTGTGTGAATCGTTGACAGCTATCAGATATATGTTGGATGAAAGTCATTAAAGCACTGAGAAGCACAATATTGTGTCCAGGGATACCCAAGTACAATCTTCATCACAAGGGCACATCAGTTTGAGTTGTCATTTTGTCTGTGAAATGTTTTTGTGTGTACACCAACTTTGCCTGTTGACAGGAAATGAATCTGATGACAATGGTCTTGGAATGAATTCCAAGGACCCAAAAAGTGTTATTAAATTTGCAATAAAATTAATTAAACAACAAAATATCAATCATGAAATTGACAGCACATCAGGCAAAGCCTTGTTCTCAATCATGACCAGAAAATTGAGTGCAGATCATCACAAAATTGAAGAAACTCAGCAAGATCACAATAGAAAATTCATTGTGAAATCCAAAGCCCATCAGGCATACATTTTTGGTTCTTCATCCAAAAATTCTGATTTTCAAAGAAATTCAGTTTTCACCCAAGAATTCTGATTTTCGAAGAAATGTATAGTTAGCTCAGGTTAAATTTCTTCACTGGACTAAATTATCACCATTTTGCCACTTGTTATTGTTGATTTTATCTTGTCGGTCAAAAGCTTTGTAGCTTGTGTTGCTTGTTTTATTTTTCATCACCGACTTTAAATAAGATTTTACTTTACTTTACTTTACTTTACTTTTACTTTACTTTACTTTACTTTACTTACTTTACTTACTTTTTACTTTACTTTATCACTCGTGAGGTCGCTTTGTTGTAAATATTCACATGCTATGCCGGAGGAACATTTTCTCTTTTCTAACTACCAAACAACAAATTCACATTATGATGAAATTCACATGTTATGCCGAAGAAACATTTTTTATACCAATTTAGTGAATTTACTAAACAAGAAATTCACATTATCATGAAATTCACAAGTTAAGCTGAAGGAACATTTTCTCATTTCAATTTACCGAACACACATACCATGCCAAAGAAACAGTTTTTCGTTTTGTGAATTATCTCTGGATAAAATAAGTGTAGCAGGCATTGATAGCATAGCAGACATTGATCATGTTCCGCCACTATCCACTAGGGGCTCTGCTGTACTTCCTCCCAGCATGCCCCAGGAGTGGAGGGAATGGTCAGACTGACTTGAGGAGCCAACCAAGCAACACAGAACACAGAAAGCACTGATCACAGAAAGCACAGTACACTTCAAAGGTATAGCACATTGCTTCATTTGGTGTCAGAACTAAATCGGAACGCCTGGAGTTTTGCTTGATCACATATATGATTGTGACTTGAGCATTTATTTAGCTTGAGCTGACTTTCAAGTTGGCTTATTTTTGAGAATTTCTGTTCTTGCCTTATACATATAGGCTTGAGACAGATTATTTTTTCTTTGAGGTTGCTTGCTGTTCTGATTTATTCTCTGTCTGATTGATAATTAGAGAGAGATTTTGCCAATATTACTCAGTCTATGATTTGATTATTTCTGTGTGAACTTAAACTTAGACACTTGAATGTTAACATTGTTTGGGTGTCATTAACAGTTTTCACTTAGAGGATTAGCAACAATTAAGTACATAGTTAGCAAATTAGACTTCATATAGTTTGCCAATACTTAATGATATTTAATACATAGTCATAGACTTAGAATATTTTTTTTTTACATTTAGGAGAAGAGAATTACTTTGGTTTCTTTAGTTGCGGTGTGGTAACATACTGAGGCAATTGAGACATTTGTATTCTTAACTCCATTACAATTAAATTGTAGTTTTAATTTTTCCAGAATATTAAAACACGTTTTTTTGGAGTTTGTGTAAGCAACAATTAATTGGACTTCTCTGCATAACTGTTTTCAGCTGTTTGAGTGGAGTTACATTGCACCAACAGAGATCCACAAAATCTTAACTTGGTTGCACATGTCCCATTTATTTATGCTGTCTGCATAGTGCATTGAGTTAGGTTATTTTGTTGCCTTACCATTTACCATACTTAATAAAATTTTCTGTTAAATTGGTTCTACTATATAGTGCTCAGATCTTGACTGTTGGTAACTGCTGAGGGCATTAATTTGCCATTCGGCAGTGTAGCAGTCATATTTTCTTTCCTGTGACTTCAGAAATTCAGAGAGCAGAAATACTCATTTTTTGCACTCTCTGAACTGGTTGTTTTCACAGCTGGGGTACTTTGAGAATTATCCAGGGATTTGGATACTTGTGAAAATTCACACTTGACCAAGCGGATTCAGACGTGTGAGCAACAGAATCAGTTGTGATTTGCACTGAGTGGTCTGTAAAGGTCAGATTGTTACCTCATTCCTTTAATTAAAATAGGGGAGAGTGGGGTAAGATAAGCTTGCAAACTTAAGCTTTCAACTTTGTCGCTTTGTGGAATTCTGTGGATTGCATGTGTTTAGTCATATAGCGGCTACAGGTATTTAACACTGTGATATAGTTTAAGGCAATTGCAACTAAGTTAAGCTTTCAACTTTGTCGCTTTGCGGAATTCTGTGGATTGCATGTGCATAGTCACATAGCGGCTACAGGTATTTAGCACTGTGATATAGGTTAAGGCAATTGCGACTTAGTATCAATTGAGAGTTAACTATTTGAGTTAAGCTAAAATTGTGGTTATTGTTTTGTCTACTGTACATATAAGTTCTTAGCAATATAAACTTAGAGTAGTCTTTTAAGCCACTTGATTGTTCAGCTTAATATAAATTTAGGCTAAAAAAATAGTCAATAAGCTATTTAAGCTTTTAAAAGTTGAAATAAGTCTGACAGCCTTCAAGGGGAAGTGAAGGGACCAAGGGCACTCGTCTTTGGCTCAGTGGTACTTGGTTCTACTATTCTCGCTGAGGGCATTATCAGCTTCTTTATAAGGTTACATTTGTTGATTGAATTGATTGAATTACGGTCTTTGTGAAGTTAAAAGTTAAGTTAGTTTTAAGTCACTAACTCTCGCACTTTAGCCCGTTCGAATTGTATCTCAAGACTCAGTAACTTCGATTCCCAGTCGGCCAGGTGTAGCTAGGTTGCGGTTGTCAAATTGTCTGAAGGTTAGCAGGTGCTCTGCAGACTGCCGGTTCTGTACTTGGTTACGGTAACTGGTGGTCAGCGAGCGTTTGTATTCCGTAAGACCTTTCAGACGATATCAGCCTGATACCCTGGTAAACTTGGTGAATTTGTCGATCTCACATCAGGTGAGCGTGATCGCCAATTAGTTCGTTCTCGGTCTCGTTATATGATACTGCCGGTTTATATATCTGATATTCACTAGTGTGAACAGAGTACCCACCAGTACCATGGAAGCGGTGAATTTATACACTGCCGACGAGAAGGAACTGAAGACGTTGTACAACGTTGGTCCGGCTGCAGCAGCGAAGATCATTATCCTGCGGGAACAAGAACCCCTGACTTTCCAGCTCTTGGCTGCAAATTCCAAGATTCCTGTAGAGCAGTGGCAGTCTTGGCACCAGCAGGGCCATATCTCAATGGTGAAGCCAGGAGCGCCCGAGGATAAAGGAACACCGGAGAAGAAAACTGACAAACAACCTGAGAATGACGGCACCCGGAAAATACCTGATAGTTGGGAAGAAGCTCTTCAGGAAGCTCAGGCAGATAGTTCTGCTGCAGCGAAGGAGCATGCCGATGACACTATATCATCTCTGACAGACCACAGCAGCAGTGTGCAACCTAAGAACCATCTGTTTACTGATGTATCTTCCCAACAGGGTCTTCCTCCTTTCCAACAGGGTCAACCTCCACTGAATGGAATCCATCAGCGACAGGGCCAAGCCCCACTGGACGAAGCCCCTTCCCAGGATACCCAGACACCGTCTGCTGCCCATCATCAGATGCCAACTTGGTTTGCTGACTGGCGGTTAGATATGATGACGATGGCAAACAGACAGGAACGACAACTGCATGAACATAACATCCGAATTAGCAATCAGGAAGAATTGCTTCGGCACTACAACAATGAATTTGATGACTGGAGGCGACATCGGAACGAAGAATGGGACAATTTCCAAAGACAGCTGGACGCCACCCTAAGAGACGGATTGAGGGACAGAGCCACAAGGAGACGGAGTTATAACTCAAGATCATCAGGAAGATCTACCCCTTCTGGGCAATTACCGACAGACTCTGATAGTCCAGCCACTGGGTCCCCTAGTTCGGCCAAAGATACCATTCGAAGATCTTACAAAAGGCTAATTAATCGGGAAATGGGCTCCAGGATAGCCAGGAAGGACGACCAAGGAACCTCTGGTACCTCAACAGGGCAGATTCCAAATTTAGACGGCCCCGACAATACTCCCTTTAGACCGATTTCAACAAGTGAGACCAGAGACGGCATACCTAAGACGGCTGTCACTGACCAATCCTGTGAAGTGGTGGTTTCGACTGTTCCTACAGCTACCAGTAGACAACCTTCTCAACTTGTCACCGAGAATGCGGCAAAGGACATACTGCTGAACAACCAACCAAAGCCCACTAAGGAGTCAAGCCTGCCTCCAGAGACAACTACTGCGCGCAGGACTCCGGAAGATTTTTGGCGGATCACCGACCACATCCCTTATAATCGGGTATACCGTTCTTCAGATGGGATTGGGGCACCTTATGATAGCATGCACTCCGCCCCACCCCAGCAGAGAGATAAAATAGGTCAGACGGGGATCCGTGAGGAAGTCGGGAAACATTCCCAGGCTGCCCATGGAGTCCCTCTGACATCCTCTGCTACGCGGCAGGAAACAGACGGGGGCCAGATGGGGATCCGTGAGGAAGTCGGGAAATATTCCCAGTCTGCCTCCTGGGACCCACTGACCTCCGATTGTCTTCCAAAGCCCACAGAATATGAGGAAGATGCCCAAATGTCTCCAGGGGAAGCGTCACTCAGTTGGGATGAAATGCCGGATCTACTGTCACCTCATGGCACAGTGTTGACAGCCCTGCCTGTTTTGCGACCTGGGACAACTTCCATGCTTCGTGAAACTCAACCAATGGAGAAGACTGAAGTGACACCAACAGTAAAGAAACAGACACCCATCCGGGCTACAACAACCAGAAGTAAACCATGGATATGGCAAGAGCATTATGTGGAGCATCCAGCAGAATCCAATATGAATGAAGCTGGTAATGCCCTAATGCAAGAGTCGAGACTCCCTGCGACGACCAACCAGCATGTTCCAAAACCTGGCACTCGAATTGTGCCCCCGGCAGGAATGTCCAGAAAGACAACTCAACTGCACCACTCATCAGATAGGAGCCAGGGCCGACAGACACTTACAAATGCTACCCTTCGCACTGCACGACAACTATGTAGTACTGATGCAAACCGAACGAGGCCCGGGTATCAACAACCTGAATATCCCCCTAGTGGTGTACGCCCTCCAAGACGACTGGTGGAGTGTAGTGATGACAGAAGAGAGGACACTGCCGCCAGGGATTTTGAAGGGACTGAGAATCAGATAAAATATGAGCAGCGGCCTGCAACAACAAGACATGTCCCCCATCAAGGCTATGGCAATCTGTCCTTGCCAAGGCCTCTGACAACCCGAGCCCAGGATCAAGCATATAATGGATCACCACATCTGGCAGGAAGTGACAGTAGGCTTTATAATGACATGGTGACTCCTACTGGCCGACCATCTGGTGATCGTCATCAAGGATATTACCAAGCTTCAAATCAACATCCATGTGGTTCATGTGCACCACAGGAACAGAACCAACCCCCACTGGTTCAGCCAGCTTCATTTATCCAGCCTGCTGCATCAACTCCTTCATACATCCATCCTGGTGCGCAACAGTATCATCAGCAGCCGCTTCAACAGCCATACCAGCAGCAGCCGCCTCAACAGCCATATCAGCAGCAGCATCAACAGCCGCATCAGCAGCCGCTTCAACAGCCATATCAGCAGCAGCCGCTTCAACAGCCATATCAGTCATGGTATCAGCAGCAGCATCAGCAGCCGGTTCAACAGCCGTGTCAACAGCCGCTTCAACAGCCACAGCAGCAGCAGTATCCGCTGCATAATCCCCTGCCGTACCAACACCAGGATCCATCACACCGTCGTGGACAGCATCCACAACCAACCGGAATGGTCCCTGAAGCACCGCTTCCGAATTTACCAAGAACTCCGTTTCAGCAAAAGGACAGTGGCCGCATGAACTACACAGCGTCACTACCACCAGTTTGGCCAGGACCACAAATGGGAGTTCCAGAACCTGACAGCAGCTCTTCAGACTCAGATGATAACCTTGGGGCTGCCACAGTTCCAGTGAACTATTCTATAGTATCCCGGCCTGGACATCAGCAGGGACGCCCGGAGAAGTTGAGACTGCCTGCACCCAAAATGCCACAGTTCGATGGCACAATGGGAGATAGGGATAACTTTATATTCCAATTTAATAATATGTGTGACTACTATCAACTGGGGAAGAAAGCCAAGCTGCAATATCTCAAAGGAAGTCTGAAGGATAAAGCCATCAACTTCGTCAGGACTTTGCCGCCAGATAGTTGCCGACGTTATGGCACTTTGATCAGGCGCCTGCAAGATAGATTCGCTGGACTGGAGCGTGCAGATGTCCTACGGCGAGACCTTCAAGACCTCAGACAACGAGTTGACGAAGCTACCGATGAATTTGCTGATCGGGTCCAAACACAGGTCAATCAGGCCTATCGGGGATTTCCTCTAGACATCGTCAACACAACAGCGACTGAGATCTTCATGCGAGGCGTTCGTGACCGAACTGCCGCATACGAGACAGCCAAGATTCAACCCATTAACATCCAACAGGCTTTGTGGAGCGTCAAGAACCATGTATCTCTTCTGAAGGCCATCATGGGAAAGTCATCCTTGCCATCCACCAGACAGGTGTCTTTCATGGAGGATCCTGTATTCACACGGCAGGCATCCACCATCAGTCATCGTCCGGTGACTCCACCTCAGACACCTACAAGATCCATGGCGATCCAAACTGACAGATCACCCTATCAGTACAAGTCACCTCCTCGCTCTCCAACTCGCAGGAACAGGCCAATGCATGACAGATGCTTCAATTGTGATGAGGCCGGGCATTTCCGGGCTGAGTGTCCTAAACAGGACACCCCAAAAGCCAACGGACAGCAGTAACTGGTCAAACTGCTGTCCACGGCCCACATGTCGACCATCCTCCTGACACATTGAGGCCATCGCAACAATCACTTGCCCTGACAATGACAATTCCCATCACTGTGAACAACATAAGGACATCGGCAGTGATTGATACTGGTTCCCAGGTGACGCTTGGAAGTAAGGAATTGTGTGAAGCAGCTGGTATTAAGCCTGTGGAGGGTCACCAAATCTCCATTCGGGGTGTAGGTGACGAAAAGGGCATGACAGCCAGCCTTGCTCTTAATGTGCCATTGGCGATTGGCAATGCCATCTACTACTGGAGCATCATTATTGGCAGCATCCGAGAAGATTTTATCTTGGGTCTGGATTTCTTACACGAGGTCGGCGCCAGTCTTGACTTCAGTAATGGATTTCTGCAGATTGGCGACGCCATTGTTGTTGCAGGGGTTCACATCAGATCTATGGGTAACCAATCTAATGTGTCACCAGTGAGAGCTACTCATCGGTTGGCTGTGCCAGCCCTCTGCTGCCAAACCATTGAATGTGCTGTGGATGAAGTATTTGATCAAGGAGCCGACATTGTCATCAACCCGCTGCCAGGGAAATCATCAATATTTTTTCCTGCTTGTGTGACATGTTGCGAGCCCCATGTCAACATCACGGTTGTGAACACATCTGACACAACAGCACACATTCCTGCTGGAATGCTCATCGCAACGGCCCGACAAGCTGAGGAGATTATCCCCATGGATGAAGTCAACACTGCACCAGCAGAGATCGCTGATCTAGGTGCCGTTCATGGCGCCGTTCCTGATTGTGACAACGCACCAGAAGATGAGGCAACAAAGGATGCACAGGACAAGGATGAACTTCCCCCACATCTGGTTCCTCTTTACCAGCGAAGCATTGCCAATTTGGAGGGGAAGGAGTGCGAAGCATTGCGGTGGTTACTTTCGGCTTATGGTGACGTATTCGCCCGTCATGATTTTGACTTGGGCGAGTTTTCCACCATAATGCATCGAATCGATACCCGTGATGCCCCTCCTGTTCGACACGGCCTGCGACGCACACCTCTTGGCTTCCAAGGAGAGGAAGAGGCCCATCTGAAATTGATGGTGGAAAATGGGGTGATCCAGCCTTCAGCCAGTGAATGGGCCGCAGCACCCGTCATTGTGAAGAAGAAAAATGGACAATACAGGTATTGCATTGACTACCGGAGTCTGAATAAGGCTACCCAGCGTGACAGTTACCCTCTACCCCTAATTGAGGAGTGTCTGGACGCACTGGCAGATAATCTTTATTTCAGTACTCTGGACATGGCAAGTGGTTACTGGCAGGTCCTTATCGACCCTCGTGACCGACATAAGACGGCCTTCATCACCAAATACGGACTGTATGAACATGTCCGTCTTGCCATGGGTCTTTGCAATTCGCCGGCAACGTACCAGAGAATAATGACCTACGTCCTCCAGAACATGCTCTGGAAGAACGTCCTGGTCTACCTGGACGACATTATTGTACTAGGACGCACCTTCGAGGAACACTACCGTACTCTCGAGTCTGTCTTCCAGCGGTTCAGAGAACACAACCTCAAATTTAAACCAAAAAAGTGTGAGTTGTTCAGAACCGAGGTCGACTTTCTTGGGCGGCGTGTGGGCCGTAATGGCATTAGCATCCCGGAGGCTAAAGTCACCAGCGTCCTTCAGTGGCCGGTACCTGTCACCAAGACCGAATTAGAATCCTTTCTAGGATTCATTAACTATCATCGGGACTTCATCTCCACCCTGGCTGAGAAGGCGGATCCCTTGTACCAACTAGTAAAACATACCCGACCAAATGACAAACTCGCCTGGGACCATGAACACCAGCTGGCCTTTGATGACCTCATTCGCTGCGTCATATCCGCCCCAGTTTTGGCTTATCCCAACGCCACTGGCTTGTTCATTCTTGATGTGGATGCCAGCGATGTGTCTATAGGAGCTGAGCTGTCGCAGGTGCAAGATGATAGCGAGAGAGTGATCGCCTATGCAAGTCAGTCCCTGTCGTCAGTGCAAAGGAGGTATTGCACCACAAGGAAGGAACTGTTGGCGCTAGTGACCTTCATGAACCATTTTCGGTTTTACCTCCTGGGTCGGCATTTCTTGGTACGGACAGACCACAACAGCCTCATCTGGCTGATGAGGTTTAAGAATATTGAGGGTCAACTTGCCAGATGGTTGGAGGCAATCTCTCAATTTGACTTCCAGATTGAACACCGACCGGGGCGCCAACACTCCAATGCTGATGGTCTCAGTCGTATTCCCCAAGAAGAATGCCCCTATTATGAAGTGGGGACCTCAGTTGAATCTCTTCCATGTGGAGGGTGCCAGTACTGCACCCGTATGCAGGCCCAGTTGGAGCGATTCGATGAGTTCGTGGACGACGTTCTGCCATTGTCCGTAAGACAGTTGACAACTGATGATACTGAGGGGAGTGACGAGATGCAGAGAGCCCTGACGGAGGAGCAGGACTGGAGGACTCAGCAACGTGAGGATCCGGAACTGAACCTTATTCTCCGCTGGTTGGAGGAAGAGGAGGATCCTGAACCAGGGGTGCTATTCCTTCAGAGTGCCACTGTGAAGCAGCTCTGGCGGCTACGGGCTCAACTGGAGATCATCGAGGACATCCTATTTTATAAATGGGTTGGACATTCTGGAGTGACAACTCGCTCTCTTTTGGTAGTCCCTCTACGACGAAGACATCGCATCATCACCCTGGCCCATGCCAATGTGTGTTCTGGGCATCCCGGACCGGAAAAAACGACTCAAATCATCCGACGCCACTTCTTCTGGATTGGGATGAACACGGATGTCAAGATCTATGTCCAGACCTGCGATCTCTGTTCCAGAAACAAAAAGACCAACAGAACACCACGAGCACCAATGAGGAAATTCCATGCAGGTGAACCTATGCAGAGGGTGCATGTCGACATACTTGGACCGCTCACGGAATCGGCGCGACACAACAAATACATTTTGGTAATGGTCGCCCAGTTTACAAAGTGGGTCGAACTGAAAGCGCTGCCAGACCAGACTGCCGAGACAGTAGCCCGCACCTTCATTGAGGAGTTTGTTTGCCGAATGGGTTGCGCAGATCACGTTTTCAGCGACCAAGGACGAAACTTCGATAGCAGACTTTTCCAGGAGGTATGCAGCTTGTTGCAGATGGCCAAAGCCCGTACCACCCCCTATCGACCTAGTTCGAACGGGCAGGTGGAACGGATGAACAGGGAAATTCTCAACAAGCTGCGTGTGCATATTGACGGTCACCAAGCAGTATGGGATCAGTATCTCCCGTTCGTGGGCATGGCCATCCGAGCGACAGTTAACAGGTCAACTGGCTTCACGCCCAATATGTTGATGTTGGGTCGCGAAGTTACCCTACCAATGGACCTCCTGGCTGATCTACCCAAGAATAAGGAGCTGCCGGAGAGTGAAGCAGAGTATGTAAGCCAGCTACGACTCACCTTTCAGGAAATTCACAACTGTGCTCGAGAACGACTTGGTGCTGCTCTCCACAGCCGTAAGAAGAGTTATGACCGAAAGGTCAAGACTGATACTTACGGTATGGGAGACCTGGTCTACTTGTTAAACTCGGCGGGGAAAGTAGGGCAGAGTAAGAAACTCCAACCAATCTACACGGGCCCTTATCTCATTGTGAAGAAAATCTCCGAAATTCTATTTGCAACCGTGAATTCGAGAGGCAGACAGCAGGTTGTTCACCATGATAGGCTGAGGCGTTGTTCTGATCAGAACGTGCCGCTTTGGACACGCCGTGAGCGTGCACGCCTTCAGGACAACCCACCAGATGTACAGGAGGAAGCTACCGATTGGTCGCTACCTCGTCTGTTCCAGGAAGACCAACCTGCACCAGAGTTCGAGGATTTATCAGATCAGAGTTCAGAACCAATTCTCCCGGAGCTGTCCAAATCCGCGACCACTGCCGGTCCAGCAACTCCTGAGTTACCACCTAGCCGGCAAAGCAGCCGACGGCGGCGTCAACCCGCGTGGCTGCGAGATTACATTACCAATCGCGGCATGGCAGGAGCACCAACTCACTAATTAGTATTAAGTAAAGGTGCCTATCAGGCACCTATGTGCTCTTTAATGTCATGTGACTTTTTCCTTCTTTCAGATGGACACTTTCCGGCTCGTTCGCAGACAGGATCTCCGGATCCTGGAGGAGAAGCGCATTGAACCCTCAGGATGGGTAGTTATCAGACGGAGGTATTACGATGGGCCGGATTTCGTTGAATTTAAGGATATGCGCTGGGCGACAGCTGAGGATGTTGAAAATGCCAGACTGCCACCAAATCTCTTTGATGATGGAGTGGCACCAAGAAGATTCCGCGACTTCGAAGAAGTGGAAGAAGAGGAGGACACGCTGGTCATTAGTGATGGAGAGGGGGGAGATGACCCACTTATCAGGGAAGACCCACTTATCATCAGTGATGGAGAGGAGGAGGAAGAAACGGAGGCATCTCCTTTCGACGAAAACGACCTTCGGTTGGATCTGGATCTGGAGGCAGAACCCCACGAGGCCTTTGTCCTCGAGGTGGACGCTCCCTCCGGATTCGAATCCGACGAGGACCAGGTACCGGAGGATCCATCCTTTGCCCCTGCCGAAGAGGACCCCATGCCAGCAGCTGTTGCGGGGCTGTCCAGGCAACAGAGAAAGAACCGGCGCCGCAGAGAACGGCAGAAAGAGAGGAAGGCCCTAGAAAGGGAGAAGGAGGCTGCCGTGGAAGACCATGACCCAGAGGACGAAGAACAGGAGTTCATCACCTTGGACGAGTGTGGGGTATTTCCAGATTCCGAGGACCCCGTTCCCTCTACGTCAGGTATGCCTTCACCAACTGGGGGTTTCTACTGTCCTGTCTGTCGCCGGCGGGTCACGGTTCGGACGAGACGCCATGTGGAGGCTGACCATCTCCCTTGGTGGATCACGCCGGACCGAGCCTGTTGGCGCTGCAGGCGGTGGGAATCTTCATTGAGCAACTTAAAAAGCCGCCATGCGTCCAGCTGCCCACCCGCTGCGATGACTGAGGGAAATGCGACAACCTGGGCACACCTCTGCAATGGGCTGCTGCAGCTAATCCGTAAGGACTTCAGCTGCAGGTCCAATGCAGAGTTGCTACATCTGGTTGTTCGTAATAATTACTATCCACAAGACCGCTCGCCATTCCATCTCTCCCTCGAGCAGCGGGTACTGTTTAGACTTTGGGAACAACGAAATGGCACTGCAGTCACTCCCTTGGAGGAGTTGACTGTACAGCCACCGTCAGTGGTGGCCTGCCTCTTACACCCCAAAGTCTTGGCATGTATCATTCCCCATTTAAGTAATGAGGCAGCAGCCGCAGTGGCATCATTCGATCAGCGACCCCCCGAGGAAGCGCCACGCCGTGTCCCGTTGGCACCATACACAGTGGA
The DNA here is from genome assembly GCA_026936325.1 of Platynereis dumerilii. Taxonomy (NCBI): domain Eukaryota; kingdom Metazoa; phylum Annelida; class Polychaeta; order Phyllodocida; family Nereididae; genus Platynereis; species Platynereis dumerilii. The sequence continues at coordinate 28,550,582 of JAPTHN010000005.1, forward strand.
TGCACATCTTCACCTTGACCGGTTGGGGCTTGATTTTCAGCACCAGCTGGGCTCGGTTGAGGATTGTCGCATCCGGTACCATGCCCTGATTGCAAACTTCGTCTTCCCTGGACGATGGGCCATCTGGGATCAATTGCGAGACCAACAACCGGACACTGGTCCCAGACTTCGAGCCACGTTTGGCATTCACCCAGCCACCTGTGGTCATCAACCAGGCGTGCTCCTCCAATGGGAGGCGGAACTACGGGAACGACTATCATCACCTGGTTGTGTGGCTCTCGGGGAGATTGGCCTAGATTATGTTAGATGCTTGGCCACAAAACAGCGGGAAGAGCAGCGGGAAGCCCTCCATGCCATGTTGCGCCTTCGCCCTGAAGGACTGCCCATTGTAGTGCACTGTCGTGGTGCTGGCGCCCCGGCTGACTGTCTGGCTATCCTGAGGCAGCATGCAGAAAGACACACAATCATTCAGTTACATTGTTTTTTGGGTGATCGGGCGGATGTGCGACGATGGCAGGAAGCCTTCCCAAACTGCCTTTTCAGCTTCTCACATTTGTCACTCTCGCTTGTGGGTTCCGAGGCTGAAGAGCATGCTCTGGCGGTCCGAGGCCTGTGTCTGGACCGGGTCCTCATTGAATCTGACGCCCCCTACCTGGAAAGGTCTGCGCGGGTGATGCGAATGGCCGCTGGTCCTGCATCCCCGCGACGTGACTTATACCAGGTAGCGGAATGGATTGGTCAGCAGAAGGGCCTTTGTCCATCAGCCGTCCTCGAGGCCGCGGGGCATAATGCTCTTCAGGCCTTTGGAATCAGGAATTAAATCATTTTTGGTTCCTTCCAGGGACCGGCCCGCATTGTAAATAGATCATCTCATCTCATCAGGATCAGCTACTAATCTCCAGGGATTGTACATAAAGAGGGATCTAACACTGCACCACTAACCGGGAGGATCAAAGTGCACTCCAAGATTCGGTCATGGACACCAGGAACTAACACAGTGGATATCGGAACTAATACCCAGGACACCGTGGATCGTGAGGAATAAGTCGAGGACCAAATGACATGGGGAAGAGTGTAGCAGGCATTGATAGCATAGCAGACATTGATCATGTTCCGCCACTATCCACTAGGGGCTCTGCTGTACTTCCTCCCAGCATGCCCCAGGAGTGGAGGGAATGGTCAGACTGACTTGAGGAGCCAACCAAGCAACACAGAACACAGAAAGCACTGATCACAGAAAGCACAGTACACTTCAAAGGTATAGCACATTGCTTCATAAGAATATTGATCAATGTATTTAATAAAATAGCATGCAATGCATGCACCGTGTCCTCGGGCCACCAATTTTTTGAGGTATTGGTTATGACATCACCAGAAGTGTTGCAACAGGAGATGGCAGATGATGTCAGGAAGGATAGAATAGGCGAAACAATGGGATTTACAAGTGTTAGGCAGTGAGGACAGCATTGTAAATTCAACTTGTCACAACTGATGTAACTTCACATAAATTGAATTCTGAGTTGTTTGTTGAATTTTGGTTGAATAAAAATATCTGAGTCTGATCTGAATCTGTTAGAATGTTTTATCATCTGACTAGTCTGTATGGAAATTATAAAAGCAGCTGTATCCCTTTTGGGAGTGATCACTCTGGTCCCTGCACCAGCAGCAGCATGGGAGAACATGTTCATGTGTAGCCTACAATACCTACATGTATTGTGTAGCAGACCTATTGATAATGTGTTGAATGACCTGTATTTCTCTACAGCCTAGATTCCCCAACACAGTCTCAAAATCCTGATCTCACTCCTTTCTGCAGACTGCACAAGAATTGTTCCACATGTTCCAAGTTTAAACTGCAGAAAAAGTGATTACTGTTACAGAAAAGTGATGGCTTAGAAAAGGAGTTAAGGACACAATCATTCATTATTTTAATAAAAAGGTATAAGCAATGGCACATAAAAGTCAGAATATCTGATTGGGATAAAAATAAAACAAATTCCAAATCAGTGAGCAATATGTACATCAACTTGTCATGAAGTAGCTTTACCTTTGTACTTGTAAGTTTAATGTGAACAGGGTTGCTGCTGGTGCATGTGCTGCAATGGAGTTGGAGTGACACAGACAGGCCAGAGGGAGGGGTGATCACTCCCAAAAAGGGGTAAAGGCTGAACTGGGCCACCCTGACTCACTTACATCTATGGCAAAGTATAGGAGTGCTGGGAGAGAGTTTGTTTTTGCTTACAGTTACCAGCCAGGTGGCGCATCAGTCTGGTAATATCAGTACTGCCCCTTATGGAAAAACAGAACAACACAGAGCCGGTTTTTGCAGAAGGGGTTTATAAGGTGATTGAGCCATCGAAGAAAATAGCTTGCATGAAGTAAATAAAGGATGGAGAGGCAGGAAACTTTAGGTAGGGAAGCTCAAGTATCATTATGATCACTAGGATACATGTATTGTGATTGTCATTTGGCCTGTGAAACGTTTTTCTGAAAACACCAAGTTGTGTAGTTGACAGGAAGTGGCTTTGAAAACATAGTGTCCTCTTCGGGGGGTTCCCCCCGAGGACACAAAAACTATTTATTTCTATCGCTTCTGCACCACCCACAGTTGCAAATCTGCTTTCAAGCCAGTGGCGTCCCTATGGGGGGGGCACGGGGGGCACAGGCCCCCCCATATTGGACCTGTGCCCCCCCCCAGGTGCCTCCCCATATGAACTTTCCAACTCTGGCTAAAATATACAGTTAGTATTGAGGGTGCCCCCCCTGAGAATCGCGTGCCCCCCCCAACTGCCCCCCGCTCAAGACCCCCCAGTTACGCCACTGATTTCAATTTCTCACCACTGTGCATGCTCAAACTGACCTATTTCCCCCACCCCCCACATTCCTGAGAGATCCAATGGTGTTACATTGACCACCTGCTTTTGACACAAAGAAAAGTATTGAAAAGTTTTAAAATTAGCTTTTCTAATTCTTGACCCCAAAAAAAGTATTGAAAAGTTTTCAAATTCATGTCACTGTGACATTAGTGCACAGCAGCAGTCAGAGTGATTCTTTACACATTGAATCAAACACTTCATAACACATAGGCCTATAGATAGAAAGCAGGTAGGGAGGGATGGCTTAAGTAATGAAGGGATGAAGGAATGAAGGAAGGAAGGTGGAAGACAAAAGGATAATTAGGTAGATAGATACAGGCCTAGTTATGAATTAATCTGCTTCTTCTAAACACATAATTTGTAATTTCAATGTAGCTAGAAATATTATGATTGTATATTGTGTACAAACTAAAAAAATCCTAAAAAACTGGCTGCATGATTGTATAGATTGGTTGTCACTGAGAAGACACAACATGCTACGGTTGACCTGGCCTGACCAGAAAGCAAAGAAAAAGGAAATTATCAATTAAAGAATTAAATCTGCAATTTACCAGAAATATGTATATGCCCGTTTGGCCATAATCCGTATGTAATTAGTTTTCATTGGTGCAGCTGGTATGCTGAGCTTTAATTTTAGATAAAATTCAAGCTCTGATTTAAACAAAAATTTGTCAGAGCAAAACAAAAGACATTTCCTGCATGTTTTAGGTACATGCACTGTTAAATACGCACTCCAGGTCTGCAGTAGCAATGCAGCATTACCTCATTTCCAGGGCTGTTAATCAGTACTTTTCGAAGTACTTAAGTCCAGTACAGTACTTTTCAAATGTTTCCAGTACCCAGTACATTTTTAATCACTGTACTTAATTCCAGTACCCAGTACTTTCGAAAGTTCTTAAGTCCAGTACCCAGTACTTTTTGATGTCTAACACATTGAATCGCAATTGTCGAAAACAGAATCACAATCTTTTTGAAAATATAATGAAAAATAACACTATCATTTGATCATACAATTTTTCACTTTATCAATATTGTGTATCAGCAATTATATTCATTTTGTATGAAATATCTTGCAAGATAAATTATAGATTAAATAAATTGACAAAAACTTGTGTTTCTTTCAAGCAAATTGGGATATTCATGGAATACAGTTTTGTTGGATAGATAGATAGATAGATAGATAGATAGATAGATAGATAGATAGATAGATAGATAGATAGATAGATAGATAGATAGATAGATAGATAGACAGATAGATAGACAGATAGATAGACAGATATACAGTGTATGATATATGTTTATTAGCAACAAAGCGTATACATTGTTTAAATATGTATAGATAGACAGATAGATAGATAGATAGGAAGTAGGAACTTCACAAATAATATTGTAAAAGAATGGGCAAATTGGATCTGCCCCAGACTGTGATATTTTGAATGCTTGTCAAATTAAAGAACTAGTCAGAATAAGAGATTCAGATTTTAATCACTGATTTTTGTTAGACACCCAGGAAATTAATGAGGTTATTGTGTATCTTTGAACCAAATACTTGTTTTTAAACATTGTTTTGGGTTGTAACTATTAATTTATTTGACTGCAACTGTCTTGTTTTAATTAATAAAATATTAATTAATATTGATCCAATTAGTTTAAAAAAATTGTTTTTTACTTGACACAGATTAGGGGGAACGGGGGCACATTGGGACGCTTTTAACGTCTACTAATTTTGCTCAATGCTGAAAGCACTGAAGAACTCAGAAGTTCGCATGAATATCACCAATACTATTGAGCTTAAATGCAAGGCATAATAAACTAGACTGCACCTGCCCTTTTGCAGCCAGAGAGTCGTAAAAATGACTGTCCCAATGTGCCCCGGCGTGGAACAGCCGGGGCACATGGACATCAATTAAAAAATCATTTTAACACTCCATGTGCAATAGATATCACATATAAGTAGTGTGCAAGACAGCATACGGTGCATTAACACCTTGTAGAGCCAATAGTTCATAACTTTAAACAGTTTTAAACATTTAACATAAACTCTCCTGGGTGCTGACATCTATGTAAGTAACACTGAGCCGCCTGTCGCTGCGCGAATATTAGTGGCATATTTATGGCAACAGGAGTATGGCATGTTTTTCATGACAAAATTATACACCTGTCAAGATGGTCCCACACACGGGCGTCAACTTTTTGGCAGGCGTCGACGGGCGTCAATGTCGACGGGTGCCAATGTTGACGGGCGTCAATAATGACGGGTGTCAACAGGTGTCATTTAATTTAATTATAGCTATAATATTATATAATCAACAGATGTCATTTAATTTAATTATAGCTATAATATTATATAATTAAATATTAGTAAATGTAGTAAGTACAATTATATCAATGCTTTCCACTCCAGATAATAATCAAAAATAAAATGATTATCACCTCTTTCACCCATAAATACAAGACTATAGTATAGTCTATCACATTGTTGCGCAATTGAATACGAAAATTCCAGTTGTTAATTAGTCTTTCGATTATAAGCCTGTTTTATTTCCTGTGCTAATGAGCCATAATGAAATGCTCATGGAATTGATCGAGTTACATTCTGATGCATGTTTGGATATTGGTCTATTTTCCTTCAACCAGCAGGTGGCAGCAGCTCCTAGATAAATTCCAGGTTTTGTTTCCTTCCAAACGCATCAAGGCAGACACCTTCAGATGCAGCAGGCCTGGTGCTCAGTACTACATAGTGGATTAAGGAAGTAAATATGCAGTAATATACAGATAGATAGATAGATAGATATTTATTTATCTTGTTGTCAAAACACTTACATTTTACATGATAATTACAAATGTGAAGTATTTTACAAATAACAACAAGAAGGGACACAACAGAGTTAATAAACTATTTAAAGTTGCACCCCTATTACTAGTACACAAATATATAACACACACACACACAAAATATATACAAACAAGAAAATGGTTTGATGAGTAAACAGATATTTTTATATCAAGAAAATATTAGAGAAAAAAATAAAAATAATAATAAAAGTAAAAACAGAACATTAATATTTACGTGAAATTTCAATAAAGTAACACTCTGGATATCACAAATTTTTTGGCAAAACACTTAATATTATTAGAATTCTTTAGATGTTCATCTAGATGAAGCCAAATGTTTGGTGCTCGACCTAAGTAACTTTTATTAAATTGTTCTATTGTATGATATGGAGCTCGTAAAAGGTTTCTATTTCTTGTAAGATACTGGTGGTCTATGACATCAAATAAATTAATAATTCTTGGAGGTAAGGTGTCATTGACATACCTAAATTAAATTTTAGCAAGGCTTAACTGTATAGCATCCTCTATTGTAAGTATTTTAGCTTTTTTGAATAATGGCAATAGTCTAGTTCTTGTTCCTGAATTGAAGATAGCCCTGACAGCTCCGTTCTGTAGTTTCCTGATATTTTTTAGATCTTTAATTTTCAACATTGGGCCCCACACACAAGTGCATAAACAGGATGTAAAGCCCAATCATCAATCCATTCATCTTAATTTATTACCCTTAATGTTATTTTTATTTTTTCTGTCTCATACTTAGGAAAATCACATGCACTTTGCAGGAGCAATGTGGCAGTATTTAAATAAACTCAGCAACATTAAAAACGCACACTTTTAAAAAGGCTAAAAATAGTACTTGTTCTATAGATATCAAGATGAAAATTTGCCCACTTCTAGAAGTTGCCATCAGGTATATCCACGAAAAATTTCAAATCTCCAAGTGCAGTACTTTTGTGTCAAATTAAGTTGTCGGAGCCACTGTCAAAAATGGAAGTCACAAACTGCAGTTTAACACAAAATGCACAATTGGAAAAATTGGTTTTGTGGCATACTGGATGGGATTGATCTTATGAAAGTTTCACATAACAGGCACAAGACTTCCAAAAGAGGTCCCACGGAAGTTTTTGAAAAAAAAAGTCAATGATAAAGCAGATTTTGAATTAAAAACTCAAAGTTTACGAGTTCGCATCTTCAAATGAAGCATGTGAGCCAGAACTGTTAAATAATGGGGGTTTTATGCATGCCCAGGGTAGAAACACACACACAGACAATCATTCTATATCAATTGCCTCAAAAATCTGAATAAAACATCGTTTTTTAAGGTTTTGACAAAAGGCTCCAGTAGGGGGCGTGTCAGCATTGACACTTAATTTTTATTAAATTCATCCTCTTTAATTGTGGTTGGGTCAGATATCCCTTTTCGCTAACTCATCAAGGAAGGAAAATATAAACTTTCCTGGCTTATCAAAAAAGTTTGTAGAAAGAACAGCTAAGTTGTTGAAATTAATGATCAGAGGAAATTGAAGTTTTGTGACTTCCATTTTCGACAGTGACCACGACGATTTAATTTGACACAAAAGTACTGCACTTAGAGATTTGAAAATTTTCGTGGATATACCTGATGGCAACTTCTAGAAGTGGGCAAATTTTCATCTTGATATCTTAAGAGAAAGTACTATTTTTACCCTTTTTAAAAGTGTGCGTTTTTTATGTTGCTGAGTTTAGCTTTAAATACACTGAAGTCTAAAGAACTAATAAAAACTATTTATCTGATCCTCTTGCGTACCCCTCCCTATTACGGTGTTTTATAGTGTATCTTTCAGCATTATACAATGTATACAGTAACAATAATTTCCCAAAACGAACCAGTTTCCTTGACTGTCCCCCTCGAAGACCGATTTAATTACTCCGGTACTCCACTGCATGACGTAATATTTACCATTAAACCTGATGCATATATTTTTATCAAATTAAAATCTTGAATTTTGGAACTTGGCTAAATTGTTTTAATAATCACATTTTGTAACTAGACAAACATGTACTAACCGGAGACCCAGTGAGTTATGCGCTGCCCTGAACGAACACAGTAAATTTTGAATTTTGAGTTAGCTTAATTGCTTGAGTGAGATGGTTGCACAATTCCTTTGAGCCAAGATAGCTTGTTGTTTGCAAGTTATAACAACATAAAGATTGCTTAATCCCCTAATGAGCATAAAACAAGATGGCCACCATTTTCTTTTATTAACGTAAAATTTGGCTGCTAATTGCACCAGGGCAACAAGTGAAAGGTGTATTTTGATGTTTTTTGACCTGCTGAGTTCAAATTTGATGACTCCAAATTTGAATTATGACTCCTTTACCCCTAATTAGCATGAAACAAGATGGCCACCGATTTCCTTTGTTTTTACTACTTTGGGCAACTTAAATAAGCCCTTTTTCTGGAAAAGTGACCTGAATATTTCTCATATCTCGCACGGTATCGGATTGGATGTCTTCCTTCCAATAATCTTTTCTACTTTCCAATATCTCAAGGTAACTCCTGAACATGCCTAGTATAATGATATCAATAAATATGCATCTGTCAACACTATTAAAACTTCTTGTAGAAAATCAGCTTTGCAATTAGTTCGATGAGGCTGCCTCTGTAGCCCTTGTTTCCTTCCTGCTAACCTCAACAAAATATTCTGAAGTGTATTGATGCCTTGACCACTAGGCCTCAATTTACTATTTAGTTTGGTAAAAGGTTATGTGCAATAATGATTTTTTCCTTAGTTAAGATAGGCAGTTTGTTTATAGACCTATATATATCCCACTACAATTAAAACAAGAAACAAGTAAAAAATATAATTTTGGCACGTTTAATGTAGAACACCTGCACAACCGCAGCATTTACATACATTAATTTAGGGTTGATACAAAGTTAATCCGAATCATAAGTATATACTGCAACATATTAAACTTAATTGACTCATGGTTAAGTCACACTGGCCTAAGATTTTCGTTTACAATTTTTCTTATAAATATTGCAATATATTTAGACTTTGAGAAGTTTTTGAATGTATTGTTGATTACATCATTAAAAGATTTGAATTTGTTAAAAGTAAAATCCATACAGGTTTCATATCACAATCAACTCCTTTACTCCTCAAAAAAAAAATTGAAATGTTAATCCACAAATCAATTTAAATATAATTTAAGAATCCCATTCCATCTATGGTAGTCTTCGTTTATCAAAAAATTATTATTATCATTATTAAATAGAGCGGATTTTGACTGTACCACAAACTGAAAAATCATTAATCTTACAGAAATCTCTGGGAAACTGATAAAATAAATAATCTTTGAGGTATGGAAAATAAATCATTATTAAATAGAGCCGATTTCGACTGTACCACAAACTGAAAATCGTTAATCTTACAGAAATTTCTGTACTTCAATTGTGAAAAATTTGCATCAAAATGAAACATAATTTTATAAATGAGTTTCATTTATACCTCATGAGAAGTTACTCTCTTTTCATTATAAAAGGGTGAGACACAAATTTATCATTACTCTGAAATATTCATATATGTATAAACATGATAGATATACACCAAATTCTTAACTGACCAACTTCTAACAGAAAAAAAAATCAGAAAATTGTCCAAAGATAGAAGCTGTGCTCTTTATTTGTTATTTTTAGGTATAAAAAATAAAGATCAAAAAATAAAAACCAGAAATTTATTCTCAAGCTAAAGGAATCAATTTCCTTGTTTATTAATGGTTATTGTTAGACTGCAATGTAAAACAAAAACAAAAACTGTCAAATATGTGACTACTATGTTTATTATTTATTGATTTACAAATCAATTATTAATTTTTTTTTTTTTTAATTCAAGGTGGCACTCACGCCCGTGTCCTGAATAGGACAATGTGCGTGTCTCCTGACCATATATTTCTAATAAGCATTTATACTTCATTGTAATAACTTTCGGTCGAATAAATCTCTCTGTCTCTCTCTCTCTCTCTGTCTCTCTCCCTCTCTCTCTCTCCCAGTTTTACGTTGTGGACACTTCCTGAAACAAAAAGCAATAGAATAATAATAATAATAACTTAATATAGCGCTAATTCCAGTAAACTGCTCAATAGCGCTGCTCAAAAGAGCTCAGGGGTAGAATTGTTTAAACAAGTGAGTTTTAAGGTTATTCTTGAAACTTTCCAAAGTGTTAATTGTTCTCAATTTTTCTGGCAAACTATTCCAGAGTTTTGGGGCTGCATATGAGAAAGCTCTGTCCTCAAACTTATTTTTGTTGCATGGGATAGGTTCTGCTAATAGGTGTCTATGATTGCTTCTCAGATTGTGGTCTTGCCGGGGTTTGGCTTGAATAAGTTCTTGAATGTACAATGGGGCTTGGGAATTCATTGCTTTCCATGTGATCATCAACAGTTTGAACTGGATTCTTGCTGGAATCGGTAGCCAATGTAGTTGCTTTCTACTAAGACTTACACTGTCATGTCTTTTCAATCTCTCAATCAATCGAACAGCTGAGTTTTGTGCAACTTGAAGCTTATTCATCAAACAGCTGGTTGTGCCATACAAGAGTCCATTTCCGTAGTCAAGGTGAGGGGTGACAAGAGCATTCACAGCTGTTTTAACCGTTTCTTTGTCTAGATTCTTTCGAAGTTTTGAAATGTTTCTCAAATTGAAGAAAGCATTACGGCACATCTTGTTGATTTGTCTTTCCATTGTCATATTTTTGTCGAATAGCACTCCAAGATTTCTGACATGATCAGCAGTTTTGATTTCAACATTGTCCACATTGATTGATGACACTTGCAGTTTCTTCAACTGACCAGGAGCACCAATTAGAAGAAGTTCAGTTTTGTCACCATTATTGCACAACTTGTTATTGTGCAAGAAGTCCCTGATATCTGCAACGCATTTTTCCATTTTCCGTACAGCTTGCTCTTGATTTAAAAAGGTTGGCTTGAAAGAAAGAATAAGTTGTTCGTCATCCGCATACTTTTGATCATTCACTTGGTTTCTTTGTGCAACCTCACTTACTGGAGCAATGTACGAATTGAACAAAATTGGACCAAGTTTTGAACCTTGTGGCACCCCATACTTGAGTGGAAGTTTGCTTGATGTTGTGTCATTTATCGTTACAGACTGTGATCGTTCCGAAATATACGGGCTTAACCATTTCAATGCTGAGCTATGCACACCATATCTGTTTTGCAGCCTGTCCAGCAGAATGTCATGATCAATTGTATCAAATGCAGCTGACAGGTCCAGCAATACCAACATCGTCACCTCTCCTTTGCTCAAATTAAGCATTAATGAGCAAAATGAAAAATGAATTCCATAACATAATGTTTACAAATACTAGTCAATTTATAGAGATGTTTTCCTTGAGTTGTTAACACTTCCAGTTTTTTTATTCACAAATTCAAATTATCAATCAATATTTTTATGTGTACATATATTATATAGATAGTGGATGGTGAGGAGACCAATATTACTGCTTCGGCCAATAAAACTCAATATTGGTTGACTCACCATCCACTATCTATAGAATATGTCAATGTTAATACAATCTGAATTAATTGGGATCAATGAAAACAAGCCTGGGTTTCCTTCTTTTTGAAAAGATTTACGCCATGATGACACTCAAATTTTATAAATATTGTTATACTTAGTATGCTAGGTACCTAATTACCTACACCTAAGTAAATTTTTTAATATATTCTATAAATAAATATTCAACACTCACTTTTACTGAAACAGTTCAGGGTAGAGCATGTTCCAGTGGCCAGAACTTCTTTTCAAGTGATCACCAACATCCTGCCTTGGAAGTACCTGGTAGCATCCCTTGACAGGACATTTCGTCGGCCTCTTCTCACACAAACTAAGGTGCTCTGTAATGTTAACCCTGTAAATAGAAAAAAAAAACAATTAGATATCCAGTGGGTTTGGGCCTTGCTTCTAGTTTTTAATAATTTTTTACCCTTCTTGGTGAATTAAATAGATTCATGGTATATTAAAAAATAAAAGTTAATACTGCAATAGTGCCCTCCAAAAGTTTCATAGTCAGTCACTTTGATATAGAAAAAATGAGGACCAGGTCACTGTGCAGAATGCATCTTGTGACTCATGATAGTCGATGAAGTGTCATCTTCTCTAATTTCAACATGGGAAACATAGAAGCTGTTTGGTTAGTCATGATCTAGAGAAGGCTATTTGACTTGTTATAACTGACTTCAGAGTGAAAATCAGATGCATAATCGTTTCGTTTGGCTGTCACCAACAAGCTGCAGTAGTCTCCTTAAATCAAATTAACATTGAAAGTATTGGGTATGATCATGACAAATCATCAGCATGATGACACATGAAGTTCCATTTTCACAGTGCAGCAGTCTACTCGTTTTGTATGTCAAAATGACAGACTGTAATATACCGGAATAGGTTAGGTTTCTTTAAAGGCACACAATAGTGCAATTTTTTTATTGGTTGAGAGCATCAGATGTACCATTTACAGAAACACGACAATGATCCTTTTGAAATTCTCCCACAATAAACCCATGAAAATAAATGTTTTAGTTATTGATTTTGACCAAATTTTTGGCACAAGCAAAAGCGACTCCTGTTGGAAGAAACTGAGCAAGACACATAGGACTGGGTAATGAATATTCAAATAGATGACCTTTTATGACCTTTGGAAGTATGAAAGAACGGTGAGGCCTAGCTGTGAAATGTTTCATGAACAAAGAGCTAAAACTAAGAAAGCTGACAGTATAAATTTGAGACAAACTGAAACTCTGGAGTGTCTTGCAAACGCTTGTGATAAGGTCTATTGCACAGCCAACTCCGCCCAACTGTCAATCATAAAAATAATTATATAAATGCTGGGGTGCTGATTGGCTGATTCTTGAGACTTTATTTGGCACTGGTTAATTTGACTCATGTTTGCCAAGTCCAGAACGCATCTTGTGATGGCAGCAACTGGTATTTTAGATAGAAAGAAAGACAGAATGTCAAGATGGACAAATATGTGTAGATAGATAGATAGATAGATAGATAGATAGATAGACAGATAGATAGATAGACAGCTAGATAGACAGCTAGACAGACAGCTAGACAGACAGACAGATAGATAGATATATAGATAGATTGATGGATTGATGATTGGGGCTCCACGTCCTGTATTTATGCTCTTGGTAGGCTGATTAGGACAGGGAGAGGACATGGCAATGGGATGAAGGATGATTGAAACAGCCGTCCAACATAGGCCCAGGTGACCAGGCAAGAGCTGGATTTGAACCTGGGACCCAGTGATTGGCAGCCCAGCATGCTTCCACTAGACCAACCCTCCCCCAGATAGATAGATAGATAGATAGATAGATAGATAGATAGATAGAAAGCTGCATGGGGGTGTCGCTTCATCATTATACATTTAATTAGGCCCTAATTGTACATTTTGCAGTCTGGTCTTGCAAATTGTGGTCCAAATCAGTCACTGCTTACTCTCTCAATCTTGAGAAAATCAACCAATCAGATTTCACTGATTGTAAAGTTGTAAATTGTTTTATTCTGCAAATTCACACATTTCACGGCTAGAATTATATCAGTTTCTTAATTCATTGACAGTTTGTCACAGGCATATTAGTTTGACAAAATAGAAGGAATCCATACCTAAAATTTGTTCAATTAATTGGAGGAGAGGGGGAGGCCCACCCTATCCTACGTCACTCATCAGCTGACTGAACATGCTGAAGAGCCACAAAATTTTGCTAAAAAGCCAATTTCACATATTTTTCCTAATTTCAGGTTCAAACCAATTTTTTAAGCGTTGGTAGGACATACTTGCAGCACCCTATACTTTCACAAGATCAAAAATGATCAAATTTGTCATTTTGGGTGGAGTTGTACTTTAAGAAGGGGTTTTTTGACTAATACTTGTGATTTTTCACACATCATTATAGTCTCATGAGAGACGCTGAGTGAACCTTTGATACAGCCGGCCGTGCCCTCTTCCCCTTATAGCTCTATGCTTTTACACTGTCGCACCCTCTTGATCTCTTGATCCACAAACCTCAGCTAAATATACCTTAAGGGCGTCGCTGGAAAAATATAGCATCTCGGACTCCGGGCCTCGTTCTAATTTCTAACCCTGACATGGGTATTTTCTGGTACCCCATATTATGCTGCAGCATGACATTGATAATTGACGGGAAAATGGATATTTTAGAGGGACATGGATATCTTTTTTAGCTCTATAAGTAGGCCTATATATTAGGAAGTTTTGATACATTTGAAGCAATACAAACACAGTTGGGACATAGTAGGACACAGTGGCAAAATATTGTGATTGTCAGTTAAGCCATAGCTGAGAAGACCCGTGACAAAGGAATATGGGGAGGTGAATTTTATATATGTATATAGATATAGATTACAAGACACTTTATATTCCACCCTGTGGTGGCCAGAATACGTATTCCCATGCTACAAGCCTGTCATGTTTTTAGAACACAGCTGTCCGACTCAAAGATGCCCTATGTCATTTTTCATTTCAGAAATTTAACCACTACTTTAGGGACACGTATACAGGGACTTTTTCCATTCTTCAATATACTTTAGCAAGACATGCCTGATACAATTTTCAGAAATTTAACCACTACTTTAGTTCTTGTACTTTGCCATCAATTTTCTGTTAGGTTCTGCAAAAACGTTTAATATAAGGCCCTGGTTGACAAGCAATAACCGACAGGCCAAGCAAGATATCCTTATTCTAAAATGTACAGAATACAGCATTATCAGCACCTTCTACAAACACTTTAACTTGTTTAGAAGAAAATTTGGTGAAGGAAGTAGGGCTAAACAATGAAGAAGTAATTTTGCTATTGAAAGACATTGGTGTAAACTGAATATTGAATTTTTATGTCATTAATTTTCTTTTTTTTTTTTTTTCTATATTTTCATTGTAATAATGGTTTTTGTATTTTTATATGTACTGCACCCTGAGTGCGTTAATAAATGATATATATATATATATAAGTGTCCGACTCAAAGAACATTACCCTATGAGAGATGCGGAGCAAGGTGCAGGAGGTGCCTTGCATGCACAAAGAAAAGGTGAGCTGGGATGACCTTATGTCACACTCGCTAGTGTAATATGAAGTAAGATGCAATCTCCTAGCAATCTTTCTAGTTTGGCTACTACTGTCAACATCAGTCAATACCGCAACCACATCCTAATGATTGTATTAGAAGCCAAGAAAAAAAAAATCGAAAAACGTCTTTCTACTTCAAAACTCCTTATCAATAAAACTTTTAAAATGAAAATCAACTTACCTGTTGAGAGCTTTTTCGCAGAAAAGACAGTTGACTGCACATGCTTGTCTATGGCGCCAGCTTTGGTCCACTCTTCCGCAAGCATCACACATCCCAGGTTTATGTGAGCATGTCTGTGAGAAAAACCAAAATTTAATGGTTATACATGTACAACTATCTATATATAATTATCTATCAATAATTACACAAAAATGGACAATTGAACGTCCACCTAAATGAAGAATGGGAGGTGAACAAATGCATATCGATGGTGAAAGTGCAAAACCTCGTATGTCAAAATTTTGCCATTTTTAGATTTTGGGTGGAATGACTATTTCAATATCCAATATATGTTGTCAATTGGTCACCTTGCCAGTTTGCTGCTTTTTGAAGCTGTAACACACTGGTAACAGAATTATTTCACCAAACCTTGTATGTCGATTTGTTCCAAAAAGTGAAAGTGCAAAACCTCGTAACTCAAATCAGAACTTAGAAGCTCATATTTTCAGATATTTCAACTTTTTTTGAAAAACAATGATTGCGGCACTTTTTTATGGCTCTCAGGAAATTTCCCTATTAAAAAATCTATACCTCCCTATATTTGTTTTAGTGATGTAGGCTATTGAAAAAAATTGTGCATGAAAATTTGAAAAATTGCTATTTTTTCTCATTCTTGCTATTGTAGCCACTAATTAAAATTAGCAGTTGTTATTTATTATGGTCGAATCATAATTTTTACTGTATGGCTACAGATTGGAAGTACATTCAATGCTGCAAGTTGCTTAGAAATGTGATAAATGATCGAGTTAAGAGGTTTTGCACTTTCACTAACTTGCAAAAAGTGAAAGTGCAAAACCTTGCAACTCGACATTTTCATTCATATCTGATGGTAGCATCAATGCAGGGGTCAATGACCTATGACAAAAAATTATGCTAAAACAGGGTCTCACTTTCTATAAACCACTTAGAGCCTAACTCGCATATAAATGAACATTACCATAAAAAATTAGCTGTGATAGTTTTTTCCAATTTCTGAAAAACAGCTTTTTTTGACTTACGAGGTTTTGCACTTTCACCATCGATATATATGTTGAAACCATTCATCTAGGCCTATATCTGTAGTTAATCATTGCACAAAGGTCAATATTTTTTCAACCGTCTCTCAGGGGAACGAGAAATTCACGGGAAATGGGAAACAAGTGAAACCGGGAGACCTACAAACCGGTACTGGATACAGGGAACATTTTTTCCTTATTTATTCAAATAATTTGATTATCAGCGATATAGACTATAGAGTGGTGAAAAAAAATGATAATTTATTGTATCAGGCATGTCTTACTAAAGTATATTTTATAAATAAATAAATATAAAGTATATTGATAAATAAATAAATAAATAAATATTGAAGAATGGAAAAGTACCTGTATACTTATGCAACCCACTGTAGCCTACTGTAGAACTGGGTAAAGTTGGCAATCTGGGGTAAAGTTGGCAAGCTATTTTGACCCACTTAATGGAAGAAATGCCAACTTTCCTCACTGACACAGGTATCTTCAGGAAAGTTGCCATTCGTGTCAGTGAGGAAACTTTGGCATTTCTACCATTAAATGGGTCAAAAAAGCTTGCCACTTTTACCCCGGATTGCCAAGTTTACCCCTTTTTAATATGCTTGATGACTACTATGGTACTTTTTGGGGGTGTTTACCAAATGTGTAAGATAAGGTTCCTTGAGGCGGACACTTATATTCTGTATATTTTAAAAAAGTGATATCTAGCTTGGCCTATGAGTTATTTATTGTCAACCAAGGCCTCAAATTAAACTTTTTTACTAACTCTAACAGAAAATTGAGAACTTGCACAACACAAGAACTAAATTAGTGGTTAAATATCTGAAATAAAGAATGACATAGGGCATCTTTTAGTTGGACACTTGTGTTCTAAATACATGACATGCTTTAGAGTCTTCCTTTCAACTAAAACAGCCGATATTAGAGCGCATAAGAGGTTAAGCTTACTCCTAAGTGAATGACAAAGAAAGTGATGTCAAATCAGTACCATAGGCCAGCAAAATATGCCTGAAACCAGTCAAAATTCCACTAAAATTCACAAATTTCTGACACAAAAGTGAGAGAAAAACGGGTTTTTCCCCCATTTACATGGCCATGAAAAAACCACTTTATTTGTTAGTATTACGCTGATACTTTCTGAACAGATAAAGGAAGTCATAAGATAAAGATTGGTACTAAATACATGGGTATAGGAGCTGTCAATTGGTCAATACAGCAAAAAAAAAAAAGTGTCCGGCTCAAGGTAACACCATCTAAGTGTCTGACTCAAAGAACATTACCCTAATGCAGCACTAACCTGGCGGTGTATGTCGACATCTCTCCTTTTGCCGGAAAAGCCACAGTTGTACAAGCAACTGGTCTCCACCTCAGGACATCTTTTTTCGTGGTAGTTGGTCTCAGACCCATTTCCCCTGAAGCTGCAGCGACCTCTGCAGCTGAATGTTGCCATGTCCAGCTGTCGCTTTGCTGCTAATGATTCTTTGACATCCTCCTTGCGATAAGGTCCATCCCGACATAAAGCACACGTCTTGACCCGTTCCATTGCTGTCATGATGCACAGCTTGCAGAAGAAATGTTGGCAGGGCAGCTGCATGGGTGTACACACCAGGTTGAAACTGAAAGGAGAACAACATGTGTAACTGACGAGAGGCTTAGAAATGTATCTCCTTTTTTTATAAGCCCTCAATTAACTTTTTTTTCTAACATGTTATTTTTCTTGATTTTTTGTTAGTTCATGCCTACCTGAGTACAAAACCAAAAAAGTTGGGAAAAATGAATATGTTAATAAGTAATTACCCTTTAACTATAGTAGGCCGCGGCCAAGTTATTTGAAATTTCATGTTCTTAGGGATTTAAAGTCTATAGTTAAGAGAACGCAACCAAGTTGCGAAAATTTCGTCCTGACAATGTCTGCTTGTGGTCTCTAAGGGTAATGCATTACGGAAAGTTATTTCTTTTTTAAAGCTATCATCGCATAATTAGTGGTTTATGAGGTTTTCTGCCGTTTTCTTATCAAAAAAATGCTGAAACAGGTGGAATATCTAGGCAAATAACCAAAAATCAAGTAATATCATTTTTTGTGGTCGATTATTTGAATGCTAATGCTGTCAGGAAGGGATCACTTAACTCTACTTATAACTAGTGAAACGAATGTCTACCAATTTTAATGAAGGAGTTACGGCCCTTTTTGTAAAAAAAATTGAAATGGCCTTCTTACCCCACACATCGGGCAAGAAGCCCCCCTATTATAATCCTATGGAAATTTTTTTGCGAGCGCATTCAACTTGAAAGTTATTTCTTGGGGTTCTTCTATCATTTTTAAGGCATTCTATTCACTTTTTCTGAATTTCAGAATTTTTCTGTTCATACATTTATTTTTTAATACTTTTTGCCCTTTTTCAATTTCGGCCAAAATTTTTTCTATTTTAATTAGCTATTCTATCAAGATTTAAGGTAAAGTACACATTATTAAATGGTTCCTGAAGCAGTTTCGATCATAAAGTGAAGCAATGCAGATATCCATTATACTTTTAAAAATTTCCATTTGAAGTTATTTCTGACAACCACTTTCAAAGAATTAATCAAAGTTACAAAAACCATGCACCTTTTTTTGTTTCTTTAATTATGACTATGGTTTGGTGCTGAATGCCTTGAAAATTTGTGACATCACCTAAAAAGCCTCTAGCTTTAAACCTATCAATAAGTAAAAGCACCAAAAATGTAAGTTTAGAAATAACCCTGGGGGGGGGGGCTTCTCACCTAACCCGGGCTTCTTGCCCCGACCCACTCTACCCCTATTTTTTCATGCCCCTATTGTTTTTCACCTTGTTTAAACAATAACATACCTGTGTGTTTTTTTTATTCTAAGTTGCTAATTAGCTAATTGAATTTTTTGAAAATTGTATATATACATGTATATAATGTTCTTAGCAAAAATAAATGAGTCTGAAAAAATTTACTAAACTAAAATAAGTTTGATATTTGGTCTCATTTGGAAGAGTTCTTCTTGGTAATTTACCTTATAATTTGTAGTTACAAGCCCGTTCAGGTGCTAAATTTCAAAATAGATTTTTTAGCCATACTGACATTTCTCTATTCACAATTAGCCAAAACCAAATATTTAGCACAACATTATGTAATTTTGCAACACATTTGATAATTTGATATTAAATTGAGTCCTGTACATCAATTAGCATTGATAGTAACTTTCAATTGGCCTACAGTGCTGTTTAGGCTTATTAGACTTTTGCAAAGACTAAAGATTGATGCTGAGGTAACTAGTCTTTATACCTGTAAAAATTTCATGAAAATAACGCATCAGGTCAGCTGACTCAAGTTACAGCCGAAAAAATGCAGCTAGCTGAAAAAGTCAGCCACAATTTCTTCAAGTCTGCTGACCAGAGGTGGCTGACTCAGTTCCGGGCTCTAATTAGCTCCTATTTGTTGGCTGATTGCCATAACATATCAAATATAAAAAGAGTTCGACAAACTGAAAGGTTTGTTTCGAGCCTTGAAAGAAATAGATCCTGTGTATTTTTGCCCCTCGCACGTCATGAAGACTACGACTTGTCAAGATGGAAGAGTTACACATAGCTACTTCAACACCCCCACCCCCCCTGGTTGTCATGGCAACAGCTGGCCCTCCTCACACCATAGGAGTACTTTTTGGGGCAGAATGCATGTGAAAGTGTAGGTCAGCATGTCAGATGGACTGTAAACGAGCACTGGACTCAGGAATATGATTTTACACACACAATTAAAACTTCAATGTGAAATGCAGTCCAGTCATTGCTCAAATTTCAGCAAAGGCAAAATAGCAAAATACCCTCAAAGGAAAACAGTGATAAAGCTATAGAACTTAGTAGTTATTTTATAATCTACAATTTTGTCTAAGGTCATCAACAATTCATTATTCCTTGGTATCCTGGTGAAAATGTGGTTAACTTTTACTGACATGTACTTTCACCCCTTATTTATCAGAAACCACTTACATCACTAGGGGGGTACAGGGGGTGGGGTGAGGCCCCCCCTCCATTTCAGTCATCTCCCCCCCCCCGCAATTCTTGGGCCAATAAAAAATATTTTTCTCTATGATGTACAGTACTGGTAGTGATTGAATAACCAGAGCCAATGGAAAGACACTGGACATTATATTGAACATTCATTTATTATAAACTTGGCTCACATTCCAGTGAAGCATTACATTACTAAATGTTCCAAAACCTGGTTTGGTTATAGTCCGCTGCATGGCAGTCACACAGTGCAGTTTTTGTTCCCAGCCCAGCTCACCCCTGCAGTACCCCTTTTGATTGAAAAGCCCCATTCTACTGCCATTCTCGTTTAATCGTTGCTCTCCAAACATTACATTACATTTACGAAAATCTGAGATGTTCCAAAATGAAAGTTATAAAGCAATTTAAATGGAGTTAATTGATTCCTGAAACTATTGATCAAGTTGTTTAAAACTTGTTTTCCACATTAACCAATAAGCCTTTTCACACATTGTTGGTAGATTTTCCTACATGTATCTAAGAAGTAAAATAGACAGAAAGGTCATGAGAAAAAGGTTATTTGGTCAATAGTTTTAGGGCTCTTTAACCCTCTTTAAAATGTTTTATACCTCCCTTTATGACACTTCCAAGATTTTGTTGTAGTTTTAAAAGTGTGTCTGCTTCATGAAGATGAGCTGTAAGTAGTGAGTTATATAAAATTGTTCTTACCAAATTGGACATTGCAAAGATTCCCTCACTTCTTCTTCCTGCATCCTCTTGTCGTCTGTACTTTCAAAGAGGGTCTGAGAACGTCTGAGGGACTAAATAACCAAAGCACAAAGCAGGGATAGCTTGGCAATGAAGCAGGTGCTGATATGTGTAAGAAGACAATTATAGAATTGACTGGGTTGCTTCAGGGTCACTGTATGATATAGGCCTAATATGTCACCGTGATTGCCATTGGTCAATATCCATGGACCAATCAGAAGTCTACAGTAAAACCGGTGTAGCACAGTTAGCAAAGATGACAAGGTCTGTTTTGGTCAAATTTGCCACAGAAGATTGCTTTTATGATTTGGTTTCCTTTATAGTATATACAATAAGCCCGTTCATAGATTGCAGGAAAACAGATATAAAGAAGAGGATGAAGGGATAAAGTTAATTTCTAAGAGCCTGTAACAGGAAGAATAAAAAGATCAGAGATGAAGGATTGGAGCAAGGGGCCAATTACGACCAATTGTTACCATGCTGGTAGATAGTAAAAGATAAAACAGAAAGACAGGGGGGGGGGCTATATGTTATTGAGTAATCAAAGGAAAGAGTCAGTAACACGGAGATTAAGAGAACTATTAAAGAAGATGCGAGAGAATAGAAGGGTTTTGAACTCCCAAAAGAATCCAACCCACCTTAAATGAAGAATATATACAAGCCCTCAGTATTTTCTGATGCCACTCTATGCTTGCACTGCCCAGTAAGCAGTCTCCTGGAGACTATAACTAAAATGTACGTTTTCCCCGCAAACTTTTAATGGTCTGCTCACAGAGATAATGCAAATTCATTAAAAACTCTAAAAGAAGAGATGAAGAAAAAAAGGAAGGAAGCAAGAAATGAAAACATGAAGGAAGGAAGGAAGTAATTCTAAAGGAGAGAGGGAGGGAGGGAGGGAGGGAGGGAGGGAGGGAGGGAGGGAGGGAGGGAGGGAGTGAGGGAGGAAGAAAGAAAGAGATATAGAAAAAGAGAGATAGATAGATAGATAGATAGATAGATAGATAGATAGATAGATAGATAGATAGATAGATAGATAGATAGATAGATAGATAGATAGATAGATAGCAACACATGCTTATAATGAAATACGTACTTTATGAGCTTTTGTCACCTTCAAAATGAAGGGTGCAGTTAATTCTGAAGGAACATGTTCAATCTAAAGAATGTCATTCATTTTGTGATATAGATATGTTTTGGTATGGGTAATGATGGCTAGAAGTGGACCTGCTCTCTGCTTGATTGACCTCTCTGACCCTCCTTTTTCACATAAAACCTGTGATTATGTAAAATAGGACTTACAGTATACGGTGAGATGTTGGGGCTTTCATTCTGATTGAAGCTGAAGATTTTTGTGGAATTTTAACATAATTAGATAAACTTTTACCGTGTTCTAGGGCGTGATTTCTGCCAGTTACACATTATTGTAGTAATTGAAATAACACAGCAACCCTTTTACTTTTAATAGTGTTACCAAACAATATAATAAATCCCTCCTCCAATCCTACCTTCATCCCGCCCCCCCTCCCTTCCCCCCTCCTTTCTCCCCCTCCCTTACGAGGGGCTATATATATATTTATCGAGGATGGGGAGGCGACTATATTCGAGGTTGGATCGACTCTATCATATTGGGTATGCCTATTCTTTTTCACGGCTTATGCAAGAAATGATTTACATGTTCACCCAGTTGGGGCCCTTATTATGTCTATATATGTATCTGTGATGATATGACAATGTCAATAAAAGATTATATATAAATATTATTTTGGACAGGCACCTTACTGCTTACCTGCTCCGTACCCCTATTCGGGGGGGGGGGGAGGTGGGTTTTATTTGGAATGCAATAAATTAACTTTGAAAGGTCCCAAAAATTGTTTTAGTGAACATGCAAAATCAGCTCCCTGTGAGTGCAAAATATAGATCTATGTATTGACTAATATACTTAATGAATTTCCAAAGGTCAGGATCTAACCTACATGTATGTAGCAGTACTGATATGTAGTTATGTAAAATCAGGCTACTGGTATTCACAGAAACGGGCAGAAAGGAACGGAACACCTAATAGTTCAATTGAAGCCAACTTTTAGAAAGGCTTTTGTTTGGCACCTTGCTTGCATGTGATGGGCTTGAACTAATTAATTGCAGGCCATTTAAACTTGAAAGGGAGGACTGGCACTGAGTGTGAAATGTAATGGCCATTGAGATCTGAATGGGTTGATACATACTGTATTGGAGTAAAGTAGGACTATACTAATCTTCGTGTGTATATGCCCATGACAGTCTGGTAACTGTCATGATATGTCAACATAGGCCCGTACGTACAATTTATCTATGACCAGTGGCAATCAATTGATATTTGTTATATATACCCTCTACTGAAAACATATCACACTGTCCATAGATCTAAATTCCCTTTCTGTTCACATTTATCACGATTGGCACTTATCCAGGTGAATGAAAGTTACTGGATCCCGTTCCGTGAATTACCATTATAGCTACATGATTAATAAGTTGGACCACCTCCTCCAGCATGTATTGCACAGACTGTAGGACCGGTGCTACATGATTAATGGTAATCCACCAAACCGAACGGAATGGAACGGAACCAGTGCCACAGAGTCAAATTGGTAGCAAGTCCTATTGAAAGAGGAGCAACTGGGTGATGCAGCCCCCATACGAAATCGCAATTTCAATGGCTTGTTACAGGTGATTGGAATAAGATAAACCATGCAACGAAAATACACCATTATATATAATGGCTGTCTTTTAGTTCACATGGGAAGTTTCGGGTGCCTGAGGCAAACAAATGAGGGAGCCTTGGGTGAGTAAACAGAGGTCCAAAACTGACCCAAAAGGAGGGGGGACCTCGAGGGCAGGCCTATTGGCCAGCCTACTCAGCCTGGCCAAACCTTGTCCCCATGCAGACATGCTTCAGGTTCACCCGCCTCCCCACTCCCACTATAAATCTGTTAATAAATTTCAATATTTCATAATTAATACATGGCTACCTAGAATATATATATCTATCGAATAAGACATAAGACAAAAGATTTTATTTACCTCACGAAAAACATGAGATTACAAAATAAACATAGGCAGATAAGAACATAAGCAACAGCAGAAACAGCATCAAATCAGTATAATTAAATAACTGAGAAATAAACAAAATCTATAATTCTACAATGCTCTCTATAGTAATCTCAACATTATCTTTGTTATCATTCGGCATACTGAAGTTGGCAAACAATGATTTACAGCTATCGACGACCCCATCGTTTGAACTTCAACATGGAAGTCTTTTACAATGTAAGTTCATTATGTACAGATAGATTTCCAGTAGTTTTACAACCCTACAACATTTATAGAATTGTCAGTATTTCAATTTATAACCACCCTCTTTTTTTTCAAATTCTGTGAATTTCTATTACCCCAGATTTGGATCTTCTCCACACGTGACCCCAGGAGCCTGCTTGTCTAATATTGATATAAGTATAATGGCACTTTGCAAGCTCTCTGAAGTCTCCCCTGGACAGAAAAATAAATAAGCTAAAAACAATGCTTTGTAAACGTTGTAAAACTGAACGGCAGAAAAAATTATAAAAAACTGATGCTGTGGTGATTGATAGATAGATAGATGGATAGATAGATAGATGGATAGATTGATAGATGGATAGATAGATAGATAGATAGATCAATGGACAGACAGACAGACACACAGATATATAGATGGATAAATAGATAGATAGATAGATAGATAGATAGATAGATAGATAGATAGATAGATAGATAGATAGATAGATAGATAGATAGATTGATTGATTGATTGATTGATTGATTGATTTAGGTAAAGAAAGGCTGAAAAATTGAAAATAGATAGATAGATAGATAGATAGATAGATAGATAGATAGATAGATAGATAGATAGATAGATCAGCCTGTCCTCCAGCTAAATTCGGACATATTTCTCACTGTCAAATGACCCTAAATACAGACAATAGGTCTGAATGTGCCACTTTTCAGACAATATCTCCGAATTTAGCCTATTTCAGCATATAGGTCCGTTTCTAAACAAGCCCTGTAGATAGCTGGCCCAGTAGCCAGTGAAAAGGCAGAGATGCTGGCTTTTTATTCACTTTATGCTTTAGTAAAAATGCCTTCAAAATCATTGAAGCATCCTATTGAAAAGAAAAAGATTTAGAATGCGTATTATAAATGGGATAATATCTAAATTCCAAATGTGCAGGCCAAACAGACCTATGAACCCGACAATCACATTTTGATTTCCACAACTAACATCAGGGGGGAATCACATGGATGTGATGCTTTACCTCCTGTATTTCTGCACCTCATTTGTCGTTTTGCCTGTAAACTATTTATATTCATCTGAGGCTATTACTGAGTCACATTTTATTTTCCATAAATAATGTATCAATAATAGGGTTATCAGTGATGGAAATTGGGGAGGGGGGGGGGCTTGGGGGAGCTGAGCTCCCTTGACCAGAAAACTGGACGAGCTATTCCCTGCAACAGCTCCAATAATGATCAATGGTGAAAATGCGATTTCCTGTTCACTTTTTCTGTCCTCTACTCACTGGGGCTCTAGGTACTATCCCCCCCCACCCTAGGCCCAGAATTACCACGGGAAGGGGGAAGTAAAGAAAGGAATTGGGTTTTGTAAAAAAAGGTGAAATAGCGATATGTTTAGTGCATTCCAATACAACCCTTTTGTGGCACTTTTTCTGGATCCATACCTGCATTAAGTATGTTTGAAAAAAATTGCCGGGGGAGGGGGGCGGCTCATTAATACCTCCACCATTGGAGGGTGATTTTTTGCTTAATAGAAATATGAAGGATTTACTCAAATTTAGGGAAGTGGGCTCGGGCCTGTTGCCCCCCCCCCCCGACATACTATAGAGTATAGATGGGGATGTTATGCATTGCAGGATTTCAGAAAATCATGATTGCATAATCCAATATTACTATTCTGTGGTATGGGTGTTCAAATTCCATATTTGAATGATAGAATGATTGATTTTGAGCATACAAACGATGTCTGATACAAACATATAGCAATAATTGTTGTGATGGACATTGGAACAATTGATCTCTGAAAACATCTTAATATCATAAATTAATTTTAAATTTGGTTGTTCTAATAGCAAAATCTGCAAGTTATATCAATTAATATCCCATCACTCCTGCATGTTCCATGCATGGCACCCCTTTTGTTTCATTGATACACCCGCATATATATAATTGGGGTATCTTATCAACCCTCTTTTGTTAAAATGTGTATAATAGCATGGAACTATTAGTATAGTTGACCTGGTTACATATTGGCAGTAATACACTTATTATGATACATGTATAAATATTATACAAGACATTTAATTCGAGGAAGTTTAATACAGGCCTGAGAATGAATACTGATATGTGCACAAAATATTAGGAAATTAATTTCTGTTTAATCATATTTGATGTAACATAACTCATTGCATAGGTCACACATGTAACAAAAAAAAAAACAATTTTCTATAGCTCATTGAATCAGTATTTGCATTATAATGGTAGCTAGATAACCTGCATAATTAAGTGCTTTTTGGAAAACCCAGTCATGTTCGCTGGAAGTCTTGCATCTAATAAGAGGTGCGTTTCGTTGCTGACTGGGGTATGCTATTTGTGATAAACTGGAATGCCTTTTTAGGCTATCTGTAGTGCTTTAACTGCTTACCGTTTTTTACATGTGTTGAAAATAAGAATGAATTGATATATAAATACAAACAATTAAAAACAATTAATAATTCAGGAACAAGTGGTTCTGTGTGTGCACTCCTAAATAAATTTCAAAATTCATTGTGTACAATAGCTTATATTGGTCAATGATAATTCACTTTCAAAATCATTTGTATGCTCAATCCAAGGGGGGAGGGTTGGTTGTGGTAGCGTGCTAGCTATATAGGCCGCCAATCGCTCGGTCCAGGGTTGTGATCCAGCTCTTCCTAGGTCACCTTGGCCAATGTTGGGCGGCTGTTTCATTCTCCTCCTCATTGCCGTTTCCTCCTAGTGTCCTAATTAGCTTACCTATTGCATAAATACAGGACATAAAGCTCAAATCATCCATAAAACAACCACCCCCCCCCCCGCCTCGCACTCCTGAGGCACCTTATAGAAGGAGCCACATGTGGCTTGCTCTCTTACCAAAAGATGAGCAACTGTAATTGCAGTTGAGCATTGGTACTATTTGGTAGAGATCATGTGCATGATCTGTGGTATTGGTGCAGTTTAAAGTTCTAATCTTACACATAGCACTGAAAATATGTGTAGGTTTTCCCATGGCTTGGACAATATTTCCCTGACATTGCTACTGGAGATTTGATACCATTTTCTTGCTTTTGTCATATATGATTCTCTGACATCTTCCCTAATTTCATAATATGTTTAGGTAAGGGACAAAAAAGACCTGGACATACGATATTCTATACACATTTGTTCAGTGCATTTAAAATATCGCCCCAATACTGCAATACCTGTAAGCCTACTAAGCCCAGAAGAATCTTAATCATCTTTCCAATTACATTTATTCAGCTCAGCGTCCACATATAACTGAAGATTTATAGATACTCCAAAAAATCAGTTAAGATTCAGATTATACGTATGAATATCACTAAATACCGACAATACCTCCGAAAAGTGGCACATTCAGAGCCATTTGCTGAATTTAGGTGTTTTTGACACTAAGACAATATGTCTGAATCTCCTGGATGACATGTTGCAGCGATAGATAGATAGATAGATAGATAGATAGATAGATAGATAGATAGATAGATAGATAGATAGATAGATAGATAGATATATAGATATATAGATAGATATATAGATAGATATATAGATAGATAGATAGATAGATAGATAGGTTAGGTAGATAGCTAGATCAATAGATAGATAGATGGATATATAGATAGATAGATAGATTTGTTTGTTAATCTTTGAAAAGTCTTGAATTTGGTTTTTTTTTAAAGTGCCCACATCCAAACAGCTTAACATAGCTTTAAAAACCAATTTCGAATTAAGGTATGGCCATGATATTTGCCCCGAATTTGCTGAATATCCAGTTCCATGGTCTGACAGGTTTCACCAAGAGATATTGTGAGTTGCCTGCATCAGACAAAATTAAATGAGAGAGCTTCATAAAGCAGAATCATGACCAATGAAAATGAAGTCAAACATCATCGCATCAAGTCCATCAGAGTCCAGTCCAATGTTTGGATTTCACGAAAAATTATTTTCAAATGTTTCCTTTGCCTAATTTAAACATGTTTATGCATTCTGTTGGTTTTGACTAGAATTTTAACCAAGTTGGCGTTTTACACATTTTGTTTGTCTCATCTTTTGCAATGAATAAAGTTGTTGTGTCATAGGGTATGTGGGGTTAAAGAGCTTGGCCTAATATGTAGGACATGTTAAAAATAGTTCATTCAGACCAATAAACCTTTTGGTCAAAATTATTTTACATTTTGTCTTGAATTTTGTCAAGACAGGTTGCTTCTGTGCATTCATTCTGCAAACAGAGATTCCTTCTCCTCCTCCACTTTTCAAGGCGGCACCTCGGAGGGGAGGGGGAGGGGGAGCGACTGAATCCGGGGGGGGGGGGGGGCGAGACTGTTCCGCAGGAGGTGTCAATTAAAGCTGATTGAAATCAGGAATATAGGCTACTGGCTACTGAATTCAACAATAGATGGATAGATACAGCTCATCTTCGACAAAATCTTGGAAGTACATGTATCATAAAGAAACAATTTAAAAGGGGATTAAAGAACCCTAAAGCTATTGACCGACTTGTGACCGACTTATGCTCAGCCAGGATGAACTGTTTTACAACCATGGCCTCATTTACACCTCCTTCTTACCTACACTGGAAGCTAACTATACACTGGTCCATTTGTTTGGCAATTTATAGAAACAAAATAAAAATAATTCTCCCACGAATGTCACGAGAAAACAACTTTTAGACAAACAAGAACCTGGAATTGTTAATCAGTGTCAATTGAAAATTAAAGAGAGAAACTGTTCAAACATGATAGTCACAACACAGATTAATAACATCAGTGTTCTTGAAATAAACTGCTCACACTTAAAAACGCCCACCTATTAACACAGCTTTAAAACTAATTTCTAATTGAGATATGACCATGAAATTGTGCATTGATGTGACCGAATACCCCGGCCTAGGATCTGGAAAGTCTCACTGTAAAACGTTGAGAATTGGCTGTGTCAGGCAACATTTTGTCAGACTGCAAAAACCTAATTCACAACCAATGTAAATCGAGGCAGAAAACATTTTTGCATTAAGTCAATTAGAGTCCAACTTTTCGAGTTCACAGACAATGAAAGTGGTTCCCTTGGCCCCTTCAAGCATTTTCACTGCATTTTGTTGGTTTTTGGTTCATTTCAGCCCAAATTGGTGTTTTTCGCATTTTGTTTGTCACATCTTCTTCAAAAATGTTGTGCCATAAGCCTGGATAATTACACCAATGTGACAATTTGTTGCAACGCAATCTTGTTGGACTTCTTTGATGACAATTTGAAATTATTAACATCTGGATGTGGTGGGTATTCTCCACACAACAGCCTCGTTCAACTTTGTGAATACCAAATTTGAAACAACCATGCACAATTGTCTCTGGCTCTTTGAAAAACCAACAGATTTTCTTCAAACTTTCCATATCTCTGGCCAAGCAGTAAATGAGCATGCGCGGAAGGTTACAAAGAATTATTTTGAGTAGTTTACAAGTTCTTCCTCTTTTAATAGGTGTGCGTTTTTAGGTGTGAACAGTTTAGTTCAAAATGTTTGCATTGCTTATTGAGTTGCCAGTTGGACACCTCTTTTGAATATACAATGAAAAGTTTGTTACACTGTATCCATCTATATTTTATTATTATTACACTGTATCTATCTATATAATACATATATACTTATTATTTCAAAAGTGTTATCATTGCGCATTAAGTAAAAGTAAACAAGAAGTCAGTTCTCATACCGGGTTTATACAATAACCTCAGATGAACCATGAAGCAATTAAAATTGTTCAAAAGGATGAAAAAACAACCCTGTCGCACAAATTGCCAATGGGACAGCTTTTTTTCAGCATAAATGCTTCATATTATTAATTCATGTATGTTTTTTGCTACTCCTCCAAAACTACTCATTGCCCAGTCATGAGTCATGAAAACTTGCAAGCAGCTATCTTTCACTTCCTGTAAACACCTTATCTGGGTTTGGTTCTTCAAACTTACAATTTTTTATCAGTGCTAATTTGCCATTTATGGCCCAGCAATCGTTAATTTTATCATACTTACACTCTTTTATCCCAAAGGTGTCCAAAATATACAATGTAACATCCATACATCATTTCCCAGAATTTCCCACTGATGCTGCTGTATCATGTTACTACATTTTAAAAGATCTGAAACCCTATATATAATCATTTATATGTCATGACCCAGTTGCACCTGCTTCTTACCACTTAATTATAAAAAATAAAAATCACTTATCATTTCCGTAATCAAAATTTCTTAACATTATTCAATATTAATTTATTCCCCTTACACGGGTAGTGGGCTAGTACTGTAAAAGAAGCCACACTGCACAAGCCAAGCCATCTTTCCATGCACCATGCACTTTGAATTGGCTCACAACCCCCCCCCCCCCTTTCCATGCCCTGGCCTGGACAGTAAATTCCATTGCAGTCCTGGCGAAACAGTTAGCACTTCAGTTACTATCTGTGTTGGTTGAAAAATGTCCACTTCAATGCTAGATATACCTTCCACGATGTAGGGGAAGTATTGTTCCAGTATATCTAGACACCTGATTAACATGATTAACCACATGTCCCCAACCAGAAACTGCTGTTGTCACCGTGTAGCTCACTATTTGCTGTTTTTGTAATGACTTGTGGGTCAGTACGAGTACTGACCTTTTGTTGTGAATAAAATATATAGATTCATATTCATAAAACGAATACAAGTCCAATTTGCGTAGTTGAAAAAAAAAAAGTTGGAATTCTTGAATGTAAAAAATCTTGACGTATATTCTTTTGAAAAAAAAGGATTAACTCTGTCCTTTCTTGTTTCAAATTATATGGGCCGTTATGTCACTGTTGATTTAGTTATGAATATTTCAAAACAAAAACGCACAGTTTGATACACTTATTAGTGTGTAAGACATAAACCTCCCCACTGCCTATATATAATTATAATGAAGTAAATTTTGAAATTGATTGTAACAATATGACAGAAAATATTGGAAATGTTTAGTTTACAGATTGTGTCAAAATATGGGTATCTGAATATTTAGTTAAAAATTTACAAACTCCATAAATTTGACTAAATTTGATAAGAACTTTGTCCATGCACAATTTTCTAATGGCCCTAATCCATCAACTTAGTCCCTTTGTCAAGCAACTTGCCATTCACAGCTGAACAAATTCACAATAGAGACAGATAGATCTATCCATCTATCTATCCATCTATTCGGATGGATTAGGGCCATTAGAAAATTATGTTGAATCCCTTGTACCTGCCATGGTTGAATGAAGTAAAGAGTTTTTTTGGTTGGGCCTACTGCCTGACATTTGTGTAAAGAAATAAAAGAGAATAGTTGGGAATTGTGGAATGAAACAAAAGTTTAGCAAATGAGATCTATGTTTTTGAAACAGATAGAAAAAGAAGGGCGTCTGTATTTAGCGGAACGGAATTAACGGAATGGTATATATGTATTCGGTGGAACTGTAAAATGCGGAATTGTAAATTGCGGAACTGTAAAAAAGGAACTGTAAAAAAGTAACTGTAAAAAAGGTACTGTAAAAAAGGAACTGTAAGATGCGGAACTGTAAATAATGGCACTGTAAAATGCGGCATTTCAATAGTGGAAGTATGTAGAGGGCTCAGTACTGCATAGCAATCAATGCTTCATTTGAAGGGGTGTCACATGACTTTCAGGTGCCAATTGCAACTCTGTTAATCTTGAACTTTTTATGGCATTTCAAACCCTTAATTGCCATTTGTAGGGCAATGTTCTTTGTAGGCCTATCAAGGGATGTGGTATTGTTGATTTCAAATCTAATAGTAATTTTCTTTGTTGACTGTCTAGTCATGATAAAGTTCTATAATTGTCCATAATTTTCCTAAATAATTAAGTTCAATGGCTTTTGAGTAAAATAACAGATTCATATGTAATATGCACTGAGTTAAAGTTGAACATTTTTTCAAGTTGAACTCCCACAATTTTGGTCAAGCAAGTGGAATTCCAAATGCGACTTGCTTACAGGTATACTTTAACATTGGAACCATAAAGGCTGTATTTTTAGTCAGTGTTGATAGAAGGCCATTTGATTTGTCACATCACAGGCAAAACAATCTCTGTTTCATGTGGGGTATGTTCAACTCAACTGCCTATCTTCTTCAATGCCTACTAGTACCCAAAAGGGGAGGCCCAAGCCTTGAGTAGCCAGGGAAGGTAGAGTAGGTCGGGGCAAGAAGCCCGGGTTAGGTGAGAGGCCCCCCCAGGCTTATATCCAAACTTACATTTTTGGTGCGTTTAGCTATTGATAGGATTGAAGCTAGAGGCGTTTTAGGTGACGTCACTAATTTTCAGGGCAAACAGCACCAAACCATAGTAGAAATTAAAGAAACAAAAAAATGTGCATGGTTTTTGTAACTTTGACTAATTCTTTGAAAGGGGTTGTCAGAAATAACTTCGGAAATTTTTTAAAGTATAATGGATATCTACATTGCTTCACTTTATGACTATCACATAAATATGATTTGGATCATGTTTTTTGCATTTTAGTTTGAAATATAGAGGTCAAATTAAAATATGCGGGTTTGGGGCGAGAGGCCCCACATGATATGGGGCATGAGGCCCCCTTCACTGGGGGGTCGAAGCTGCTTCAGGAACCATTATTAATGTGTACTTTACCTTAAATCTTGATAGAATAGCTAATTAAAATAGAAAAAAAATTCGGCCCGAAATTGAAACCGGGGAAAAAATATCAAAAAATAAAAGTATGAACAGAAAAATTCTGAAATTCAGAAAAAGTGAATAGAACACCTTGAAAAGGATGGAAGAACCCTAAGAAATAACTTTTAGGCTGAATGCGCTCGCAAAAAAAATTGCCATAGGATTATAATGGGGGGGCTTCTTGCCCGATGGGTGGGGTAAGAAGGCAATTTAATTTTTTTTACAAAAATGGCCATAACTCCTTTATTAAAATTGGTAGACATTTGTTTCACTAGTTATTAGTAGAGCCAAGTGATCCCTTCCTGACAGCATAAGCATTCAAATAATCGCCCATAAAAAGTAGGTCAAATCGCACCTCGAAGTTAAGGGGGGCCGCATGCCCCGACCTACTCTACATGTAAAATTTTGAGGTGAGACATTGAGTATAACTAGAGATAATTCCCGGATCTTATCATTTTAATTGTGAGATTACTATCAGGAAAGGTATAATAGGTAGCTTTTCAGTGCTACTACTCTTCCATACTGAAGTGATACGTTTTCACTGGATGGTGAGAGCAGAACACGGACCATAGCCCCCCCCCCCCATCTCCTCTAAAACTAGATTTCATATCGCGAAGCGGAATGAAAGGAGGTGGCCATTCAACTTGGATGGCAGAACATAATGGTCTTAATCTATATTCATGAAACTTAAAAATGCTAACTGATGTGTTCTGCCTGCATCTTGGTGTGCATGGTCAACATGATGGCACTTTTGGTCTGCATTCTAAGTTGAAATGGGCAAATTTGTATGAATAGAAAAATGTATTAGTTCAGACCTCTATAAGAAGTGTCACCTAGTGTGACTTGCAGTAAATTTATATGTGACCTGCTCCACCAAAATGGGTTCAAAGTCGGCCTCCTATCATATTTAGTTATGAAAAAGACTTTATTCTACTGGAATTGAGCTTCAAAATGATGTTTAGTATGTTTTGATATCTCCATCCAATCCAAAGATATGGCACCCCCAACATTGATGATATGAAACATCAAACTGTCAGAAAATGGGATTGGAAATTCCCGCCGTTGCAATGAAAGAATTAAGGAAATCAAGAAGGATGACCAATTTGAATAATTTAAAAATCAGTTTTTGGTTAAGATGGTCTCAAATAATCAAAGCAAATTACTTTTGCTAAAACGTGGTACCAACAACTAAAAATCATCAAAACGTGACCTTTTGACACATTTTGCTAATTTCTGAAAAATCTAGAATGGCTCCTTTAACTCATTTTGGTGGAGCAGGTCACATATTGGGATCATGATATGAAAGGGTGCCTTTTGTCAGTTTTGTGTTCATTTGGCCTGCATCTTAACACTAATCTATATTTCATCCAATTGAATATATCTCCATGAGGCCTAAATTAATACCTGAAAGTTGCTTTGTTACTCAAGAAGTAAGTGTTCACTCTCAGGGGGTCAGATTTTTCTTTCTTTCTTCTTGTTTTCTTTTTTTAAATAATTTTTCTTTACCCTTTTATTGTTGTTATGTCCTAATTTATTTTTAACTGTATATTTCATATGTACGAATAAAGACTAATAATAGTAACAGATATATTATTTCCATAACAACATAAGAGTACATAAAATACAGAGAAAAGAATTAGAAAAGAACTAGAAAAGCATTATTATGTAACTTCTGTATTGAAAGCGCTAATTCAGTAATTGGCATCAGCCTCTAATTGGCTAAATTGCACTTCGAGTGTCATAGTGCAAAAGGGAGAACTTTTAATATTGTAAAGACAACATTTAAAGTGCAATTAATTTCAAATCTGGTAATCATGGATGGTGGGCCTAGGGAGTGTCATGAATTCATTATGGGTTAATGCAATCAATAAAGACACCTACATTTGGATGACATTCTTGAATACTTCCAATGCATAGCTTTGCTTGGAGTTGCCTGAGACTGATCGTCCGCATTTTACGGCTGTATGACCCGCAGTTTACGGCCGTATGGCCCGCATTTTAGGCTGACCCCTCCCAGCGCGAAATTGAAAGATTTTAGTCGATCTGCAGAGTCCTTTTCTCGGAAAAAAAGGGAATTTGCAAGCAAGCATACTCAAGTTAGTAAGCAAGGACAACTTGGTGAGTACCCATATGTAAAGGTTAATAAGATAAAAGGCCAATGCCGACACTATTTAATGGTTAAATTGGCCCCAGAAACCCCAAAAACAAACCAAAAGTTTAATCCTCCAAAACCTGCATTTTGACAATTCGTACGGAAACAAACAGAGGAGTGGCCACCTCTGAATAACAATGTTATTTGGCCACCACAGTTTGTTTATTTATCTAGCTGAGAAAACAAAATTGTGCAAAATATTGTATAGTATTTCATGGGATTAGATCCACAGCGCTGATTGGCTGGTTCTTAAATCAGTATGTTTAAAGGTTAATTTGGTCCATATTTGACTTATCCAGACTGCATTTTGTTATGGCATCTGAAACTGCATTCCCCCAGGGAGGCAGATCTGTATATAATTAATTACTTATAGCTGAAAGACAAACATTAAATTTATACGGGTAGATAGAAAATGTAGACAGATAGACAGATAGATAGACAGATAGATAGATAGATAGATTAAAACTGCTGAGTCATGCTGATCAAAGAGATCAGTTGCGTGCATAATACTTAATTTGCAATCAGGCCCAGAGAGGTCACTGAGTGTAAAAGATCCAAATTTTTTTAATAAAATAAAATTCAACAGAGACTCGCACAGAATATATTTGACCGGGCATATATTGATTGTAAAAGTGGGTTAAAATTTGTTTATACCCCTTGTATTTATACACTTAATTTTTCACTAAAATTTCTTGGATGCAGCTCAAGTATAACTTATTTATAAATAAAACAGAAAGCAATTTAAGGAGATGTACTCAGGTCCTCGTAAAAGCTAAAGCATGTCATACATGCAATCATATGAAAAGAAATGTTGCAGGTTAAACTTGCCATTTTTCGGCCTAGTCAATCACTATTTATGCATCAACCTCAGGGAAACTTGTGCCCAATCAAAAAGCAGGAGCATGGTTCATGGTGGATCGATTGAAATCAACCTAACACTTGTCCACTGTTTTAAATTGATATCCATGAGCAGTTTATCATTTTATTTATAACTTTCATCTGAGCAGCGTTTTCAGTTCACAGTTAGGCTGAGATTTTTTTAACCCATTGCTATTAGTTTGCAATGTATCACAGTGTTAAAAAATAATTAATTCATTTTTCATGTCAGCTTGATCTTTGGTCCGTCTGAACTGATTTTTAATGAAATTTGTGAATATTATATTTGCATTGGCATGCATGAATGGAATCTCACAGCCATCATAACTTGTTATTATACCATTCGACACCTCTGTCGGCCAATGACATGCCAGTATTAAAGGAAAATAATTCCTATGTTCTTTGTTGCCAAGTTATCCTTTCATGTTTTAGTGTTAGCGGGTTTGTCTCAAGGTATAAGCCAGTTATTCACCATGGGATCAGGAATATGTGTTTATCACACCTCGGGCTAAAGCCCTCGGGTGATAAATCACATATTCCCTCTCCCGTGGTGAATAACCTATACTTACTTAATGAGAGGAGTCAGTTGACCGGCCTGGCCAAGTCCAAGAATACACACGGATCACACTCTTTCTGCCTGTGGTCATATAAGCTGACTATATGTTAGCCTATATGACAAATCAAATGCCTTTTTTTCCACCCATGAAGTTGTGCCGAGACTATATCAGATTCAGCTTTACATTTGTTGACATTTTCTATAATCTTCGGCAGCTTAGTGGCCGTGTAAAATGCTTAATTAGAGTTATATAACTGAAATAACCAACAAAATACTTATCTGGCATGATCTGAGAATTATTGTATTGATAATTGAATTGACTAAAAAGGACATAGTTTACTATACAGGCTTATTTGTATTAATTGAAAATTCAGACTGAGATGAAATATCCTGAATTTGAGTTATCTATATTTCCTAATAAAAAATAATCTATTTTATCAGAAGTTCTTCACAGCAAGTACAAATTCTCTGAAGTTATGTGAATTGCTCTTCAAGAATGTTTATCATACTGACACTTTAACAACCAGATTGTCATTTTCATGACACTTGAATACCAATTAGATGACACTTGAAAACCAATCAGACAAGTGCTGACACATGTGCCAATTGAACACAATAAGAAGGGTAGGCCTATCTTGCAACCCAATGCCAATTAAAGAGCCTAGACCTCCAGGTTAGGGTAGTTAAATCAATAAACGAGGTAAAAAAATACAAATTCCGCATTTTACAGATTCCGTTCCGCCGATTCCGCATTTTACAGATTCCGTTCCGCATTTTACAGATTCCTCATTTTGCTATTCCGTTCCGCGAAATACCGATTCCGTTCCATTCCACATAATACTGGCGCCGGACAGGAGTCAGAAAGAGGTATCAAGGGTGTAAATTATCTTAAGGACTGTGCAGCTGTGAGCTGTTGATTGAACTTCACGATCACCAAGATAGACCTATAGATAGCTTGGTCGAAAAGATATGCAAAAACAAAGACAAATAGATTCAATCTCCAGACGGCCAAACCTGCTTGACTCCCAATTTATGTCATACTGGTCAGAATTTCCCATGATTCAACAGAAAAGAAAGAATTCGAAGAGCAGGGATTGGAGGAATTAGTAGTAGGATGTGTAGAGAGACGACATCTTTATCACTGGTAAATGCTAGTGTTTGACTACTGCTTGATTAATTTTGTTATTTTGTTGTTTTTTTAGGAGCACCTGACCCTCAAAGAATCTCAAGAGTACTGACTGAGGGAAAACAAATGGATGCTGCAACTGAAGATATCTCGGACTGTGAAATAGAAGATCTTTTAGTAAGACTTGACAATTGGCTTCCTTCACTGGAAAGACTTATCTCGGAATTTACCGAAGATGACTTGTCAGAGGTAGAACTTGGGGATTTACAAAGAGAACTTAAACAAGTAGCAAGGAAGATGAGTAGAAAGAGGGATAAGTTGCGGACTGAATTGACAAATCAGATAGAACGCTATCAAGCTCCTGTTGCAAGAACTGGCCATGTCGGACGTCCACACTACGAAATAACTGCTGAACAGTTACTGTTGTTCCACCGGCTTGGATTTACTTGGACAGCCACAGCACGGTTTCTTGGTAAGCTCACACTGTTCTAATTTGCTTCAAATTAAGAAAACAAAACCAGAATAATGAGCAGATGGTGTAATATGGAGTTCATTGTGACAATTTATTATCACTGGATATACACATTAAAATATTAGCCAAAAAAAATCAGAACTTTCATGGGAATTAGCATTTAAATAGGTCAAATGAAAAATTTAAGTGTCTAAGGGACGGGACGTGCACACTACATCATTAATTTCTACCCTTAATAGGGTCAATGTGGGCAATATCACCCCCCCCCCCCCAACCTTAATGGCCATTACAGCTTCGGATATTTTTGAGATTTCCAATATGGGTCATTCCATGCAAAATAATCCCGAGCCCGCATTCTGACCTTCTCAGATTTTACCGAAAAAATTCACACATGTTTTTAAATCTACTAGCATAGTACCCGTGAGAATGCATATATATAAGGGCCAGTCTTTGAAGACATTGGCCCCTCCCTTGGCTCCCTCCCTCCATTGGAGTCCAGGGAAAACAGAACAACAATCAGTAGTACATGAGAGACTCAAAGCTAGAATTGATAGTCGTGCTTGAATGACCAAAAAGTACATCGGTATAATAATATGAACAGTTTTGAGAAAGCAGACCCACTTATGGTTGTTGTAAGGTGTGAAATAAAGTTGCTTGCAAATGTGTAGTTGTGGGCATTGAGTAGTTTAGGAGGAGTAGCGTAAAGCATCCATGAATTAAGGGTATGATATCACGGGTGGATTCCAAAATTTCAGGTGCCTGTCTGATATATGACAGTTTTGAAATTGTGAATTCTAAAAAACCATGTAGGTAATATATGAATTATAAACTTTTTGTGCAATTTAATGTGATCCTAGACATTCCATAACTCTTTCTGCCAGCTACAGAAGCAGAAATTGTGAATTTGATGTTTCAGGCTCTCCTTTACTTTTTAATTTTTTCTCAGATTATGACAAGCTGTATCATCACAAGTATTTCAGTAAACTTTCAATATTTAACAAATTCATAGAACATTGGTTCGGAGGTTCACACATAGAAAATATTTAAGCATACCTCAGTTCATAAAAGTTTTGGACCATTTTAAACATGATTTCATAATAAGATACCTGAAAATATGGGGTATTATAACACCTGATCGACCATGTGGACACTTTACTAAGGTTTTAAAATTTTTGCTGTCCTTGTAAGCTTATGATCCCTAGGTGTTGCTAATTTGCTGGATGTGTCTCGATTCCTTCATATCTTTTAATCTTTTTTCTACAGTTCAATGGTGTCATTTTCTCCTTGTTATTTCTGCATGTGAAAGTAACTAACTCTACAAACATGCTAACAAAACATCCATTGTAAGGTAGCACTTGATATTAATCATACAAATATATGAATTTAGTGTCGTCAAACCAAAATAATTTTAATATATGAATCCTTATGGGCTTAATATAAAAATAGTATCAAATAACTTATGAATTTCGAATTTTCAAAGTTCATTGCTTTTCAAACACTTGCTTTGTGATTTATGAACGAGAATGGTAATTTATGTGTTTCACCAGTATGCTGATGCGCAATAAAAATTCTTACTAGCAACAAAAAGTAGGGGAGAGCGGGTTACAGTGAGAGGGCAGGCACAGTGAGACAAAGCCCGTAGTGTCTAACTCGTACTGTTTACAGATCAACCCTCTTTTGTATAGTGCAAAAAGTAAGCAAGTGAGAGACTGTCCTATATCCTGAATGCCTACACAGCATATCGAGAGTGGAATTTCAATATTTTGGTTTTTAGCTAGTAAAAGTAAATAATTTTGCTAAACAACTTTTTGTTATAATTCCCAAGAAAAATAGTATGATGCAAATCAATTGCCAGGGATCCAAACCTTCATTATTTGTCTTAGTTTAGTGAGACGATGAACCACAATACCAGCCTCCGATAGCATCCGGTCCGCAGGATTCAAACTTTTTATAAAGAGAGCTGCGTCGGGCACAGTGAGACAGTTTGAGGTGGGGCACAGTGAGATATCAGAAATTGCACTCGAAATAACCTGAATGTAATGCATAGCTCACAAGTAACTTTTAAAAACAAAATGCCTGCTGTAAACTACTGATTTTAGTGAGTCATATCCAAAGGGAAGCATCAGAAAGAACTTTAATTAGTATGTAACAGGTGCGGCAGGTAAAATAAGTCATGCATGTGTCCTGTGCGATGAAGTTTCGAAACATGCTCAAAAAATGACCTAAAAAATCACCTAGCCAGCTGCTTTTAAATACGAGTACAGTAGTTTCTGTAGCAACAATTGATAGGACAATTCCGCAGGTCCTGAGGATCGGCGGTTATGGCAGCAGATGCCCTGTCTCACTGTGCCCCGCCTGCTGTCTCACTGTGCCCCGCCCACGGGGCACAGTGAGACACTTAACGAGCATGGACGAAACTCAAAATTTCTCCAAATCTGTAAAAGGTAGGAACCTGAAACTACTGGATAATATTCCCAATGTCAATATCTATAATGTGGACCTGATCTCATTTAACTTGTTACTGCCACCATTTTGGAACACTTGAAAATAAAAAAAGTGTCTCACTGTGCCCCGCTCTCCCAAACGCATAGATTGCTAAACCCAGAGTTTGAATCCCTGGTGCGCACTCCATGTATTGAAGTGTATAAATACCTATGCTCGGCGGGTTTGACCCTCGTTTTTAGGCCCTGGATGAGTCTTGTTGACTTCCAAAATTACCCGAAGTCGATCTTGTTGACCCCTTTTTCAGCAGCGAAAAAAAAAAATCATGAAAATCGAATAATTAGAGGTCAAAAAGTCCATCAAAAATCATGATCCAAACTTGAATTTTGGACCAGATAACAAAGGACCATTTCTGACTAACAAGTTCATACAGCTCTTCTTAATAGACACACTATTAAAACTTCAACAAAATCTTGGAAGTGTCATAAAGGAGGATATGAAACAATTTAAAGAAGATAAAGAGCCCCAAAATATATTGACCAAGTAACCTTTTTCTCATGACCCCAAATGTGTTTTCTTGTCTATTTTACTTCTTAGATACATTTATTAAATGGCTGTAAAGTTGAGTCTTGTTGGGTGCCAATTTTATAGATTTGAGTCTTGTTGGGTGTCAATTTTTACATTGCTCGAGTCCGGTTGGGTCTCACTTTCGCGGCCTTCGCCGAGAATCCCTACCAAAATGTTGGGGGGGGGGCCCCCCCGGGTTTGAATCTGCAACCCTCACAGCCACCCTTGGTCTCACTATGTGGGTTACTGTGGTGTCACTGCTGCTGCTGCTGCAGCATATACACTACCCTCCAAAAGTTTGAATACACCTGGAAAAGTGAGGTTTCTTTTAAAAATACTTCATTTTGAATGGAATATTTGTTTCATGTTTACATCAAACAATATCAGAAGTAACGTTGAAGTCATAGGTTGTCTTTATTTTGTCATTTTCGGTCTTTAAAAAAAAAAAATTAATATGGACTTTCTCCATATCAAATTATGGTATTTTATAAAAATAACGTGCAAGCACTTTAAGCTGCGTCAAGGACTCTCCCTCCATTATATGCCCCAGGTCAATAACACATGTGTTATTCACTGATCAGCGAATATCACATGTGTTACTGACCTCCCTGGGAAAAAAATGTCTCCCCCCAAAGAAAAAAGAAAAAAAAAAAAAATTCCAAAAAAGCCAAATTTCCGAAAAAAAAAAACAATGACAATTTGTGCATTGCTCATTACCCTTCACTTTTTCAATCATAATTTTCCTTCACAACTCAGAGGTGCCACCTGTTAATTGGTTAATTGATAGTTGATATTTCTACATATTTATTTATTTATTTATTTGTTCGTCCTACTCAATAATATTGCCATTTTCAAGTGAAATTAACGTCTATTCTATTGCTAACCGAAATAAATGAGCTCTAAATCCAGCTAAATTGAATCTATGCATCACGCAAATAATTTATAATTACACAGTCTTGTCACAGTTTGATTTAAGCCTATAGGCCTGGCCTGTATCCCCCGGTTCCTCTTAAAAAGATGCGCACGCATCTCGACTAGGCTTGACCCTTGACCAATGAAAGTCAGTCCATTTTTTTTGTGCAAGCACTTTAAGCAGCGCCTGTACAACTTCTCACTATGTATCTATGTATCTATCTTTCTTTCTTTCTTCTATTTAGCCATTTATTTGTTTGTTTCTTTCTGGCTTTCTATCTTGCTATTTATTATTTTAATTAACTATCTATCTACCTGGTTATATATCTATTTATGTATGGATATGTATTTATTTATGTGTCTCTCTGTTAATTGTTGTGTCAGTCTATCTATTTATAATCAATAGTCAATGGATTTGTGTGACAATTAAGGATTATCTGACTATTATAATCACTTGGCTCTTGATTGGCATTGAACTATCAAGCGCGATTCTGAAGTGCAATTAGTGAATTACCCTTCAGTAATTGATAAGATGTAATTCTGGCAACCTCAACTGATCCCTGAAACAGAATTGCTATTGAATATCCCCTGTTTAAACTTCAATTATATCAATTATTTGATTACCTATCGATGTGAATTAAAAAAAACAGGCTTT
The DNA here is from genome assembly GCA_026936325.1 of Platynereis dumerilii. Classification (NCBI taxonomy): domain Eukaryota; kingdom Metazoa; phylum Annelida; class Polychaeta; order Phyllodocida; family Nereididae; genus Platynereis; species Platynereis dumerilii. Next base: position 28,593,204 of record JAPTHN010000005.1, read on the forward strand.
ACAAACTTTTCCCCATGAAAATATGACATTTTTTCACAAAGTACACCAACAATTATTTTGCAAAGGGGAAAAAACATGACATCTTAAATATCTAATATGACCAATTTCCCCACCTTTGGCATTGATGAAACTTGGCCCATCATTTGGTATGAATGTCATCTAATACTAGGTTCTAATATTATTTGGTTGCTATGTTCTAAACACCTAAAATGAATTTAAAAACGATTGACTCCAGGCAGCATGCATACTTCTTTTTCAACAATTTTCGAGAAAGAAGGCAAGAGAGAAATTGGATTGTAGTTTACAATTGTAGTGAAATTATCTTTTTTATAGATAGGAATAATTTTTGCATCCTTCATTCTATTAGGAAAAACTCCTCTTTAAAATATTTGATTGATAAGTGTGGCCAAAGATGAACTAATTTTACTAAGATCTGTTATATTCCCTGCAATTTTCATTGGTATATAATAGGATAGATAAATAGATAGATAAATAGATAGATAGATAGATAGATAGATAGATAGATAGATAGATAGATAGATAGATAGTTAGATAGATAGATAGATAGATAGATAGACAGATAGATAGACAGCCAGATAGATAGATAGACAGATAGAGATTAGTATACACAGGCAACTCACACAAATGTCATGTTAATTTTAGATTGAGACAAAAAAAGTTGCATAAAATAAACTCAATGACAAATAAGGTTGATTATCTATAAAAACGAACATGAATATTGAGAATTAAAGTTTCTCTAGAGATAGGACATCACCTGAGCTTTCTAAAAAGTGGTCTGCCGTTTCTGTATCTCAAATGGATGTTCCTCTTTCAGCTAAATCTCATTAATTTACTGTCCCGGAACTCTGTCCCGGCAATTAGTTCGTCCCGGGCGTCCTGTGTGGTCCCGGGCGCTTGTCCCGGCTTTTAGGTAGTCCCCTGATAGCTTGACCCTTGACCCCCAAAGCAACAGTCCATTTATTTTCGTAATTAATTTTTTTGTTACGGTGGGCCACTAAAATCGACTGGGCTTTAGGAAATATTCCATTGAGAGTGTATTTCAAGTTTGAGTGAGATTGGTGAGAGAGGGCGATTGTGACAGTGCTAACAAGAACAGCCAAAATACTTGTGGTAAGAGCTGCTTGACGCAGCTAAAAACTTGTCAAAGCTACGAAAATGTGAATGAAAAGTTTCAATGGTGCAGACTTACTTATTTGTATATTGTGAGTGTTTAAAAAAAACAGTGCTGCAAAATAAGTGAGTGCACCCAATGGGAGCATGTCATTAAAAAATATATGACATCAACTTAATGTCGCGTAAAATGCTGGAAATTCCAATAGCCACTGTTTAAGCTGTGGAGCGGCAAACATTTCCACAGGTAGTTATCCCAAATCAGCAATGCAATTTAAATGGAGAAAGAGATTCCTTGGCATCAGAATATGTAACATACTTTGCCACTCGTAAAGTGGCAGTAGTAATTGGTTGTCCTTTGTCTTAAACTTAGTTGATGTGATGTTATTTACACCAAATATGCCATTTTTATAAACAAACATTTTTTTAATGCCACTAATATGCAAAGATAACTCATTTCTCAGGTCATTCCAATGTCTGTTTTGCATTGGGTGTACTCACTTATTTGGTGGCACTTTTGCATTTTAATACTTGTCAGTTGCAAAAAATTAATTCGCACATCCTTCAAAGTGTACATGGACATTCTACCAGGTCTATAGGGTACATCATATCATGAACTTGGTGGATTATTTTATTTCATTTGAGTGTCGAGCTCTGAGCAAATTAGTCCAGGAGTCACAGTGGTGTACTCATTTACTGGGGATACTGTATATATATAGAGTTTGTTTTCTTTAATTTGCAGAAATTATATGGAAATAAATCTCACATTAACGTCAGAGGTGCAGGAACAAGGGGGCAGGAACAAGGGGGCGGGGCGCAAGGTGTGACCTTTTGATCTTATAGAAAATACATTACACGTATTACGCATTATTTTATTATTTTTAGGCACGGTTATTATGGACTCTCAGTTTATATGTTATCATATAAAATTGGCGTGAATATGATTTGTCCTTTTTCGTCCGACCACCCCTGCTGCCAGGCACCCCTGATTAACGGTCATAAGTTTTAAACTACTAGTAATACACCACTGAAATTTGGAATCCACCCATGATATAGATTTTAGAACATGTGTGGATTTTTGGGGTAAAATCTGAGACAGTCAGGATCCGGGCTTTGGGTGATTTTGCATGGAATGACACAGATGAAACATGTGCATGCGTTCCAATTGACCATTTTGACCTCATCTGAGTGTATATTGTTGTTGATATTGCAATGGACAAGTTTGCAGGATAATTTTTTGCACATATGTAGTTCAATTATAATGTACTATTAATCCAAAAGTGTAAATGTAAACGACAAGAAATTTCTGGTGCTGCGGTCAGAAGAGAGTCATTATATGTGAAAGCCATGAAATACGAAGCTAAATTATTGATAAGAAGCTGGACCCATTAAATTTTAACCTAATTTCATTCAGTGGACTGTTGATATTGAGACCATCACTTTACAGATTTTGTGTCCTCTCTTGTGCTAAATTCACTTCATGAACATTAGGAAATCAGTCCATCATCATACATCAACTGAAACTTTAAAGTTTTTGTCTATGTTTGCCTGTAGTGTACCAAACTACATACAGCAGTTATCGAGCAGGCTTGGTCGGTTCACTGAGAAGACCCTACATACAGCAGTTATCGAACAGGCTTGGTCGGTTCACTGAGAAGATCGTTTAGACTGAAAGTTAGTTAATGTCCACCCTGACATCTGGGTAGACCCATAAACTGCTTTGCTGACCTTAAAAGTTGACCATTGGCTACTTAAAAACAAAGACATTTCTCCATGGTCAACCAGTTGCAGTATCTTGACTGATATTTTAATGTGATTTTAATAGTTGGTGAGTTGCTTGATGGTTTTAGTCTGGGTATACGTCTTCTCAGTGAACCGACCAAGCCTGCTCGATAACTGCTGTATCATAAACTTTCAGATAGCCCAGACTAAAGCCATCAAGCAACTGACTAACTATTAAAATCACATTAAAAGATCAGTCAAGATAATGCAGCTGGTTGACCTTGGAGAAATTTCTTTGTTTTTAGGTAGCCAATGGTCAACTTTTAAGGTCAGCAGAGTAGTTTATGGTCCTACCCAGGTGTCAGGGTGGGCATTAGCACACTTCCAGTCTCAGTGATCTGCCCAATGAACTGACCAAGCCTGCTCGAAAACTGCTGTAATACATGAAAATATTCAAATATACTTTTGGAGATATGTGAAAAAAAAATCCATGTCTAATAGCTTGACACATGGTGTCTGTATATGTCTTGCAATTAGAGGCCTATGAATAGTAAGAACTGTCTCATCGTTTCTCATGAAATTTGACAGAGCTTTACCATTTACAGAATCTTTCTTTGGTCTTTTATTTTTTCCTTACCATATAGCTCTACCATGTCACATAAACAATGTAATAAATATTGAACATTGCACATACCAAACACCTTGAGCTACATGAGACTGAATGTACTTGTGATTGATGTTCCAACCAATTGGCGAAATTGACTTACATGTAATATAAGGCATTCTAACTGAAGAATTTGTGCAGTAATATCAATTTGTTTATCACAGTGCCTGAAATGGGTGCAAAAACTGGACATCTTGATATTTCGGGTACGCATTCAGCCTAGTATTTTCGAAGTGGGATCAAAGTGCGATAACAAAAAAAGAGGAAATACCTATCCTAAATGCTGGGTTCACTATTTCAGTCCCTCCAGGAAAATATCATGAAAACCTATGCTAAAGAGAGAAAATCTGTATCTGGGACAAACAGTTTACAAGTTTCAAGTATGCGAGGGCAATGGGTTAATCACCTGCCAGGTTTCAATTGACTCCCATAAGATTTATATAAAAACATTTAAAAAGTTTGGCGAGCGACAATTGAACAAGAATGGCAGTATAGACTACCCGTTGACAACATCATTTGCACTTTTTTTTCAATTTTGTCTGTGTCATACAAATTTGCTTTATTAACTTTTAGCAAATCAAACTTATGTCTTTCTTTCGTCGCTTATTGCAGGTGTCAATGTTCGGAGCATATGGAGGAGAGTCAACGAATTCGGGATAGACAGCAGGCAACGATACAGTGATATCACTGATGAAGAACTGGATGATACGGTAGCAGAAATAAAAAGTTCTTTACCTGAAGCAGCAGGAACAGGAACAGTGCTCGGCTATTTGACAGCCAGAAATATACACATTGCCAATGGACACCGGAGGGTGTATGAGAGTTTAGCTCGCTTGGATCAGTTGGCTACAACAAGAAGATGGAACCCACCATTAACCAGACGAACTTACTGGGTACCAGGTAAGGAATTGTTATGTAACTATAGTTCACCAGAAAAAATGAAAAAAGATATCTTACAATGTAGTCTTTGTATCTGAATGATAGCGCTAACCAGCTTCACGATGAAAACAATTAGGAGTATTTGGCAGAGTGGCAGCTGCCAGGGGCTCATCCACTCATGGAGGGGGGCATGAAAGATGTCAAAAAACAATTATTTCAGGAAAAATTAAAAAAACACAAAAGGTTACAGCAGATTCAATTAGTAGAGTTTCTCCGGCTAGTTTCTCACTGTCTACGTAGCATATTGAGCAAACCTGATTGGACTCTGAGCAATAAAATGTCCTCCAAATCTGTGAGTTGAACATAGGAAGCAGAAGAAAGTGAAGTCGAGAAGAAGAGTGGGTCGGGGCAAGAAGCCCGGGTTAGGTGAGATGCCCCCCCCAGGGTTATATCTAAACTTTTTATCACTTTTTCTTATCGATAGGATTGAAGCTAGAGGCTTTTTATGTGACGTCACAAATTTTCAGGGCAAACAGCACCAAACCAACGAAGTAATTAAAGAAACAAAAAAAGGTGCATGGTTTTTGTAACTTTGATTAATTCTTTGAAAGTGGTTGTCAGAAATAACTGTGGACATTTTTAAAAGAATAATGGATATCTGCATTGCTTCACTTTATGACCATTACATAAATATGATTTGGATCATATTTTTTGCATTTTAGCTCAAAATATAGAGGTCACATTAAAATATGTGAGTTTGGGGAAAGAGGCCCCACATGGTAAGGGGCATGAGGCACCCCTTCACTGAGGCCTCGAAGCTGCATCAGGAACCATTTTATAATGTGTACTTTACCTTAAATCTTGATAGATTATAGAATAGCTAATTGAAATCGAAAAAAAATTGGCCGAAATTAAAAAAGGTAAAAAAATATTAGAAAATAAATATATGAACAGAAAAATTCTGAAATTCTGAGAAAGTTAATAGAATGCCTTAAAAATGATAGAAGAACCCCAAGAAATAACTTTCAAGCTGAATGCGCCCGTAAAAAAATTGCCATAGGATTATAATAGGGTAGGGACTAGGGGGGTTTCTTAAATTGGTAGACATTGTTTCACTAGTTATAAGAAGAGTCAAGTGATTCCTTCCTGACAACATAAGCATTTAAATAATCGACCACAAAAAGTAGGGGTCATTCCATGTCAAATCACCCAGGGTTCCCCAGGTGACCCCTTCAGAAAAATTTGAAAAAATTCACAGTTGTTCACTTACCAGATATATGCAAATTTGCAAAATTGTAGATCTGTGACTCAAAAACTCACCCAGATAGGAGCCATTGAAATTTTAGGCTATTTTTCATTTTTCGAAATTATGGTTTCAGCCAACTTCAGAGGTGAATAACTCCCCAAAATAACAATTCCAAACATTTCATATTCTCACACTGGACCAACCTCCCCCCAAATTGTAAGATATCTTTTTTCATTTTTGGCATAAAAAATATCTGGCTTAGATGGGTTTCAGCAGGGACTGAAAAATGGACGAAAATTCAAAATATCTGAAAAGGTGCTGTTACTTATTTGACAATTTAGAGAAAATGGTTAGTGACTTAACCATGTAAATTTTCTTCTGGCTTTAATAGGACCAAAGAAGTACATCCAATTTATGAGATGAGCATTACCCCTGAAATTGTTGCTGTGGGTTAATTTTGAAAAATAAAAATTCTGTGATATTTTCAGTATATTGACAGTTAACCAAAATTTTCAAACTTACTCCATAGATTTATGTATATCTTGCGGTGGTATTCACAAAGTTTCAGTTCCGTGATAGGACTCGTTCTATTTTTAGTATTTTATTTAGAATAATTAAATTTTTTCGCAATTGTGTTTTGGCCAACTTCAGAGATGAATAACTCACCTCCCCCCAAATGTTTCATTTTTGGCATTAAAAAATCATGTATCTGGCTTAGATGTGCTTCAGCAGGGGCTAAAAAAATGGACGAAAATTCAAAATCGCTAAAAAGGTGCTGTTACTTTTTGTCAATTAGAGAAAATGGTTAGTGACTCAACCATGCACATTTTTTTTTTGTTCAGAAAAAAATGGACCTGAAACCCCATTAGAAACACAATTGTCAACATACTTTGAGGATAACTGATGTTTTTTCTTCTTCTTTTTCAGGACCTGGCAGTTTGTGGCATCTTGACGGAAATCATAAGCTGATCAGGTAAAAGTTCATTTGATTTGACTTTATTTTGAAATCTATTTTTGCCATCATGACATTGCCAAGTAATGGAAGAATTATGTAAATATCGAATAGGTTATACCGCTGCCGAAGTGCTTAGGCCCTGTGCTAGAATGAACAGTTCAACAAAAGATAAGTTCCCCGCATTTTCTGTGTGTCTTAAGCTCTCTAGTCTCTGCAGTATAAGATGTATTTTAATTACATGGTAGGGGAGACCGGGGCTGGTTGTCACAGGGGCAGGTTGTCACACTTTTTATTGCACTAAACTATGGAGTCACACAGCTCAACCAATCATTGTTTATTGCTTTTATAACCCACTGGAGTCATTTTGAAAAATCTTGACCCCTGGAAGGGAGTCTGGTAGGCACACGGTCTGCTAAAAATTTCCTGTCGCAAAAAGTAATTTTTTACCTTCAACTTGCATGCAATGCCAATCATTATCAAATAGTTGTTGAAAAAGGTACAGTTAATACACCTACCATGTAGACATTTCTTTAAATCATGATACCAACAAATAGTGAAAATTTTGATAACAACAGCCTTGGTCACTCATTTTTGGAATTTTCATCAATCGGGGCAGGTTGTCACAAAAAGGCAGGGCAGGTTGTCACACTTTTTGGAGCTGGTTGTTACCTCTTAGTACCAGGCTTTTAAACCAAAAAACTAACACAAATATAAATTTGTGCTTTATACATGCTATTGATGACTGAAGATGTATGCAGATATTGCATTGTGTTTAAATAAATCAATTTCAAATTTATATATAAAATTTGCAAAAAAAATCGTAAAAATCCTCCTCCAGATCAGAATGCTTTCCTGCTGATTGATAAGCCTTCATTTGTAGCACCCTTGTACACAGTAGCGTGTTTGTTAAGGTCTTCACTGGGCAAGTAAAGGATTCCTCATATGTTGGGCAAGTAAAGGATTCCTCATGTCCAAAATAACTTTTCTTGGTCAAGATCTGCCCTAAAGAGTTCCACTTCCTGCATCCGAGCTCTTAACCAAAAGTGTGACAACCTGACCCGAGAGTGTGACAACCTGCCCCAAATTCTGGATTTTTGAAAATGTCCAATCGGACATCAATATTTCGAATGATATAGGTATATATTCACCAGATAGGTTCAAGTAACTCCCCTTTTACCATTCATACAGAATGGCAGTGCTCCTGCATGTTTTACATAGAAATAGTAGCATGTTTAACTTTTACACACTGTGACAACCAGCCCCGGTCTCCCCTACTTTACTGTTCTTTGCACAGGTACATTCCTGATTTAGTGAAACGACAGAGATAGATATCTGTAAGCAGGTGGGCTGAGAGGCAGTTTCTATGATATTATCAATAATCAATCACTCAGGGGAATAGACTCAGGCCAGACTGTAAAGAATAACATATTTTCATAATCCATGGGAAAATTTGAAAGCAAAACATTTTGATTGGATGACCAGTAATCAGTCCTTTTGAGACATTCGCACGGGAGGAGTTATCTCTGAACAAAAGAACCTATTTGCTTAGGGGAGACAATTGGGCAGTCACAGACTCTCAAAGACCAGCCTCTTCTGATTTACCATACTCACCAACTAACTTGCATCTGACTGGTTTAGGGCAGGGCCAGTCTCAACAAATGTGATAAGGTCTTTTTTTATAAGCTGTAATCAATCAATCAGTCAGTCAATCAGTCAGTCAATCAATCAATCAACCATCCTTTCGAATATTCATTACTCAAGATATCTATCTATCTATCTATCTATCTATCTATCTATCTATCTACCTATTCTATTCTTTTCAGTTTAATATTTCTATTTTGAACTTCTTTTTTAATCTTTCTATGGTTTAATCTATCTATTTGACTATCAAGTACAGTTTTCACAGAGGCTCGTCAAAATGCGGTCTGAGATGTTGAAATATGGACCATGTGTCAGTCAAGCTCATAATTCAAGCTAACTTATCAACCAGTCAAAGTTTTGCTGTTACAAAAGACTGGATTATCTGCTACAACAAACAGAATTGATTTATTTTACAGTTATAGTTAAACCGGACAGTCCATTTCTGCCGATAGGCAGCAATTGAGACTGGATCAAATTCGAGTAATAGCCATTGCGACCACGATGTAAACATCAAAGGAAATCATCATTTTTTAAATAGATGATTGTTCAACAAATAGATGGGGTCTCACTACTAACACAGTGCGTTCTAACTCAGTGTAGGGCCAACATTGAACAGGTATGTTGTCAATTCAATAGGCCAATGTGAAAGAGCCGAAATTGGCAGTTAAAATTGAACTTCTTGCTATAAATGCACAAGAAATTGAGACTAGCTCGCGCTGGTGCGCTCGAGCTAGTTTCTTGGGGTTAAGTTATAGTTTGTCTAACACATGGCTTGGTATGTTGATAGATAGCTGTGTAGGGGGAACGGGGGCACATTGGGACGCTTTTAACGTCTACTAATTCTGCTCAATGCTGAAAGCACTGAAGAACTCAGAAGTATGCATGAATATCACCAATACCATTGAGCTTAAATGCAAGGCATAATAAACTAGACTTCACATACCCTTTTGCAGCCAGAGAGCAAAATGTCAGTCGAAAAAATGACTGTCCCAATGTGCCCCGCGGGGCACATTGGGACATCAGCCGGGGCACATTGGGACATCAATTGAAAAATCATTTTAACACTACATGTGCAATAGATATCACATATAAGTAGTGCGTAAGACAATATACAGTGCATCAACACCTTGTAGTGCCAATAGTTCATAACTTTAAACAGTTTTAAACAGTTAACATAAAATGTCCTGGGTGCGGACATCTATGTAAGTAACACACCGTGCTTTGCGACAAATTTGTTCACAGAGCATGGTAATCCACTACACCTCTATTCACTGTGGCCTGAACACCTGTTGTGTGCTGTCCCAGGTCATTCAGTAGCCTTGGACACTTAAATTCTGCCATATTAAGTGCGTCCCAATGTGCCCCAAATTCACTGTCCCAATGAGCCCCGATATGACTTTTACACCAAAATGCTAATTTCTCGGACACCAGTGAGTGTGTTTATACGGATAGCAATTCATAACTGTTCGTTAGGATATATAAAATTAATAAAAGCACTGAGAAAGCTTCATTGTTTATGGTTTGTCCACAGAATGGTTTGAATTGAACCTGTCCATATTTACTTCAGTAGTAGCAAAAACAAACTTTGCTCGCCATACTTCTGCATGTGGCTGTAATTTGTCTATAAAACCATGGAAACATCAGGATGTGAAATTAAGAGATATGATGGCACTACCATATCATATACCTTGCCAGGATCCAAGAAAACCCCACTGTCCCACAGTGCCCCGCGTCCCAATGTGCCCCCGTTCATAGTGAAAAAGCAGTGTATTCTTACCACACGTCATGTGGAGTTCCACACGTCATGTAATAAATATTTATATCTGCAATTATTAATTTATTTTCTGATCTTAAACCAAGTGCTTAGTGGGTATTGTTTATAAAGTTATATGCCCTATTACCAGGCCTAAAATTATCAGAATTATGTTGAGTTTTAGTCCAATATTGAAAACAACAATTTTGCTGAAGATCACATCAATGGAATTCCACAAGTCTACTTGTCAGCCTTTAGGCACAGTGAAAAAAAAATTGGCAAACACAATCGGTAAAGGTTGAGCACAGCAGTTGATAGTACAAGACCTATTTCACTGAATGACCTGAACATTGATTCCAAATAACTTTTTTGTAATTCTGCTATTCTTCATTTGCTTTTCACATGTAGGAGATGTGTACACTCTAAATCTAAAAACACACATTTTAAAATTTACACTGAAAGGATGACCAAGTTATATAGCCTTAAAGTTACATTAAAATGCACTAAAAATATTCCGGCTTGGAGTCACCTTGGCTGGACCAATCAGAGGCAAGGGCAAGAAGTCTGTTAGCCAATGGGATTTAAGTATTCAACACTTTCCCCTGGTGTTAACTGAGAGAACAATCCATGAAATTGGTCTATTCAGAGTAACTCCGCCTTAGTTAGATTCATCAACTGCACCAATCAGTACAAATTCCATCCACTGGGTGTATTCATGTGCAAATGTGTATTTGGCTACTGGGCAAGTGCCAAATATAGAAGCTGCATGCATGGCTCCCTCTACATACTCTATGCAAAATGAACAGGCTGCCTGCTGAACCAGAACTATAGGGGGGGTACAATCTTTGAAAGATTTCACACCTGAATTTGTTTTCCTGCTTGATGTAAAGTTAGTCTGATGTTTGAGTTCAAGTTGTAGTATCCCTGTCTCTGTTCGCCGTGTTCGGGACTGACAAGTGGCAGCAGAATGCTGACAGTCCCTGGAAAATCAAATTGGGTCAACAATAATTTGATCTGTTTTGGACAGATCACAAGATCAGGTCACATAACAGCTGTCCATATTACTACGCCAATCTACTTTCACAAAGCGTGGTTGCTGGCAAATATCCAGTCCACTGCTTTGAATGAAAATGTTTGGAAATCATGAGACAAAAAGAAAGTTTTGAAACTTAAGCATAAACTTTGCTGTGAAAGGGATGATTTTACTCATCAGAAGTTTGATGGTATTCAATCTACTTGTGCCATTTAGTGGATGTTAAATTGTGGTCAGAAAAGTGTCCAAAAAGAATGCTCTCTCACTGATTCATATGTCCATACAAAGCCAATGTTTTTGCTTTGTGATATCAAAAATGCCCTATAGTATTTATTCTGTTACTTTATGGAGATTTATTAACTAGGACAACAATATCATTTAAAATTTCATAAAAGCTGTGTAATACTCAACAAAATGTCTTGTTCATGCCGTAAGTGGCCCCCTCTATACTGGCATTGTGTGTGAGCTACAATGTATACATCCTCCATGATAAAAAATAGTTCCAACTTATTTTGGTATTTACAAGCTACCTGCTTAAAATTGAAGCCAACCAAAGTCAGATTAGACACTTACAGAGTTTTTGGAAATAAACTAGACCATCACTAAATAATGTAACAGTCCTGGTTTCTTCCACAATGTCCTGGTTACTTCCAGAGATTGAAATTCTGTTGAACACTCACAGGAGCTTGTAAATTTTGCACCCTAGGTAGCAGCAAATAGCGGTCAACTTGTAGACAGGTAGTATCCTATAACATGGTGTGTCGCCAAATTTCACAAACTGTACATGTGATCCCCGCAAAGGAGATAGCATTTGAAATTTCAGTATGCACAGTCCCTTTGCTCTTGCTTCAATGATACACTGTTCATTGACAGACAGGACCTACAGAAGAACAAAAGATGGCTTCTCCGGCAAATAAAATCACAGGCCTGTCTCTGTTCGGGACTGTCAAGTGGCAGCAGAATGCTGACAGTCCCTGGAAAATCAAATTGGGTCAACAATAATTTGATCTGTTTTGGGCAGATCACCAGATCAGGCCGCACAACAGCTGTCCATATTACTACGCCAAACTACTTTCACAAAGCATGGTTGCTGGCAAATATCCAGTTCACAGCTTTGAATGAAAATGTTGGGAAATCATGAGACAAAAAGAAAGTTTTGAAACTTTAGCATAAACTTTGCCTGTGAAAGGGATGATTTTACTCATCAGAAGCTTGATGGTATTCAATTTACTTATGCCATTTAGTGCATGTTAAATTGTGGTGAGAAAAGGGTCCAAAAAGAATGCATTCTCACTTATTCACGTGTCCATACAAAGCCAATGTTTCTGCTTTGTGATATCAAAAATGCCCTATTTTATTTATTCTGTTACTTTATGGAGATTTATTAACTAGGACAACAATATAATTCACGATTTCATAAAAGCTGTGTTACACTCAGCAAAATGTCTTGTTCATGCCACAAGTGGCCCCCTCTACACTGGCAATATATATGAGCTACAATGTATACATCCTCCATGATAAAAAATAGCTTCAACTTATTTTGGTATTTACAAGCTGTCTGCTTAAAATTGAAGCCAACCAAAGTCAGATAAGACACTTGCAGAGTTTTTGGAAATAAACAAGACCAAAACTAAATGATGGAACTGTCCTGGTTTCTTCCACACTGTCCTGGTTTCTTCCAGAGATCGAAATTCTGTTGACCGCTCAAAGGAGCTCGCGAATTTTGCACCCTAGGGCCTAGGTGGCAGCAAATAGCGGTCAACTTGTAGACAGATCACAGGCCTAGCTCAGACAAATTAATCCAATTGAACAAGGTGTTCTGATAGCAATAAAAGATGTGACACAGCTCTGTCATGATTGGTTTATTTCAAGAAATGATTATCGATTAGATCATATCTCCCCTAAATTCCGTAGCCCCCAATAAATGCCGTATTTTCCCTGCATGTCCATATATTTTCCTGGCTTGTAGAATATTGGCAGAATTTACTGTATTATTCACATGCTACTTTGTTTGTTTGTGACGGTAGTCACTAGTCAGTATACACAGTCAGTCTGTGACAGAAAAGTATGGAATATCATTATGAAAACATCCTATGCACTTACTTTAATGATTGACAATTCTTCTTCTTTCCAGATGGCGTATTGTAATACACGGAAGCATTGATGGTTATTCGAGGTTGATTACCATGCTTCATGCATCAGACAACAATTTCGCATCGACAGTCGGTCTGTTATTTACTGAAGCTGTACGTGAATTTGGGATGCCCAGTCGTCTGCGAACTGACAGGGGAGGAGAAAATGAAGTCGCAGGAGCCATTATGGAATCAGTGAGAGGACTTGGGAGAGGAAGTTGGCTGAGAGGGCCATCCGTTCACAACCAAAGAATTGAGAGACTTTGGAGGGACTTAAGATGTTTTTGCACAAATTTTTATATCGACCTATTTTACCAATTGGAAGAAATGGGTGTACTTACTGTTGACAGCAACGTCCATATGTTTTCCCTTCATTATGTATTCATTCCACGTCTTAATTCAGCACTAAGAGACTTCCAGCAATCTTACAATAATCACAGAATTAGAACGATGAACAATAGGACTCCTGTACAAATGTACTTCTCTGGACTGATGACCAGGTACAATTCCAACTATCTACATGTCAGAGAAGCTATTGACAATGCCACCCCTGACATAGATTTTACGGAATATGCAGTAGAGGGAAGAACAGCAGGTGCATCAGACAATGACACTTTAGTGTATGTCCCACGTCCCAGCCTCGGCATTGATAATGAACAATACAATATTTTGATGCTCCAATTGTCTGAACTTGTTCCTAATGTAAATGTACAATGTCAAGACAAAGGCATTAAAATGTACCTATCTGTTTTAATGCATACACATGATTTTATTAATATGTAAGGTAGGTGGGCTTGAAATGTATCATGAATTTTAGGCCCATCTTTGGATGGGCCTAGTGTTTGCTTTCATGTATGTCTGTCAGTCAGTCTAGCTTTAGGCCCATCTTTGGATGGGCCTAGTGTTTGCTTTCATGTATGTCTGTCAGTCAATCTAGTTTTAGGCCCATCTTTGGATGGGCCTTGTGTTTGCTTTCATGTATGTCTGTCAGTCAATCTAGTTTTAGGCCCATCTTTGGATGGGCCTAGTGTTTGCTTTCATGTATGTCTGTCAGTCAGTCTAGCTTTAGGCCCATCTTTGGATGGGCCTAGTGTTTGCTTTCATGTATGTCTGTCAGTCAGTCTAGCTTTAGGCCCATCTTTGAATGGGCCTAGTGTTTGCTTTCATGGGTGTCTGTCAGTCAGTCTAGCTTTAGGCCCATCTTTGTATGGGCCTTGTGTTTGCTTTCATGTATGTCTGTCAGTCAGTCTAGCTTTAGGCCCATCTTTGGATGGGCCTAGTGTTTGCTTTCATGTATGTCTGCCAGTCAGTCTAGCTTTAGGCCCATCTTTGGATGGGCCTAGTGTTTGCTTTCATGTGTGTCTGTCAGTCAGTCTAGCTTTAGGCCCATCTTTGTATGGGCCTAGTGTTTGCTTTCATGTATGTTTGCCAGTCAGTCTAGCTTTAGGCCCATCTTTGGATGGGCCTAGTGTTTGCTTTCATGTATGTCTGTCAGTCAATCTAGTTTTAGGCCCATCTTTGTATGGGCCTTGTGTTTGCTTTCATGTATGTCTGTCAGTCAATCTAGTTTTAGGCCCATCTTTGTATGGGCCTTGTGTTTGCTGTCATGTATGTCTGTCAGTCAGTCTAGCTTTAGGCCCATCTTCATGTATGTATGTCAGTCAGTCTAGCTTTAGGCCCATCTTTGGATGGGCCTAGTGTTTGCTTTCATGTATGTCTGTCAGTCAGTCTACCTTTAGGCCCATCTTTGCTTTCATGTATGTCTGTCAGTCAGTCTAGCTTTAGGTCCTACTTCATGTATGTCTGTCAGTCAGTCTAGCTTTAGGCCCATCTTTGGATGGGCCTGGTGTTTGCAGCATGCACCATAGTGTCAGTACAGTCAGTGCTTAATCAATCTGTGGCAGTACAGATTCAGACGTTTTTTGTTGAAGACCATCCTAATCATCCTTCAAACATTAAAATTGTAACCAATGACGGTACTGTTTAAAGGTACATATTAATTATGTTGCCAGACTAATTAGCTTAGTTCGCATTTACTTATATTGAAACATTCATTCATTTATTAATATATATTGAAACATCCACACATTTGCGAAACAGTGAAGGAATTCACTGCTGCCATCAAGTAAAACACATTGTGTCTCAGTGGTTTGTATTGCACCTCTGCAGTGGTCTACCATCACTATATTTTTCAATATTGGTTTGACTCTATCAGCATAGTTAAGAAGAAATGACCCAGTAAATAGCAACTGTACACCATAATATTGCAAAATGCCACATTGTGATTTTCAGATTTTCTTCTGTTGAACATTGTTAGTTAATGTATATTACTGTAGAAAAGCAATTACATGTAGCAATATACTTTTTTGATATTTTTTCTTTCCTTATCAAACTCACCTTGATGGTGATTTTTTTTTCCCATTTTCCAGAATATTGCTTTTTATTTTGGTTATTCAACATTGTCATTCCAGATTTAAATTGTTTGCAGACACATTGTCAATTTATGACTCAATGTCGCTGAAAGGAGTGTAGGATATGTAGCAGTAGGCCTACCCTTTTTTCACAACTTCACTTGTTTCTCCCAATTTTAAAACAAAATTTACTTCATTGTAAATTTGAGATGTGTATTACAGTAATTTTTCAATTACAAATATACAATGTTGCTCAAAAATGTGGAATAGTTGATAATTCCCCATAGTAATTAATAACTTTGGCAGCTTCTGTTGGAGCATGTGATGGTCGATTCAACCATATGTACTTCGGTGGACTATTATAGGGAAGCATTATTATGTCACAGTTGCAAATTCATGTGGCAGTGTTGATCCCAGTTATAGCTATAGGACACATCCAACCAAAATCCTATATATACTTGAAAACAAGTAACACTTCTGAGCGAGAATGTTGGAAAGAGGGTTCACTCTGTGACAAAATAATGGAGGGTTGCTGTTTAATTATTTGGAAAACCTCACACCTTGTGCAAACAGACTGACTTGTCCAGGTTTCTGACCTTCTTGTTCTTTAAGATAAATAAATAGATTGATGGATTGTTTTTAGATGATGTTCTCTACTTAGATTGAGTCTCTGAATGAGAATGGATTAATGACTGTAGAGTATTGATGTAAATTTCTTACACCCCATCCCATCAATTAAATTATTGCATTAAATTGATGTGTTAGAGATTGTTAACGTTCAAACATTTCTTTGTGATATGAAAACTAATGTTAGCCAATAATTATGCTCCCTCCTGAAGCATGCTCTTAGTTCCGTCGAGTACTTGGCTATGTTGTTGGTACCATCCATTATTGGGAGTGTGTCCTCTGAGGTACCTTCCATTATTGGATGTGTGTTCAAGACATACCATGGACTGCTCTTTGGTGGACTGGAGTATCTTCTAGGAACATGAATAACAGATGCTTCTTAGTTCCGTCTAGTACTTGGCTATGTTGTTGGTACCATCCATTATTGGGAGTGTGTCCTCTGAGGTACCTTCCATTATTGGATGTGTGTTCAAGACATACCATGGACTGCTCTTTGGTGGACTGGAGTATCTTCTGGGAATGTGAATAACAGATGCTTCTTAGTTCCGTCTAGTACTTGGCTATGTTGTTGGTACCATCCATTATAGGGAGTGTGTCCTCTGAGGTACCTTTCATTATCGGATGTGTGTTCAAGACATACCATGGACTGCTCTTTGGTGGACTGGAGTACCTTCTGGGAATGTGAATAACAGATGCTTCTTAGTTCCGTCTAGTACTTGGCTATGTTGTTGGTACCATCTATTATTGGGAGTGTGTCCTCTGAGGTACCTTCCATTATTGGATGTGTGTTCAAGACATACCATGGACTGCTCTATGGTGGACTGGAGTATCTTCTAGGAACATGAATAACAGATGCTTCTTAGTTCCGTCTAGTACTTGGCTATGTTGTTGGTACCATCCATTATTGGGAGTGTGTCCTCTGAGGTACCTTCCATTATTGGATGTGTGTTCAAGACATACCATGGACTGCTCTTTGGTGGACTGGAGTATCTTCTGGGAATGTGAATAACAGATGCTTCTTAGTTCCGTCTAGTACTTGGCTATGTTGTTGGTACCATCCATTATTGGGAGTGTGTCCTCTGAGGTACCTTTCATTATCGGATGTGTGTTCAAGACATACCATGGACTGCTCTTTGGTGGACTGGAGTACCTTCTGGGAATGTGAATAACAGATGCTTCTTAGTTCCGTCTAGTACTTGGCTATGTTGTTGGTACCATCCATTATTGGGAGTGTGTCCTCTGAGGTACCTTCCATTATTGGACGTGTGTTCAAGACATACCATGGACTGCTCTTTGGTGGACTGGAGTATCTTCTGGGAATGTGAGTAACAGATGCTTCTTAGTTCCGTCTAGTACTTGGCTATGTTGTTGGTACCATCCATTATTGGGAGTGTGTCCTCTGAGGTACCTTCCATTATTGGATGTGTGTTCAAGACATACCATGGACTGCTCTTTGGTGGACTGGAGTATCTTCTAGGAACATGAGTAACAGATGCTTCTTAGTTCCATCTAGTACTTGGCTATGTTGTTGGTACCATCCATTATTGGGAGTGTGTCCTCTGAGGTACCTTCCATTATTGGACGTGTGTTCAAGACATACCATGGACTGCTCTTTGGTGGACTGGAGTATCTTCTGGGAATGTGAATAACAGATGCTTCTTAGTTCCGTCTAGTACTTGGCTATGTTGTTGGTACCATCCATTATTGGGAGTGTGTCCTCTGAGGTACCTTCCATTATTGGATGTGTGTTCAAGACATACCATGGACTGCTCTTTGGTGGACTCGAGTATCTTCTAGGAACATGAATAACAGATGCTTCTTAGTTCCGTTTGGTACTTGGCTATGTTGTTGGTACCATCCATTATTGGGAGTGTGTCCTCTGAGGTACCTTCCATTATTGGATGTGTGTTCAAGACATACCATGGACTGCTCTATGGTGGACTGGAGTATCTTCTATGAACATGTATTACAAACAGGGGAATGGGAACGCAGTGAATCAGCAATGTTTATTTCCGTCATATCAAAAAGTGTTTCATACACATTCTTTATGTACGGCATAAATGAAAGTTTAATTTGGTTCCTAAACACCTATGGCATGACAGTAGTTGCAGAGCTCCAACATTTTCGGTTCTAAGCCAAAATAGTTAAAAAAAAATTGATTCACTATGGCAACATACGGGGACACAGTGAATCTGCACCGAGGACACAGTGAATCAGAGTTATAAATCAAACTATCTACTGCAAGGCCAATATATTAAACAACCTAGATATATAGTATGTCTGACAAAAATTTACATTGCAATTACCATTTCCTGAGGTTTAACGGCCATTAGCCAGCTAATATTACTCCAAAACAAAGGAGCATTACCGTAAAATTGTTAACACCTAGAAATAAATCAACTAGCAAGAGGGTAAGGTCTATTTTCTGATATTTGACAGTTGAGTATTTTGAGTGAGAATTTTGCCATACTATAAAAGAGCTGGAGTTCTAAGCCTTGAAGATTTTATCAAGAATTCATTACTAAAATTGTCTTATAGATATATCAATGTTATCAATGATACATTACACAAGGAATAGCAAATATTTTTGAGTTTGCTTATCACGACCATAATACTAGGAATAGCAACATTCCAGAGATGCCCAATCATAGCCTAGAAATATACAATGAGAGCTATTTAGCAAGAGCACCAAACTTGTGGCAAAATATACCAATACAAATTAAAGATCAGAAAAATATTAAATCATTTAGTAAATATATAGCACATTTGAAACTGGAAAGTTGCTAACTATTATTTATAAACGTAGGTAGTGGTCACTTCAGACCCCTACCCTCTGAGGTTTCTTATTTTGTCATTTATAATAAGGGGAGTGATTCGGTCCAGACCCCCCCCCTACTGCTGATAGACTGATAGAGTATTTTTGTATTTTTATATCCGAAACTGAATGGTATTAAAAAGGTTATGAGACACATGCCTTGAATGTCTGGCTATCCCAACTCTGCCGTTCAACTTTGAACCAGACGAGGGGTAGCACATGACTGAAATTTGCTTGATGTCTCTATACTATAGGGTGCCCTATCATTTCTTACCTGTGAAAATGTTTTGATAATTGTATTGATTAAGTCTATCGTTGAGTTATGTTATATGTGTGTATAAATCCATATGTCGTCTCAGATAAGTATGTGTATATGTTAATATGTTAACTAAACAAGCATCGTATAAATTGTTTATTTTAATTGATGTATATTTTTAAGTGCATGTGTTTAGTTTGTGTAGAAAAAAGTCTGCATAAACTGTCATGCTGTGGTATGACTTATCCGGGTTTACATACTGATGTCAAATGTTACCTTTGGAAATCTGTTGGTGCTCCAACTTTATTATATGGATCAGATTGTATGCCATTCTCTAATAATTATGTGCAGAATTTATGTTATACACAAATATCATTAAAAATGTCTTAGGTCTCAGTAAGAGAAACCCTCATTCTAAGCAACGTCTTGTGGATATTTGATTTGTGAAATTTTTCTCATTTTGTTGTAACCCAATTATTAAAATATGACTTATTTAATAAACCTTTTGTAAAACATATTTAATTTTTTCACTTGTATATTGTCCATGTCTATGTATTTATTTAACTGTGTTAATAAAGTTCATTCTTTATAAATACTCATGTTGTGCTGTGTTTCCTGTTATATAAAATATCACAATGGCGATTTAATTTTATGAGCAAAATGTACTAAAACATATCCCTTTCTTTATGAAAGAGTGATGAAAAAGGCAATTTACAAAATGAAAGGCAATTTACAAAATGAAATGATGACAGAAACACCAGTTAAAAATTATTACATTAAGTAATAATATACAGCCGTTATAAAGTTTTCCCACTGGCATTGCATAGCTCTGAGGCGGAACTGATGGGCCCTGTTGCCTGACTGGCCCTTGATAAATGATTCAAAATCAGCAGAAAAATATCAGCAAAAAGGAAGATGACATATTTTTAAGAATAATACAAAATGACACAATTACATTGGCTGCCACTGCATTACAGTCTTTTCAATGACAATGTGACAGAACTTGTTTTCGCAATGTAAAAAAAAGATGGGCCTCACTGATTTATAAACATATTTTTAAAAGTAAAACACATATTCGTTTTTATATATTTTGTAATATACATAAGTATTTCTTTTTTACGGGTATCACATCTTGACACCCGTCACAACTTGACGCCCGTCACCATTTGACGCCCGTCACCACTTGACGCCCGTCATTAGCCAAGGCCCGTCAAAAGCTGTCAGACCTGTCAGACATGACAACTGACACCTGCTGAATTTTGGCACAGAAATAAAACCATACAGGACACAGTCCTAATCGGCCAATAAGGATATTCTTATTATATAGATTAGTTACAATATTTAACTCATTAGGCCTATACATATGTGTGTTATCTATTTGAAATTAGGAGGAGAGGAGGTGGTATAGAGTATATATTCTCTAACAACATTATTAATTGAAATGTTCTTATCTAGATGAAACACAGTAGATGGCAGTTATGATAACAATCAAGACAATGGACACTCTGGTGGAGATTTCTGAACACAAGCAGATCACTAATATTAGAGACCGTAGGTCTCTCGGCACGAAGCGCCAGGAGACTTGCGGTCCTCAACCAGTAGAAGACAGAGCCACTCACACAGAGATATGTTTGAACATATTTGATCAACCAATGAATCATTCGATCAATCATTCAATCAATCAAGCCATCAATCTATCTATCTATCTATCTATTTATCTATAGTGTTCCTTTGGATTGGTACGGTCCAGTACTGAACCGCCCTCAGTCCACTATAACCAGTCCAGAGGTTGTCTGTACCACTATAGTGAAATTGGGTAAAGACACAAAAAAAGTTCTTAATTTTTCACACCTTTTGCTCAGTGATCACACACCATTTTACATTGTTTGTTACAATGTGTGATTTCAGCAAAACTTTAGGCATAAAATGATAGAAAATGATCTTAGTAATTTTGAAAAAACAACACCCAAAAATTACTGTGAATTTGGAGAACATTTTTTCACGATCAACTGTCAAATTTAATAGAATCTGTGAAAAATATATTAATATACTCATCTGGGGAACTTCTATAGGTTATTCTCATTCACCACAGGAGAGGGAATATGCGATTTATCAACCGAGGGCTCTGGCCATGGCGAATAGCTGCCTTATACCATGAGACAAAGACTCAAACAGTCAAACTGAGGTGGCAAATGGTATAATGGCCAATATTCCTTTGATTTGTCAAAATTATGCACTGAATCATTTTGCATGCTCTTCAGTATCATGTCTATCAATGACAGGTACACACTAAAAATCGTCGGGACAAAATTGGTCTTTGAGATTCAAAATGGTTTTTTGAAAAACCAAATTTCAATGCAAAACCAACATGGATTTTAAAAAAAATGCATGTTGGTTTTTTGCATTGAAATTTGGTTTTTCAAAAAACCATTTTGAATCTCAAAAACCAATTTTGTCTGAATTTTTTTAGAGTGTACTATACCGCTTATGGACCAAATTCTTTCTCATGCTGGCAATTTGGAAAACTGAAAAAGTCTTCAGAGAGAAAAAAAACACAATTTTAATTTTCCATCAATATTTATTGATATCAGTGTACTCTCTTGAAATAATAAATAACACAATCACTCAGAGTTACGTATTATTTTGTGTATAACGGATGATGACAACGCTGATGGGAATGGTAAGCATTTATCATATGTGTCTGAAACTGGCCCAACTTTCCAGAATAGATAACTTTTTCCTTTAAATATTATGAAACTAGTAAATTGAAGTACACTGTAAAATTTGAAAACTGTGTTGAAGCAATAATTTGAGCTGTCTGAGAATGTTAATAATTTTCAAGCTATGATAGCTCAATCCTATAAGTTGTCAAGGTATGATAGCTCAATGCTGTAAGTTGTCCAAACGAATCATAACATTAAGCTGTGAAAACATGAAAGCTTCAGTTGTTGCAGATAGCTTGACATCTCAGTCATGCCACATATAGCGCCATCTATAACAAGCTCTTCTCATAAGACTGCATTTAGTTTTAAATAATTATTTACTTACAAGAAAAAAAAACATTTATATCACACTATCCCAGAGAAAAAATGAGTAGCACACCACTTTAGCTGGTTACTTTTTTATTTTCATCTCTCTTAAATTAATTTGTGGGAGTAATTCGATGCATGCTTTTACACGTCAACCAACATTTCCAAGTCAGAGTGTGTTCAAATATAGGCTTCTAGCACTGTATACCAACTGAGATTAGCCACAGGCCATTGGGACTTATTCACAAGAAATTAATTTTTAAATCTCCTTGTGATGCAATGGTCTTTGTTAAATGCATCTCGGGCCTGTCCATGGTGTGCTGAAATGAAGCATACTGGATCAGGTGGATCCCCTTGAGATCAAACAATATTTTGGGATTACAGCCCATATTCATAAATAACTTTATAAGACAGGTCACACAAATATAAATAAAAAACAACTAAAAATAAGTCAACACAGCTCAAAATTTTGAGTTGTGTCAGCTTGGATCAATAAGTCAACAAAACTCAATATTTTGAGCTGTAAGTCAACACAGCTCATTGTTTTGAGTTTTCTCAGCTTGAATACCTTAGTCAACATAGCTTAGTATTTTGAGCTATCTCAGCTCGGTATTTTGAGTTATCTCAGCTTAAAACATTAATCTATGTTAGCTCAATCAACTTGTGCAACCATCTCACTCAATCAATTGAGCTGAATCAGTGCCTCCGATTTTACAGTGTAACTTAAACATATATGCACATGTGGTGCTGAATCTTGATCTCTCCAAGAATTTCATTCCAGTGGCTGCAACCAGTTTTATGATTTTTAAACAATTTGATTTTCAGCTATGGTACTATGGTAGGTGAGGCAAGAAACTTCATGAGAATTCAACGTTGAGTCATTTGATGGGGCTGATAAGATTTATGAATTATCAATCAATAAATATATAGAGTAATTTTATCGCAACACTTTTGGTTTATGATGAACTCCGACATTCTGGCAAAAGTCAGATTGCCATGATGAAGGGAATTGCTCTGCTGAATACATCGTCCCAACTGAGTTTGGTAGGTTGTCTTACTTTCCTGTTATTCAGTCGAAGAGACCACCGAAACCTTCCTCATCCGAACCAGAGTCAGATTCTGGTTCCTTCTTTGATTCTGAGGGGGCAGTGTCTGTCTTTACGTCATCTGTTGCTCCCCCAGCATCGGTAGCGCCACCTACAGCAACTGCTGGAGCTGAGCTGACGCTGGTCATCAGTTCTCGGACGTTGCAGCCGAAAAGAGCACGGGCGTACAGCATTGGCCAGATTGGTTCGACCTGAATGGAAAAATATTTTGCATAAAAATACATTGTTACTTTGCTGTTTACCATTGATGCTTCTTGTGTCCTAAATTATTTTGTTAATTATCTTGTTATTATTCTGTGACTAGCTGATGAAAATTCCATGTGCATAATGCATCAATAAATAAACTATCTATCTTTATAAAACGTTGATGGTTTTTTTTAAATAATAGTGAATTATAAATTTTCTGCAAGACGTTGCATTTGTCAATTGTCCCTTATAATAATTATGCATTTAAAACTGCAGTTATCACAGACTAAGCACAAGAGACACAAATCATTGAACTTTTAATGGAATTTAAATCATTTCCAGGATCCCTTCATAATTATTTTCTTCATATCATATTTCGACTTACTTCAACATTGGCAGCTTTCAAGATTGTTGCGATTTTCTCCTGGGTGACTGGTACGTCATCGTCGGCCAAGATGGCAGCACTGTAGATGCAGGCCATCTCCTCCTGAGTCATTTCCGCCATTCTGAAAATGATATCATCAATCAATCAATCAATTACATTCTAATGTATAATTAAAATATATATTGGCTCTTAAAGATAAACCATATACCATACCATATCTGCCATTAATTAATTAAATATCTTTCAGCAAATTTGTCAATTATCAATCAATCTATCTATCTATCCATCAATCTATCAGATCTATCTATCTATCTATCTATCGATCTATCTATCTATCTATCTATCTATCTATCTATCTATCTCTATCTATATCTATCTAGCTATCTATCTAGCTATCTATCTATCTATCTATCTGCTCAATGGTTACACTGACCTGCTTTCCCCTGATAAAAACGAATATGAGTGATTATTACAGTGTATAACATATTGAACTTTACCTTTCCTGTGAAAGATAACACGTTTCAAAATTGGCGCTGGTTACGATAAGAAATGTTTATGTTGTTTGGGGGCCACTACTACCATTGGACCAGTACTTCAATTTGATATCTTCAATAGTAGCATAATAATTTTTTAGTGCATGCAGGCCTATGGAAATCTCTATTTTCATCCCCTTGGAATGTGTCTTAGATATTCCAGATTTTCTTCAAGAGATGAAGTGTCAGTGCCTGACTGAAGTAACATAATTATGTATAATCGTTATTATCGTTTTCATAGAGCTCTACGTGTTTTTCAAGTTTGCAATTTGCTTCATTCCACAACTGTCATGTCAGAGATTAAGTTGAATCATTTCGTTTATTACAAGCAGAGATTTCAGGAAACTGACTATGGATGATGTGTTTCATTATGCACTGTAACTGAACCAAACAGACTACTCAGCCTGAAAGGAGAGTTGCAATTACTGACAAAAGATGTTGTTTGAAATTGCGATAACTTGTGTCCTGTGAAAAACAGCAACACATTTTGTTTGGAAAACAATGAGGTGCAACACTCAGTAGGGTGTGGCTGGTGCCCCTCAAAATGGAAAAAATTGGAGGAGACCCCTGTACCTCGTTTTAGTATTGTGGTTGGACCCAAGGGACATGCCTGAGAAATTTCATGAGAATTGATAAAGGTTTACCTTGAGCACAATGCTGTAGAAGTTTCCTCGCAGTTTGCTGAATGCGCAAGTCGCGGTATTGTATAACTTTGTCAATATTCATCACATAACAATGAAAGTTGTGTGACTGGACAGGTCTCACTTAGAGCTTCATTTTGAATACCAACTTCAATGGTTTTGGGTAATTTTATGCAGTGTCAATCTTTTATTTTATTGCTTCTGGAAACTTTTTTCTTCTAGCCTATCACATATGTGCAAACCGTTGTAAATTTTCAGGATATTTTACATGGTAACTCAGGTCAGATAAAACATGACCTTAATTGATTTCAATAACTCTTATAAGAACCTGGCATTAATTTATAACATTATGTGGTACTTATTGTGTATGTGGATATTGGATAAACGAGATCGCATTTTGAATGTTATGGAGGGAAAATTTTTGACATCTGTCCATTCTATGGCTGATGTCGGTACACTCAGCTATAACTATTAAACAAACATTAGTTACACAATTATCTTACATAATGTCTAAATATTATGGTTCAGTTGTTTGATCACACAAACAAGAGTAAACACGTATGTTGCATGGCGTAATGCTGTAAGAATACCATTGTATCGTAAGATGCATTGTCACTTGTGGTTTTCTACACATCGTACCTCCTGAGAAAGCTTTACAAATTGGATTTTTAAGTTCATAAAAGGCATTGTCAAAAAGAAATATATTCACTGGCCTATAGTCAACCAAGTTCCATAAGTATAGCCTTGATTGCCCAATGTCCATTCTCCATCACAGGACAGGAAATTAGAGGATACTCCTATTGCAGGTGTCAAAATATTGACATATCATTATTCAATTTCACTTACAAATCATGGCTAATAGAGGGAATAACTGATCCTGTTCACAAGGTTAAAGAATAAATACCATGGTGTGTCTGACAGTATGCCAGCATATCATTAGGGAATATTAATATATGACTTTGGCTAATATGTACATTGTATATCTTATAATTGACAAGCTGCCTAGGACGTTTGAAACTGCTGTCAAACAATTATAAATCCAGTGATCCTGTTCTCATAAGAGCTGGAATCAAACCCAGGGCCCAGCAAAAGGAGACCCAAATCACCCACTCCCCCTCAGTTTACCATGTACAATTGTACATTGTAATGCTCTTGAGAATTGTTAGAACCCTTAGTGCATTGACTGTGGTGTCATCTTCCTGGTACCAACTCAATGATCTGTTTTTAATGTCATTCATGTGTTTAAAATATAGGTTATTTTAGCTATAAATAATTTGTATACCTGCCACAGGGTGCAAAAAATAAAATACTGAAATAACTGAATACATAAAGTCCAATAAACTCTAAAATGTGTCATGAATCAGATGTTGTGAGCGTTATTTTAAAATTCATGATCTCAATAATATGACCTTCAATATAAAATGCTGATTTTGCACTTAGGAAGTTCAAATATCATAAAAATATATATAAATATGGCAAGACATTGTTCTTGGCATCCTGTGGTTGATATAATAATATAGGCCTATTATAACTGATTTTCAACAAAAGTCTTGGTTTTTTTTAAAATATACAAGTTATTTCCAAAACAAACAGATTTACCAATTTGATGTACTGTGTTAAATTGCCCTAGACCATAAAAGTTGGTGCTCAAAATGAAGCTCTAGTTGAGACAAGTTCAACCATGTAAGTTTTATCATTGTATGATCAATATTGACAAAGTTATACAATACCGCGGTTTGCATTTATAAACAAAAACGAGAAAATTACAAGTGCATTGTGCTCAAGGTAAGCATGTTCCGATTTCCATTAAACTTTCCACGTATATTATGTTGACCAAAACACAGTACAAAAACAAGGTACAGCTTGATCGGACAACCCTGGGGCACCAGCCTCACCCTAACACTCAGCTTAGACATGCGTTGTTTGCTGTGGTTGTACAAAAATAGTAACATTGCCTGACAGCTTTAAATTCCCTTGTAATTAACTGTGATGTCAACTTCGGAACTGATATGTCACAGATTGAAGATTAGACCAATCACATTGACAGATACCCGATGATGTCACAGTTTATCTGCAAAACGAAGTTTTCAAAAAACACATACCTATGAAAACGATAATAATAATTCTGTCAGATGTCCTCATCGAAATTAAAAACTGTAGTCGAGCTTGATCTGTCAGAATTGCACTGTCATAACAGATACATTATTTTAAATATATCACTACACTATTCTGAGTGTGTTATGAAATTATCTAATTTTATTGATTCTATATTTATGCTTGTATTGCCTTTAACATTTCTAATTTGCTTCTCTGAGTGTGGATAGAAAATAGAAGTACCCAGAATAAATAAGACAATAAAAAATCAAGGGACGGTTGTAAAATTTGAATACGACTTTCGTTGATGCAATTCTTTTTGTACCAAATTACAGCTACTGAGTTTTCCTACTAAATTATTTAGAGCTCATGTCATCAACAGATGTCAACTTAATTTACGAATTCAGGGTCCTACTGGACAGGAAAAATAGGGAATGGTAAAAAAAAAATTGCTGCAAACAAAACTCAGGGAATTTGAAATTTGACCTCAAATTGAAAAAATCCGTAAAGTCATAGGTTTTGGTTTCCGATTAGCGATGTCCAATATCGGCGCGATAACACAACACTAAGCCCGAATAAGGTCAGGGAAAACATCCGGTGAAGCAGGGAAAAATCAGGGAAAATACAGGGAATTTGCTCGCTAAATTTCAGAGGGTACTCTGTAATTGGGCTCATAGCATTTCAGCAGATCTATAATAACACAACAGGATTGATGTTTTAAGACCGAAAGTTGATTACTTGGCCCAACCACTACAACTTTCCCCTACCTTCTTAATATAACACTTAAAGAGGCCCTTATCAGATATCAAGGAGCGTCAGGAGTGGCATTATTTCTAAAAAATCAATTACTAGCAAAGGATGTCCTAGTGACCTCTATAGATTTGGTCAGCTTTGAATGGAAAATGTCTTTAACCATGAATACTTTTTGAACAAATGCAGACATAAACTAGTTTCAAAACGCTGAAGCAAATGATGTATATATATACATAGGGACAGAATAGAGAAAATAAAAACTTTGGAACATTTTTTATTACACAATAATCCTGAATATAAAAACAAAAATAAAGTTTAACTACTTTGGTCAAATTTGATTTTTGATACATTTTTGTGAACAGATTTTTAAAAAAAGTTGCACTAATTTGAGTACCGGCATCTTTTTTGAAGAGTTTTACCTAGGCTTACAGGAAAACAAATGCATTGTAAACCATCCCATAACGAAAATTTAATGCATGACGGATAAAATTGATAAGAACCGTGAAACCATAGAACCTTGCGTAGTGTGATTTAAAAAGCACTGTAAATTACTTGTCCAGATTAATACCATAGTGATATTGGAAAAAAAAACTTATTAGGAGTGGGAACCTACCTGGATTAATTTGATTCCAAAATCTACTATCCTTTGAACTTCTCCTTGTACTGTCACATGTGAGCAATCCCCTCTGAGCATGCGCACTGCTTATCACTGACTTTTATAGGACATTGTAGAGTCAAGGGTTGCACAATTCTAGGCAATGAGACACAGTGATTCATGACGCCAGAAATATTGGGTGTTTTAATATTGCCTGCTGCAGTGGAAATCAGTGACTCAGAGAAAAATGGATATGTACCATTTATCATTCTTGGATACATTACAAAAAAACTGTTTGGATGTTTTGTAAAAAAAAAAGAAAAGAAGCTTAAACACTGTGTACTCACCAAGTGACCCAATTAAGGATTTTGTTTTTGTTTAGCCTACATTTCGCAAGTTCTCATGGCAAACAACAAACCTTGCGATATAGTCAGTATGCTGTCTTATAGTACAAGTAATACACATAACACATTTTGAATCTAATAGACTATCATTTAAGTTTTCTGCAGATTAGGCAATTTAAGTAAATTTTAGTGCATTTTTTACTAGAATCTTCAAATATGTTTATTGCTGAATATTAATTCTTGTAATTTCACATCAGTATGTCTAATACAAATTCAGCTTACTGGATAATGTGTTATATTGTAATTGAATTGGTTTCTAGAAATTTAAGATTAAAGTAGGTTCCTTCGCATAGTGCATGCAAATGTACACCGTGTAAGTTTTCTTCTCGCAAAACCTCATTCACAGCCACATTTATGAGGGGCTGCTAGACGAAACACTAGCTTTTTCCACCCTGACCCTTTTCTAGCTATTTCGAAAAATGTCTTGAATAATAATTTGTTGGCTTAAAGAGCAAATTGAACAATGTTGATCCAGATACGACAATTTTCTCTGTTTGATCCAATAGAAAATTTATTACAGTGTACAGTGGTCCGTGCGTTATTTCTGCGGTAAGGAAGCAGTCTCTCGTGAGGGTGCGGTCTCTCTTCGGGGTGCAAAATGCAATAAAAATACTACTTAGTGCAGGTACCACTGTAAACAGTCATTGACTGCCTGTAAAATCTATGACGTCCAACAACAGGTGGCATGCTTTCTTAAAACTCTACATTTGGCCCTCTGGTGTTTTTACAAGCAACTGAGATACTTCCTCTCTGGGTGAATGCTTCTCCAATCTCCACTCAGAACTGCGACAAAGTATATATATATATGGGGTGAATGTGCCGCACTCTGTGACATTTCCTATGTCTCTTCCATGTTTCAGTTTTTGGTCTGAGGGGGGGAGGACTTCAGCAAAGCCCAATATGCATGGCCCAATCCCCCACCTAAATATGCCGCTGTGTGGAAATGCATTCGCGCTTTTGCATTTGCTGATCTTGTTTTCATGGCAAAATTTGAATTTTGAGTCAGCTTAAATGATTGAGCGAGATGGTTGCACAGTTCCTTTGAGCTAACATAGCTTGTTGTTTCAAGTTTTGACAGTTGATAAGTTATCATAACTTAAAAGAACAAGCTCTGTTTGCTCAAACAAATTGTGCAACCATCTCATGCACTCAATTATTTTAGCTGACTCAAAATTTTTGATTTTATAGTGTATTCGTTTTCCATCAATGAGAGGGTTTCAATTCTTAATGATGATTTTGAAAATTCAATTTCTTGCAGGTGGAATTGATTGCCTTAAAATCATGTGGAGTTATATTTTTTGCTGTGAGATTTTTATAAAAAAAAAAAAACAATATTTTCAAACTTTATCATTTTATCAAGTTATACAACTTTTAGTGGAACATTTCATTGGACGAGGTTTACCTCTCAACATCAGTCATTTAATTTGACTGAATTTATTTCCCCAGTTTCCTGCTTTTTAAATAATTTTGCAAAGGTATCATGGATGTTTCGCAGTTAGTTTACTCATACTTCCTTTGAATTTCTCTGAAACGTCGAATGTTCATCAACTTTCTTCTTCACAGTAAAATTTGAAATTTTGAGTCAGCTCAAATGACTGAGATGGTTGCACAATTTGTTTGAGCTAACATAGCTTGATGTTCTGAGTTATGATAATCTTTCCGTTGTTATAACTTAAAACAACAAGCTATGATAGCTCAAAGTATTTGTGCAACCATCTCACTCAATCATTTAAGCTGACTCAAAATTCGAATTTTACAGTGTTCCTTTTAAACATTGTCAAATTTTGCAGCATTTTTCAATCCCAGGGAGCTCTGGCCATGTAATCTTTTTTTCCTTATTTCTGAAATAGAAAATGTTGTCTGTTGCATTTATTTACATATGCTTTCACATTTGTAGATTTTTTATTTTTGTAGGGGGGGGGGTTGATTTCTGCATAATTATGCGATAAGCGTACTTCGCGCCAGGCCAAAATCGCGTGGAGGGGCATTCGGGTGCCACCTGAGGGCCCAGAAGCCAAAATATTTTAGATTATCGAAAGGTAAATTCTCAGCAACCTGAAGCACCATGCTGAAAAGTAACATGATTTTTAAATTGAGGACCCAGAACTGGGTTGAGAGGGTTGCATTTACCAACCCATATATTCAGTGAGGCATGACCAGAGTCATGTAAAACGTCTAAGCAGTGTTTTGAACTTGCAATATTCTGATCTGAAGACAGTCACTATATATCACTGTACAATTTGAAATTTTGAGTTAGCTCAAATGATTGAGTGAGATGGTTGCACAATTTGTTTGAGCCATGATAGCTTGTTGTTTTGAGTTATGATAATCTTTATGCTGTTATAACTTACAAACAACAAGCTATCTTGGCTCAAAGGAATTGTGCAACCATCTCACTCAATCAATTAAGCTAACTCAAAATTCAAAATTTACAGTGCAGGACAACAAGTACTGAAACACTCAAATAATATCCTGGACATATGAAATTACACAGGACATAATTTACCAAGAAATGTGTGTCCACAGGATTCAAGTTCCTATGTCCTAGGACACTGATTGCTGGAAGACATTTATTCCTTTCACACTGGGTCAGTCAGGACTCAGGCGTGGATCCAGAAAATGTCGGATGGGGGGGGGGGGGTTACGAATGAAAATGTATGAAAAATACAAGGATTTTTTTTTACATTAAAATGTTTTAGGCCAAAGGGGGGGGGGAGTTTTCAACCCCCTGGATCCGCCACTGCGGCCTATTGATTTTACACAAAGGGTTTGGACGGACACTGTTGCGTGGGTTAGAATAAATATAAACTTACTGATACAATACCACATTTAGCACAACAGCTACAGTGCCATCTGCAAGTTAGTGATATTTTACTATTGCCACAATGATATACTGCTTGTATAAGAATGACTACAGTAAAACCTATTGGGTCATAAAGGCGATATTTGAGGCATGTTGGATAACAATGGCTGCCAATTTTGCTGTACTTGGAGTTAGGTATGGGTAAAAGTCTTTGATAAGTAAGTGAAACACCAGCTCAATGTTATTTCAATGGGAGGGGTGGTTCCCTTAATTATCAAAGACTTTTACCCATACCTAACTCCGAGCACACCACAGAAAATTGGCAGCCATTGTTATCTGACATGTCTCAAATGTCAGCCTTTATGACCCAAAATGTTTTTCTCTCATCGGGTGAGAATTCATGCCTCTACAAGCAGTTTGGTGGATGATGTGTACTGTGTAGCATTGCGGCAACGGCAAAATATCACCCGTTTCACTAACTTACAGTCAGCACTGTACCTGGGATGGTTTTGTCAGCACTATCCTCCATTTTCATGTCAGAAATGTTGCCATGTACAACTCAGCTATGTGTACAATTTCTTCGAAACTTCTAAAAATGCAAGTTGAAATGTTTCTCCTGAATTTTCTGTTTACTTTTCCAAGAATCCTGGTGCAATAATTATTCATTTTTATCATTATATATATCTAGCTTTTGTCATTTTTAAAACAGAATAGAGAGCTAAGTGTGAGGTGAATGAACTGTTTAAATAGGGTTTATAAAGTACATGCAGATCAAAAGGGGCTCTGCAATGCTTAGTTAACCTTGCGTGCAAGTGATACAAGGGGGAGCACACACCTGTAGGTCTTCTACATTATATGGGACTTAGGTTCACTTTTCAACCATAGCAAGTGATTCAGTATGTTTGAGTACATTGGAAATGTTATTATTATTTATCATAAATGTCTTTTACACGTAGAAGGGATAAGTAGATAAGCCGGACTTTGTTTAAAAATGAAAAATAAGGTGAGTAAAAATTGCCCCTTGATATTAAATTGAATTGAATTGAATTCAATTCAATTTATTGACATTTTTTTTCTTTGTCAGTATACATTGTACGATGTACATAACACATTTCAGTATAATCAAAATATTGAAACAAAAAATGGTAGGCTGACACCATGGCTGGTGGATATGCTGCGGATATGCATTTACCAATACATTTACATATAAACTGAACCAAATAAAAAACGCAAAACTATTCCCAGGGCTGTATTTCTCTCTATAAGCTTCGGATGGGCTGCCAGCCTCAATTCAGGGCTGGACTGGCCCACCGGGATACCGGGAGAATTCCCGGTGGGCCGATGCTCTGGTGGGCCGATTTGAAGGAAA
The DNA here is from genome assembly GCA_026936325.1 of Platynereis dumerilii. NCBI lineage: Eukaryota > Metazoa > Annelida > Polychaeta > Phyllodocida > Nereididae > Platynereis > Platynereis dumerilii. The sequence goes on from JAPTHN010000005.1 coordinate 28,626,367, forward strand.
ATAAAACAATTTGAAAGAAAAGTAAAAAAATCTGAGAAACTTGGTTCCCGTTTTTGCAACCCCAACATATTTGGTATCGTTAGAATCGTCTTTAAAAGAGAATTGCAATGGTATAAAAATCATATATTTATTCTAGACCATTAGGCTTATAATCTTAATTAAGTTGGTTTCAATTAAGAATCATTCATAATTATGGTTTGAATTTTTTTTCATGGCCCTAAAAAGTGCCTATGTGGCCTTACCAATGTGTCAGAACAGTGAATTAACACTTTGTAAACTCGGGGGAAATATCAAACTTTCAATACCTTCACCTGGGCCATTGAGCCTGCTATCAGTAAAAAAAAAAGAAGCAACCTTTATCTGCTACAAAATTGAATGTCACCAGTCCCATCCCTTATTCAGCAAATGGCAAATAAAAATAAAAATTGCCAAATTGGAAATTATTATTTTCTTAATTTAATTTGACACAGCTTTTTGTTTACAATAATGATCAATGACTGATCATTGAAGAAGGGAACATATAGAAATCACATCAAAAGATTGTTCTAGACAATGGAGCCTCAAAAATTCCAACAACCAGATGATTTTTGTGACAAGTGGCTATGGGTTCTGAAGTAAAAAGTGTTTTTTTTTTTACATTGAGAAATGCTTGCTCATGATGTAGCTACTATTACAGATGATTTCGTATTTGTAGACATTGATCAAATTACAAAATATTTTGCAAATTTTCTGGTCTGACATCAGAAAATCCTGCCAGGCGATTGGTCAAGTCGCCCATTGCATGTCACTTTTTTCAGCTTGATTCAAACGAGTGATGTTTGCTGGTAAAATGATGTCATAATTTTGACCAATAGTATACTGCAAAGGCCACCTTGGTATTGTGGCAGTTGTTCACACACGTCAAACCGCAATCCACATGAACTCTTTCATTTCTTCATGAGCTGTTGTATTTCACACTCCTGTGTACAACTGTTGATTGTTTCAATTGATATTAAATCAGTTTCAAGCTGACTCTGAATGGCTTCACATCTACTTATACCACTGTTTGCTTTTTCTGGCCAATCAGAAGGCAGGATTTCGCTCTGATATAATGCATATCACAGCTCATACACCTGACCATGATATTGCATGCTTGGCTGACTACAAGTTGACAAAATTGAAGGAAACACTGAAACAAAACTGACCAACAAAGGATTAAAACTGAACAACACAGACAGTAAACAAGGAGGAAGATTGTATCAAGTGTAACTGGTCGCAATAAAAAGGCTATTCACTCTTTTTTATAAATACCATTATCTGAAATAATGATCAAATTTAAGGTCACTTGATAAAATAGTACATTTGGGATATATATATATGTAAGCTGCAAAAACAAAAAAAAATAGCGGAGCAGCAGACCAACAATTTTGGCCCCATTTGGCAAGTTTAAAGAATTATTTTTTCTTTTTAATTCGGGGGCTGCCGCCCCCAAACCCCTGCTTCTTCTTATTTCGGGGGCTGCCGCCCCCGAACCCCTGCTCCTTGCTTTCTGTTACTTTTCAAATATCTTTCATAATTTAAAACAAACATTTGCTAAGCAACTGTAATAATCAACCTCCCCAAAGTGACCTTAGCTGAGATGGCTGCACTATCGACCTACCTATCTATCTATATATCTATCTATCTATCCGTCTATCAATTTATCTGTCTATCCATATCTATCTATAAAATTAATCAATGAAATTAATGTATTGTGTTTTTTCCATCTATCTATCGATCTTTCTATCTATCTTTCTATCTACAAAATTAATGTATTGTATTATTTCCTGAGAACAAAGAATTCTGACCTGTTGCCAACCTTCAAATGAACTGAGGAACATGAATGTGTAACAAATACAATGAAATGTTGTCAAGCAAGAAGGATTGAAGGCAAACAAAGGGATTTAAATTAATTTGTTTTGTACTTAGTGGCATAAGTTAGATAACACCCTTGTTTGTGACAATATGCAATAATCCTCGGGCTAAAGCCCTCGGATATATTGCATATTGTCACAAACGAGGGCGTTATCTATTACTTACACTAAATCATGCCTTTACCAAAGCATTGTCTATGACATCAGTAAGGGACTATTCAGAATTTATGGCTGGGTTGAGGGGGTGATGGGACTTTTACCTGAGTGGGTGCTACATGTTTCAAGAGGGACAGTGCTAATATTTACCTTTTTTCCTGAATCTATGTAACTTGCAGGCTAAATAGAATTTATGACTTTGGGAGGGGGGGGGGTGGGAGTTTTGCCTGATGGAGCACCAATTTTTAACATCATGAAACCAAAGGGGTATATTTTTTTTACAGAAGGTTCCAACAAATAATATTCATAAGAAAATCACGGTGGGAATCAGATCAGGGACCCCGTGATTGTTTGCCCATTTTCCTGTCACCTGAGCTGAGCCCCTCCTCTGAGAAAATGTTACATTCACAAATATTCATGTTTATTTTTTGTATAAACAGTCATTACTTGGATCAGCTGATCCCAATCGTCTGAATGCTCAGTATCGGACCTGCAGAATGTGTGTACTAAAAATGTGTGAAACACAAACTGAAACTCGAGATCAATGGCTTAGAATGCCATGGTCAACCATGTAAAACACTATGTCACATTTCTGGAGAGAGCAGTGTCATACCTTCTCTTGACCAATGAAAATTGCAAGAAAAATGATGTATTTTCTACCTCAAATGTCTACAAATATGAAATCATCTGTAATTAGCTGGCGTATTGCTATGTTAAATTTGCAATAAAAAGCATAGGCCAACATGTCGCTCCATGCACCGCAAAAAAGTAGTTTGGCATTGCTTTACGCTTGAAGAAGAAAATTTGTCTCGGGAGTAAAATCCATGCCCCCCCCCCCCGTACCCGAAGTATTATTAGATTGAACGCTAACTGGGCCTCTGTCCACTGAAATTTCCAGGGCCGATTTTCCCTCTCAGTCCGCCCCTTTGGGCTGGTGAGTGTATGTATGTGTAATCAGGTGTCAAAGAATTCCTCTGCATAAAGTCACTAAAATGTGTCAATTTTTTGCATGTCCGTGGCCAAGTTTGTCACATTGGGGTATGGCTAGTGGCCTGATATGTTACACACCCCGTAGAGCAAATTTAATGATTTCATGTTAAAGTGTGAAGAAAATGATGCAAAAGGCCATAAAATTGACTTCAGTTAACATGCTAAAAATTTAGGTTTTTGAAAAGTCAGGTCAGAGTTTGTCACACACAATGCTATTCCAATGAAAAAGTGCAACTATGGAAAGAAGTTGTTCAACAGCCTATTCGATAACTGCGGAATGGAAAAGGCTCAGGGTCCATCAGAAAAACCTTACATTACCTGTCACAGTGTCCTTGAACAAAGTTTAGGGTTAAAAAAAATGTACAAAGAATCTGTCAACACAGCATTATAGTATGTGGTCTTAGCTTCGATTTGATGTAAAGATAAAAAAAATCTGTTGGGAAAATTTTGAGAAAATTGAAATTGAAAATTTTTAGTTTTTCACACCCTTGTTGCATGCAAAATATCCATTATAGAATGTTTAAAATGATAATCTTAACATAGAAATGCTTTCCTTTCCCACCCTGGTGCTTATATATACACAGTGGACCAAATTCAGAATTATGATTAAGTGGTTTTTTCAAGGAACATCACATTCTAAAGGTGTTACAAACTTGCTAATCTATAATCTGCATTCTCCGAACCCATTTAGAGTCCAATCAACCTAACCTGATTAATGTCCCTAATTCATCAACTGCATTAGTTAAGTAGCAGAACACTGTTGCGATATAGCCAATAATAAGACATATCTAGGGCTTTCACAGCATTTATATATCCATATTTTTGAGATGTATGTTGCGCACTTTCAAAGTGAATATCAATATCAAAACCTCTAATCACAAGCTTTAGACAATGAAGAAACATGATTGCCTCAATTGTCAATTCCTTAAATTTGAAATTTTTGTTTAGGGCTTAATTTCTGATGGTATTTTATTGATTTTCTTCAATTGTGCATATTTCTCAATTTAGTACTTTCCATGCAGATTTTACATTACTCATGCAATGAATTGGCTAGAAAATATGTATAGGATGCATTTTTGAGTGATGTCATTCACATCATGAAAGAAAAATAAATAATGTCACCTATTAATATTTATTTCAATCTTCAGGTGTGAAGTTAACTTTTTAAAATCACAATATCTCCTAATTCCATCTTGAAAGTTCAGAGATAACCAATACTAATTATGTGACCATGGAAGAGAATATGTTGACTTATAGTTTAATACAATGTTGGTTGCACAAAGGTGTGCTACAACTGAACAACAGAATTTTGGAAGTTGGCAACCATTAAATTCCATGAAATAATCTTAAAGGCACACAATAGTGCAATTTTTTTATTAGTTGAGAGCTTTATATTTACCATTTACAGAAACACGACAGTGATCCTTTTGAATTTCTCCCAAAATAAACCCATGAAATAAATTATTTTAGTTGCTGATTTTGGCCAAAATGTTGGCACAAGAAAAAGCGACTCCTGTTGGAAGAAACTGAGCTAGTCACATAGGACTGGGTAATGAATAAACAAATAGATGACCTTTTATGACCTCTGGAAGCATGAAAGAATGGTGAGGCCTAGCTGTGAAATGTTTTATGAACAAAGGGATGAAGCTTAAAAAGCTGACAGTATACATATTTGAGAAAAACTGAAACTGTGGAAAATCTTGCAAACGCTTGTGATAACTGATAAGGTCTATTGCACAGCCAACTCAGCCCAACTGTCAATCATATAAGAATAATTATAAATTCTGGTGAGCTGATTGGCTGGTTCTTGTGACTTGGCACTGGTTAATTTGCCTGATATTTGCCAAGTCCAGAACGCATCTTTTGATGGCAGCAACTGGTATTTTAGATAGACAAGAGTGTCAAGATGGAGAAATATGTGTAGACAGACAGACACACTGGATAGACAGACAGACAGACAGATAGATAGATAGATAGATAGATAGATAGATAGATAGATAGATAGATAGATAGATAGATAGATAGATAGATAGATATAGGTAGACAGATAGATATAGATAGATGTAGATAGATATAGATATAGATATAGATATAGATATAGATATAGATATAGATATAGATATATAGATATATAGATATATAAATAGCAACACATTCTCCACATATAATGAAATACGTACTTTATGGACTTTTGTCACCTGAATACGAAGGGTGTATTTAATTCTGAAGGTACATGTACAGTTTGTACACGATAAAGAATGTCATTCATTTTATGATATAAAGGTGCCTATGGCACAGTTAATCGCCAAAAATGAATCTGCTTTCTGCTGAATTGGCCTCTTTGACCCTTCTTTTTCCCATACAAATCCTTCAATCAGGTAACAATGTACTGAATACAGCTGGGATTTCTGCAGATTTATGTCGAACTTCATGTAATTTAATTGAAATTTTCAGTTGCGTATATTTAAGGGGGAGGTAACAAAACGAATATGGGAAAGATAAGAAAAGCCACAAATCATCCTGCATTCCTCATATTATCCATCCTCATAACTCAGGGCTCCCTAACCAAGCCCTGATTGCCAACCCTGCCTAAACCTGGGGTATTGGCAGCCTGCCAGCGGCGACGGAAAAGGGGTACCGTAATATGGGGTGAATAGGGACAGAACAGGGAAGCATTCTATTTCTTTAAAAAATACCATCTTGCCTTTAACCCACGAAATTGATTTTTGGCACATTTATAGTAGACATACCAGAGAATATTCCCGTGTAATTTTATAATTCTAATGGCAGGAAGTGGGGAGCTGCAGTACCTTAAACTTAGAACTGCGGAAAGTGAATTCTCAGCTGCTGTCAAAACTTTGCATGAACTGGAAAAAGTATAAATACTGATGCCACCGATTTTATTGGAATCTTTTATAACCTAGTTTTGGCCAGTTGGGGGAATCGAATAGTAGACTAAATATGAGATTATGTATGTTTGGTCATGGGTTCTGAACCAGGCCAATGGCAACGTTGCGGAATCTACAAAAATAACCCTACTGATTTTCATTGGAATGTGCTAGCGTGACTTTTAGATGAATATTATTGAACTTAGTATTATTAATAGTGGATTTAGTCCAGAATTATCAATCGCTAGCAAAATTTGCAAAAAACTAAATTTTTTGATAGTTTTCTGTTATTTATTACATTTTTTTAATTTACATATTATCAATTAAATTATTTTAGATTTTCCTGAAAATACATTTTTGGTATGTTAAACATTGTTTTCTAATATTTACTCACAAGTGGCAATCACTTTAAAAAAGCTAAGAAGTATTCCTTCTGAAAATAAGGGAGTGTCCCGATTCACCCCAAAGTAAGGGGTGAATTGGGACAGTGGTTTTATGGGCCTAGGCCATCGGAAATTTAAGATATCGTTTCATGCTCTTGGGGATATTTAGATCTTATGCTCGGACATAATTTGACACCATATTTTGGTTTCTGGGTTGATTTGTTGCCATTCTATTACAGAAAAACGGCCAAAACCGTCCCGATTCACCCCATATTACGGTACCTAAAGGATCGTGAGGAGATGAGGGGTACAGCTAGGTGTTTTCTGTGTCACCATCACTGCTGATAGGTGCATTTAAATCTCAACGTCCACTCATGCATATTCACCACACCCCAGACTGAAGGCAACCTTGCAAGCAGAGTTTGAGTGAAGCCAAGCTCTGTGGTAGGAGAATGATTTTATCCGCCAAGGCCATTTCTAGATATGCCCTGGGCATTTTATTTCATTCGGGGATGTAATTTCTACCAGTTATAACATTTTAGTGACTGAATTATTCCTCATCCCTCCTTCCTCCATAACAAAAACTAGAACTCGTGTCGCAAGCGGAACGCCCGGGGTTCGCCATGCGTTTGCTGTTTAAAGATGGAACATTTCCATTTCCTGCCTTGCCTGATATCAGTCTTTTAACAAAGGGCCAATCAATCTCGTATGAAATTCTATGAATGTGTCTTGTATGAATGCCCTATCTATGTATGAGTTCACGCAAAACAAGTTCCAATTTGGTAATAAGGTATTATCTTATCTATCTTATCTTAATCAGAGACTTGCATCGCAACACATAAAATGTTGATTCCAGTTGCAGGCCAGCATAGAAATCTTACAGAATACTGTCCTGCTACTCAACTTTGCGTTTTATTTGCAAAAAAAATATCACAAGGGGGAGCCAAAGTGTTCCATTTTATCAGGAATAACATCAATCTACAAGGAGCGCGTTCAGAAAGTTCAAGCCTTTTTTTTATGCTGACACCTATTTTCAATCTCAAACTCTGCACTTTTTAGGATTGGAATGGATATCTCAAATTTTGTACTATTTGGATATGTTTATGTCAAAAGAAAGTTCAGCTAGGCGGTGCAGGTAATTCTGAGACCAAGAAAACCAATGAATTATGGCTGTGAGAGACATCTTTCTATTACTTACATATAAAAGAGATTGACAGTATTTGACACAGGAATATATATAGGCCTAATATTTGCTTTTTAAAGTAGGGAAGATCGGGATTAGTTGAAACACTCATTTTATTTTTGCTCTGGAGAGGAAATGGTACAAGATATTCACATCAAATTTTAGCATGTGATAGCGAGCATGCTTAACTCAATGATCAGCTCAAGAGATATTGTAAATAATTATTGAAATTTGTGTGACAGACACAAACTTCCAGAAAATTTTTTGTTTCAACTAACCCCGACCCCGGGGTTAGTTGAAGCGCCATAAAAATTTTGTAGACAACTTGTTATAAGAGGGGTTTCCTTTGCGTTACTGCTATCCCTATGATGCACCAGCTTCAGTACAATACTCATTTGAAAAGAAATTGTATACCGTAATATTGGGTGAATCGGGACAAAACAGGGAAGCATATTATTTGTTAAAAAAGCACCAATTTCTACTTTCCTCAGGAATTTAATTTTTGGCACACTTTTAGTAAACATACCAACGCATAATGTGATAGGATTTTGTATTTCTAACTGCAGGCAGTGAGGAGCTGCAGGACGTTAAACGTGGCGCTGCAGGAATGCTTTTTTACAAGCTGGTCAAAACTTTGCTTGTACCATATAAAGTATATTACTAGAGCCACTAAACTTGCAGCAAACTTTAAAATCTGTCTAATGTCTTTTTAGGAGACCTTAATAAAAGATTGGATATGGGATTGTGTTTGCTTGGTCCTGGGTTCAGATCCAGGTCAATGACAATGTTTCAGGATTAATCAAAATAACCCATACCAATTTTCATTTGAGTGTACTGGCGTGTCTTATTGATGAATATTATTGAACTTGGCATCATTTACAGTGAATTTAGTCCAGAATTATCAATTATTAGAAAAATTTCAAGAAAACTACCGTTTTTAATAGTTCTCTGTCATATATCTGTTTTTAAAAAATCTGTATATTATCCACAAGCACTTGGATCTATTGAGATCGTGAAGTTATGACTATTTACAATGTATAATACTTAGGGTGGTGTCAAGATCGACAGATTATTCAAGTGCTCATGATATTATCAATGAAATAGATTTCAAATTTTCCTCAAAATAATTTTTTGGCATTTTGAACATGTTTCCTAAGATTTATTTACAAGTTGCAATCACTTAAAGAAGGTAGGATATCCTGATTGTGGAAATAACTCATTGTCCCGATTCACCCCAAAGTATGGGGTGAATTGGGACAGTGGTTTTCTTGGCCTTGAGCATTGAGAATTTGAGATATCATATCAAGCTCCAAGGGGTAATTAGACCTAGTGGCCAGACACAATTTGACACCAAAATTGGTTTTCTGGGTTGATTTTTGTCCATGCTATAACAGAAAAACGGCCAATTCTGTCCCAATTCACCCCATATTACGGTACTCTAATTTACTACATTTTTTGTCTATTTTTGGCCAAAAAGCTGGTTTTTCCATATTTCCCTTTCAGGAATGCAAACATGCACTGTAGTAGTTCTTAACTGCGATAACTCAAACCAACAATGACTTGCAAGACAATTTGAAAACTTAAAATCTATGTTACAGCCAACTCCACCATGCATGATTCAACTAACCCCATCACATCTGGAAAGCAATCTTGTCTGATTTTTCAGTCTTATCTAAGTCACACAACAAAAATCTTTTGGGTGTGGATTAGGCATGCTTTTGCTTATTTAGAAATAAGGTTGGTTCACCTGGATTATAATCATAGCCATACAATGACCCCCCTCGAAGACTGAGCAAAGAAGTCACTAGAGCACCCAAAAAACAAACTTTCTTGGCTAGATATAGGAGCTTGTTTACAGCGCAAAAGACATTTCAAGGTGTGATTTCAAAAATCTTGAGATTCAGATCACTTGCCTCATTAACTGCTGACCTTTCTGCGCTAATAAAAGTATGACAACATGTGCCAATAAACAAGGTATCTACCAAAAGGACCATTTTGGCCAAACATTCAAAATAAAGTTGATTTTAGGCCAAGTTTCAACTAATCCCGCGATTCGACTAGCTCTGGTCTCCCCTAATACCAAAAGCATTTTAAAAATCATATACCTGACTGAAGTAAGGGAAAACCAGGACATATGTAAAGCAACATGTCACAGGATTAGCTGGGATGTCTATTCCCGTCTCTTATTCGTACCAGTGAATCTATACCTCACAAGTCCTGATGTGGTCAAGGAAACGCACCCTCGCCACCTAAATCTCCCATGCTATATCTGGCATGCAAGCAGTCTTTGCGAAGATCGCCGGTCTGCCGGACCTGTCCGATAGTTTTCAACAAGGTCCGATAAACCTTTCTGAACTCCCGGTCCAAATGTCCAAGGGATAACAGGGTCAAATTTATGAAAGATCAGACAAAAATCGATTTATTTTGAGCAGCAAGCCCACCACGCTTCCACAGCGTCCGCCATTACCTTGTGCTCCAGATTCCTTCATAGTTGTCGTATTCCTATATGCATCAGAAAAAAAAGAGGATCTCAAAGGAATCAACCTCTTAGTTCCTATTTACATAGTTTAGCCACCAGGCCCTATCAAATGTGGCAATACATTTATAAGTGGCATGTTCTTTTTAAAGAGAATCTGAATAAGCAATTCTTAACAAGCATGGTTATGGCATTGAATCAGTTACCAAAATAGACAAGACCATGACAGATACATATATAGACTCAATTTATTCTATATGAATTAAATAATTGATGACTTGGAAGCAATTTTATTGGTAGTGGTTTGTGAACACTGAAAATTCAAAGTTCATTGCCGCGAACGCATTTATTCGGTCCCGCAGAATTCCTTTCGTGCCGGCCAAATATACCAACTTGCAGGAACGAATGTCTGGCATGGCATTTTGGATCTTCGCAAAGACTGCAGGCAAGAAGTGCTTTCCTGCGTGGCTTTCAGTGTAAGAATACACACATTTAGTGTGTTTGAAGGTATTATTAGATACCAATATAATATTTCTTGTGTCAAATATTGTGGATGGACAGGAGACGTTTTGCAAAATATCCAAACTGTTCAAAAGTCAACTAGGCCATATGATGACTTTAGTTAGTCAATTTTCAACGGAATCAACACCCAAAAATACCAATTTACACACGGAAAATACGAACAGGTCCACTGTAGCATATTACACAAAGACTTTGCTCACGAGAGGAACTCCACAAAATCTGTGTCAAAGGTAACCAAAACAGTGATCAGATTTAGACACATTAATATATTGTACCCTTTCAATGAAATTCACATGCCAAATGTTGGTGCTTGACATTTTTCTGAGACAAAAGCAGGAGGGAGATCCAGAAAATTCTGATTCAGGGGGTTTATCGGGTTATCACGTCGCAGAAGGCATAGCTCATAGCATAAATCTGGTCTATTTAACACGTAATATGGGGGCAACAAGCAGCAAGTGATGAATAATTGACACCATTAGCCAAAGACGGATTCAGATCAGAACTTCAGAAATGCAAAACAAATAGTCACAAAAAGACACAAGACAACCATAATTTCTTAATGAAATTTACAGGTCATATTTTATATCTTTTCACAAGTAGTAAATTCACATACAATTATGGTATTTTCATTTCAAGCAGGATTTAATCAATAAATCATGTGGAGCAAGCAACTGTTTTAATTGTTTCACATAGGGCTGCACAGAGCACAATATTGGAAAAATGTCTGATATCGATAGTTGATAACAATAAATCCTCAATATTCCATACAAGAATCCATGGATTCAAAACCGGCCTTTGGCGATTGTATATTCGGGATTGAAATCATGAAGAGGGTGATTTACATATTATTACATGGACTGTTTTGTATTGAGCAGTGATTGCCAGACTGATAGCGTTTGCTGCAGGCCATAAAAACTTTGTGGGGAACCTCTTAGAAAATGCCTATGTATATACCATATTTCAGAACTGTAAGTCATCTTGGAAATTTTCTCATAATTTATGAGGGAACGCCTAAGCAAATCCCCAAACCAAACTAGAATTTGTGTCGCAAGCGGAACACATGCGAGTTCACCATGCGTATGTTGTTTTGCAATTTTGATGTGTTGATTCTTGGGAGAATGGTAGGTGCCCCCCCCTGAAATTCAGATACCTAGGGCTCATGGTTGCAAAAAGTGAAGAAGTGGATGGACAGCTTTAAGAAGTGAAAAAAAGAAAGTACACTTGAGTGGCTTACAACACAATTATGGCAATAGCAGGAAGCCCAGACCTAAAAGGTATTGAGATGAGAACGGTATGGCAGGTGATAAAGGCCTGCAGAATACCACTTGCCACATATGCATGGGAAGCAGTAAACACTACGAAGAAGGATACCAAAGACCTAAAATGGACCATCAACAGTGTCATAAAAAGAGTACTAGTAGGCACACCCTGATCTACCCCATGGCCATAGGAACCGCTTAACATGGAGACAGGACTGTTGGAGTTGACAAGCTTATTGATCCTAGATTCTACTATTTTACTGTTTGGTTTAAGGAGTCGGCAACATTAGTGTTAAAAGTGCACACTGATTTACTCAAAGCTGTCTGTATAACATTTTTTGTTTGATTTTAAGCTATCCATACTACCAATGTCAAAACGTCAGTCTGCTCACAGACTCTAAACGAACAGCACAACTGGAGATTCTGCCAGAAATCGGATGACCTCCAGCTGACACATTTATCAATATTCAAGTAGGTCAGGTCACGTCCAGGTAGTGGGACCTCATCACTTGTGCTCATGCGCACATCGGAGCTGCCAGCAAGATATGAACAAATCATAATCAACAATGTTAAATGATCAATGAGTGCATATGCACTACCAATGAGCACCATAAAATTCTGAAGTTTTCAAACTAATTGAAACAATAAACGGACAACAATGAAACATTCAATAGCTTTGAGAGACCTGAAACAGTTAATTATGTCTGTCACACCTGAGGAGAGTTAATCTTTTTGTTTCAATTTCACAAATAATGCATGTTGTGGTCAGGGCAAGCTTTGGCTGACAAACAGGGACTACTCACAATTCCCTGGGTAGGAAAATAATGACCCACAAAAGTTCCACAACAAGTACCACTTTGTAGCAATAGCAGCATTCTAACAATAAACTGGCCGATTTAATTATTTAATTCTAGATCTAATTCAACAGACCAAGTTGTTACTGCACTTCACTTAAAAAAAGAGGTAGTTGCTGCATCTGAAATCTCTTAGCGCTCACACACAAGTGTGTGTTCGATTGTAATTTCTGGTATGGATTCAAGAGGGCACCACATACACAATTTTGTGTCTAAGTTTTATAATTATGCTGAATGACAGTTGGGTGGAGTTGGCTATGTAGTAGACCTTATCACAAGCGTCTGAAAGATTTTCCACAGTTTTAGCTTGTATCAGATTTATAGTGTCAGCTTTCAAGCTTCATTTCTTTGTCCATAAAACATTTCACAGCTAGGCCTCACTGTTCCTTCATACTTTCAGAGATCATAAAAGGTCATCTATTTGTTTATTCATTACCCAGTCCTATGTGACTTGCTCAGTTTCTTCCTACAGGAGTCGCTTTTGCTTGTGCCAAAAATTTGGCCAAAATCAGTAACTAAAATATTTTTTTTCATGTGTTTATTTTGTTATAAATTCAAAAGGATAACTGTCGTGTTTCTGTAAATGGTACACTTGAAGCTCTCAACTAATAAAAAAATTGCGCTATTGTGTGCCTTTAAAAAAAACTTAAGAAAGAATTGACAGAATGATGAGGTGGCTGCCTCCGAGGTACCTGCCTCCTAGGTGCCCGCCTCCGAGGTGCCCGCCTCCAAGGTGCCCGCCTCCAAGGTGCCCGCCTCCAAGGTGCCCGCCTCCAAGAGGGAAAAAACTTTTTTTTTTAACTGATGCTGTGGTGATAGATAGATAGATAGATAGATAGATAGATAGATAGATAGATAGATAGATTGGAGAGACCAGGGCAAGTTGTGCCACGGGGTAAGTTGTGCCGCACACTGTTGGGGTGAAATGAAGAACTGGGTAAAGAAGGCAATGCCAACCATAGATTATACCCACTTGGTCAACATCAATACTCACCAAGAAAAAAACCCCAAACATAATGGTATGAAAAGCTACACTCATAAATTCAATTTTGCTGGTGAAAACTTGAAGTCATGCGGCACAACTTACCCGGCACCGGGGGAGGTTGTGCCACTTGACCTACTTTTTTCAAACGCCTACTATGATCTTGCCAATGATCGGACTGCCCTGAAACTTTGGTCAATTCTGGCCGACGTATTATATTTTCATGTTCAATCAGATTAAATGGTTAAGCTTAAATGGTTAAGCTTTGGTTTTTCAGAAAATCAGTCTGACACAAAAAATGGCACAACTTCCCCCTACTCCCCTAGATAGATAGATAGATAGACAGATAGATAGATAGCAACACATTCTCCACATATAATGAACTACGTACTTTATGGACTTTTGTCACCTGAATATGAAGAATGTATTTAATTATAATCTTAATGCTTAATAAACCATTTTAATCGTCTTTTCAAGCCGATTGTGACGATACCAAACATGATAGGTTGCAAAAACCGGTACCAAATGAATCCAAATTGTCAAAACCATAGAGCTCTAAATAATATTTCTATGTCAAAACATAACGTGCACAAGGCACATTAAAGCAGCCCTCGTGGGGTATAATTCCCGGGGGGCCCACTCTTGGGGTATCCCCTGGGGGTGGCCCCACCTACAAAGACTACTGTAAATAAAATCCTTCCTTTACATAATGATTAAATTTGTTTTATATCAGATTGGCTCCAACTTTTAAATAATCAGATATCAATGAACGAAAAGTGCTGACTCATTGTTGATTCACCTTATATAATGCCTGGTTCTCACATACAGGAAAAAAATCCTGACTGTCATATTTATAGATTCAAGACAAAAGTTGGCAAAATAGACGGAAAGTGGGCAGGAAATGGGATGATGAATGGAATGTTTTAGACATACAATGTAACTAAAATAATATCTATAATCTGATGTCACGGCAGGCCAGGTAATCAAGGTACTGCTCAAGATAGCCAGGGTAGAGCTCAAGGTAGTCAGGGTAGAGCTCAAGGCAGACAAGGTAATGGCCAAGGTATTCAGGGCAACGCCCAAGGTATTCAGGGTAGAGCCTAGCCCTGGACCCCTGTGGGACAGGGGTCATGAATCGTCGCATTGAAAAATCATGAGATTTTACAGAAAGGGCCTGGGAGAATTTAGATTGCTCTGTTAGTTTAATAGTCATGGCAAAACCAAAAACATTATTTGAAAATAGACAACATTAACTACTGACGGCACCTATTTCTATATTTCTACATGTTGAAATAAATGAACACTCACCCTGTGAAGTTAAAGGGCCACAGTCATGCACTTTTTTTATTTGATCAATAAATAAAACCTTATTTTTTATACACATTGACACGGTCACTCACACATTAATGCCACCAAAAGTCCAATAAAACATATATTCATTCTTGATCTTTGGCCTCAGAGATGGGACAATTAAAAGCGACCCCTTGTGAACTATTTGGAAGGGGCCACGTCAGGCTGGGCAAAAAGTAAACAAAATGGCAATTAATCAAATGCACAAGATGGCAGCAGTTTACAGTCAATGACCACAGAGACCAAAATCATTGCATGGTCAGTGGTCACTCTTGACTGGCCACCCAGCCTTACGTCATTCATATTAACTGAGCCAGCTGAATGGCAGGCCAGGAAGAAGGCCTAAAACCAGTATTTCACAGATCCTTTACAAAGTGTACACTTTACAAAAAATTTTTTTAACTAGCTTTGTGTGCTTATAAGACTCAATTTAAGCAATGAAAGGTGTTTTTACTGAAAGTCGGGATTTGATGAGTGTGTGCCTTTAAACAAAATATTTTTTTCTTTAAACATTGAATAATTATGGCGTCTCCTCATTGGGTGAGAGAGAGAGTGATGTCACAACAAACGTTTATGATGTCATAGGAATTTTTGGTGACGTCACAATGGTGACATCAAACATAAAAATGAGGCTGATAGCTGTTTCTCACAAATTTTTGGCAATTCTCTCATTTAAAATCAATTTTTACAGTACAAACTTTTGTGGAAATGCTTTCAAAAGTGGTGCCGTCAGCAGTAAAATATGTAGGCTACCCAAATCCAAAATTTCATTAAATTTGGAGAAAAACTGTTTAATATAGACCAATTCTCCTGATGCCATGTCGAAATCTCAAGATTTTGAATGGGACGACCATGCTACGCATGGGTCCCAGGGCTAGGTAGAGCCCAAGGTAGCCAAGATAGGGTCCAGGGTAGTCAGGGTAGTCAGGACAGTGCTAAGGATAGTCAGGGTATTGTCCACGGCAGTCAAGGTTATTTAAAAGTATTTAAGTTGCCACGGTAGTCTCACATGGAGGATAATGAGACAAGGCAGCCAGGGTATCATTTCTAGCCACGACAAATTTTCCAACATGTTGGATCTATCCAAGACACCCACGAGATTGGGTCATACTCTCACGACAGCTCTCAGGGCAGCCAGTGTAGCTCAGAGTAGACCCAGGGAAGCTCCAAGGTAGGCACAAAATTGTTTACCGGCTGTGATATCGTCTATGTGAGAACTATGCATTACGCCGGGATCCAAAAGATCCAAATACATAAGAGTTGATAAGATTACGTAATAAGAAGTAACGTCCTTCAATACTTGGCTCTGTGCCAGCAAGGGTCACTGAGTGCACTTTTCGCGTCACTGCAATGTTAAAAGATAGGAGGTTACTCTAAATTTAATAGATCGAACAGATAAAGGTGATAAATCAATAGATAAATGCATCTTAAAAATTATTTTTCATGCAGACTAAATAGGGTGCAGCAAGAGCTATACAATGCACTTATTTTGATAGAGATATGTTTAAAATTAAAGTCACAATTAATTATATGAGTCAGCAGTAGAGTTATGCTCGTTTGAGCTAGAAAAGTGGTTGATAGACAACTGGTGTGCGTCTTTTCTAAGCAAAATTATCCAATAAATGCTATTATACATGTATTATAATGGAAGGGGTGCAAGAAATGATGAGATAAGACTTCACCCCTATAATAATCTGATAATGACCTTGAGTTGGACCACCTCCTCCAGCATTACACAGACTGTAGGACCAGTGCTAATAATGACCTGAGAAATGATGCATTCAATGGATATCACTTATAAGGTTAGGTAATCAGTATAGGGGAAATTGAAACATTGTTTCAGTGAGTTTATATTAAGAAGTTGTTTTTTTAAATGCACTATGTTAAAAAATGTAATTGTTGTTTTTATAAGCAATGATAAACATATTTAAAAAAGAAGCCACTGCGATAAAAGATATTATATTTCTAGCACTTCAATTTTAAATATAACATCTATGGATAAGTTAACCCCTCCCCCACATCCCCACCTGGAAAAACAGGTATGCAGTTTAGATGGATGGATTATTGGGCTTAACGTCCTGTGTTTCTGCAATTGGTAGGCCAATTAGGACAGGAGGAGGACATGGCAATGATAATTGATACAACCCCAACAAAGACCCAGGTGATCTGACAAGAGCTGCAAGCAGGGGGGGGGGGGGTACACAACCCCCCTCCCTCCTAAAAAGTGATATAACCTTAATCATACTTCAATTTGGCAAAAATAGCTGCTGCATGAAACGTCAATGAAGAGTGATATTCATTCAGTGTATTGGTCTGCACTAACAACAATTTGACTGGATATGAAGTATTTCATTCTGGGGTGGAGAATGGGCTGATAGATAGATAGATAGATAGATAGATAGATAGATAGATAGATAGATAGATAGATAGATAGATAGATAGATAGATAGATACTATTAGATAGATAGATAGATCAGGGTGTTTGTTAAGTCTTTGAAAAGTCTGGAATTTGGTTGAAAAAAAATAAGTGCAGACACCCACTTAGTACTGTAAATCTGTCTGTAGTAAACTTAAATGACTTCCAACCAATAATGTGGTCGTTGATAGCTGTAATTCTTTTGTTAGCCAACTTCAATAGGCCTAATGATGACAAAGATCTTTGTTGAAATTACTGTTGACTAATTATTGAGGCATATTTAGATTGACATCGAAGTGTCACATCAAGTACAATTAAGCTCTTAATTGTACTTGATGTGACACTTCAATGTCAATCTAAATATGTCTCAGTAATTAGTCAGTTTTTACATGTACAAAAGGTAGCAAGTCTTATTAAGTCATCAAAAAGAATTTTTTTAATATTATTAAATGCATTTTCAACGAATGCTCGGCAATGAGTAAAGATATCTTCATGAAAAAACGAAATAGTATAGATTGATAGATCAGGATTCTAAAGAGCCTGCAATTGTACCTTTAGCCCCAATAGAAATGCTCGAAAACTATCGGGAAGACATCGAACCTGTTTCGGGGAATACCTAAAACCCGGGACGAGCGCCCGGGACGACACGGGACGCCCGGGACGAACTAATTGCCGTGACAGCATTCCGGAACAGCCTTTGCTGACTGTAAATGGTTATAGTTTGATAGCTATTTAATGTACAGAAATGGCAGACCACTTTTTAGAATGCTGAGATGATTGCCTGTGGAAGTGAATTTAAAAACCAAGCATGACAAACTTTTTTCCACGAAAATATGACAGTTTTTCACAAAGTTACATCAAAAATTATTTCGCAAAGATGAAAAAACATGATATCTTAAATATCTAATATGACTAATTTCCCCACCTTTGGCATTGATGAAACACGGCATATCATTTGGTATGAATGTCATCTTATACTAGGTACTGATAATTATTTGCAATTTTATAGAACTAATCATCAAAACCTGAGCAAATGGTCAGTGGTGTTACTGCTTTGTCAGTGTGTTACTATGATGTCAGTGGTGTTACTGGACACAAAAACGTCCATTCCACATGAACTAGCAGGTACCAGTAGTATATTTCTGCATAGTATTTAAGAATGATAAATGCCCAAGCTTTTCTAATAGTATTTTTGACCCTAAAACAAAAATCACAAACGGTATGCTAATTGTTTCATTGATTCTGACAAGTTTTTTTTGCATGCAGCTGCATAATGATTCCAAATATACAACTAAATATTTGGAATTCTTCACAATTCTTGTTTGGATTTGATGAGGTAACACGGAATGCACATGAAACACTGTTTTACATTGCAATATCTATATCACCAAATCACTTGTACTGATTTCAGACCTATCTTTTTCTTCACACTTCAGCAATAACTCTGTAAATATGTAGGAATTAGGCACACTCACACAAAGTTCAGGGATCTTGTAATTCTGTAGTTCTATTATCTCTATCTCTATTTCTCTATCTTTCTTTTGGAGCCATAAGATCTGTTTATATAAAATGGAATAAATAAGAGTATCTCATGACAAAAGGTTTAGTTATAGTTGACGAGATATAGGCCTATTCAATGTTCATTTGAAAAACTGAATTTGGTTATCCACTGGGCGCATCTTGTCTTTGGCTGCAAATTTGCCATTGGAACAATAACTAACCATGGCAGTTGTTTTCTCGGGTATTTTCAAATGGCTATATCTTTAAAGCAGTGAAAGATGTGGGACTCCCCTTTTTATTTCTTGTGGTTGAAGCCAGATGACCAGCCCAACAGGCTAACATATTGGAATGGTCATGTATTTTTGTCTGCAATGCTTACCAAGTTATAGCAGCATTACCTTAAGTGGTTCAATATACCTGACTTTCCTAGATATCTACATCTTAACTTAAGAAATGTTACAAAATTTAGTTTTTCTTCTCTTCCAGTAATTGTTTTAGTTTTACCTTCTCTTCAAGTACTGTTCAGCCAATGTATGGTGTCAAAAATGCCCATCTCTGTAATTATTAATTGTTAGGCCTAGATCAGTTATTAGATAGATAGATAGATAGTTAGATAGATCTATAAAAAGATAATAGCATACACAGGCAAATCACACAAGATTGTGATGTAGGCCTTGTCAACTTCAAACACACAAAAAGTTGCTTAAATCAACTCAATAACAAATAAGGTTGATTATCTATAAAAAGTAACATGAATATTGAGAATTAAAGTTTCTCTGGACATAGGGCATGACATCAGCTTTCTAAAAAGTGGTCTGCCGTTTCTCTATCTCAAATGGTTGTCCCTCTATCAACTAAATCTCATTAGATGTATTGTCCCGGAGCTCTTGTCACGGCAATTAGTTCGTCCCGGGCGTCCCGTGTCGTCCCGGGCGCTTGTCCCGGCTTTTAGGTTCTCCCCCTGTTTCGGCCAATCAGAGGGCAGTAAAACAATAACAACAATATTTCCATTTCCTGTTTTGCCGTGATTTCATTGAAACTAAAAACTTAAATTGTAATTAAACAAGACACAAAAGACACAAGAGGAAGCAAGACGCCTCAAGTTAGCCAATTCTTCATTAATTGCATGAAAAAGAAACTTTAAAAAGTGCTCCCTTGTCTCTCACAAACGATCCAAAATTTCTGACCACCCCTTATTTACCCTGGTTCGCCCACAAATGCGAGTGAACTCGCAAATAATAAAGTAGCCGTGGGCAATTCAAAATATGGTGGCCATTTTGGTGGCCATCTTGGATTTTTCTAAAAAAAAATGCTTAGGGGAACCCCTAAGTGAACCCCTATGCCAAATTGCATAAATCTAAGTGAAACACTAAAGTCACAGTGGACAATTCAAAACATTGGTGGCCATTTTGGCAGTCATCTTGGATTTTTCCAAAAATTTTTGTGGGGAACCCCTAAGTGAATCCCTGTACCAAGTTTACTAAATCTAAGTGAAATACTAAAGTCACAGTTGGCAATTCAAAATATGGTGGCCATTTTGTCAGCCATCTTGGATATTTCCAAAAGTTTTTGAGGGGAACCCCTAAGTGAATCCCTGTACCAAATTTCATAAATCTAAGTGAAATACTAAGGTCACAGTTTGCAGGGACGGACGCAGGTGGGGGGATGGGGGGATGCATCCCCCCCCCACCAGACCAAAATTTATATATTTTTACATGTTAATTTTATCAGCGCGCAGTCACATAATGTCACGAATTATGCGTTGCGCGACGTGACAGCCCGATAGACCCCCCCACTGGAATTGTCTGGATCCCCCCCTGACAGTTTGGCAATTCACAATATGGCGGTCATTTTGGCAGCAATCTTGGATCTTTCCAAAAAATTTTGAGGGAGACCCCAAAGTGAATCCCTACACCAAATTTCATAAATCCAAGTGGAATACTAGCAGCCTTCTAAACTCGCTCTGACCTTTCACAAGGCATGCGGGCCGGTAAAAACTGGTTTACCGGACTGCCAGAATTTTTACAGGTCCGTTTATGTGTGGTGGCAAGCGTCTTTTTTCAACCACTTCTGCAGACTGCAATTAAAACACCACTTTAGTTTACAATCTGTAAAACTGATATCCAAACAGAGTGGGCTGTTGCACTGTGAAAATGGCACTTCGTGAATCATCATATTGATGATTTGTCACGATAATTTTACTCTAAGATCAGTTACATGACAAATCAAATAGCCTTCTCTTCACCATGACTAATCAAACAGCCTCTATGTTTCCCATGGATGTTAAATTTGGGAAGATGACACTTCATCAGTTATTATGACTCACAGTCACAGAGTGCAAAAATCTGTGGGCAGCAAACACTCATTTTATGCATATCAAATTTACAGGCTGTAATGATAAAGTTTGTCGAAATATCATGTCAGAATGAGAAATGCACTGAGAACGGCTCTGGTCTCTTGGTGGAGTTTAGTGGATGGGTGTTGATAGACATTGCTTGCAGGAATAATTTGGCAATGGTACATAACTACATCATAGCACTGTACAGAAAGCTGGTGAAGAAGTAGACAATGCCTAGTGTTATACAAACACAATGATCCACTGAGCAAACATGCCTCATCTAGGCATGAACAATTATTTTAAAACAAAAGTACTGAAATGGTTTGACTCTCACAGTGCTTTGGAATTATAAGCAATCCTGACACAGGGGCACCTTCTCCAATGAGGCTCACAGGCCCACTGCTGGCTGCAGCTGTTCAGTGCACCTGTAACCATGGTAACCCCTTGCAGCTACCTGAATCCCCCATTCATAATGGGCAGGTCCGTATTTGTCATTGGCCCCCATTGCTCACTGGGTTGCAGCACTGTGTTCAGAGGGGCAAGGCAAGTGAAAAGTGGACATGGACAGGACACATTGACACATGGACAAGTGGACAAGAGTCCCATTTCACCAAAAATCCGTTTAAGCCCTCCTCTAATAACTGGCCTTTGGCCGGTTAATAATGAAGACGTGCTTCCTTTTGTCACTGACTGGTCCACGTTAATCCAGTAGGACTGCTCCCCTCACTGGAACATAGGGTGCCCATCAGTGAGCGACATCGGTTTTTAAGTTTGATGTGCCTCTGCCTTTCATCATACCACAGGTTAGAAAAGGATTATGTACTTGTCGAGTGTTGAAGAATTTGCGCATCCCATTTTCAGGTTACTGGAAATGAAATATAATAGTATTAAAATTCACATGAACATTTTAGCACCCTTTTTAACCTTCAGCAAACTTCAGTTCGAATAAGGTGATTTTAATCAAAAATCTGTGACATGCATACCATGAGTTGCCGATTGCTTTTTGGGGAAATTCAGGTTCCCAGAGAAAAACCCTAGTTTGGTCTACACCACTGAGACAGATATGTCCGTTTTTGTGACGTGATATTAAAATGCCCTCTTTGAGCAAAAAATTTACTTCAGTGTATTTCCTCTGCATGTGCAACTTTTGGTAACTAAGCAATCAGGCCAAACATAAGTTTGCATATCAAATGGACAAAGTGTACAAAGTACATTAATACATTGTGAGCTGACAAGAAATCGAAAAAACAGAAAAACCCACCAGTCAAAAAGATAAAAACTGGTTCCCTCCGGGCCCCTGTAAAGGACAGCCATCTCTGATTTTCAGTCTGACACCAGTCAGTCAGTCAGTGTGAAAGTTCATCTGAAATAATAAAAGTATTTGATCAGTACACAGGATGGAGTTGATTTCCGCCCCAAATGTTCAGACCTATTGTAATTTGTACTTGTGAATTTCAGAAATCGGCAAAATTAAAATTTCATCAACTTGGTATAAACATAAATTGGTGAAAGGACTATTCTTACAACATAAACATGTTTTTGTGAATTACAAAAAAAAGTATTTTTTGCTCAGTTGTGTTGAAACAAATTCTTTAGCTTCTTCTGGGCAGCCTTGAAACAAATAATTTCTGCTAGGTGTCTTTCTCAAGAAGGAGCAGTTTGATTTAGGAATGAATTTTCGGGGACTTCCTACACTTGAAATCAAAACTGATAGAGCGCTTCGAAAAGTGGGGGGGGGGGTCCTGGGCCCCAGGAGACCTTGTCTACAGTAATTTCAAGGATAAAAAGGGGTGTGTTATGTATTTTTTGGCCTCTTCTCAGTGGCGCCCCAATGGAGGGGGGGTGTGGAATCAGTGCCCCCCCCAGCGGCCCCCCATATGAACTTTCCAAATCTGGCCAAAATATTATACACTCAGTATATTGGTTGCCCGCCAGAGAATCGCGTGCCCCCCCCGCTCGAGACCCCCAGTTACGCCAAGTGCTGCCTCTGCATGAAATGAATAAGAACCCCTTGGATATTAAATGGTCTCCCCTTAGTTTATGGGTGGCCCACTAGGCACAGTAATGATGACACACAATTATTTTTTCTTTGTGAATTGGACTTCACTGAGTTTAATATTTAAACTACAACTTTGTGATTTTAAATATTGCCATAATATTTCTTCCCCCCCCCCCCCAAATAGTTGGTAATACTGGCAAAAGCGCTTCCAGTGATTTGACAGCAGCTTTCAAAATGGCTCAAACATTGTTAAATGACAGATCAGTCACCTGTTTCAGGCTCTGCTTATTTAAGCCCAGTTAGCCTACTTTTGTCAGCAGATAAAAATTTGTCATAAAAATATGATCCCTGCTGTCATCATCAGTGTCATGTTCCAACCAGGAAACTTACTTGATATCAAGGAGGCCTACTGTCAATCAATGCCATTGGGATATATCAGACAATGCAGCTAAAAATATTGACAGGTAAATTCAACAGAAAAGAAAAAGTAGACAAGCTGTAATTTATCATGTCTATTGAAAACTAATCCATAGTGTGTTAAAATTCACCAAAAACAATTTGAGTATTCTGATTGATAATTGCCATGATCTGAAGCCAGTGAAGTGCAATCCACTGCCTTCTTCTTCCTCCTGTATGTACCGCCTCTTGTAGGCGAACCACCGTTATAAGGGTGTGATCAATAGTCAATATGATGCAGTAAAATAGTATTGTAATAAAAGTTCCAATAATAAGGCCAATAAAATTTGTTAATAAAGGCCAGTAAAATCCAGGGGTTAAGAGGTTTACTTGTCACAAGCCAACAATAATAAGGCCCATAAAATTCCATTAAAAAGGCCAATAAAATCCAGGGGTTAAGAGCTTTTCTTGCCACAAGCCAACAACGCACTTCGTCTGCTGTGTAATATGTACTTCATGTTTCTGCACAGTTCTATAATATATTCAGGGCCCTGGTGCCCCTCCGGGTCGATGATAAAGCCAGTCAGTCTGGTAGGATCAATACTCAGTTGGTCGCATCTGTGGAACTGTAAAATGTCCTTCAGGAATGGGAGCCTTACTTCCAATAATGTTTTACACCTTAATATGAAGTGTTCCTCATCTTCCGGCTCTTCGAGACACAATGGGCAAGTCACTGCTCTTCTTGATCCAGCAGTCCAGTTGGTTGTAAGAGGATATCGGCGGACGAGTAGCTTGCAGGCTACAGCTATTTTCTGCACAGTGCTAGTAGTCGGTGGGCCTTTGAGGGACTGGTGCATACTTCCTAGGTTCAGGCTGTCCAGGTTGACCAGCTTCATGGATGACATAGTAGTACATTGCTCCTTGAGGTCTACGGTCCACTGTTCCAGGACTGCCGTTCTCACAGTTTTCTTCCATGTCAGCTTGTTTGGAGGACTCTCAAAGATGCTGAATGCATCAGGAAGGTGGTATCTGTGCAGTATCTTCCTTACTAAGGCCGCCCAGCTGGATGATGTAGACTCCTTAATTGCAATTTGCCTGCCGATCAGCTCACGAATGAAGGATGCTGGGGCGAGGTCTCCCTTGCAGTCCGTGATGTTTCTATACAATGTGAGAATGCGTATGTGGATCAGTGCTTCAATTGGAGGACACCCACTCAGAAGATACAGGGAGGGAACAGCAGTTGAAATGGGCAAAAGACAAGCAATTTGGCAAGTGGATTGATATTCACTAATTGCCATCGAACCACCTATGAACTGCCAATTGGGTCAACACAGAGAAAAGAGCACAGTTTATACACTGTATACACACAGCCCTGCGTTATTTTTTACCTACAGTAAATAAACTTCTTGATACCTGGAACTGAAACCTGTTGGAAATTATATATTATTTGGAAATAAGCGAGAGTGACCCCCTAGCCTCATAGGCTATGCATTACGTATTGTAATTATATGGCCTATATCAATATATGGCTGTATCATGTATGCATGGTCAAAATAACTTACTGGGTGTCCCTATAATACACTGAATCAAAATTGACACAAATTGATAGCTTGGAACTGCTGAATATAGGACAAGTGGCACCCAAAAAGCTGGAAAACAGATCTCACTGAATTGGAAGTGAGTGACAAGTGCCCCCCTCAAAGTTGATAGTGGTGCAGCCATATCCTTGCTGGGACAAATTTCTTGACTTTTGACAAGCTGGTAGCTCAAAATTTTTACCTCCACATGCTCCAACAGTTCACAAATCGGTTTGGTGGTTAAATGAAGTTACAATCCTTATAAATCATCCAATTTTCTCCTGCTAAAGTTCCACAACAAGAGGATCACACCCTCCTCCTCTAGCTGCCATTAATCTATGCACATGTTGGATGGAATGCATTATTAGGCGGGAGGGGCAGGTCCAACAACAAGACAGGAATTTGGATAAACATTTCCTTCTTCTGTAAATTAAACCTTTTTAGAATTAATGATTTATGACATTTTTACTGCAATGTGAATGTCACAAAACTTTGCATATTTTGAGGAAAATAAAAATATTTGGGAACTTCCTGTCCCCCTACCGTAAAATGGACTGCCCCTGACATCACAACTTTTCAAGCTTTCTTACTGGCCAACACTCTCCCATTGCCTTGGCAACAAAAAAAACATTGCATTTGGTTGAAACTCGGAATTAAAACCAGACACATTAGAGCCAAAAGTGTGCAAGGTGCCCTAAGTTCTGATATTATAAGCTCATTGCCACAAATATCAACTTTCTAAAGTGCTCCAATTTCTTCCACAAAGTGTCCAAAAGTCGACCACGCCCCTTTTGCATCTAATTATGCCCAATTTGCATGATGCTGAAACCAGTGGGGAGAGCTGAGGCTCAGCTCACCCCAATTAACCAAATAAGATGCCCCCTTACATGTACATCTTTTTAGAAGACCTTCTAGCAGTCTGTGAGGTCTGACAGATCAGTGGGGCCTCTATATAAGGGGCCTATATTCGAGATGGGGGGGGGTGCTCTATTGTTTTTTATAATGCCAGAGAGAAAATGTCTTGAAGGAACTTCTAAATGCTGCCAGTGCTGCTGATATAGCTTTATATAATGATGAACTCGATTGGAGCCTCTATTCAAGTGAGGTCATTATTATTTTGCATTGCTCATAATTTGTTTTGCTATCCGTTACAGAATAGAATTAGTGTAAAATTTGGTAGTTATTCCTGTCAAACATGACTGAAAACTACCAATAAACAAGTCTGTTGAATAGGCAGGCCTAATAGCTTTAAGTGAGGAAATATATATACATCCCCATGCCACTTAAGTCCAAAATGGGAATAGATCTAAATATCCCATTCATGTCAATAGGAAAATAATGAATTTATAGGCTATGCACAAAGAACAAGAGTTTATTATAAGCATGTTATCCTTATAAAATGATAAAGTTATCATTATTGTGGCATGGTTAGTGTGAACACCTCAAAAAACTTAAACCAAATTTGGTGAATTGTGGCTGATTTCGAAAAAGTCTGGAGTTTGATAATAATTAAAATATGGCAAAATCCTTCTCATAACAATTCTGTAATAGTTATAAGAATACACTATATCAATATAACTTACAAATATGTAAATAGGTCAGCTATACTTATCTAATAAATGCTATTATACATGTATTACAATGGAAGGGGTGCAAGAAATGATAAAGAGATAATTAAGAAACCACCCCTATAATAATCTGAAAATGACCTGAGCAATGATGCATTCAATGGGTAGGCCTATTACTAGAGTTATGTAATCAGTAAAGGGGAAATTGAAACAATGTTTCAGTGTAGTAATTTATATTAAGAAGTTTTGAAAAGAAAATGCACTATGTTAAAAAATTTAATATGTTGTTTTTATAAGCAATGATAAAGATTTT
Organism: Platynereis dumerilii; assembly: GCA_026936325.1. NCBI lineage: Eukaryota > Metazoa > Annelida > Polychaeta > Phyllodocida > Nereididae > Platynereis > Platynereis dumerilii. Next base: position 28,653,409 of record JAPTHN010000005.1, read on the forward strand.
TTTTTTAAATACTATGTAATAAAATGCATTATATTTTTAGAACTTCAATTTTGAAATAACACTTTAATATGGATGAAGTGAACCCCCCCCCCCCCATATCCCCACCTGAAAAAGCAGGCAAGCATGCAGTGTGGATGGATAGACGTTGGGGCTTAACGTCCTGTATTTATGCACATGGTAGGCTAATTAGTACAGCAGGAGGATATGGCAATGATGATTGATACAGCCGTCCAACAAAGACACAGATGACCCAGCAAGAGCTGCAGGCATGAATATACAGAGTATGAAAGCTGCCAAAAAAGGGGATGAGGTCATTTAAAAAATGATAAAATCAATGAGTAAAATAATGAGTTTTAATAAGTGGCAGATACAGGGGGCATGGCGACCCCCCCCCCCTAAAATGTGATATAACCACCATATTTTTGTTTCGTAACAAAAAGAGAAGAAGCTGAATATATGCCCCCCCCCCCCCAACGAAAATTCCTGGATCCACCAACTGGATTGACTATATTCTAACAAACCAACCACAATAATCATTTTGGAAATGAGGGCTGTAGGATTCAATATTGAATATTGATTTATTCTGCGGTAATATAATTGACTGGATATTAAGACTGTCCTTCATTTTATTCAATAGGTTAAATAATGAAATATAGTGGGTAATTTGCTTTTTGTAATGAAGACCGTCCTTTATTTTCATCCTGATTTTGGGAGAATGAAGACCAGCTTTTATTGCGCTGCCCTGGGGGTGCCCCCCCTTGGGCAAGTCCTTGGTTTCGTAAGCAAGCTTTTTTGCACACACTGAAATGTTAACATTCTTGCCCCAATTTTCTGTAAAAGCTACTGGGCACCTGCCACTACTTTCAGAGCCCTTCTTCACTGTATGTTACGTTACTGTCATAAAGTTTGTCCCCGAATCTTTAAACTAACATTTAGTGCCTTTATTGTGACATTTTGAAAGTATTTCTTGCCCAGTTCTACACACACACTCCCCAAGTGTGGCTATGGCTGCATTAGCCTCGTCTCCTGGCCTGTATGCATTCACATAGCAGGGCACAGGACTATGGCTGCATCACAGTCATCATTGAGGGGGGGGCACTCGCTTTCAATTCAGTGAGATTTGTTTTACAGCTTTTTGGGTTCCTATGACATAGTGGGGCTCTACTGGACTAATTAAATGAATTGAACTCACTTAATTCTGAAAAACATGCAATTGTGTTGATTGGTATTGTTTCATATCACCCCAATGTTGTGAATTTACCAGTTTGTGTTATTTTAATGCAAGTTGAATTCTATGTAGAATTGGCAGATCTAATCTTTAATTTCAAATAAGTACAATGATGTTTTTTTACTTGATTTTTGCAGTTGGTCTATATCAGTGCTTGTACTCAATTAATCTCAACAGGAAGTTTATCGAAAGTGGTGCAATCATATTACAAATCTAATGGACAATATTTCATGTGACATGTTATTTACTATTAGCTGACAATGATAAGAAAGCCTAAAGAAAAACATACCTTAATTCCTGTTCACATATCAAGTATTCCCTTAGAAGTGAAAAAAGCAGGTCAGCATATACTTTATACTTCAAGAATGTCCATTTATCACATGGAACTAGGTGTGAGAAACATGGAACACCTTGTAGCAGTCCTGTTTGACGTTAACTGTAAAAGTTAGCTGTTATCAACAACTTGTTTATTTTTTTAAATTTGTCCTAAAAGCATCCTAGTGCCAGCTAGATCCTGTGTTTACAAATTTGGTAGAAAGAATGCAGGAAGGAAGGAAGAAAAGAAGGAATGAAGGAAGGAATGAAGGAAGGAATGAAAAAAGGCATGAAGGGAGGAATGTAGGGCATAATCACGAAATAAGCCCCGCACCTCTGACGGAATGAGTGGCAGCCTATGCTTTTCAATGGCGGGGGCTATTTCGTGATTATGCCGAATGTAGTGGGGGAAGGAAGGGAAGGCCTCGAGATAGATAGACAGATAGATAGACAGCTAAACACATAGATAGATAGATAGATAGATAGATAGATAGATAGATAGATAGATAGATAGATATGGTGTATTTTACTTGAAAGCTGCATGGGGGGTGATGCTTCATCATTATGCCTTTAATTAGGCCTAATTGTACATTTTGCGGTCTGGTCTTGCAAATTGTGGTCCAAATCAGTCACTGCTTACTCTCTCAATCTTGAGAAAATCAACCAATCACATTTCAGTGCATGGCTGAACGATTGTCAGTTGTAAATTGTTTTATTCTGTTTTTTAACAGCTATTGTCATTTGCACAAATAAAAACTTCATCCCAAGTGTAGCAAATTCACAGCTAGAATTATATGAAGTCATGTTTCTTTTAATTCCTTGACAGTTTGTCACAGGCATATTAGGTGGACAAAATAGCAGGACTCCACACCTCAAATTTGTTCAATTAATTGGAGGAGAGGGGGAGGCACATTGGTCAATTAATTGGAGGAGAGGGGGAGGCCCACCCTACCCTACGTCACTTATCAGCTGACTGAACATGCAGTAGGGACACAAAATATTGCTCAAATTCCAATTTCATATATTTTTCTTGATCTGGGGTTAAAACCGATTTTTTAAAGGTTGATAGGATGCACTTGCAGTAGCCCATTCTTTCATAAGGAAAAATATGAACAAAACTCTCATTTTGGTGAGTGTGGCCCTTTAACAATTGGCAAAAACACATAAATAAAGCACTAAAAATTCTTCTGAAGACCATAAATTGCAACAAATAATTCAATAAGAACAGACACATTGTAATAAAACTTGGAATTGATCATTTCAGCCATTAGGCCACTTGCATATGTTCGTTTTTATTGATTTAGACAAATACTTCTCTCAAAAAATATTATTTCCTCAGATATCAAATGTATCTTACATGGAAAGCTGTGGTGAAGACATACACTTGTCAGATGCCGACAGTAGGTATTTCTACATGTGTCTACTGTTTATTGTCCAATAACTTTACAGAATCTGATGTTCTTGTGAATCCCAATTGAAAAACATTGACGCTAAAAATCTCAATTTCCAGCGCTAATGAAGTTAACAAGGCATTTTATCACACCCTAGTGGTTCATTTGCCGCTTTTCTTTGGTTCAAGATATAATTAAGTCAAAATGGCCATGTTGATATTTGATCTTGACATATTGTAAGATTCACTGAGTTTGCAACACCCTTAAATGTTGGAAAGATGCAAAAATTAGAAATAAAATTCTTTTTCTTTTATTTTTTTTAACCTGATTGAGTAACTTAATGTGTAACTACGTAAATTAAGATGTTTCAATAACACTGCAATGCCATTTGATATATCCGTATCTGATATTTTGCATGCAACAAGGGTGTGAAAAACTAAAAATTTTAAATTTCAATTTTCTCAAAATTTTCCCAACAGATTTTTTTTATCTTTACATCATATCGAAGCTGAGACCACATACTACAACGCTGTGTTGACGGATTCTTTGTACATTTTTTTTAACCCTAAACTTCGTTCAAGGACACTGTGCTGTGTAACAGCTGCAGAGGTTAAAATCAGTATTTTCTGTGCCATCCTTGTGCTGTTCTCACAACCACCCATCTAACCCGGTAGGAAAAGCATGAGGAAGGCACACATGGCACTGCTGTTTGTCAAAGCTTGCTATACAGGTTGTGCAAGGTCCTTTTAATCAACGCTAATCATTTTCACTCCATTGCATTTGTACAGGCCGTTCGAGGACCTGTTTCCGTTGTTGCATTGGTTCACTGGAATATCATTGTGTGTGACAAACTCTGACGCGACTTCGCAAAAAAGCAAAATTTTAACAATTTTAGTGGCATCATTTGAAATGAATTGTGTGGCCTTTTGCATCATTTTCTTCAAGCTTTCACATGAAATCATTAGATTTGCTCTATGGGGTGCCTGACACCCCAGTCCATTGGTCATACCCCAATGTGATAAACTAGGCCTCAGATGTGCAAACAAAGGTCAGAATTGAGTGATTTTATGGAACTGAGTCCTTTGACATCTGGTTATACACTCGAAATAAGGGGGGATCAAGGGGGTTTTGACCCCCCCAAATGCTATAAGGACCCCCTCAAATACATTTTTCAGAGGGACCCAGGGGGGGGGGTCCTGAAAAAACCCCCTCAAATACTAAATGTGCAGGATTTAATCCAGAAATGGGATTTTCAAAAGTAATTTTCAAGGATAATACACACTAAAAACACTCATATTTCATTTTACATGTAGTCCTTTCTGAACCCTTCAGCTTCTGGGGGGCCTCCGGCAGCCTGCGGACCTCCGGCGGCTTCCTGATCTCCGGCCCCAAAAGCTTCGACTTTTCGGGCCTTTGCCAGTGACAGACCCCCCCCAAAGACATGGGCTATTTCGACCAATGGTTATACATATGCATAAAGTCAACAGCCCATCTGAATCATACACAGAAAAATAAAGCCCAGGCAATAGTTGTGCGTTTTTTATTTGGTTCAGTTTATATCGTTTACACACCAGTCATACAGTTGCTCAAACATACATACACCCATAAACCAAAGTATTCTTTAAGAGAGCAAGGCAAGTGGGAAAAAGGAATTTAATTTGAAAAATCTAGCTAATATATTATATAGATAGTGGATGGTGAGGAGACCAATATTGAGTTTTATTGGGCGAGGCCGTAGGCCGAGACCAATATTACCTGCAAAGGCCAATAAAACTCAATATTGGTCGACTCAACATCCACTATTTGTTATATTCTGTACCACAATTTTAAGACTTATACATATTTGTAAAATACTGGTTTTTCTAAAGATACTTAATTTTTTTATATGAGATATACCTAATTTTTCCCATTATTTACAATGAGCATATTTATAAAATGATAGATAGACATTTCAAGAAGTTAGATTTCCTCCCACCCAGGCCTTCCTTTAAGTAATAGGCAATTAAGTGCATTGTTGTTGCTAAGAGGATAGGGGCACGCCAATATCACTCTCCACACACCAATAACACTTTTAAGACACCAATATCATTATTTATTGGCTTGTCATGTGACTGATCTCCAGCTACATGATTGGCCTTAAAATTTTGATGCAGAATATATATATATATGGGCATTGTGCACTATAGAATATTATTACATGTCCACTGTGTTTTCTGTTCCTCCACAGTTTTTTGTTTTCCAATTTTGTTTTTCACATATTATTTTTCCAATTTCTTTACAGAAATTTGTTTTCCATATTATACAGTTATCGCACAGCACCGAGTGCAATATCAGTTTTTATGGCACCGAGGTGACTAATATTGCACGAGGGCGCAGCCCGAGTGCAATATTAGTCACCGAGGTGCCATAAAAACTGATATTGCACGAGGTGATGTGCAATAACTGTTATATCATATGGCTTTTTTTGGGAAATGCTAAGAAAAGGGCCGGAATTCTGATGTCAAAACTCTTTTTGTGTTTCGTTGACCTGCATGTTTGAAATGTAGTATCAACAACTATTTCACTCACAAAAAATGTTTCACACTTTTGGCATCCATAGAAGCTATATTGGTCTTCTTTAATTTTTTTTCTCAAACTTTCTGGCAAACTTAAGACCTCTAAATTCAACAAATTCAGTGAAAAATGGGAGAAAAAGATTGTTTTTCGGCCACTTAATGCTTTATTCTGATTAAACAAATAACATACACAGTATTAAAAGTTGATATCTACTTAGCCCTTTAATATACGCATCTTTTGGCTTCCACAATCATTTTTCTATCTATTTCCATTGCAGTGCAGAGACTTTCTTTAAGTATTCAAAACCAACAGACGAAATTGTTGCTGCTGCAAGACTCCATTTGTGTTTCTTTTGAACCACATATTTAAAATGCATCTCACTAGAAATGGATGAATATTTCACTCACCATAAAAAAAGTCACACTATAGGAATCCAAAAATGATGTACTTGATGATAGATTTAATTTTCGATTTTTTTGAAAAACTTTATAGCAGACTTTAGACCTCTAAATACAAGAAAATCACTGAAAAATCGGCAAAAACGCTGTTTTTCGGCCACTTATTGCTTTATTATGATAAAACAAATAGTATAATCAGTACAAAAAGTTGATATCCTATCAGCCCTTTAATCGACGCATCTTTTGCCGCAAAAACCAGCTTTCTAAGTGCCTCCGTTGCCCTGCATTTCATTTTTTAGTAAAACGAAAAAACACAAGCTGTTTGTCAGCAAGTGGCTGCAGCAGCACTGAAATATGGTGCTTCCTCTCAGGTCCGTCCAATCTTTCCCATGTTAAAATGAGCGTGCAATAACATGCGTGCAATATCGTAGAATATTGCACGGCTGTCAGCCAATGAGAAGCGAGTATTTCCGCTAGACATATGATATTAATAGGTCTTTATATAGTAAGTTTTCTTTGGTAGATTTATTAAGCAAAAAGCATAATGTCAGTTTCTGCTGTTGTTGAATGAAACATTATATTCGAAGCATAGTAGTAATGTCATAAAACATATATGGCACTTATTATTGTGCAATTTGAACATTTATTTGCATGAGGAAATTCATATTGAACGAGGGCGCAACCTTGCATCAATCCAATGTGGATGTTTGAAACTTTTCTGATCCCTGTAATCTGCATAATTATGTATTTAATCAGCAAATATTTATACATTTCAGAGTTCCATATCCGTCAAAAACTCATTTTTGATCACATCTGGGATAGCAATTTTTTTGCCTGTTATTCTTTGTTATTCCAATATTGCATCACTCGAATGTGGATGTTTGAAACTTTTTCTGATCCTTGTATACCATTTAATCAGCAAATATCTTAAACATTTCAGAGCTCCGTAGCCATCAAAATTTCGTTTTTGATCACATCTGGGATATCAATTGTCTTGCCCAAGGGTGCCGGAACAGGGGGGGGGGGGCAGGGGGGGCAATTGCCCTTCCTGCCCTTGGCCAGGAGGGGCAGGGGGGGCAAGGTTGCCCTTTTGATCTCAAAGAAAAAAACATTATAAGGCCTTAATTTACGGAGAATTTATGCAAAAATGTATAAGTAAAAATTCAAAATTAGTATTGCCGCTACATTAAATTTTTGTCGTGCGGATGAGATTTGCCCTTTCTTGACCGACTGCCCCTGCCACCCTCGTTTCCTTCCGGCACCCTTGGTCTTGCCTCTTATTCTTTGTTTTCCAATATTGCATCACTCGAATGTGGATGTTTGAAACTTTTTCTGATCCTTGTATACCATTTAATCAGTAAATATCTTAAACATTTCAGAACTCCATGTCACTAAAAAACACATCTGGGATAGCAATTTTCTTGCCTGTTATTCCAAAATTACATCACGCCAATGTGCCAATGTGCCAATGCACTATGAAAACTGTCCTTATCATTCATGGTAAAATTTGATCCATTATCACCCAAAAGTGACCTACATAATGTTCATTGATCAGACCCACACCAAACAATAATTTATTCCTTACAAAATTTAGATTAATATGAGCCTGTTCTGACGAGTGAACCTCATGTAACTTGTAGTGAAAACTGGCCTTAAAAGTTGGAATCAGGGAAATTTCAAAATGGCCACCATTTGTTATTGTTCTCTGCACATGCTCAATAGGTCTGAGCATGCTCAGTGGAATCAGGTCACTCCCGGGCATGCTCAGTGCCAAATTAGGTCAGAGCAAATTTTCCATTGCAGGCCTCATGACAGGATACACCCCCCAAACCCTCTCATAAACTCGGCACCCTCAACTTAACCTCAACTACCCTCAACTTACCCCTTTTCACTTCCGCCATCCTAAACTACCCTCAGCTTCCCTCAACTACCCTCAACTTAACTCAACTAAACTCCAAGTAAACTCAACTAAACTCAATTTACCTCAACTAAACTCGCCTCCCCTCAACTAAACTCACCTCCCCTCAACTACACTCGCCTCCCCTCAACTAAACTCGCCTCCCCCCAACTAAACTCGCCTCCCCTCAAGTAAACTCGCTCCCCTCAAGTAAACTCGGCTGCCCTCAAGTAAACTCGCCTCCCCTCAACTAAACTCAGCTCCCCTCGACTAAACTCACATCCCCTCGCCTCCCCTCAAATGAACTCGCCTCCCCTCAACCAAATTCGCCATCCCTCAACTACCCTCAGTTACCCCATGATAAAACAGTGGTAACCCAAGGGGGTTGAGGGTGTATCCTGCCATGAGGCCTCATTGCATTTCTATAGTGCAATGTGCCAATTTGGATGTTTGAATCTTTTTCTGGTCCCTGTATACCATTTAATCAGCTAATATTTTAAATGTTTCAGAGCTCCGTATCAATCAAAATCTTGTTTTTCATCACGTCTGGGATAGCAATGGTATTGTTTGTTATTCTTGGAACCTGGCAGCAACTAACACTACCTGTGCAGTCACCGGTGGAGATACCTAAATTCAAAGATTACAACATGGCAACAACTACAAAAACATTTCATATGGTGTGTTTGACCCACAAAAATGTTCGCTACCATTACAAAGAAAATCCGTTAATTGATACATGGTATGCGAGGACATGGAAGTACACCTTTTTTGATCGACGCTGTAAGCACCAACAGAAGGATATAACAGTTTATATAGAAAACATGACAGACTTCAAACCAAGCGCATATAAACTGGGTTTCAAACTTAATTTCAAGTCAAAAGCTGAATTGCCAAAGGATTACAGTATCCGTAATCAGACTGCTTACTTTCTTGGTAACAGAGAGCCAAGGGAACCTCAAAATTTTTACCACTTTGTGAGACAGATTTATTTTCCATTACACTGGATGATGACATCCACTAATAGCCTTCATCCTGATGCCCAAAATGTTGTGTTCTACCCAGCTCCTTATGCAATGTGTGAAAAAGACAAAAGAGTAGTTTATCACAATCCAAGTGCCTTTAAGATGTTCACAGATATTTTGCAAGTGAAGAATAAGCTGGAACTCAGCGCATTTGTCGATATGCTAGAACCCCACAAGGTATGTTACGAAAATGCTGTATTCACCAGTGAACTATTTCTAAGCCAGGCGAGAAAGTCTATCGAGTACTTCAAAAATAAACTCGACATCAAGTCTGATGTCTGCAAGCCCAAAACCTTGACAATCATAAATCGTGCTTCGTACAGAATAATTTTGAACGCAAGAAAGTTAACGAAAATCGCACAAGAATTGGGATACAACGCCAAAGAGGTTTTCATGGAGAAACTGACAATGAGGCAACAAGCACAGTTGATGCACTGCACCGATGTCTTGATAGGCGTTCATGGGGCTGCTCTGCAGTGGGCCTACTTTATGAAGGACGACTCCACAGCAATAGAAATTGCCTGGCCAGACAAAGCGTTGCCATTCTTTTATTCCTTACAATCAGGGCGTAAGTACTTGCTCCCTTTCTACGTAGGTCAACACTCAACATGCCAGGGGCGGACTGGCCTATGTGGCAGAGTGGCAGCTGCCACGGGCCCATCCACTCAGGGGGGCCCATTCAAGATGTAAAAAAATATAAAAATTTAAGAAAAAAACTGAAAAATTAAACTTAATCATCAGATTTATGATTTTGTGATGGAACAAAGTTATCTGAATTGGACAGAAGCCTCTTACATGGGGCCCCATCGTAATAACTCTTTACCAAACTATATTATGCTTTTGTAGTTTCCTTTTCTCTTTTGAAATAAAGCTGACGGTAGGAACTCTGGGGGCCCCTATAGACTTATTTTGCCACGGGGCCCAAAATGCCGCCAGGGGGTGGACTGGCGACATTACGGGCCCGTGGCAAAATAAGTAGATGGGGGCCCCCCCAAAATTCCTATTTTCTTCATCAATCGACATACATATGCCAAGGTCAAAGGGCCTTTTCCTATACATGGGGCCTTCTTACATTGCGACCCTAACCTGAACGTTGATTGCGTCACAGTCTCAAACTTGGTCACAAAGATAGACGTTTGAGCATTTTTAAATGATTTTTGTTGTTTTGAACCTTGTATGGGCCCCCTTGGGTGGTTGGGCCCGTGGCAGTTGCCACTCTGCCACATAGGCTAGTTCCGGTAGTCCGCCCCTGATTTTATCAGTTGTGGCCAATTTGGAATGGGCATCAATCTTGATCTTATACTTTGGTCTGATTTCAGCTTGTGCACTGTACAGGTTGTTTTGTGGTTGTCTCTTATTATGTTGTTTTCCTACTTATTACTTTCCTATGTGAAATTTCCTTGCTCTATTCATTTATTGATCACCAATATGTGATGGCATGGAGCCATAACAACAAGAAATTGAAAATATACATACATCTGTGGCATTCCACACATATACAACATGTGCCAAAGTACTTTAGTTGACATAAGTTTATAATATACTCGTAATTAATGACTTGTAAATCAATAAATATATAAATGTCCATTAATAGGAAATAAGAGACATTGCGTTTTATTATTAACTAGAGCAGTGAGGGTCGTGCAGCCCCCTTAACTTTGAGTTGCGATTTGCCTACTTTTTACAATTATTGGAATGCTTATGGAGTTAGGAAGGCCTCTTTTGACACTACTTATAGCGAGTGTTACAATTCTTTACTAATTACTCCGCCGATCAAGCAAGAGGTCCCCTTTTATAATCATATGATCATTTTTTATAAGCACATTGAGCTCGAATGCTGTTTTTTGGGTTTATTCTATATTTTTTCAGTCATCCTATTAACTTTTCCTAAATTCTTATCTTTTTTTAGGTATTTCAGAACTTTTTGTTGAGACTTTTCTTTATTGCCACCTTTTTCCTTGTTCAAATTCTGGGATACATTATTCTCTATTTTGATTAGTTATTCTATCAAAATTTAAAGAGCAGTGTTTTGATGCAGCATTGCATTAATTTTGTTTGTTTCTTCAATTCCAACGTTGGTTTGGCGATATTATTGTTATTACACAAGAACCTACATTTTTTAATGATAATTCAAAAGCAACTAAAAATCCTTCACCCGAAACAATGTAATGTTCTATGAAGCGAATACTGTGTATGCTTCGTTGCACTCTGGGTCTGACCCAGGTTGACCTTGATGGGTCATTGACCTCTGAGGCTCTAGCCTAGATTTTGGTGTTTTTGCTCGCTTTCAACATTAAGTAAAAGGCACCCCCAAAGCTCATTTTAAAATTTTCTTCTGCTGCACTGCAGTCAGGTGTGCTAATAGTGATATCAGAAGTCAAAGTAACAATGCTTTCAGTCTTAAATTGATCCTATGGATACGTAATATGAGGTAACATGAGGTTAGATTATAGGTTTGCGACGGTCATCATGACGACATGTCAACAAAAATCAGCAGAAGTTTTCTACTGACTTCATGATCTAATTCGGGTCTTGCAACATGAAAGTGTGTTGTCGAAAGCAGTAAAGACTTTGTGAACGTTTTTCTGCTAACTTTTGTGACAATTGAAGGCACTGAAACAAGAGAAATTCAAGAATCAGAGGAGGCCTTTTTCTGGCCCTTAGCAACGAATGCCATTTTGAATTTTGAAAGCCCAGACTCATAATTTTCACAAGACATCAGCTTTCAAGCAGCCCCACAGTAGAAGAAACAGCTGAAAACTATTGAAGCCGGCGGCGTAGGGTGACTCCTCGCTATTTCAGGGAGAATTTCATTCTCCCTGAATAAAATTTAAAAAAAGTCATGGTTCAATTGAACCGCGCTATGTTCTGAAAAGGACGGCAGAGCGTTACAGAAGAAGAAGAAGAAGAATATGAGGTTATACCATGGGTGGAGGCAGTATATCCCTGGTATAGTCACCCAAGATCCAGTATATCCCGAGACCCGAAGGGTCGAGGGATATACGGGGTCGAGGGTGACTATGCCAGGGATATACTGCCTCCACCCATGGTATAACCTTTTTATACCATGTCTAGCCAACTTTTGTCCCGAATGTCAATCTTAAATTTAGTTACTAAGACCTTTATTCGACATCTCATGAAAAAGTGCATTCGGGTGAGCAAGAGAGAATCTGACACTGACAAGCACTCTTGGAAAGCATCATGACATCATCCAGGTTCAAAAGTTCGAAGTTTTGCAGGTAGTCATCAATGGGAAATCATGTTCTGGATCAGTTATTTCTCCTGTGTGAGGCTGAGCATATTTCTGAGGATTACTCAGACAAGTCAAAATCTGTCAAAATCGAAAGTTTGAATGTATTTGCGAGCAGAACGAACGTCCGAAGATGCGTCGAATGGAAAAAATAAAGCATGACAGACATGATTTGATCCTTGGCGAAGATATTACTCACTTCATTGTATCTGCAGAACTTTAAATTTCTGAAATATGACGATTAATTAAGCCCTGTAGAAGACAAAATGTACAAGACACTTGGTAGAATTTTGTTGTCAGTTTCTGTTGACATTTGATGACGCAATGATTGGTGACGTCATGTATAGCTGAAATTGGCGCCCCTGATTAGCTGATTTCCATATATTATCCCTCTAAATTGCAATATATCTAATCCCTCTGTATTTCACTCATTGACTGCATATCTCCCAGGGAAAAGCTCCGTATGAGGGACAAAAGTTGGCTGGACATGGTATTATTAGTTATTTGTTGTTTGCTCGGCGGATACAGGATTTACCTTCCCGAAGATAGCTGTATCTGGGCGAAGTGAAGCTGAGCCCGGATACAGCTATCTAGGGAATGTAAATCCTGCATCTGCAAAAAAGCAAACAACAAATTACGAATTTATCCGACCACATGGTATAATGGAGACCACAGGTCTGGGCGCGCAGCACCCAGACCGTAGGTCTTCAAATGGTAGAAGACAGAGGTACTCACCCAGGGATATACTAAGCAAGTTTTTTGCATGCGCCAAACAAAAAAAAAGTGTGGGCGTTTATGTGACTTCATTAGTAAATGGTCTGAATGGTGATGACGTCATAAGAGAGCTGGTGATAGGTGACGTCATGGAGCACAACTGGTCTATTTATAGCTTGCCTAAGTGACGTCACCTATCACCAGCTCTCTTATGACGTCATCACCATTGTGACCATTTACTAATGACGTCACATAAACGCCCACACTTTTTTTTTGTTTGGCGCATGCAAAAAAATTCCTTAGTATATCCCTGTGTGAGTAGCTCTGTCTTCTACCATTTGAAGACCTACGGTCTGGGCGCTACGCGCCCAGACCTGTGGTCTCCATAAATAGACCAGTTGTGCTCCATGACGCCACCACACAGGCAGAGCAGTTAGATCCATGGAAGTGTATCCTTCCGTGGTTAGATCTGCAGAGCAGGGCTGATTAGTTTTCACTGATATTGGGCGCAGCATTTTCTATCTGTTATCAATCTTTGATTTCCAACATGTTGATATAAATTTCGCCTCTATAGGCCCTATATTGCTCAATAATTTTCTTTCTATCTATCTATCTATCTATCTATCTACCTATCTATCTATCTATCTATCTATCTATCTATCTATCTATCTATTCATCTATCTATCTAGGATCTATCTCTGTTGTCAAAAGAAAAATAATCTCTGATCCCTGACTTATTTCTTTAGTTTAAGATTTTTAAAATGCACTTCAATTAATCATTTTTTACTGATCAAGAAGATGCAAGAGGTGAAGATGCATAGGCCTACTATACAACTTACAGTTGCAAGTGGCAAGACATCTTCTGTGCACCTGCCACTTTTTTGGATTTGTTATGCTTATATATAGTCAATAAATTAAGAGAGGCAAGAATCTATAAGCCTATTTAATTTTTGAGGACAGATTTTACATTTCTGGTAGTAATTATTTATTTAATCATAGTTTTTAATGTGAAAATATATTTTAGAATGGCAATTTGTTTGGTATTTAAAAACAGTTTTTAACATACATACATAATCATGGGAATAGTAGAAACACAGTTTCATAAAATTTAATGTTAAAAAAAAACATTTAATTCACTCTTGGGTAAAAAAAAGGGGTATTTTCGTACTGTGGTCTCTCTATGCTTTGGCATCATCATATTAATCCCCCCATAACAATGTAGTTCAGAGGCACTAAGAACATCATGAGTGCCAGGCATGATGAGTGATTAAGAAGCAGTCCTCACACAAATGATGTTCACAGCTGTGAATTAACTACACTGCTATTGGTATTTATTTATGTGCCACAATGACTTTATCAGTGGTCTTTACTAAATTTTAGTCTGATGACTTCACATTCTGTAAGATAGTCTAGCAGATTGTTGTGACATCACCAGCAGCCCATGCCATTGTGACGTCATGACAAACAATTACTGCCCATTGTTTGCATGACAACGTCAGATAATTTATGAGCGATTGTGACGTCATCACTGCAGGATACAGAAAATATCTGTACAGGCCAAGCAGCCTGACAGATACAGGATATATACCACCAGTTCTCAACCAATCAGAATCAAGCATTGGCCTTGGTGGTCGGATAAAATATCATATACGCACAACGAAACAGCTGAATAGAAGGCCATTCTGCGAAGCGAATTGAGCACAAGAACCAAAATTGTTTCAAAAAATCTGTGCAGTGAAGGTCTCATCAACAGTCCACAGCAGGAACTTAGGTCAAGTTAGTCCAGCCTCTTATCAATAATGAAAGGTTACACAAGCTGGGCGAGGTTCGGAAGTTTTAAAAATCGATATTTGCTTGCCCAGCCTTTGCGAAAAGACAAAGTTCAAAACTTCCCTTGTCTTATTATTATATATCAAGAGACCAACTGTTGCGCTTGGAGAATCTTCATAAAAATTGTCCTTGCTTCAAAACATATCCCAGCTTTCATAATTTCCCGGGAATTTGATACTTCCAACTTCTCTATTTTTTTAGAATGATTCTACCTTTTCCCTGGAATTTGAAAATAATCCCTAGGTGGAACATAATTAAAATTTATGAAAACTTGGCTATTCTCTGTTCCGTGTCTGAGGAACCTTGACTTTCAAAATTATGTTTATTGGATTATATATTGGCAGAATCTTAGGCTTCATGGTGGACTATTTTTTTTTGCCCCTATACCAATCTTAGTTCTATGATATACAGGAGTGTGCAAACTTGTGACATTGGCCTCATTTATACACTCCTGCTCATAAATTTGGAATTTTTTGGAAAAAAATTGTCAAATAAGTGTTAATTTCAGAGTATGAATGTCAGCAAGGTTTATTGTAAAGGTCAAGACATCTTCTCTAATTACTCTTTGAAAGCCTTAGCTACATTTTTTGCAACAATTTTTACTCTTTGGTTTAATGCACCTCACCCCGAAAAAGCCCCTGAATTTCCATATTTCGTGCTGCTGTAAATTTTCCTAGGGTCAATGCTGCAGCATGCATTTTAAACTACAGCAGGTTCTTCCTTTTAGTGTTCATTGGAAGTGGTTACCATTGAATCAGACCGTCATGTGCTCCAGCAGAAGTTGCTAACATTGTCAATTTCAATGGAGAACATTGAAGTATTCCATATTTATGAGCAACGGTGTATGACATGTATGATGACCAGCTTCCGGGGGTGTGTCTGACTGTCCTGAAGTGCCTGGATGGAAGCACGCTTTTTTCTTGATGTGCTGAACTTTTTTTTCCAGTGTCATGCGCTGAACCAATTTTTTTCTTTTCATCAAAAGTCCACAGCCCCCTCCTTCCCACCATGTATTATCCGATCAGTCTCGGTCCCCGCCCTCAAGTGACACCAGTTTAACAGTGTGACCGCCTGCTTCGATAACTACCACCATCCCATCTGTTGTGCATGTTGGATTTTGTGTTTGTTACAAGTAAGAACTACAAAGAGTAGATTCAACATCAACTTCCGAATTGATCTGCTCTAGATCACACTGCAGCCAATCATTGGTGGATTTGTGTCCAATGAATCCAAATTATCATGGCACTCATAGGGATCATTCAGAATTTATGACTAGGGGTGATGGGAGTTTTGCTGGAACTTCCCGTCAAAAATTGACACCCCCTCTTAAGTTTCATGCAGATTTTTAGTAACCCACAATTAGATTTCATGCAGATTTTTTGTACCCCCCATTCGACATAAAAAGCTGTACACATTTATATACTGTTATAGTACAAGGTCACGCGTACAGATTTGAAAGATTTCACGTACTTTCCGCATACAAAAGTGTGGATAAATGAGTTTATACATGTTTTATAACATTTTCCTTTGTTATAATTTCTTACCACCCCTGGGAAGCATTGTCGAAAACTAATACCCCCCTTGAAACATGTGTGAAACGTTAGTACCCCCTCTGGCAAAACTCCCACAACAATTCCAAGGGGGGTAAGAAATTTTAACAAAGAAAAAATCTTATAAAACACGCATACACTCAGTTTCTCTAGACTTTTTTGCGCGCAAAACTCCGCAAAATGACGCAAATCTGTACGTGTGACCTTGTGTAACAGCATATACGTGTGTATTGCATTGTATGTCTGAACAGTCCCTAATCAATTATTTTAAAGATCCCAAATTATATTGTCATATCATTCTTTTTTCTTCTTTCCAGGTCATAGTACGGGGGAGGTGGGAGTTGTCCGACCATTGAAGTTTCTTCAACTCAAGGGGAAAGCCGTTCGCAATCTGAAAGCGCCAAATATTTACGCAAAAGACTTGTTTAAGATAAAAGTTAACTTCACCGAACAACAAGCTATTGAACTTTTTGAGGACAAAAGAAATTACGGCCAAACCCACAAGCCCGTTCTCAATATGGGAAAGCTACACGACACCATCATCGATGAAGATGAGTTTAGGAGGGTACTGATGTTGGCTCATGGCTGATGTGAACAATCATGTTGGTTTTGTTTTGATAATTGCAATATGACCATATAATGGCCATAGTTCGGTTTCTATCAGTGTTGGAGTCGAGGTAAGGACACCCGAGACCGAGGCCAGGCAAAGGATTTGGCATCTGAGACCAAACCAAGGGCGAGGCCATCAAAACAAGGCCCCGAGGCCGGCCTCGAGGACTCTAGGCTGGTCACGAGGCCTCTATCTCTGGCACAAAGACACCCAAGACCGAGGCAAGGCCAATAATTTGGTATCCAAGACCGAGCCAAGACTGAGGCCATCAAAATATGGCTCCAAGGCTGGCCTCCAGGACTCCAACACTGGTTTCTATATAATGATTTGATCAGACAAAACTGATTCTATTCAAAACGCCTATATGAGACCACGGAAAAACCATGCCGCAGTCTGCAATTGTTATGCATTTGTATTAAAGGTTAAAAGACTCAGGCATACATATATCGCAGTAACCAAGAAATTTTCTGCTCCAGATCTCTGAGGCACTGGTGTCATTCAAAAAGTCTTGCGAATACACGACAGCTCACTGTTAAATGCAAGAATGACTGATGTAGATCCAGGGTATATAATATAAAAACTGTTCGGACTACAGATAGATATATGGTAAATGCAACCTTCTAAGCTCAGTTCCGGGTGCTAACGAGGGTTGATTGATGAGATGGGTGCAGGGCCGGATTAAGGTAGCATGAGGCCCAAGGCTGAACCCCGATATGAGGCCCCTTGCAAGACCTGACCTGAGCCGCTAATCACCATAGACGTTTCCCGGTGATTCCCAGTCGTCTCTTTGTCAGCTGACCAATGTGACCGAACCAAATTGGTATTTTAAAATGTCAACAAGTCCTTGCAAGAGAAAGACCTGTGCCCGAAAAATTGTGCTCTGCTAGAGTTGGCTTGTCATAACATTAATCTTGGCATTTGCCCCGTTTTATAACTTCAAATAAATGAATTGCTTTTTGCTTGATTGTAAGTGTACTATAAAAGTTATACGAATAGAAGACGATCAGAAAAAACTTTGTATCTGCCTATAAGGCAGTTGATTGTTGATCCGGTTCTATTTGATTTGATATAATGGTACATATCCCTGGTCCAACTTTCGGAGACTACATTAATATGTCGACTATGACGCTCCTCTATCAATTGTACAATTGTAATTGCAAATATTAAAAAAATTGTAAATTATTTGCAATAATGATAAAAATAGCGGCCCCAATTATTAAAATTGTTTTTTTTAAAATTCAAATATCTCTCACATAATTGAAAAAATGTAGAAAAACCACCTTTTTTAAAAATTGAATATTGAAAAAATTAGAGCTCATTTTCAACGAATATTGCACAAGCATTTCTGAAATAATCAAAAAATCTACAATAGCCTAATCATGGAAATTTTTGCAATTATTGATTTTAAAATAACTGTACATTCTAATCATCAAAGATAATCATTCTAGTTGCACGATTATTGCATACATTTCTACTATTATAACCAAAATTTGATTTGATTATTGTAGATTTCTGAGATAATTGTAAAAAAAATTGAGATAGGCTTCATCCTTCTGAGCTTATCTTGAAAAATGTTGATGATTTTTCTGCCAAATTTCTTCAAGTGTGATTGTACGATTGACATCAGAGGAGCTTCATATGATATGAGACTCCTTACATTGACTTTTTAGACACATGTTTATGTTACAGTCAGATTGCCCGGCTTCTAGGGAATGTGAATCCGCCTGAACTGAAACAGTTCAAAATGACATCACAGCTTGTAGTTAATTTACATATATTGCAATCCTAGAGAACAGTCATCTCTGACATCACAGTTCAACAGCATAGAAAAGAACTTGAGATTCCGCATAAATATGACGAGGCCTGTAAGGTATCTCAATAGAGTAGGCCTATATACATGGTGTGTGATTACAAATTGGGGCCTCTTAATATTCACTAAGACTTAGTATGAATTTATGCAAATTTAATTTTTCCCCCCAATCTGAGGCCCCTGGATGGGTGAGAGAGACAGAGTCCTCAACTTGTTCAATTACCCCATGTTGGGATCTTTTTCTTGCCCAGCACAGACGTTCATGCAAGGGGTCGCCAATTTAATGTCACATCAGAACGACATCCAACGGGTATTTCGCTCATGAAAGTCAACTGAAAATTTTTGGTTCCCAAACTGGGAGTCGAACCCATGCATGTAAAGACCTTCAGAGGATCAGCCGGGCAACTGAACCACTCTGCCACCCAGCTGCCTTAAAAAAGCAAAACTTCAATACTACACAATACTTCCTCAGTAGAATCATTTTTAATTCTGAATTTTGATGTGTGTAACACTCAGTTTGAGAAATTAGTTTTTCGTCAAATTTTGCTATGTTTATGGCATTTTTAATCATAAACTGCTCACACTTAAAAACGCACACTTCCAAAAAGGTTAGAAATACAGTTTCCTCTCAAAGTATCAAGATGAAAGTGCAGTACTTTTGTGTTAAATTAAATTGTCGTGGTTACTGTTGAAACAGCAAGTCGCAAACTGCACTTCAACAAAAAATCCACCAATGGAAATATTGGTTTTGTGGCATACTGGATAGGATTAATCTTATGAAATTTTCACATGACAAGCACAGGACATCCAAAAACTGCCCCGTGGAAGTTTTTGAAAAAAAAAAATCATGTAAAGCAGATTTTGAATTGAAAACTCATAATGAACGACTCAGCATCTGGAAATGAAGCATGTGAACCAAAACTGTTAAATTATGGGGCTTTTTGAAGATTTTGACAAAAGTCTCCTTTAGGGGGCAGGTCAGCATTGACACTTAAATTTTATTAATTTCATCCTCTTTAATTGTGGTTTGGTCAAATATCCCTTTTCCCCGACCCATCAAGCAAGTAAAAATGTAAACTTTCCTGGCTTATCAAAAAATATTGTGGAAGGAACAGCTTAGTTGTTGAAATTAATGATCAGAGGATATTGACATTTTGTGACTTGCATTTTCGACAGTAACCACGACAAATTAATTTGACACAAAAGTACTGCACTTGGAGATTTGAAAAATTTTGTGAATATACCTGATGGCAACTTCTAGAAGTGTGCAAACTTTCATCTTGATACTTTAAGAGGAAGTACTATTTTAACCTTTTTGGAAGTGTGCGTTTTTAAGTGTGAGCAGTTTATTTCAGGTGATTTAACAATAAAGGTTGAAATGCAACAATTATCAATACAAATTCTGGGACATCATCACCGACATTTTGTGAATTTCAGATAGTTTATCTGACATTTTGTGAATTTCAGATAGTTTATCTTCCTATCTGTATCGACCTCTTCCAATCCACAAACTAATGTATTTTAGGTAACAAGAAATACTGCCGATTTAAGCCATTGAGACTGATTTAACTGAAACTTTAGTTGTCAAACCTCGGTGTTTCAGAAGGCGATATTTTGCATTATGAAGGCCTACAAATGATGCTTCAATACAGAAACCTGTGCTCTCAATGTTAATAGGTCTACAGCTATCTTTCATAATATGTAAATGGCGCAGCCATGAAATTCGCGCAGCACTTTTTTAGGACTTATGGTTTTACCATAACTTTCATTAAATTTACTTAATATTCAATGTATGAAAGGCAGTTATGTTACTGTTTCAAAGAATTTGAATGACGGATATATTAAAAAATAGACAGAAATTTACCTATACTAGAAACTATTAGAAAGATAAAATAGATTTTAAACAAGGAAAATATATAGATAGGTACATACATACATACATACA
Organism: Platynereis dumerilii; assembly: GCA_026936325.1. Taxonomy (NCBI): domain Eukaryota; kingdom Metazoa; phylum Annelida; class Polychaeta; order Phyllodocida; family Nereididae; genus Platynereis; species Platynereis dumerilii. Next base: position 28,673,925 of record JAPTHN010000005.1, read on the forward strand.
TACATTACATACATACGATGGCAAATAAATAGGATTAAGGATAAATAGAAATGATAGATAATCAGCTAAATAGTAAAAAGGAAGACAACACTGAAAGCTGCCAAATTTAAGTCTATGATAGATTGTTGATATTACATAATAGTGATAACAAAAACAACAACATGATCTGCATGTAGATTAATTGCTCACTGTTACATAATCATCAGTTGACAAAAATTATGTAACTTTAATTTTGTTATGTTTTCTTGTTGTCTGTTTCGAAATGAAATGAATCTCATATTGATAATTTAATTTAGCTTGTCAAGGCTTATAATTAACTATTCCATAAAAATTATAGATACAGGGAATATTACTGGAGAAACTTGAATTTTTAAGACACTTTTGAACATGAATATGTCATGTTTTGTTAAATTCGAAACTAAATCATTGATAAGAAGCTGGACCCACTTGACCTAATTCCCTGCTGTCGACCATTGATGTTGAGACCATCACTGCACAGATTTTTGAAACCTTTTTTGTGCTCAATTCGCTTCACGAAACGGCCTGTGGCCGTTTCGCTGCGTGAATATAAGCCACACAGGTTTTTTTGCAATCTAAATGGAGTTATATATAGGCCTACATTGTATCAATTGGTTTTTTTTGTGGCAGGCTTCTTGCATAATATCATGTATAGATATTTTCTATTTCTGACCTTATTCTCTTTTACATTTGCCCACAACTCAACATTGTTCTTATATGGACGTTAATCAATTCATCAATTGCTTCAATGGCACTTGGTTCCACTGAGTCCTCAGAGTCTGCTGTCAAAGTTTGCTTGAACCTGACAGATAGGCCTACATGAGTGATTGGATTCTGCCATGCAGGTTAGACTTGCGAAATAGAGCCGAGGAGCTTGTTCAATAGTTGAGACAACTATATTCGTTTAGCACTTGAGAAGAGCTTTAAAATGAGGGTAAGATGATGAAGATACGATGAGTAGAAGTGGGTGAGTCAGTGTGCAGACATCAACAGCAGCTGACAGTGGAGTGTGTGGATCATTCTGGCGGGAAAAGCGACGGTGGCGCCAGCGCCCGGGTGAGCAGCTTTTGAACTATGATTGACATTTTGAAGAAAAAACATTGCAGGGACGAACATGAACGTGGGTAACTTCAAAGCTGTCCCCTGGAGAGCCAAATAAACCAATTCACTTCTTTTATGCGGCGGAAATTAGGAGAACAGTGACTGTGATGGACCTGACTCATATATGGACCATTCTGCACCTGAATTTTTATCAGTGCACTTGTGAATAATGTAAACAAAGAATTTTATTTTGGGATTATTGCACACCTTCTGATGACGTTGTGCAACAGCCAGAGGGAAAGGAACTTGGAGAAACTTCAAAATGGTAATTAAGCCAATTACAGTTCTGACAATCATCTAAAGGTTATAAATAAAACATTATCATTAAATATGATGACAGAAAGTTCTGGTAATCCTTTCAGTTGTTTCAGACTTTTAAAAATTACAAAATTAAGAGTTTTTTTCACTCAAGCGCCATCTTGTGAGCATCCTGTATTCACCTATCTCTTCCTCTTAGCTAAGAATGACTTGTAAGAAATAATCCTCTGCGCTTGGCTGAAGCATCGGCAGAAAAAATCATTGATCGAAATCAGAAAATAAAGCGAATAAGTAAATTCCTTAATTGTGACACCTTGGTGTTAGTGGGAGTTGCGGGACGTCCAGGAGTTCCGGGAGTTACATGCTTGAATGAGGAATTTTTAGATGATCCCAATTAGATGCCAATGAAAACATGTATGCGCACTCGTTGAGGCGAAGTCACAAATAACAAATCTGTTGCAGTTGATCATTCGCCCGATGCTTCCAAAATCTATGACATCCAACAACAGGTGGCATGCTTTTTTGGAAAATCCTAGATATGGCCATCTGGTGGTTTTTACAAGCAGCGATTGAGGCATCTATTTCCAAGTGTGACCAAAAGTATGACTCAGTGCAATGATGTCGTTCGGATGACACGTTAAATTGGCGGCCCCTTGTATCAGTGTCTGCTGGGCAAGTAAAAGATTCCTCACATGGGGTAAATGTGTAACATGTTGAGGACTCCTGCTCTCTCTCTCATCTCATCGATCAACCCTCGTGAGCGCCCAGAACTGGGCTTAGAGGGCTGCACTTACCATATCTATCTATCTATCTATCTAATGAAATTCTCCCACTGACATCCACTTTGCAATGACCGAAAGACCAAATCAGACCACTTAAAGAACACTAAAGCTTGGTCTTCATGTTTGATGTTTGGTCTTCAAGTTACATCAAAATTATATATATATTTTATTAAAAGTACACTGCTGCAAAAGGTGAAAAAAAATACTCAGATGTGTGTTTTGGGTCCTCTTTTTACCAAAGAAAATTTAAGTCTCTTCAACAGGCTTTCGTTAACTGTATATAGGATTTATAGGTATACTACATAATCTAGTTTCCATGTCTTTATGCCTCACCAAACTAAAGAGTTTTTGTAAGGTTCATTCTTATTACAACATTTTACGCATATTATAACATTAACACAAGGTCTACACGTATGTCGTAGCTTCATCTTCAGGAAAGTTTAAAATAATTAAATGAAATTTTCAATATTTTTATTGGCATTAGATTACAGTAGCATATTATCACAAAGAGCTATTGGCACAAGGTTATATAGCCTATAAATTTCATGTACACAAGTAACAAAAAATGTCACATTTTTCATGACATTGATATAATAATGGCAATTTGAGGCATCAACTAGGTTACAAGTGCTTTGGCATCCTCTTCATCTATACATAACATTGTTTGGTTGCTGGGGATTTCATTGCCAGGGATATCAGTGACCAAATTTGTCAATTTTTTGTCTTTCTTGAAAAGAATCTTTAGTTCCTTTCTAAAGCGCGGCCATATTGCAATATATATGATAAATTTCACGCTCAGAAACAAGTCTTTAATCGATTCGCATATGACCCCACCAAGTTGCTTCTGAGCGTAAAAGTTTATGTTGAGGTTGCTAAAGTAAGCGTGCAGTTCGAATCGTTCTAAAATAAATTCAAAAGTTGTGTAAATTGTTTGAGGCAAGTTGAAGACTAATGAACATATTCCTAATGTTGCACAAACTATAAGAAAACTATGGGTGGCGCCAGCGTCCAATAGGTATGTATTCTCTAAAATGCTAAACGAGGCACTAGAATTGTTATCGGCCACCATAGCTGTATGGCGGCGTTGCTTGCATAATCTTCGAAAGAGGTGTATGCAAGAACCTAATATCACACATCCTGGTCCTACAGCAGAAGTAAGGAGGTCCATGATTGGCCAGGCAATGTTGCGGAAGTATTCACTGTAATGGCTGCCGACCGTACTGAACGTGCAGAATACTTTTGTGTTATTCATGTAATCTGGTTCTAAACCGTACGTCCAAAAGAAGTGAGCGTTTACACACACTAACATGAGGATAGCTAAAAGGAGGATGTTTACGACCCTATCTTTGCTGCAGTAATTGTGCGCTTTTAATGGCTTGTTGGCCAAAATGGCCGACTCGAGAACTGCGAGCGCCAAAATCCAAGCATCGAGATGAATGATGAGATGGAGACAGAACGAATACACTTGGCAGGCAGCGTTAGATCGGTTGGTAAATTTCCTCGTTAGATCGAAGTTGCTGAGTTCAAGTAACCAGACGTGAGAACACCGGACGAGAATTAAGACGATATCCAAAACGGCCAGACAAGCCAGGTACAAGTTTGTCGTGAGCACTTTCGAAGTCAAGCGGTGAAGAACGATGAAGGCGAATATATTTCCAATAGTGCCAGCAAAAAGATGTACAGGAGGCAAGTATAAGTTGATATTCTTCCGCACTATGTCTTCTGTTGTTGATTCCATAAACCAATCATAATAACTGTAAGCGTTGTCATAATAAGAATAATTTTCCGGGATATAGTAATCCTCCTCTGAATAAATTCCATCCATGATTAATACTGTCAACATCCCAAAGCTGAGATCTGAACTTCTCAAGAGGAAAATAACTTCAAAGGTATGGCTTCAAGACTTTCCTTTGCTGCATGGCAATCGGATTCATGAGTTCGGTTATTCAACTTTGGCATTTGGTTAATCTCATCAGAAAAATTCTTTGAAGTTCATCATCAAAGCCACCAATACCTGAAAGAGAAAAAATATCAAATATTATATTTGTGCTTTGAGGATAATATTCAAAGTAATATTCATATGGAGATTGGAAAAGCAGACATATTTTGTAAGTAACATACAGATATGGTGTGCATGCAATAATCGACACTGAGTAGTATCTTACTTATTTTGACATTGTGGCATGCAATTGATTTTTATATTCTAGTATTTGCATATTTTGGAGAAAGAAATTTCTGGTGGGTGCCTGCTCCAAAATCACACGTCAAATTCCAATTATCCTTAATTGGAAATTTCAGTATTAAATTAGTCATGATGCAATGAGCCATCCTTCAGTGATTAATCAAGTTCATCATCAGTTGCTTGTGTCAAAGTCTCTGATGCCATATAGGGCCGATTTCACCAACATGGTATTAAGAGAAGAGCCAGGTCTAAGCTAAGACCTGGTCTGGCTAAGCCAATCAGTCAAGCAGAGCAGTATCAAGGAATTACAGTTTATTGTGTGAACAAATCACCTGTTACAAACACAATGTCTCGATTTCCCAAACAAAGGCAAAGATATGGCTACACAGAAGAGGCAGGGGCTTGGATATCTTTGAAATAGATAATTGCCCAACCAGTCTCGGTGAAAAAAAAAGTTCAAAATTCCCCCTTTCCCATTAACCAATCTATCACTGCTATTTTTTATTTATTATTATTTTTTTTTTTTCGAATATATTTTAAAAGGGTAAGACCGGGTCAGCAAAGCTGTTTTAAAACCGGGCCCTTTACAACTATGGTAAAAACAGATGTAAATTGTAAAAGATAAAATGAATAATAACCATCATAACAAAGTGTAAACATAGTACAGTTGTAACATAAAAACAATAAATAATATGACCATTCTATAACATTAGTATAACATCCAATAACAACTCAATATAAATATTAACTTATCTGCTCCTCTTGATGTGGGTTTTTAACATACTCTTGAACGTACTAATATTGCAACAGTCTGTCAAATTTGATGGTAACTTGTTCCATTCTCTAGCTCCATTATAAAAAAGCAAATTTTTGTGAAACTCATTGTCTGGTATATTCAAGTATAGATTCATTTCACGCTTCCGTGTAGTCTTTCCTGATACCTCAAAATCAAAAATTACATTGTTAGTTAAATAATTTGGTGCTAAACCATGGATACATTTATAAATTAATAAAACCTGGAAGTAGATGAAGCGCTCTCGTATGTCCATCCATCCCAAATGTCTTACAAGGTCTAAACCCCTGGTGTTAATGTAGTCAAAATTACCCTCAATAATTCGAGCACAATGATTTTGTAACCTTTGTACTTTATTTAAATTATGTTGACTTGTACCCCCCCATACTGAAATTGCATAATCAATACAGGGTTGGATAGTTGCATTGTAAATCTTTATAAGAATACTTTTATGAAGGACTTTGCTGAGCCTTGCTAATTTTGAAGTTTTAAAAGAGAGTCTCTTACACAATTTGGTAACATAGTTATTCCATGTTAGAGCTTCATCGATTTCCAGCCCTAGATAATTCATAACATTAACCTGATTTATCTGACAATCATTAACAGTGATATCCATGGAACAGTCTGATTCATTTCGTCTAGATCTAACAACCATAGCACATGACTTCTCAGTGTTAATCACTATATTGTTACCTTGTCTATCAACCAAACAACACAACAACCCATGCTACGACTGTATTCTCAAAGTATCATCGTCTCTTGCACAAACATCAACTTTCATATATTAACTTTTCTGTCATATTTAAGACGGCATTAAAGGTGTTCACATTTTGGTGTTGACCTGCAGTAGGGACATATTTTGAATTTCATTATCCAGTCTGCATAAATTTCAATAATATTTATTTGATTGCTCGCCCAAATTTTTAGCTTCATGTTACGTTGTTTTTTTTTTACCTGTTCATTTTGAGGTCTATAAGATTCTTTGCTCTATGATTTACCAAAGTGTGTGAAATGGTGAAATTGGCCCCATTTTGCATAAAACACATGTGTGAAAACATGTGCATGGGCCAGCTTTGGCGGTGTCTCTGACCTACTCACAATCTTCTTCTTTTTTTTTATGTGCTGAACAAACTGTTATTTTCCAGTGTCATGCGCTGAACTTTTTTTTCTTCATCAAAAGTCCAGGGTCCCCCCCCCTCCCCTCATGTATTATCTGGTCAGCCCTAAAGGGACACCACTTTAACAGTTTGACATCACTAATCTGTAAGTTGTCTAACAATAATTGTCAACCACTGAACCTTGACAAGTCTATAGACTAAAACTCAGTTGGTGAAAGGGACTTCACTAAACCAGGTTTAAGGCTGTTAAGACCGGGCCTAACTATTAAAACTATCTTGGTGAAATCGGCCCTTGGTGCCTAATAGCAAAACGTACCTTTCAATAGACCAAATAGCAATATACATGTATACTACTATTAGGAATTTTGGATATTCCAAATAGCGCTACACTACTATTTGGATATTTTGAAAAATTCCATTCATGCGATTTGGATAGGCTATTTCTTCAGGAGCTATTTTGTCAGATGACATTTCATGGGAAACTATTTGGTCAGATTCTATTTTATTGGAAGTTCGTCCACCTCATTGGAAGCTTTGTCACCTGCCCAGTGTTCTCCAGGTCTAATGACACCTATTTCTGGTTCCAAAATATCCAAAAGAGGGCCCCTCAGTTTCGGAAGCTCTGTTCCCATAATCCCATGCAGCTGAACAATTCACATGGAGCGCCCTCTTCTTGTGCAGGCCTAGTAGACAAACTCCCTCTTCTTGTGTATATAGGCCTAGTAGACAAACGGGCAAATTCAAAAAGAGTCCTTATAGTCTAACCATAATCTTGACACTATTTGAATTTGCCCATGTATGATTTGTCTAACCAAATATCTTCCAATGGAATAGTATATGTAGAAAGGCGTCCAAAGAAAAAGTTGTTTGTACAAAGTATGACACAACACATTTGAACTTTTGGAAAAGTACAGTAGATGATGTGGCATAGTTGCACTTTTTGGATATTTTGCGAGAGATATTGGCAAAGCATGGTTAGGGGAGTAGATATTCTGACAAAGACTGATGCCCGATTAGTTAATTGGGCATGTAGAACTTTTGATTGTAATATCAGTCAATCAGGTCAATCAGTCAATCGCCCAAAATTCTTTTAAATTGATCGTCACTCGGTCAAAAACTGGCATATCTAGAAATTGGCTGAGGGGTGCGGGAAAGACATGCAGCGAATGCGAGGAACCCAAACCTGCAGATTTTCTCCATTTTCTTTGTTAATTTTCGTCTAAATGCGTCATTCCAAATTCAAATATATGTTATGTTTTGTAGAGGGTAATGTTTCCAGTCAACGCCAAAGGAGATTTTGTTCCCACAATTAACCTTAGATTGAAACAGAAAATTAAATGGAGAATTGGATAGCAGACAATTTAGACAGCACATAGATGCATTCCAATGATATTGTGACTACTAAATTTCTTTGTGAATCGTGTCAAAAATTAGAGAAGCACAGTGGAAAGCATTTCAATGATCATGATGATATCATATAATTTCATAATAATGTCAGCACAATATTTCTGCTCTGACACGAAGCAGCAATTTCAGTTAATTTCGCAATCTCATTTCATTTTGAATTGTTTCAATTTCACAAAACAAGTTTGAAAATAGGCACTTCAGGCAGCCAGAGGTAAAGTCATACTTTTGTTTTTATCAAGGTCAATTTTCTCAAATCAATGCATGTACAATAATATGCTGAATAACCGAACCTGTGAGTATGACCATAAGGTCGATTTTCAATTCTTTTGCAATCATAAAATTATGAGTTCTTCCTCTGAAAATCTTGATATTTAAAAGAAAAGGTATCCAATGGATTGAATAATAACATTTTCGGTTTTAGTATATTAGTTTTAAAACACAGACAACCTGCTGGCTGTGTGATATATATCATGTAGATTTAATTCTGTTATATATATTTTCGATTATTTTGTGAACCACAAAGACATATTTCTTTTCCACCCCTTTTGAGGGATCTTTTACATTGCCCAGCGCAGACACTGACACAAGGACATCATCTGAACTACATTAAGCTCGGCTTTTGCTCATGAAGATCCATTGAAAATTTTGGTTTCCGAACTGGGTGACTGAGTCCCTTGAAGGTCTTTGTCTGCATGGATTCAAACCTCCAAGTCAAACAATCTTGGCTACCAAAATATGGAGGTACTCCATAATTTAACAATACCAAAGGAATATTTAAAGTTCATCATTTAAATTCATAATTCATTCCGCACTTTGCTCAAAACAAAAATCTTCAAATATGCTTCCAATGCATTTCTATAAACATGTCAATGATTAAATAAATTTGTGAATGCTTTGTTGATCTATAGCCCACTAAGGCCTGGTTCACCAACCAATGAAGACATTATCTGAGACCGCAAAACACACATATATAGCCCCAGAGTGCCAACAGTAAACTGATTTAGGCACAAAGAAGTCCTCCCCAGCGAGGCGAGTTGCAGCAGCTGATAACACCTGTTATCTGGATGGGGCAACGGGCTTAGACATTTGACCATTGTTAGTCTCCCTGACCAGACATTCACCAAATGGCTATATCAGTTTGAACAAGCTTCATTTCGAAAGTTAACCCTTATATTCTGATAGTTTTAGCAATAATTAGGTAAGTGTAATAGTTAATAATTGTCAATGAGGAAACAAAGTCACATACACGTAGCTAGTTTTTAAAAATGAAGCACCAAACCCGCAAGATGATGAGAAACTGCAAAACAAATATGGATGACAGAAAATGATCACTCAACGAGATAATGCATTGAGGAAGGTTGCCCATCAGGGCCTTGGAGTTGGGAGTCAGAGGCAGGAGTCAGAGGCAGGAGTCAGAGGCAGGAGTCAGAGGCAGGAGTCAGAGGCAGGAGTCAGAGGCAGGAGTCGGAGGCAGGAGTCGGAGGCAGGAGTCGGAGTCGTGGAGTCAGAGTTTTTTGGTGGAATCGCAGTCGAATATTAATTTTGTGACTCCTGACTATTAAATGTGATTAATATAATCTACATAGATACAGTTACAACAATGTAAAATGTATCCTAAGTTGTACGCAAATTTTCCTGAACAGGTATTCACGTACAAAATCCAATAGACAATGTGTAGAAGTGATTTTTTCCTCCTGTTAGCCATGTAATATTTGTGTGCAATAATGCTGATAAGTAAGGAGTCAGAGTCAGAGTTGGAGATGCTTTTCAGTAGAAAAAGGCGCTGAGAATCGGAGCTGGTTCTCCTACTACCCAACTCTGAAGCCCTGTTACTAACCATGTTGCGACAATTTGATCCCTGCTTTCTAAAGGCAAGCACTGGGGAGAAGATAAATTGTCGTAAACTGTGATTTACTGATCCAGAATGGCTCTGGAATGGCTTGTACAGTTTATGAACCCATAAAAACAAAGCTGCAACTAAATAAAAACAATGCACACTATAATTGGTACCCTTGGGTTGTTACTGGCCAAAACACAATGTAAAATAAGAGGAAAATACTATAGGACATTTGTCTTTGCTACTATTCATTACTGGAACAACCCTTTGGGTAATGTGTTGGTTGCTATATTCATAGGAAACTGAGTGGTAGGAACACAAGATAATAACAACTTTGTACTATTTCTCTTCTTAGTGCAATACAATATGACTGCTTGGCAAGAGAAGAAGCCTGAATAGTTAACAAAAGTTGGTTTTTGCAGCATTTGAGCATTTCTTCTAGGTGGCAACCATCAGATATTCAGAGTTTTCCTTGATGGGAAATTATTTATCTTATGAAAATTAATTTTGAGTGCACAGTGTCTTAAATATTTGTTTCTTTATCAAACAATGGTATATGCAACTTAAAACTGTATTTGGTATTTGTGTGGCAACTTATATTCTAATTCTAATTCAGTGTTCAAAGCAGTCCGGACCATTTCCACCAGCTGTAATTCGATAAAGCACACATTGTTCCTGCTTTAATCATAGCCTGAAGTCTCAATAAATTCTGAATACTTCTCCAAGACCCGAAAAACACATCGGGCAAGCTGCGCAGTGCCAACTGTAAACTGATTCAGGCATATAAAGAAGTCCTCCCCAGGGAGGCGAGTTGCAGCAGCTGATAACAACGGTTATCAGGATGGGGCAAGGGAAACGGGGATCTATGAGTGAATGGGTCTGACCTCTGACTGTGCCATTGTGCACCTCGAGCCCAGGGAGTCACCAAATGACTGTATATTGGTCCGAACAAGCTTCATTTACAATGTTAACCCTTTAAAGCTTCTGGTGCTACACACTTTCAAAATCAACTTTCTATCAAGATGTACATTAATTGTAGACTATTTAGGAGTACGTTTAGAGATTCTAAAATTAATTGTGCCATTTATGGTTAATTAATTATCTATCGTTAATTAAGCAAAAGATTCTCGAGAATATAGTTGATGTGGAGATTAGGTATCACGTAATTAATCCGGCATGTATTGAGTATTACATATAATATAATGATTTGTACAATTAAATCTCCATACCCAGGGGACTGGGTTTGAATACTCCTAAGCCCTGGATCCTTAATTAATGACTGTTATATAATTATATTGTAAATGATGAGAAGATCCATATAGCAAGTTTTCAAAATTGGAACTAATCTGCAAAAAAGGCATTTAAAAATCATGGCACCCCAAAACAAACAGGAGAAAACCATCACCCCTCATTTAGTAACAATGTTGTGAACCATGCTTGCTTAAACTGTGATTTACTCATTCAGTGCAACAGCTTATAAAGTTTATGAACCCACAAATAAGACCGCAACTGCCATGCAGGGTAGAAGTTAACACCATAATTGTTACCCTATGGTTGTTTTTGCATGACTAAATAAAATGTAAAATAACATGGAAATACTACAGGACATTTGTCTTTGCTACTGTTCATTACTGGAACAACCCTTTGGGTAATGTGTTGGTTGCTATATTCATAGGAAACTGAGTGGTAGAAACACAAAATAATAACACCTTTGTACTGTTTCACCACCATTTTAAGGTGCAATGCACATTTTCAGTCAGTTTGATAAGCAAAGATCTCAAGGCTATTGTAGTGAACAAAATGTGTTTTTGAAGCATTCAGGTATTTGTAGAATGCTTATTTCCGGAAAACGAATAATAATGTAAAGTCAAAGTGCAGTGAGTTCTTTGTGCATATATATATTTTATAAATTCTAAATATATGTTACCTTCTACCTTTCAAAACCAATTACAAAGACGCTGCTCCATACACCATTCTCTATTTGTTTGTCGAAATAGAACCGCAGTGCATGTGTAGGGGAGACCAGGGTTAGTTGAATCACGGGGTTATTTGAATCGTGGCCTGAAATCAGCTTTATTTTAAATTTTTGGCCAACTGGTACTTTCGGTAGATACCCTGTTTATTGGAACATGTTATCGTACTTTTTCAAAATTTCAAAATGCTAATTTTGTAGGCAAGAAAGTCTGTTTTTTTGGGTGCTCTAGTAACTTCTTTGCGCAGTCTTCGAGGGGGGTTATTGTATAGCTATGATTTTAATCAGGGTGAACTAACCTCATTCCTAAATAAGCAAATCCATGCCTAATCCACACCCAGAAGCTTTTTGTTGTTTGACTTTGATAAGACTGAAAAATAAGACAATATTGTGTTCCAGGTGTGATGGGGTTAGTTGAATCATGCACGTCGGAGTTGCCGTAACATAGATTTCAAGTGTTCAAATTGCCTTGCAAGTCATTGTTAGTAACTGTTGGAGTTACTGCAGTTTAGAACTACCACAGGGCATGTTTGCATTCCTGAAAGGGAGATATGGAAAAACCAGCTTTTTGACAAAAAATCGACACAAAATTGAATAAATTACAGTTTACAACTTTTTTTCAAATGAGTATTGTGCTGAAGCTGGTGGTCATCATAGGGAAACCCCTTTTATAAGAAGTTGTCTACAAATTTTTATGGCGCTTCAACTAACCCTGGGGTCAGGGTTAGTTGAATAAAAATATTTTCTGGAAGTTTGTGTCTGTGACACAAATTTCAATAATCATTTGCAAGATCTCTTGGGCCGATCATTGAGTTAAACACGCTCACTATCACATGCAAAAATTTGGTGTGAATATCTTGTATCGTTTGCTCTCAAGAGCAAAAATAAAAATAAATGTGCCAACTAACCCCGGTCTCCCCTAATTATGATTCCAATCCTGTCCAAAGCAGTCAGGACCACACTATTTACGCAGCCCTGATATGATAAAGCAAACACTCTTCCTGCTTGAATCACAGCCTGAAATCCCAATAGGGGAGAGGCAGGTTAGTTGAGACGTTTTTCAGAAAAGCTCGCCTCCAAGCTAAACGGACGATGATATCGGAATGACGAATAGTCATGTGCATGGGGAAATACATTGTTCAAATATATGGGTAAACTTGACTCTCTCTGTTGGATAGTTTTTACCCCAGATGGCATCAAAGTAGGTCATGTCAAACGTATCAACTAACCCACCTTGTAAGGTTAGTTGATACACCCAGGCAGGTTAGTTGATACACCAAACCCTGATGGACAATGCATAGAAAAAGTCACATAATTCTGCCTTGGTAGGATACTATAAACCATACGCCTTCACCAATCTGCTTTCTGTTCCCATGGATGCATATCTGCTAACATTGTGAGTCGGATCTGATGGTAGACCTGTTGGGAGGGGGAGATCTCATGATTAGTTCAACCTAAGATTCATCTGTAGAGCTTTTTCATGTAAACTACTGAGTAACACCTAGCATTATGATTGTACTAATAGGTTAGGGTTGTTATTTTGACCAGGCTAGCCAACAAAACCTAACCAATCTGCTGTATCAACAAACCCATCCACTCGATTATGTCAGAAAACGGCAGGTCTCTGGACCACAGGTTAACCTAGGTCATCTTTGATCCTTTGATGGCTCATAAACAACCCTTTTCACACACCTTATCCATATACTAAGTTATTCTGAATCATCCCTCACTATAGTGAAAGAAAAAAAAAAATGCAAGATTTCAGCACAAATTTACTCGGAACAGTGATTTTTGAATTTTTTGACTTTTCTCCTAAATCTTGATTCTGATTCCACATTGACCAAGATGAGAAGATGTGTTTTTTTTATTCTGCTTCATACAAATGCCAACACTTTCTCAAATGATCATATCTATGACCTGGAGGTGGGGCGTATCAACTAACCTTGCGTATCAAATAACCTGCCGCTCCCCTTTTCTCTAAAATAATCTTGGTTCCAAAACCCCATGCCAACAATAAATTGATTCAGACAAAAAGAAGTCCTTAACAGAGAGCAAGTTGCAATAGCAGACAACACCTGCTGTCATGATGGGCCAAGGGAGAGCTTTCAGGAGAGTGGGTCAGACATTTGACCGTGCCATTGAGCGCCTCGGTCTCAGGGAGTTACCAGTTGCTATACATCGGTCTGAACAACCTTCTTTTACAATCTCAGCCCATTTTGATTTTGTCAAAGTGCTAGTTCTTATTTTTTCAAAATCAACTTTCTATTTGACCTTCTGATGTCACAAAGAACAGCCTGAAATCTCAATCTTCTTTAGAATCACCTTGGTCCGCAAAACACACATCCAGCCTACGGTGCAAACAGTAAAATGATTAAAATGTAAATAAAAGTTCTTCCCAAAGAGACTAATTGTGGTAGCTGATAACACCTGTCGTCTGGAAGAGGCAAGGGAAGGAGAAATTTGGGGTGCATCCTAAAATTCATGTAGACAGTGAGAAAACTAGCCATAGCAAGTCTTGGTAATTGAAACTGCTGTAAACCATGATTTACTCATTCAGTGCTGCTTGTTAAGTTTATGAACCCACAAATAAGACTGCAACTGCCAAGCAGGGTAGAATTTAACGCCATAATTGTTACCCTTGGGTTGTTAGTAGCTAATGCACAATGTAAAATAAGAGGGAAGTACTACAACTGCTATGCAGGGTAGAAGTTAACACCATAATTGTTACCCTTGGGTAGTTAGTGACTAAAACACAATGTAAAATAAGAAGGAAATACTACAGGACATTTGTCTTTGCTGCTATTCATTTCTGGAACAACAAAGACGACACAGGGCGCCGTAAGCGTATGGCGCCTAGTTGAGTCTGTTGTAGTTGAAAAACTAGTAATTTGTTGGTTGCTATATTCATAGGAAACTGAGTGGTAGGAACACAAAATAATAACAACTTTGTACTGTTTCACCACCATTTTAAGGTGCAATGCACATTTTCAGTAGTGTATACTACACAGGTATGGTTTAGTTTGGTAAGCAAAGATTGTTATGCAGTTAAAAAAACACATTTTGCCAGGCATAAGAGTGGTTCATAGAATGCTATTTGTCCTGAAAACAGTTAATAATGCCCCTTTGGCCTTTCAAATTTCAAAATGCTTGTCGTCCTTTGTGAACTGGGTGCCACATTGCCACATATGGGCAACGATTCTACCTTCTTCCTTATAGGCCTAAGCCTTATCACAAAAATACTTTTCCATATACCAATCAGTATTTGTATGAAAAAATAGAACCTATATAATTATGTAGTTATCATTCGAATCCAGTCCAAAGCAGTCTTGACAAGTTCCACCCAGCTGTGAAACAATAAAGCAAATATAAAATTCATGTAGGCAGTGAGAAAACTAGCCATAGCAAGTCTTGGTAATTGAAACTGCTGTAAACCATGATTTACTCTTTCAGTGCTGCTTGTTAAGTTTATGAACCCACAAATAAGACTGCAACTGCCATGCAGGGTAGAATTTAACACCATAATTGTTACCCTTGGGTTGTTAGTAGCTAATGCACAATGTAAAATAAGCGGGAAATACTACAACTGCCATGCAGGGTAGAAGTTAACACCATAATTGTTACCCCTGGGTAGTTAGTGACTAAAACACAATGTAAAATAAGAAGGAAATACTACAGGACGTTTGTCTTTGCTACTATTCATTACTGGAACAACCCTTTGGGTAATGTGTTGGTTGCTATATTCATAGGAAACTGAGTGGTAGGAACACAAAATAATAACAACTTTCCGCTATTTCACCATCACTTTTAGTGCAATACTAACATATTTACAGTCCAGTATGACTATAGGTTCGCTTGGTATGCAAAGGAGTTTAAGCGGTTGACAGAAGATGATTTTGCAGCATTTCAGTGTTTCACAGTATGCTAATGGTCTTTAGATATTGTTTAAGGCTTTTTAGGGGTCAAATGCATGAAGTTCTTGTGCACAGGGTGCCACATTGCGACATGCTACTATATTATCAATTTGACAGATGCCTCCTTCTTCCTTACAATTTCGATCACTAAGATACTACTCTATATGCCATTCAGTATTTTCTATGTGTACGTAATTATGATTACAATCCAGTTCAAAACAGTCTGTACCAATTCCACATCGCTGTTATATGATAAAAAGCAAACACTCTTCCAACTTGAGTCATAGCCTTAAATCTCAATATTCTCTAAAAATCATCTTGGTTCCCAAATCACAGCGCCAGCAGTAAATTAACCCAGGCAAGAAGGAGTCCTCCACAGGGAGTTGAGTTGCAGTAGCTGACAACACCTGTTATGCTGATGGGCCGAGGGATGCTTCCTGGAGAGGAGATACAACATTTGGTGAATGGGTCAGACCTTTGACCGTGCCATTGAGCGCCTCGGTTCCAGATAATCACCAATGGCTATATATTGGTCTGAACAACCTTCAATTTAGAATCTTGACCCCCTTTGTCATTTTAAAAGTGCTATATATCGTTCTCATTATTTCAAAATCAACTTCCAACATGACCTTCTGATGTAACAAAGAAAAGCCAGAAATCTCGATTTTCTTTATAAGCATCTTGGTCCGCAAACAACACATCAAGCCCTACATGCAAACAGTAAAATGATTAAGGTGGAAGTTGATAACTCCTATTATCTGGAAGAGTCAAGGGAAGAAAAAATTTGGGGTGCATTCTAAAATTCATGTTGATGCTGAGAAAACTAGCAATAGCAACTCTTAACAACAATTGAAACTGCTGTAAACCATGATTTACTCTTTCAGTGCTGTTTGTAAAGTTTATGAATCCACAAATAAGACTGCAACTGCCATGCAGGGTAGAATTTAACACCATAATTGTTACCCCTGGGTACTAGCGGGTAGTTAGTGACTAAAACAATGTAAAATAAGAAGGAAATACTACAGGACGTTTGTCTTTGCTACTATTCATTATGGGAACAGCCCTTTGGGTAATGTGTTTGTTGCTATATTCATAGGAAACTGAGTGGTAGAAACACAAAATAATAACACAAAATAATAACAACTTTGTACCATTTCACTTTCATCTTATGGTGTCATACAAATTTCCAGTAAAGTATATTGAATGAGTATGGGTAAGTTTGGTAAGCAAAAATTCTTTTAGAAGCAGTTAACAAAAGACATTTTATCAGGCATTAAAGTGGTTCATAGAATGCTGTTTGTCCTGAAAACAGTTAAAAATGCCCTTTGGCATTTTAAGTGTCAAACTGCTGTTCGTCCTTTGTGAGCTGGATGCCACTTTGCCACATATCATCAAAGACGGTACCTTCTTCCTGAAATCTAATCACAAAACATACTGCTCCATATCCCAAATCAGTATTTGTATGGCAAAATAGAACTTATATAATTTTGTAATTATGATTCAAATCCAGTTCAAAGCAGTCTGTACCATTTTCACATAGCTGTGAAACAATAGAGCAAAACTCTTCCAACTTGATTCATAGCCTGAAATCGCAATGTTCTTTAGAACTATCTTGGTCTCTAAAACACATATCAAGCTACACAGTGCCAACAACAAAGTGATTCAGGCATAAAGAAGTCCTCCCTAGAGAGGAAAGTTGCAGTAGCTGATAACACCTGTCATCTGGAAGGGGCATGAGAGAGCCCCCCCGGAGCGGTATAGAACCTTGGGTGAATGGGTCAGGCATTTGACTGTGCCATTGTGCACCTCGGGCCAAGCAAGTTACCAAAATGAACTCACTCATGTATATTGGTTTGAATTGACTTCATTTATAATCCTTTACTGGTTTGGCAAAAGTGTTGATAACGCTTTCGATTTAAACTTTCTATTTTGGCCATCTGATGTCATGAGCACTTTTATGACCATACTTTGAGAATTTAATTATCGGTGTCAGTTTTTGCTTATCCCTACATGCATCATATCAAAGCTAAACAGACTGGTAAGCATGCACTTGCTGTAGAATTAGGTTACTTATTTAATATGGAATGCAATAAATTACTGCTATGATGAGACAGAGCCAGTTTACAACTTCAACGCCAATCTGGAAAATAATAACCAGCAATGTCATGAAACTGTAAACAAATATTTATTGGAAACACAGAAAAAAGATAAACCATATAATGACAATGAGGCAAACTTTTTTGACAGCATGGAATGCGGAGAAATTGATAGGTTCCTCCCACCATGATTTACTGATTTGGTATTTTATTGAAACTGCTTGAAAAGTTTATGAACCCATAACAAAGACTGCAGTTTACTGTTACCATGCATGCTATATGAATACCCTTTGGTTGTTACTTGTAAAACACAATGTAAGACTACAGGGGAATTCTACAGAACATTTGCCTTTGCTACCACAGTACATATTCATTGGTGGAACAATCCTCTTGGCAATGTGTTGCATGTCATATTCATAGGAAACTGAGTAGCAGAAACAAAAAGCAATCATACTTTGGCACTAAAAAGTATTTGACTATCATTTTATGGTAAAATATTAGCAGTTTAGTGTAATTTTGATCTTAGATATATGGCAGGGACAGTCACAGGGGAGAGGGAGAGGGAATGTGGGGATGCATCGCTGCATCAGATGGATATTTTAATATCTTTTAATGCTAATTTATATCAGCGCGATGTCGCATTATGTTATGTCAAAAGCTATGCGTTTCGAGACGTGATAACCCGATAGACCCCCCCAGCAGAATTTTCTGGCTCCCCTCTCCCTGAAATAGGGAACACATTTGTGCTCTATATGGCGGCATTTAATAAGTATTGTTACTTAGGAAGTCCATATTTTGACAAGGTTCATTATGAATCTGGTTATCCACCACTACTCAAAGAGGCTTAAAGGATCTTTCAGTAGGCATTTTGAGTTTGAGTTGGGCATTCTGACAGTAACGAACTGAAAGGCCTGACATTTTCCATATTTGAATTTTAATGTTTTACCCTGCTGTTGCTGTACCTGGGTTAATGTTACAAGAGAGATATGTTGTTCATATAGTTGTGGGGGTAGAACTCTACCATTGTATTGGGTGAGACCATCAATCATGTACCCCCACCAGAATTGTCCCAGTTGTCAGTTCCTTGGGAACTGCTGATGTATTCCATATTTATTTATGACCAAGATTTAGGACTATTACAACTGTCTCTTTTTCAGACATTATGAATTATGATAACTGTGTATGGATAAAATTTGATATGGTTTTGGAGAGTGCAGACCTCAGGGAAAAGTTCTTGCTTCTCACAAAGGTTGCTTGACGGATGGATGATTGGATTTTATGTCCTGTATTTATAAATACACTTGATACCCTATGGGCACATGTACATATATGTTGTAGCAATGTTGCAACAATGTCACCCTATTCGTCAAATGACTTAGAATTGTATGGTAGAAATTATGTTGTCACAACGTTGTGAAGCAACATCAAAGATATGACGTTTGCATGCGCCATTGTGGCAATGATTTCACAACATTGTGAGGCAATGTCAATGGTTCAAAGTCAGCTTGTGACGTTGTGGCAATGTTGTAAATAAACCCCGACACCATGTTCACATTGTGGCAACATAATCTCTACCATACATGTCTATGTGACCGACAGACCAGCCCTCCACCAATTAGCAACGACGGGGTTTACGCCTTTTTCCCCTTGGGTAAGCTAATTAATTGTAGGTTGATTTATTTATTGTTTTATTTATCAAGTAAACCCCAAAGGCACGCATGTCTATGGGACCATCTGTGACATCATCATGCAGAACAGTGTTTCCTCTTTGAGTCTTTGTACTATAAAACACACACCCTTTGCAAACAAATTCTAGTCTTGTCCTATGCATTTACATTATTTAAGAGACCAAACTTTTTAACCTTGGCCAATTCCCATTTGTAGGGACGAGCAGTGGTCATAGGAAACTCACAATAATGCATTATGGCAGGCGCAAGATGCAATGCGATAAGGAGTCATTCGTCAGGTTACTCTTTTTTATTCATTAGCACTCACTGCACTCTAAAAAATGTCAGGACAAAATTGGTTTTTTAGATTCAAAATGGTTCTTTGAAAAACCAAATTTCAATGCAAAACCAACATGGATTTTTAAAAAAATCCATGTTGGTTTTTTGCATTGAAATTTGGTTTTTCAAAAAACCATTTTGAATCTAAAAAACCAATTTTGTCTGAAATTTTTTAGAGTGTGCAGTACATACTCAATGCCACTTGTCAGTCCCCTGAGATGTCAGAGTTGTACACGGTATAGCAAATTCAATTGAAAGTTTTTTTAGCACTGTAGCGATAGAGTCCGCTGGAACTTGCTGAATGCTGGAATCTGTATCATGTGCACAAACCAAATGGGACTGACTTCACAACGAACTGGGAACTGATCTTTGAGGAAAGATATGTCCAAAAGGAAGGGCGGTTGGAGTTATTTTTTATGAATAGATTCTTGCTCACTTTTGGTGAAATGAAAAAAACTTCTTTCCCCGACAGTCTTGAAATAAGATATTTCTATGGGGTGGATTTCACAACACTGTATTGACTGACTTAGAAACAAATATTTTAGGACACTGCATGATAAAGATAAATAGTTATGTCCTGTGTTTTCATGAAATAAATCATTTCAAATTGAGGAAACTCTAACCGTCCTCCGCCCTCTCGAATATCTCGGGCTAGGAAATTAACCAGAATAGGAGAATATTTTAAAAATAGTGGCTTGATGAAGAATTGCCTGAGAGGGAAAAACCCAAATCTTAAAAGCCTGGTCTGGAATCAATTGCTCAAGAAAATATCGCCTGATGGAAGCAGAAACATGGGCTGAACTCATGCAATGGCTGCACACTTGTGAACTTCCAGATGATCTGATCCTTTTCACAAAGACGGTAGAACACATTGATATATATATATCCAATTTGCATGGAAGTTAAAAATTTTGGAAGCTCATCAATTTAACATTACTAACAATCAATGGTTCCCAAGGCTTCTTATATGTGTGTTATAGTATGTTAACTGGATTATGAAATTCGGGAAGATGCTGTCGCCTTCCTTAAAAGTTTGACCAATGGTAAGCCTAAACTGTAAAACCTGCTGTGTTATCTTTACAGCAGTTATTGTCAAAACAACAATGTTAAATGGCATGTTTTTGTAACACAGCTGGGTCAGGGTCGTAGCCGGAAGGGAGCGAGGGGGCAGCTGCCACCACTGGAATTTAACTAAGTGAGGTATTTACAGTCCTTGTCATATTTACGTGGAATCTCAAGTTCTTTTCTATGCTGTCGAACTGAGATGACTCTATTCTAGCATTGCAATATATCTAAATTAACTACAAGCTGTGATGTCATTTTAAACTGGGTCAGATTCCCCAGCTTCTAACCATTGTGAATCCACCAAACTGAGCATCACAGTTTCAACACAGTGTCAGAGTTAAAATTGGGTCTGGGAAAACCCTTGCAAGTTTGACATCACAGCCTCTCAGCCAATGGGCTGCCAGAACAAATATACATAACATAAGCCATGTGTTTACAAACAAATTGTCAAAGCCTTCTGTTTATACCAGCTTCCATCAAAGATGACAGTTGTAAGTTAGCAAGTTTGTAGATTAATAAAACAACTCTGTGGGGATTATAACAGTTGTCTACTGTGAATGCTCACAAAGCTGCAATTTGGTAGGATTAGACTGGTGATTGCTGTGATAAATCATTGGGATCACAAATGTAATGCTTCCTTCAATATATCAATGTTTGAACTGTGATGCGTAGTTTACTGTCAGCCCATTGGTTATCAAGCTGTGATGACGTAGTTGTTGGGGCTATCCCTGATAAAACTCTTACTCTGACACTGTGTTGAAACTGTGACGCTCAGTTCAGGAGGACCAACATAGAAGCTGGGGAATCTGACCCAGTTTGAAATGACATCACAGCTGGTAGTTAATTTACATATATTGCAATGCTAGAATAGAGTCATCTCTGACATCACAGTTCAACAGCATAGAAAAAAAACTTGAGATTCCACGTAAGTATGACAAGGACTGTAACATGAAAAAAATTTCAATTTTCTGGTTTTTATCGGGGCTAATATGCTTCAGTACCGGTCTCCGCCCCCCCCCCCCCCAGGATTCTGCTCAGCCTACGGCCCTGTGGTTTTACAGTGTAATAGAATCTTTTCTTGATCACACTGGGTTTACAACAAACTGGTGGAAGTTCTGCGTTAACTAAGAAAGACAGAACTATTAGCTGTTACTGACCAATTTAGGAATTTTTACAAATTCATGAGAAACTCCCTGGACTGGTTGCCGGCGAGACGAGCTGGGTTCACGGTGCAGCTGCTGGCAGAACAAGTGGTTCGTCACACCACGCCCCTGGTAATCTGTTGACCTCCGTACGTGTCAAACAGCTTTTCAAAATCGTTAGCCTGAAGCCAAATCGGCCCGAGTTAGACTTGCCTTGTATGCACTGCTGCGCTGCTGGAAGCTTCTGATGTAATAATAGACCAGAAAAGAAAAGAAGAATACCCAGATAAGACTTAAGAACCTCAAAAATCCTATTGGTCACTTCCTTGGTCACACCCTTTTGCCATTCCCCGACCTTTCTTTTTTGCTGCATGGTCCTTCCTGGCGACTGTAGATTGAAGATAAAAGTTTAATTTTTCTTTAAATAGAAATCATATGCGCACATTTTCTCAGTGAAAATTGCCAACTGTTACTACTGTTACAACCAACAGAAACAAGACAGCGTTGAAATAAATGATTTCTCATGGGTAGATTTTTAACACTTCTCAGTTGATTTAGAAATGAATAATTTCGGACATCAATGTTTGCCGATCAAACTTCTGTGGGCATCACTCCCACCCTACGCTAGGTAAGAAATGAAACAACCGTCTGACATGGGTTGCCTTGTTTAAATCGCGAAATGAAGCCAGGTCCCAATGGTGAGTACCTAGCCCATGCAAACATACAACCGGCTGACAGAAAAAATGTTTTAAGATAATAAAAAAAAAACAGAAATTTTCCATAAAATCATTTATGAGAAAACTTACTTTTTTGTAGAGTGCAATGGCAGTCCATGTCCCCCTGTAGCCAAAATCCAACTGGCAGCTGCTGTATCACTATCAAGAAAGAAGTAGCTCTTGTCAATTTTATGTGGCCACCACTAGGGGCGTTGTGTTGGTTGCTGCAGCTGGAAGACTGAGCTTCATTTTGCATTCATCCTTCATACACCGATGAGCATAAATGGATAAATGCACTAAGCTTACAGCATAATTATGTGAGTCATTCGGACAGTTTCAAGTTATTTGTATACATATCTATAATGTTTGCGACTGCGGCATGTCGTGCATACATAATTTTCCAAGGTACTTTCTGACCAGACTCAGTATCGTTCTCTTTCAGTAATTTCATATTCTATTTAGTAAAACATTCAGCATATTATGTACAAATTCGGTATGACATGATTGCAATCCGAAAATAAACACGTCTTGAAACATATGTTTGTCAATAAAATGACAGTATTTCTGTGAATTAATAAATAGTTCCCTTAGCACACCTCTTGTCCACTTGTCCTCCTATGTATACATGTTTGAGAATGTGTTTTTCTCATGGTATAAGTCGGTTATTCACCACAGGATCAGCAATAGTATGTGTTAATCACGGCTTGTGCTAAGCCCTTGCTGGATAAATCATGTATTGCCTCGCCCTTAGGGACTGTTCAGAATTCATGACTTGGAGGGCGGTGGGAGTTTTGCTGGAACTTCCCCAAAAAATTGACGTTTCATGTGGATTTTTAATACTCAACCCTTAGGTTTCAAGCGTATTTTTAGTTCCCCCCTCCCCTAGACATACAAAGCAATACACGAATACATACTGTTATACAAGGTCACATGTACAGATTCACTTCTTTTTGCAGGATTTTGCGCGTAAAAAAGTCTAGATTCAAAGTGAGTTTATGCAGATTTTTTCTTTGTTAAAATTTCTTACCCCCCTTGGAAGTGTTGTCAAAAATCAATACACCCCCCCCCTTGAAACACGTGTGAAAATCTCCCCCCCAGCCATAAATTCTGAACGGTCCCTTAGGCAATTCTGGATAAATTATGTTATCTATGTCAGTTATTTGGTTTTATTTTATTACATGTCAAATCCAATTGCATATGTGTCAGCACACAAGCTACAAATGTAAGCACTTGGGTTAGTTACCTTAATTCCAGATAACTGCTTTAAAATGTGACAAATCCAGTATGCAGGTTGATTTCCTGCAAACTGATGATCAACAAAAAAGAACGATCCATTAATGGAATTTTAAAATATGATACTCAAAGGGGAGAAGTTCAGCACTTAATGTCAGGCAACATAGCTCTGATGCGGATAAATTTCACCTTTTTCCTTGAGAGAACAATTTAATGCGCAACAGATATTAATAGAAGTAGGATCTTTAAGATTTGAAATGGATTCGAACGGAGTGAAGTTCAGGACTTCATGTCAGGCTGCATAGTTTCCAGAATATGCCATTGTTTGTCTCTTTGTGTCCAGTGACCTCCCTCCTGTGTCATAAGACCAATTTATAAGGGACAGTTCTCCTTCAACCTTTTTTTTGAGGGGGGGGGGAGTTGGTATTGTGGTAGCACGCTGGACTGCCAATCGCTGAGTCCAGGGTTTGAATCCAGCTCTTGCCGCGTCACCTGGGCCTATGTTGGACAGCTGTTTCAATCATCCTTCGCCTCATTGCCGTGTCCTCCTCCTGTCCTAATAAGCCTACCAAGTGCATAAATACATGACGTATAGCCCCAAACATCCATCCATCATTCTTCAACTTTAAATGTACAGTGTTCTTGCTTGGAAGAGTCATGTGCTACATGTATCCTGCAGAACCTGAACTATTTCATCTCCAACATTAATTGATTCTCAAAAACAAAGGTTTGGTTTTCAGGAAAGATGATCTCTCTTTCTGAGAATTGCTTGCTTTTCTTTCCTTTTTGGTTGAAGTTGACAAGCAATTTATTTAGATGACATGTAATTATATTTCCTGTAATTCTATCAAGACAGCCTCAACCAATGGAGTCACTGCGTGGGATAAAAGTGGGGCTGAGCCCCCCCCCCCAATGGAGCTTGCAGCCCCCTCCCCCCCCCCCAAATATCTTGAGGAAAAAATGTCCTTTTATGTCTTGTGGTGAATGAATACGGACCAGAGCCCATAAAAAACCAATTTGTGCACAGGATTTTTGCACTATGTGTATTTTTTTTAAGTTTATCTATTTATGATGTGTGCATAACTTCACAGATATCTAAAGCATTAGATTCTTGGGAAGCACTGCTTCGAAATGTCGGGCCACGGACAACGCTATCAAACTGCAGGGCTTCACTGATTTCACCCCTCCAAACTTGCATTTCTGGTGACGCCACTGGCCTCATCCAGAAAGATGTGCATAAACGACTGAACATTGTCATCAAAGTTAATATCTCATTCCGAGAACAGCTGGTGTTTCTTGGTATAGAAGTTGACAAGCAATTAAGATGACATGTAATTCTTTTCTCAAAATTCTAGCATGCCTCCTCATTGTATAATCATACACCACTTTCTTGTTGAGGCACCAATGAGGCGGCATGCTAGAATCTCGAGAAAAGAATTACATGTCAACTTAATTGCTTGTCAACTTCTATACCAAGAAACACAAGCTGTTCTCGGAATGAGATATTAGCTCCCTTGCAAACCAAACTTTGGTTTTCCAGAATCAATTAATGCTGAACATGAAACAGTTCAGGTTTAGATCGATAGATAGAGAAATATGATATACCGTTGTTGGCAGGGGGAATTGGGACGCTTTTAACGTCTACTAATTTTCCTCAATGCTAAAAGCACTGAAAAACTCACAAGTTTGCATGAATATCACCAATACTATTGAGCTTAAATGCAAGGCAAAAAAACCTAGACTGCACCTACCCTTTTGCAGCCAGAGAGTCGTAAAAATGACTGTCCCAATGTGCCCCGGCGTCCATCCATTAGAAAATCATTTTAACACTCCATGTGCAATAGATATCACATATAAGTAGTGTTTAAGACAATATACAGTACATTAACACCTTGTAGTGCCAATAGTTCATAACTTTGAACTGTTTTAAACATTTAACATAAACAGTCCTGGGTGCGGACACCTATGTAAGTAATACACAGTGCTTTGCGACAAATTTGTTCACAGAGCATGGTAATCCACTGTACCTCTATTCATTGTGGCCTGAATACCTGTTGTATGCTGTCCCAGGTCATTCAGTTGCCTTGGACACTTAAATTCTGCCATATTAAGTGCGTCCCAATGTGCCCCAATTCACTGTCCCAATGAGCCCGATATGACTTTCACACCAAAATGCTAATTTCTCGGACACCAGTGAGTGTGTTTATCACGATAGCAATTCATAATTGTTTGTTACGATATATAAAAATCATACAAGTACTGAGAAAGCCTCATTGTTCGTGGTTTGTCCACAGAATGGTTCGAATTGAACCTGTCCATATTTACTTTAGTACTAGGAAAACAAACTTTTGCTCGCCATACTTTTGCATGTGGCTGTAATTTGTCTATAAAACCATGGAGATACCAGGATGTGAAATTACAAGATATGACGGCACTACCATATCATATACCTTGCCAGGATCCAAGAAAACCCCACCATCCCACAGTGCCCCGCGTCCCAATGTACCCCCGTTCACCCTAAAGACTGATTGTAAACAGATTTCGGCCAAACTCCAGTGAGTTAATGTAAAAAATCAGGGTAAATTATCATAAATCTGAAGTACTCAATTTTCTGTGGACTTTAAAGGCACAAAACAATAATTTCCTTGAAATATTCATTAAAAATTTAAAAAATTTTGTCTCAAGCTGGAAATATTTGTGCTTTCATGCAATTTCAGTCAATTATAGGCCTATAAATAGCCTATAAATAGCCATATTTAGCACCCACCCCTGGAGCCACGCTATGGCAACAGCTAAAACAAAACTTATTTTTAATATTGCTTTCTGAGGCCTCCAAAAACAATTATCTGCAGGGACAATTTTGAGATAGCCCTTTTTTTGGCTAAAAAAAGACAAAATGTGGTTTTCCTGCCAAAAATGAGGCTGAAATTTTGGCGGGAAAACCAGTTTTTGGCTATTTATAGCCCAATAAGGGGCTATCTCAAAATTGTCCCTCCACAAAATTGATTTTTTAAGCCTTAGAAAACAATATTAAAAATTAGTTTTGTTATAGCTGTTGCCATAGGGTGGCGCCAGGTGTAGGTGCCAAATATGGCTATTTATAGGCTATTTATAGGCCTATAATGCCCTTAAATGGCATGAAAACAAAAATATTTCCAGCATGAGACAAAAAATATTAATTTTCATGACCATTTTTAAGAAACAATAGTTCTGTGGCTTAAAACATCACAGGGAATTAAATAATTTGGAATTTTGGCAATTTTTGCCTTAATTTTTACATTAAGTCACTGGAGAACCTAACATCATTAAATTGTATTCTATTCCTAAAGGTCATTTCTAATCAATTGTAATTTTGTGTCACCTAACAATTGCAAAAATGTCTTGTCTCGAAAATGGTGAACAAACAATTCTTAATTCAATGAGAATCCTTATTGCTTTATAGTACGGTGATTGTAAGTCTATTCCGGGATATTTAAAACAAATTTGATTTGTGGTATTTGTGGTAGTGGTAGTAAGACATCAGGGGCAATGAGATACGCATTGACTCCATATTGTCATTTTTAGGTATACCAACAGTTGACAATTTCAAAAGTGAGACAATGAGTTCTTCCAGTCTGGCAAGAAAAACCAACAGATGCAACTTGCAAGGCTCATTTGATTGGATACACAAAGTATTCTTTTTGTCACAAAGCCAAAAGCCATTGTGAATGATTGTGAATATGTTTTATGCATAGTATCTGGAGACAGGCTTATTGTATAACAACCAAACTTTATGTTACTTATTCCCATGTTGCAGCCTGAAAGTTAGGAAGTAAATGAAATTGTGAAATGTGACTTGGACAAGGGAATAGGGCAGGCATCAGAGTCACGTTACCTGTTCTGCGGGAGAATATGTTCCATGCACCTTCGTGTGCAGTGTACTGTTGAGTTTAGAAGTAAAAAAATGCACTGCTGTGATTCTCATGAATGTAAAACACACTTCAATTCCATCCATGCATTTGTAAAAATTGCTCAATTTGCAGTGACATATGACATGGAGCATCCGATATCAATCCCATGTAATGCTCCCCCTCAGGCCATTTCTAGATACGCCCCTGACGGAATGCATTTTCCTGTTAAATGTAGTGGAAGGAGGATGGTCTGATATTTTAAGTTGGTATTACGACAGAGGAGAGTCTGCAGAAGCAGAGGCCACTATGCATCTTCACACAAAATTAGGTGAATAGCATATTCTGGAAGCTTCTCAGCCTGATATTGAGTCCTAAACGTCTCCCCTTTATAAATCATATTTTTTAAATTCCATTAATATCTAAAATTTCAGACTGCTGCAACTGAGTAGGTAATGCTCTGTAACAGATCTGCACAGCTCAGGATTTCATCAATAAAGTATACATGCAATATGTGATGATAGTTCATCCACTGAACTACCCTGGTATGTCGTAGTTTTATAGAACAAGAAAAATAGCCAAACTCTCTGACTGTTTTATGAGCATTACATTGCACTCAATTGGCTATACATTTTGCAATCATAAAGCTACAAAAATATAATTGACTGGAAATGACATTCAAGAAAATATTATATAAATTTCATAATGTTAGGTTTGGCAGAAATCAGTCAATTATACACTCATTGCAATTTTCGTTGAGGCAGAAGGCCAAAATTTCAGGAAATATAATTATATGTCATCTTAATTGCTTGTCAACCTCCTAGAAGGCAAGAAACACAAGCTGCTCTCAGAATAAGAGATAATCTTAGCTGCAAACGAAACCTTTGTTTTCCAGACTCTATCAGTGCTGGAAATGGAATAGTTTAGGTAGGGCTGGATGGATAGAGAACAATTTGTGGTTGTTCCTGCTCGTAAGACTGCATATAAAAAGTGGTCCTTTTTCTCATGATAGAATGACATAAAGTGATGGATCTCATGCGAGGGTCATTACAATATTATTGTGTTGACTTCCTATTTGACTGTTCCTTCATAAAGTGTTGTAGTTGCTGTCCACTTCAATTGCATTGTCCAGTTATAGTGGAAGCAAGTAGGTCCTATATGCCAAGTTTGTACTGAAGCCACTGTAAATATTCACTCAACGATATAGGTGAATACCATATTTTGCGTGGTTGCTATGCAGCCTGACATTGAGTCCTGAACTTCTCCCCTTTTCGTATCATGTTTTAAAATTCCATTAATATCTAAAATTTCAAGCTGCTGCAACAGAGTAAGTAATGCACTGCAAGAAACCTGTTGAGCTCAAAATATCATCAATAAAGTATACATGAGATGTGATTGCAGTTCATCCACTTAACTGTCATGGTATGGCATGGCTTTAAAAATCAAGGAAATAACCAAAAGCTTTGACAGTTTCATGAATATTATATTGGTTTCTACTTATTGGCTTGCCTAATAGGCAAAAGCTCATTGACTTGTTATCGGAATCTAGCAACTGACGATATATGATGAGAATTTATCCTTTTGGGTATTTCACATCTTAAGCTGTAGAAAAACACGAGCGTTGTCATTTGTAAATTTGAACGGGTCTATAACTTCCAGTTTGTCAGACACACCGTTGGGTAATACTGGTAATTTTCTGCAACTGAAACAGTTTTGTCCATGAAAAGGGGTCATTAGCAGAAAATAAGGGGCTGTGTCAATGGATTGCTGCCAACATAGCTGTTACAGCCGACGAACGACGAGTACTTACGTTTGGGTGTTAGTGGACTTTAATGACCTCATAGCAGGCCCTATCTATAGCATTGAAATAAGCTGTTAACGCATCATTGAGTAACTTGTGACCTCATTGACACTTAGTTGGTCTCTAGATTTGATAACATTGCAAGTATAGGCTATGACTTCATAAATTCCTTATGACTCACTAGGATAACATGGCATGTATAGGGCTCTGACCTCACAAGGAACATTTCAGTCCAGATCTGTAAGCACTTGAAGTTTGTCTACTGTAATTGTCTCTAAAACAAAACTGTGGGACAAAAACAAGGCACTTCTGTTTGGTTTAAGTCCTTAAGGGCAAGAAAAGACTGAAGACATCAGTATTGTGCAGCTCTTTCAACCAAAAAATACTACTGCAAAGAACATACCATTAAATTCCTGTCTGACAATCAAAACCACAAGATCTATGCAAGGCTCATTTGTTTGGACATACAAAAAGTTTCTGAATTATTTTTTTGCCGCTAAGCCGATTGCCATTGTTAATGATTGCATGTATATACAGTTACTTTGCATGATATTTGGAGACAATCTTGCTTTTAACGACTATCTAATGTTACTTATTCCCATGTTGTAAATTTTAGATCAAAATGAAATAGCGGAATGTAATTAGGACAAGGGAATAGGACAGGCATCAGAGTCACATCACCTTGTTTTACTGAAAAATGTGGCATTCATCTTTGTGTACAATTTACAGTTGACATAAGAATTTTAAAAATACCACTTCATTTCCATTTGTGCATTTGAAACAATTCATTATATAGTATGAGACCCTAGGCTGAACCTCAGTGTGAGGCCCCTTGCTGGAACTGACCAGAGACCACCAATCACCGCGGGATTTTCCCTGTGATTCCCACTTTTATTTTTGCAGTTTTGCTTGTGGGGTTAATATTTGTATTTGTAAATTGTCATAAAAAGCCACCAAATGGATAGCTTTATCGCAAGGTTTTCTGTGCAAACTTACATAAGTTACACGTGATATGGTAGTTACGAACAGGAAAAAAAATCAGTCTCTACTACATTTGACTGCATTCTAGTTGATTTGGTATATAAATTCCCCTAGTCCAATTTCACCTTATAATTGCAAAAATTCTTGAATGACAAAAAATGTCTTTCCTGGAAAATGGTAAAAAAACAAATTTAATTTGATTTGTGATAGTTGGAGTAAGACATTAGGGGCAATGAGACACACATATACTCCATATTGCCCTTTTTAGATATAGTAAAAGTTGGCAAATTTCATGTGCAGTGTGCTGTTGAGTTTAGAAGTAAAAAAAATACAATGCTGTGATTCTCATGACTGTAAAAGCACACTTCAATTCCATCCATGCATTTGTAAAAATTGCTCAATTTGCAGTGACATATGACATGGAGCATCCCATATTAATCCCATGTAATGCTCCCCCTCAGGCCATTTCTAGATACGCCCCTGACGGAATGCATTTTCCAGTTAAATGTAGTGGAAGGAGACGGTCTGATATTTTAAGTTGGTCTTACGACAGAGGAGTGTCTACAGAAGCAGAGGCCACTATGCGTCTTCACACAAAATTAGGTGAATAGCATATTCTGGAAGCTTCACAGCCTGACATTGAGTCCTGAACTTCTCCCCTTTGTAAATCATATTCTAAAATTCCATTAATATCTAAAATTTCAGGCTGCTGCAACTGAGTAAGAAATGCTCTGTAACAGATCTGCACAACTCAGAATTTCATCAATAAAGTATACATGCAATATGTTCATCCACTGACCTACCCTGGTATGTCGTAGCTTTATAGAACAAAAAAAATAGCCAAACTCTTTGCTTTATGAGCATAACATTGCTCTAAATTGGCTATATATTATATGAAATTATTCAGCTAAAAAAATATAATTGACGGAAATTTACATTCAAGAAAATAATATTTAAATTTCATATTGTTAGGCTTGGCAGAAATCATTGAATTATACAACTCCTTCTGCAATTTAGTTGAAGCAAAATGCCGAAATTCCAGGAAATATAATTACATGTCATCTTAATTGCTTGTCAACTACCAAGATGAAGAAACACAAGCTGCTCTCGGAGTAAGAGATAATCTTAGCTGCAAACGAAACCTTTGTTTTCCAGACTCTATCAGTGCTGGAAATGGAATAGTTTAGGTAGGGCTGGATGGATAGAGAACAATTTGTGGTTGTTCCTGCTCGTAAGACTGCATTAAAGCAGTCTAAAAGGTGGTCCTTTTTCTCATAATAGAATGACATAAAGTGATGGATCTCATGCGAGGGTCATTACAATATTATTGTTGACTATTCCTTAAAGTGTTGTAGTTGCTGTCCACTTCAATTGCATTGTCGAGTTGTAGTGGATGCAA
Source organism: Platynereis dumerilii (assembly GCA_026936325.1). Taxonomy (NCBI): domain Eukaryota; kingdom Metazoa; phylum Annelida; class Polychaeta; order Phyllodocida; family Nereididae; genus Platynereis; species Platynereis dumerilii. The sequence goes on from JAPTHN010000005.1 coordinate 28,705,630, forward strand.
GTAGGTCCTATATGCCAAGTTTGTACTGAAGCCACTGTAAATATTCACTCAACGATATAGGTGAATACCATATTTTGCGTGGTTGCTATGCAGCCTGACATTGAGTCCTGAACTTCTCCCCTTTATGTATCATGTTTTAAAATTCCATTAATATCTGAAGTGGCAAGCTGCTGCAACTGAGTAAGTAATGCTCTGTAAAAGACCTGTTTAGCTCAAAATATCATCAATAAAGTATACATGAGATGTGATTGTAGTTCATCCACTTAACTGTCATGGTATGCATAGTATGGCTTCATAAAACAAGGAAAAATGACCAAAAGCTTTGACAGTTTCGTGAATATTACATTGGTTTCGACATATTGGCTTGCCAAAATAGGCAAAAACTCATTGACTCGTTATTCGAATCTATCAACTGACGATATATGACGAGAATTTATCCTTTTTCATATTTCGCATGATCGCATCTTAAGCTGTAGAAAAAAACCCAGTGTTGTCATTTGTAAATTTGCTCGTATCTATATAACTTCCAGTTTGTCAGACACACCGGTGGGTAATATTGGTAATTTTCTGCAACTGAAACAGTTTTCTCCATGAAAAGGGGTCATTAGCAGCAAATAAGGGGCTGTGTCAATGGACTGCTGCCAACATAGCTGTAAATTGTCTCTAAAACAAAACTGTGGGACAAAAACAAGGCACTTCTGTTTGTTTTAAGTCCTTAAGGGCAAGAAAAGACTGAAGACATCAGTATATATTGTGCAGCTCTTTTAACCAAAAAATGCAACTGCGAAGAAAATACCATTAAATTCCAGTCTGGCAATCAAAACCAACAGATCTGTACAAGGCTCATTTGTTTGGACACACAATTTAAAAAGTTTCTGAGTCATTTTTTTGCCACTAGGCCATTTGCCATTGTTAATGATTGCACATATATATACAGTTACTTCGCATGATATTTTGAGACAATCTTGCTTTTTAACGACTATCTAATGTTACTTATTCCCATGTTGCAAAGTTTAGATCGAAATGAAATTGTGAAATGTGATTCGGACAAGGGAATAGTGCATGCGTCAGAGTCACGTTACCTTGTTTTACTGACAAATGTGGCATTCACCTTCGTGTACAGTTTAAAGTTGATGTACAAAAAAAAAATACCACGGTGATTTCGTATAAAACACCCTTCAATTCCATTAATGCATCTAAAACAATTCATTATAGGTCAATTTGCACGACATATGACTTACGTTGGTAGATGCTAAAACTGTCAAAAGGCATTCTTCTTTGACTGGTATTTTTTTGGTTGTAGTATTATTTTTGTTTGAAAGACTTGTGCATAACACTTGCCCATCTGTCTTTTTCAGCTTGTTTGAGGACATAAACCAAACAGACTTGCCTAAATTTTGTCCTCCTGTATTGTTTTAGAGACAATTTACAGTTTGACCTGCTGCAGTCCATTGTCACAGCTCCTCATTTGCTGCTAATAGCCCTTTTTCATGGAGCAAACTGTTTTTTGGTACAAAAAACTCAGTTCAATTGCCCGAATTACCCGATGGTGTGTCAGACAAATTAGAAGTTACAGATCTGAGCTAATTTAACAAATGGTAAAGTATACCGAGTGTTGGAAAACTGCAGAGCGGAAATAAAAAAAAGACTTTAATAAATTTATGTTTCTCATATGTCTGAAGTTAAGGGTCATTTTCATTTCTCAGCACACGATTTGTAGGCAGTGTGATACAATCGGACAGCGAGAGATGATTTTACAACAGAAGCAGAAAAACAACATATATTTGGGCACCAAGTCAGAAACAGCCAAGTGTCTGGTAAGTAACTGTTACATGTTTCATCTTCTAGAAAACCAACTATCACACATTTTTGCATGTGCACTGTGCAGCACCGAGCTTGATTCACTTAACTGAGCCAATTTTGGCTCTAATACTACTGAGTATTAGGTGGAAAGACCCTCCTTAATTTGAGCACCGCTATATGAGCATACTTTTGAAACATAACAGTCCAGTTTTCCAGATATCATATCCAAATTTTCAGCAATAATGCTGCTTCTATCTACCATTGACATCATAGCTATATATTATCATATTCTCATATTTTCTAGCACAAACATACATTGAAACATTTTAATAAATCTACAATACACTTGTTCGATGGCACTCAACCTCCTATTCAACCTGGCAATAGGTTACAATATGTTAACAATGGGAGATCTAATATTTGTCTAACGCACCTATTCCCCAACTGTATGGTAGACATATGACCTTATAACAACAACAATTATTCAGAAGCTTTTTGCGTGTTCAATTAAATGAGCTACGTAAGCTGTTGGTATTGCTTGCTAGACGGGAAATACTCATTGCATCATTTAGGGAATGTGTCTGCCAGAGATATGTATGACAGTAAACTATATGTGTTCACTGCTTTCATATCTGGATCATTGGGACATAACTGCAAAATTCCGACCTCAATCCCTTTCTGGAACACCTTATCGAGTCAACTTGCAAGAAACGTCTATGCATTAATTCAGCTAACCTTCAAGCGACAAATCCAGAACATTTTGTCATGATTCATTAGTGAAGTGAAATTTGCTGAAGGCCATTGACTTGATTTATCTCCTGTTTTGGTAATGAACAAAGACTTGTTTGTCCCACTTGATTTTGTTTATACAGGACGCTATTCATGTCTGGGTACTTGGCAATCATTAGCATGTTGCTGTCTATTGTCTGACTCAGTCTATGGCTTCATAAATAAAGATGATTTGATACTCTGCTAATGGAGTTGATTAAATGGATTGGCGTATTGTTGAAAGAGTTTTCAGCTCAGTAAACTTCCCACCAAAAATGATGATTTATACTGAAACATGACATTGCAGTGAACTGTATGTACTTTGCTTTTAAGAATGAGGATGATCGATAGAGGATCTCTGTACAAAGTACATTTGTGCTTTGTAGAATTTAACTTATTTAAGCATTCGATTGTGTCACTTTTAAAAGCCAGTAATCCAAATGTGATCAACCAACCTGCGTTTAATTATTGTCATTTATCACAAATGGAGGAAATGAATCCTCCACTGCACTGAAGAACGCAAAGCAACATTAACACTTTGAAATGTGAGGATTATTCAATTTATTGAAATCTGTCTCTTTCTTCCTAATTTGTTTGCATGCAAATCCACTCGACATGAGAAGGGCAGAAACAAGCAAGCCAAGTTTTGTGATACACAGCCACAAAGAATATCATGATGAGCAGTCAAGTCACGTAGCAGATCTAATCAACAGTCAAATGATTTTGCTGTCAGTAACTTTTTCTTAACAATATCTTATGGTCGTATTTTTCCGGACAGGTATGACTGTTATGTGGCCTTTTGTAAGTTATAAAAACCAAAAGTATTATGCTTTTTGTGTGTCCAATTAAGTGAGTTGTTAAATCTGTCAATATTGCTTGCCAGACTGGAAGTACTCATTGTTTTGGGAATGCAGAGATATATGTACGACAATAAACTGGGTGTCTGACTGCTTTCATGCAGAGAAAAGATAACAAATTGTCATGTGCATTAAAAAGAGTTGAGATCACAATTTGTTGTTGTTGATAATATTGTTTGTCACACTTAATTATGTATATACTAGACACTTTTCGTGTCTGGGTACTTTGCATTCCTTAGCATAGTGTTTGCTATTTTCTGGCCTTCTCTGTGGCTTCATAAAAACAAAAAATATTTGATACTATGCTGATGGAAATGATTAAATCGATATTTGTGTTTGATGAACTTTACCACAAAGAATTTAAGCTGGGTGTTTCTTTTTTCATACTGAACATTTGGTGACGGGCATGTACTTCGCGTCGAAAGATGTGCATGATTAATTGAAGATCTCCATCTGTGCAAAATTCTTCTATGATTTATTGAATTTAGACATTATATCATCACTCTTTTAAAAAAGAAGAGTCCCATGTGATCGACATCAATTTCGTTCTAATTTCCACAAATAACAAGAAATAGTGAATTGCAATGTAAATTGCACATGTACAGCATTATCGCAAAAGTAAAAATTCAATCATACTATTGATTCACGGACCCCTTACACTGCTCAAACCAAACTTTCTTGTACTGATTGCTCAGTAATGAACATTTGTAAGCACCTTTTCCACATTCCCTACAGCCATGTTTTAAATAACAGTCAGAGAAATTGAATGGATGCTTTCTTAACATCTACGGAAAACACCCCATATTTCCCCTCACATGTCTTCACGGGTGCTATGCTAGTGCTCATTAAACAATTAGGTCTGTCTTGAGACAGAAACAGGAAAAGCAACAGAGAATATTAAAGATGAGCAGTGAATTCGCATGTAAGATCTGATCAACAGCCAAATGTATTCGCTGTTTCGGTAACGTTTTCACAGCAATATTTTCTGATCACACTATACAGGTATAACAGATATGTGTTCTTATATTGGTTATAGAAACAAAAAGTGTGCAGACACTTTTGGTGTGTCCAAACAAATTAGCTGTATAATCTATTGGTATTGCTAGCCAGACTGGAAGTACTCATTTGTCATTTTGGGAATATCTCTACTTCACAATGTATGACAATAAACTGTGTATCTGACTGCTTTCATGCCCAGATCATTGGGATATAACTGCAAAATCCCAACCTTAATCCCTTCGTGGAAAAACTTATTGAGTAAACGTAAAAGAAACACACTTGCATTACTTCAGCTAACTTTTAAGCCATATATGACAAATTTAGAACAGTTACCATGATTCATTAGTGAAATGAAATTTGCTGAAGGCCATTGACTTGATTTTCTCCTGGTTTGGCAATGCACAAAGTCTTGTTTGCCACACTTAATTGTACAATATGCTATCCATGTCTGGGGTACTTGGCATTCTTTAGCATGTCACTTTCTATAGTCTGGCTCAGTCTATTGCTTCATAAATAAAGATGATTTGATATTCCGCTAATACCACATAATGGAGTTTTTTTAATGGATATTTGTATTTTTGAAAGTGTTTTCCGAAACTTTTCTCATAAAGAATTTAAATGCTAAGTTCTTTTCACAATGTTCTGCATGAACCATGCTAAAACGTGTGGTGAACCGCATTTTCTTTATCTTCAAGATTGTGCCTAAATGAAAGAGGCTCATTGTGCAAAAGACAGTGCGCTGTTAAAATAACTATTTAGGAGTTTGATTGTGTCATTTTAACAACAAATCTCAACATCAGGAACACCAATTTCATTCTAATTTTGCCAAATAACAAGAAATTGTTAAACTGCAAAGATGATTTGAAATATTTTGGTCATTTATCATAAATGTAGTCATGACTGATTCACTCCAGAATACTAACTGCAATGCACAGACACGGATGTATAATATTATCTCATTGGCCGACAGAAATGTAAGGCCTACAAAATTAGAGAAAGTCTGTCATTTTCCTCCTTATTGCTTTGCAATCCAATTTGCAAACCCACTCAACGTGACAGCGCCAGAAACAATGAAAGCTAATTTTTGTGATATATACCGTCACAGAGAATTAGAATATGATTAACATTCATGTCATGCATCACATCTAATAACAGGTAAATTAAAACATCTATCAACTGCAAAAGTTTGTGTGGTCCAACGTTAAGTGTTCTTGTAAATTGATTATTTCTTAATTACACGCTGAATTCTGTTTGCTCTAATATTACCTTATTTTATCTCAACCTAATTTATCTTATCGTGCCTTATCTTATTCAGTTATATACAAATGTGATAGCAGCAATAGAGGAAACTTCTTTCTCAGGCTCTCAGCTTCCTTTCGAAAGTGGAATGGGCAGACAATCATATTTGTTGGAGATGAATTACTTTTCTCACAAATGGTGTCCGTCCAGAGAATGATTGCCCATATCCCAAAAGCGTTCTTGCACAATACTGGAATAATAAGCAGCTGGTGACAGATTGAAGGTGAGAGAACAAATCTCACAAGTCACTGATTCCTGCTTGGAATAAACATTGCAGAAAACAGAAGGCAGTCAGAACTATACTGGTGTGGAGTCTGGCATGCATGGGTTCTAGGATCTGACAGTGAATATATATCTACTTGTTTGAATGAGCAAGTTCGCTGCTGTGCAGGCATGTCTAGTTTTGTCCTGATGGAATAAACATTGCAGAACACAGAAGGCGGACAGGACAATGATTGTGTAGAATGCAGTTTTTCCTCAGGATATAGGATTTTGGAAAATGTATTGGAATTCCAACAGCCTTTGATCCCACCTGCCAGACTAATTTGTCTGGGTTGGCTGAATACTCGGTCACTCTGGGAATTCCGTCCAAAAATGATTTATCAAACATCAAACAATTCATTGCCCTTTTTATCGAACTCAAGCAAAAAATGCCATTGTGAATGATTATATATGAAAACTGAAATACAGAAAAATATTATTCCCTTTTTTCTGCATTGTGTTTGGAAACCGGCTTATTTTATAACAACCATACTTTATGTTATTCCCATGTTGCAGCCTGAGAGTTAAGATCTAAATGAAAGTGATTTGAACAGGAATCATGCTGGCATCGGAGTCATGAAACCTGTTTTACAGTAGAATATGTGCCATTCACCTTCTTGTGCTGTGCACTGTTGATTTTAGAAGTTAAAAAATGTACTGCTGTGATTCTCATGATTTTCAAACATAAAATAAAATAATTTTAAAAATTGCTCAATTTGCAGTGACATATGACTTGTGCTCAAATTGACAGTTGAAAGGTATAATTGGAATTTAATTGTATTTCCTTTGCAGGCCTAGTATATTTTTGTTGAAAGAGCTGTAAATTACAGATGTCTTCAGCCTTTTCTTGCCCTTAACTTAAGGACTAAATCAAAGAGAAGTGCCTCGTTTCTATCCCACAGTTTTGTTTTTGAGACAATTTACAGCTATGTTGGCAGCAGTCCATTGACACAAACTCTAATTTGCTGCAAATAGCCCTTTTTCATGAGAAAATGGTTTGGTTTGCACACGACTCAGTGCGCTTACGGGTAGTGTCTAATGCTACATGTGTCTGAAAAATTGGAAGTCATAGGGGTGAGGAAATTTACAAATGACAATACTTGGTGTTTTTCTACAGTTTACAGTGTGATATAAGATAAAAGATCAATTCTTGCCATAGATCATCAGCTGATAGATTCAGTGAACATGAATGATTTGGCAAGCAAATATGTGGATTTCAATGTAATGCTCAAAATGCAATAAGAGTGTTTGGTATTTGTCTTGTCCTATATAGAGCTATGCCATACTATGGAAGTTAAGTGGATGAACTACCATCCCATCTCATGTATGTATACTTTATTGATGTTTTTTGAGCTCAACCAGTCTGTTTCAGAGCATTACTTACTCAGTTGCAGCAGCTTGAAATTTTAAAATATGATACACAAAAGGGGAGAAGTTCAGGACTCGATGTCAGGCTGCATAGCTGCCTCGCAAAATATGGTATTCACCTATATCGTTGAGTGAATAACTGAATATTTACAGTGGCTTCAGTACCAACTTCCATGGCATATCGGACCTACTTGCTTCTACTATAACTGAACAATGCAATTGAAGTGGACAGCAACTACAACACTTTATGAACGAATAGTCAAATAGGAAGTCGACACAACAATAATGTAATGACCCTCGCACGAGATCCTTCACTTTACGTTTTTCTGTTATGAGAAAAGGACCACTTTTTAGACTGCTTTTATGCGGTCTTACGAGGAGGAACAACCACAAATTGTTCCCTATCCATTCAGCTTAACCTGAACTATTCCATTTCCAATTAACACTAGCAGATAGAGTCTAAAAAATAAAGGTTTTGTTTGCATCTAAGATTATCTCCTATTCCGAGAGCAGCGTGTGTTTCTTGCCTTCTTGGCAGTTGACAAGCAATTAAGATGACATGTAATTATATTTCCTGAAATTTCAGCATTCTGCCTGAACCAAAATTGCAGAAGGAGGTGTATAATTTTTGGTCACCTAATATTGGCAAAAAATCTAAAATGACCAAAAAAGTCTTGTCAGGAAAATGGAATACAAACAATTTTTAATGCAATGAGAACCCTTATTGCTTGATATTAATTAAGGTCATTGCAGGGCTATTCTGGGACATTTGAAACAACTTTGATTTGTGGTAGTGGTAGTAAGACATCAGGGGTAATGAGGTACAGATTGACTCCATATTGTCATTTTAAGGTATACAGTGGTCCCTGCCAGGAACGAACTCCTAATAAGCGACCATACCCCAATATACGACCATAGACCTTCTGTATTAACCTTTTTCTTCATAAATACCACCCCAATAAGGGACCAAGCTGTCTAACTAAGTGACCAATCATTGAAGATTCACTGACAACACAGCAAGCTAATAGATATGACATTTAGTGAACTTTTTCACTCTCTTGCTATAGCTTAATTTAGATTGTGAGTTCAGAGACACAATTGAAAGCTTACCAGTACAATAAAGTTAGGAATGCATGCAGGTACATTTATTGCATTTGCTAAGATATGAATGCAGGAAATACTTTATGAATGAGGAAATTGTTTGTGTTATTAAGTAATTTTTTAAAGTTCAATCTAATAGGAGACTACTATGTAGCAATGATTTATATTGGTCTCTTCATTATGACACCACCCCCCCCCCCCCCACAGGAGTGAGGCGGTCACTGTCTCCTGTACCATGAGACGAGACAATACCCCGAGGAGAGACCCTGCCCTGGTATGTTGTAGCTTTATAGGACATGAAAAAGAGTCAAACTCTATGACTGTTTTATGAGCATTACATTGCACTAAATTGGCTATATATTATGCAATTATAAAGCTACAAAAATATAATTGACATGAAATGACATTCAAGAAATTATTATATAAATTTCATACTGTTAGGTTTGGCAGAAATCAGTCAATTATACACCTCCTTCTGCAATTTTAGTTGAGGCGGAATGCAGAAATTTCAGGAAATATAATTACATGTCATCTTAATTGCTTGTCAATTACCCAGAAGGCAAGAAACACAAGCTGTCTCGGAATAAGAGATTATCTAAGCTGCGAACGAAACCTTTGTTTTTCAGACTCTATCAGTGCTAGAAATGGAATAGTTCAGGTTGAGCTGGATGGATAGAGAATAATTTGTGGTTGTTTCTGCTCTTAAGACTGCATAAAAGCAGTAAAAAAAGTGGTCCTTTTCTCATAATAGAATAACGTAAAGTGAAGGATCTCGTGCGAGGGTCATTATATCATTGTTGTGCTGACTTCCTATTTGACTATTCCTTCATGAAGTGTTGTAGCTGCTGTCCACTTCAATTGCATTGCCCAGTTATTGTGGAAGCAAGTAGGTCCAATATGCCAACTTGGTACTGAAGCTACTGTAAATATTCAGTTATTCACTCAACGATATAGGTGAAAACCATATTTTGCATGGTTGCTATGCAGCCTGACATTGAGTTCTGAACTTCTCCCCTTTTCGTGTCATGTTTTAGAATTCCATTCATATCTAAAATTTCAATCTGCTGCTACTGAGTAAGTAATGCTCTGTAACAGACCTGTTTAGCTCAAAATATCATCAATAAAGTATACACATGAGATGTGATGGTAGTTCATCCACTTAACTGCCATGGTATGGCATGGCTTTATAAAACAAGGAAAAATAACCAAAAGCTTTGACAGTTTCATGAATATTATTTTGGTTTCTACTTATTGGCTTGCCTAATAGGCAAAAGCTCACTGACTTGTTATCAGAATCGTCAGTTTGTCATTTGTAAATTTGAACGGATCTATAACTTCCAGTTTGTCAGACACACTGTTGGGTAATACTGGTAATTTTCTGCAACTGAAACGGTTTTCTCCATGAAAAGGGGTCATTAGCAGCAAATAAGGGGCTGTGTCAATGGACTACTGCCAACCAACCTGTAAATTGTCTCTAAAACAAAACTGTGGGACAAAAACAAGGTTCTTCTGTTTGGTTTAAGTCCTTAAGGGTAAGAAAAGACATCAGTATTGTGCAGCTCTTTCAACCAAAAATACTACTGCGAAGAAAATACCATTAAATTCCAGTCTGGCAATCAAATCCAACAGATCTTTGCAAGGCTCATTTGTTTGGGCACACAAAAAGTGTCTGAGTTATTTTTTTGCCACTAAGCCAAATGCCATTGATAATGATTGCATGTATAATTGTATATACAGTTACTTTGCATGATAATTGGAAACAATCTTGCTTTTAACGATTATCTAATGTTACTTATTCCCATGTTGCAAAATTTAGATCGTAATGAAATTGTGAAATGTGATTTGGACAAGGGAATAGTGCAGGCATTGGAGTCACGTTACCTTGTTAGCTCTTGTTTTACTGACAAATGTGGCATTCACCTTCGCGTACAGTTTACAGTTGACGTAACAAAAATACCACGTGATTTCGTATTAAACACCCTTTAATTCCAATAGTGCATCTAAAACAATTCATTATAATAGGTCAACTTGCACGACATACATTGTATGACTTATGCCGGTAGATGCTGTGACCGTCAAAAGGCATTCTTCTTTGACTGGTATTTTTCTTGCTGTAGTATTATTTTTGTTTGAAAGACCTGTGCATTACACATGCCATTCTGTCTTTTTCTGCTCTTTTGAGGACTTAAACCAAGCAGAGTTGCCTAATTTTTGTCCTCCTGTATTGTTTTAGAGACAATTTACAGTTTGACCTCCGTTTGTCCATTGGAACAGCTCCTCATTTGCTGCTAATAGCCCTTTTTCATGGAGCAAACTGTTTTGTTGGTACAAACTCAGTTCAATTGCCAGAATTACCCGATGGTGTGTCAGACATATTGGAAGTTACAGATCTGAGCTAGTTTAACAAATGGCAAAGCATACTGAGTGTTGGAAAACGGCAGAGCTGTAACAAAAAAAGACATATGTTGATGTTTCTCATATGTCTGAAGTTGAGGGTCATTTTCATTTCTCAGCACACATTGTGTAGGTAGTGCAATACAATCGGACAGAGTTAGACGATTTTACAACAGAAGCAGAAAAACAACGTTAGTTGGGCACCAAGTCCGAATCAGCCAAAGAAAAGTTATATAATAATGCTTTACATTTTAGCATTTTCAATTAAAAAGATAACTGTAAACTTCTTTAATCATTTTTTAAAATTCTTTACAGAATTGAATCTGATTAATAGACAACATTCAAGCGATTTTTGCTCTTGTCAATGTTATCAAACAAAAAGTCCTGGGTGTTGATCAAAAGGAATATCTTGACAGAACCTTTCATTTTCAATAATATATATATTTTTAATAATTTTATTCACACATGCATGCTTTCTTGTCAAGATCATTGGGACAAAACTGTAAAATCCCGACCTCAATCCCTTCCTGGAAAACCTTACCGAGTCTACTTGTAAGAAACGTTATTGCATTAATTCAGCTAACTTTCAAGCCTCTAAATAGCCCACACCGGTGCTGATGGGGCGTAAAACACAAACTCACTCACTCACTCACCGTTTTGGTAATTAATTTTGTTTATACAGGTTGCTATTCCTGTCTGGGTACTTGGCAATCACCAGCATGTTGCTGTCAATGTCGGACTCAGTCTATGGCTTCATAAATAAAGATGATTTGATACTCTGCTAATGGCACCTTATAAAATTTATTAAATGGATAGTTGTATTGTTGAAATTGTTTTCAGCTCAATCAATTTTTCAATAAAGAACTTAAGTGATAGTTTCTTTCCTGTGTTCTGCATGAAAAAATGACATACTAAAACATGCGGTGAACTGTGCATAGAGTAGGTCGGGGCAAGAAGCCCGGGTTAGGTGAGAGGCCCCCCCAGGCTTATATCCAAACTTACATTTTTGGTGCGTTTATCTATTGATAGGATTGAAGCTAGAGGCGTTTTAGGTGACGTCACAAATTTTCAGGGCAAACAGCACCAAACATAGTAGAAATTAAAGAAAGAAAAAAATGTGCATGGTTTTTGTAACTCTGACTAATTCTTTGAAAGGGATTGTCAGAAATAACTTTGGAAATTTTTAAAAGTATAATGGATATCTGCATTGCTTCACTTTATGACTATCACATCAATATGATTTGGATCATGTTTTTTGCATTTTAGTTCAAAATATAGAGGTCAAATCAAAATATGTGGGTTTGGGGCGAGAGGCCCCACATGATATGGGGCATGAAGCCCCCTTCACTGGGGGGTCGAAGCCGCTTCAGGAACCATTAATAATGCGTACTTTACATTTAAACTTGATAGCATAGCTAATTAAAATAGAAAAAAAATTGGTCCAAAATTGAAACAGGGCAAAAAATATTAAAAAATAAAAGTATGAACAGAAAAATTTTGAAATTCAGAAAAAGTGAATAGAATGCCTTAAAAAGGATAGAAGAACCCTAAGAAATAACTTTTAGGCTGAATGCGCTCGCAAAAAAAATTGCCATAGGATTATAATAGGGGGGCTTCTTGCCCGATGGGTGGGGTAAGAAGGCAATTTTAATTTTTTTACAAAAATGGCCGTAACTCCTTTATTAAAATTGGTAGACATTTGTTTCTCTAGTTATTAGTAGAGTCAAGTGATCCCTTCCTGACAGCATAAGCATTCAAATAATCGCCCATAAAAAGTAGGTCAAATCGCACCTCGAAGTTAAGGGGGCCCCATGCCCCGACCTACTCTACTTACCTTTGGATTAGATTTATTTTCTTCAAAACCAATTGTATCATACAAAAAACAACGATCTTCTTGAAAACCAACTATCACAAATTTTGCATTGTGCAACATCTAGCATTTACAATTCACTTATTTGAGCCACTTTTGGCTCTAATACTGAGTATTTGGTGGAGAGACCCTCCTTAACTTGAGCAGCGCTATATGAGCATACTTTTGAAACATCACAGCCCAGCTTTCTAGATATCACATACACATTTTCAGTAATAATGATGCTTCTATCTACCATTGACATTTTACCTATATATTCTATTCACTTATTTTCTGACACTAACATCGACAAATTTAGAAAGTTTTATCATGATTCATTAGTGTAGTGAAATTTGCTGAGGGCCATTGACTTGATTTTTCTTCTGTTTTGGTAACGAACAAAGACTTGCTTGTCCCTCTTAATTGTGTTTAAACAGGAGACTATTCATTTCTGGATACTTGGCAATCATTAGCATGTTGCTGTCTATTGTCAGACTCAGTCTGTGGCTTCATAAATAAAGATGATTTGATACATTGCTAATGGCACATGTTTCAGCTCAATAAACTTTCCTTAATTTAAGTGATAGTTTCTTTCCATGTTGTGTCCTTCATGAAAAAATCATATGCAAAAACATGTGGTGAACTGCATGTACTTTCTCTTTAAGGTTAATTATTCATGTTAATTTGTAGGGGATCTGAGGGCAATCTAATTTTGTGCTTGGTAGAATTTAAGAGTTAGATTGTGGCACTTTTAAAAGCAACAAATCCAAATGTGATCACCCAATTCATTCCAATTTCTACAAATGACAAGAAATTGTCAAACTGTTTATGGTATTTAATTCTTTTGGTCATACATGTATATTTAAAAATGCAGGACATGAATGGTCCAGTGACAGGTTCGCTCCACTGAAGAATACTTTTGCGGTACAACATTAACCCATTGGACCTTATCACTAAAATACAAGGCTTATTCAACTTATTGAAGTCTCTCTCTTTCTTCCTAATTTTTCTGCATGAAAATTTGCAAATCCACTCATCATGAGAGACAGAAACAATGAAGGAAAGTTTCTGTGATATACAGCTACAAACAATGTCATGATGAGCAGTCAAGTCACGCACTAGATCTAATCAACAGCCGAATGATTTTGCTGTCGGTAACTTTTTCTTAACAATATCTTACGGTCATATTGTTCCGGACAGATATAACTGATATGTAGCCTTACCTGTATGTATGCTATAAAAACCAAAAGTATTCAGATGCTTTTTGTTTGTCCAATTAAATGAGTTGTAAGATCTGTTGGTATTGCTTGCCAGACTGGAAGCACTCATTGCGTCATTTTGGGAATGTAGAGATATATGTACAACAACAAACTGTGTGTCTGACTGCTTTCATTTACAGATCATTGGGATATAACTGCAAAATGCCAAACTAAATCCTTTCTTGGAAAAAGTTATCAAGTCAACTTGTAGGAAAAACTACTGATAACTTTCGAATGGTTTGTCATTAGTGAAATTAAATTTGCTGAAGCTCATTAACTTTATCTTTCTCCTTGTTTGGTAATGCAGATAGACTTTGTTTATCACATATAAATTACAAGAGAAAAGATAACAATTGTCGGGTGCTTTAAAAAGAGTTGAGATCACAATTTTGTTTTTGATAATATTGTTTGTCACACTTAATCGTTTGTCACACTTAATTGTGTATATATATACTAGACACTTTTCATGTCTGGGTACTTGGCATTCCGGCTCAACATAGATAGTGCTTGCTATTTTCTAGCTGTCTCTGTGGCTTCATAAATAAAGATGATTTTATACTATGCTGATGGGAAAGATTAAATCGATATTTGTGTCTGATGAACTTTACCACAAAGAATTTAAGTGGGGTGTTTCTTTTTTTCATACTGAACATTTTGTGAACGGTATATACTTTGCGTCGAATGATGTGCATGATTAATAAAAGATCTCCATCTGTGCAAAATTCTTTAAGCTTTATTGAATTTAGCGATTATATCATCACTCTTTTAAAAAAGAAGAATCCCATGTGAGCGACATCAATTTCGTTAGAACTAATTTCCACAAATTACCAAAAATTGTGAATTGCAATGCAAAATTGCACATATACAGCATTATCGTAAAGTGCCGCTATCACTAGAATGCAGTCATACTATTAATTTACGGAACCCTTACGATACTCCAACCAAACTATACTTGTACTGATTGCTCAGTTATGAACATTTGCAAGCACCTTTTCCAGATTCCCTACATAGCCGAGTTTGAAATAACAGTCACTGAAATTGAAGGGATGCTTTCTTAACATCCACAGAAAACACCCCTGCTGCACTTAAAAAAAGGATGGTCTGATATCAGACAATCAATGTCTAATATGTGTCCGATCAAGCGATTATCTAATCTAGACAATTGAATTGTTCAAAATGTCAAAGAACCTGTTTGTTTCATTCAATTGATTGTCTGATATCAGACAATCCGTTTTTCCGTATGGTGCTCATTAAATTCATTGAGGTCTGTCTCATTCTTCCTAATTTGTTTGCATGGCCATTCACAAATCCACTCAACATGAGAGAGACAGGAACAGGAAAAGCAAATTTCTTTGATATGCAGTCACAGAGAATATTATAATGAACCAGATCTAGTCAACAGCCAAATGTATTCACCATTGTTGTAACATTTTCACAACAATATTTTCTGATCATACTGTACAGGTATAACTGATATGTGGTCTGATATTGGTTATAGAAACAAAAAGTGTACAGACACTTTTGGTGTGTCCAAACAAATGAGCGGTATGATCTGTTGGTATTGCTTACCAGACTGGAAGTATACTCATTTGTCATTTTGGGATAATATCTACTTCAGAATGTATGACAACAAACTGTGTACTATCTGACAGTTTTCAAGCTCATATCATTGGGACATAACTGCAAAATCCCAACCTTAATCCCTTTCTGGAAAACGTTATCGAGTGAACTTGTATGAAACATTAGTAGGTACATTCATTCAGCTATAGCTTTCAAGTGACATGATCGATTTAGAATGGTTTGTCATGATTCATTAGCGAAATAAAATTTGCTGAAAGCCATTGACTTGATTTTTCTCCTGGTTTGGCAGTGCACATAGTCTTGTTTGCCACACTTAATTGTGTTTATACAACATGCTATCCATGTCTGGGTACTATTTAGCATGTCAATTTCTATTGTCTGGCTCAGTCTATGGCTTCATAAATAAAGATGATTCGATACTCCGCTGATGCCACATAATGAAATTGATGTAATGGATATTTGTATTTTTGAAAGTGTTTTCCGAAACTTTTCCCATAAAGAATTTAAATGCTAGTTTCTTTACACACTGTATTCTGCATAAACCACGATATACTAAAACATATATGGTGAACTGCATTTTCTTTATCTTCAAGATTGTGTCTGAATGAAAGAGGCTCACTGTGCAAAAGACAGTGCGCTGTGAAATAATTATTTAGGAGTTTGATTGTGTTATTTTAACAACAAATCTCAATGTCGGGAACACAAATTTAATTCTGATTTTGCCAAATAACAAGACATTGTTAAACTGCAAAGATGATTTGAAATATTTTGGTCATTTGTCATAAATGTAGTCATGACTGATTCACTCCAGAATACTTACTGCAATGCACAAACACGGATGTATAATATTATCTCATTGGCCCACAGAAATGTAGGGCCTACACAATTTGAGAAAGTCTGTCATTTTCCTCCTAATTTGTTTGCATGCCAATTTGCAAACCCACTCCACATGAGAACTACAGGAACAAGAAAAGCTAATTTCTGTGATATGTCGTCACAAACAATATGATTACAGGAATTCGCGTTGAATTAGACTTGTGGACCTGTGAATCAAGCAATTTTGCTCTATGTGACGTATGGTAGAAAGCTACTCGAACGTGACCAATATTTCATTCATTTGTATATGTGTGATGAATCAAATCCTCTAACATCAGTTATTCCTGTTTATTGTAGAAAAACTGCAGCCTTTAAAACACTGAAACTGTGAAATTTTATATCGCAAGTTTGGCAAGAGTCTCTTTCCTAATCTCTGTTAATCATCAAGTGTGGCATTCTGATCGGTCACCA
The DNA here is from genome assembly GCA_026936325.1 of Platynereis dumerilii. Lineage (NCBI taxonomy): Eukaryota > Metazoa > Annelida > Polychaeta > Phyllodocida > Nereididae > Platynereis > Platynereis dumerilii. Next base: position 28,722,456 of record JAPTHN010000005.1, read on the forward strand.
AATCATGCCTCCTATGAGTGGTCTTTGACTTGGGACCACATTTGACAATCCCAGACCGCATTTTGTAAATGTTTAAAGAATGACCTATGTATTGAAGGTACAAGAAACGCAATTTTAACATTGGCCATTCAATCATTTGCATGCACATGTTATCTATCTATATATCAATATATATTTCTATCTATCAATCTATCTGTCTATCAATCTATCTAGCTATCTATCTATCTATCTATCTAATCTATCTATCTATCTGTCTATCTATCTATCTATTTGTTTATCTAATTGTCTATCCAGTGGCATCCATATGGGGTGCACAGGGGGGGGGAGCAAATGTACCCCATATTGGACATGTGCCCCCCAGGTGCCCCCCCCATATGAACTTTCCTAAAATATGCAATAAGTTCACGCCAATGTATCTATCTATCTCTCTATCTATCTATCTATCTATCTACCTATCTTTCTATCTATCTATCTATCTATCTATCTATCTATCTATCTATCTATCTATCTATCTATCTATCTATCTATCTATCTATCTATCTATCTATCTATCTATCTATCTATCTATCTACCTGTCTATCTATCTGTCTATCTCTGTTTCTTTCTTTCTTAATTATTTTATCTTAATCTTCCAGCTGTCTGTCTGTGGGTCCAACTGAAATCATTTTCTAAGAATTCGTCCAAATGCGGTCTGATATGTTCAAATATGGATACAGTGTGCAGGTGCCAGTCAAGCTTATAATCCAAATTTACTTGCAAACCAATCAAAGTTTAGTGTCACAGAAGACTGGAGGATTGACAGACACATACAAAATGACTTTATTTTACATTTATAGTTAGTTTTGAACACTTGGTTTGTCATGTTTCATTGACAGCTTAGTATGTTGATATCTGTGTACCACTGTTAAGATTAATCTTCAGAATGGGCTGTGTTGCTACCACACGTCATGTAGGCTTCCACACGTCATGTAATGTATTTTTTAATTTGCAATTTCTCATTTATTTTCCATTTCTGGAGTCGATACTTAGGTGGTTTTGTTTCTAAAGTGATATGCCCTCTTGTGAGGGCTAAAAGTTTAAGATTTACCTTGATAGTTTTAACCTCATATTGAAAATACTAATTTTGCTGGAAGAGCCAAGAATGAAAACTAGCAAGTCTACTTCAATGTGAATTCCTGTAACATTCATGTCATGCTCTATATCTAACAACAGGCACCTAATTTAAAACATCTATCAACTGCAGAAGTTTGTGTGATCCAAAGTTAAGTGTTCTTGTAAATTGATTGTTCCTTAATTACACGCTGCATTCTATTTGCTCTAATATTACCTTATTTTATCTCAACCTATCTCATCTTATCATGCCTTATCTTATTCAGTTATACAAATGCGATAGCAGATTGAAGCATTAGAGGAAACTTCCTTCTCAGCTTCCTTCTGAAACTAGAATAGGCAGACATCATATTTGTCGAGGATGAATTTTTTTCTCATGAATGGTTGCCACCCAGAGAATGGTTGCCCATATTCTGAAAGCGTTCTTGGACACCACTGGAATAATAAACAGCTGGTGACAGATTGAAGGTGAGGAAACAAATCTCACAAGTCACTGATTCCTGCTTGGAATAAACATTGCAGAAAGCAGAAGGCAGTCAGGACTGTACTATTGTGGAGTTCTGAATATTTTATATGGGTACCGTTCCAGGATCTGACAATAAATATATTTTCTCAACTGTTTAAATGAGAAAGTTTGCTGCTGTGCATGTGCGAAGTTTTTTCCTGACAAGGAATAAATATTGCAGAAAGCAGAAGGCAGTCAGGACAATACTTGTTGGGAGTCTGAAATGCAAGGTTCTTCCTCATGGTGTATACGATTTTGGAAAATGTATTGGAATTCCTACAGCCTTTGATCCAACCTGCCAGACTAATTTGCCTGGGTTGGCTGAATACTCAGTCACTCCTCGAATTCTGTCCAAAATGGTTTATCAAACATCAAACAATTCATTGCCCTTTTTATCGAACTCAACCAAAAGCCATTGTGAATGATTTTATATGAATACTGAAATACAGAAACATATTATTCCCTTATTTCTGCATTGTGTTTGGATATTTTATAACAACCATACTTCATGTTATTCCCACGTTGCAGCCTGAGAGTTAAGATCTAAATGAAATTGATTTGAACAGGAATCATGCTGGCATCTGAGTCATGAGTCCTGTTTTACAGGAGAATATGTGCCATTCACCTTTTTGTGCAGTGTACTGTTGAGTTTAGAAGTAAAAAAAAAGTACAAAAGTACTGCTGTGAATCTCATGATTGTAAAACATAAAATAGAAATAAATTAAAAATTGCTCAATTTGCAGGTCACAGCGAGCCCAAACCAAATTGGGGGTTAAAAAAATGCCCCAGCATAACGATAGGCACCGTTACGAAGCTGAAGATAAGACGAATAAGCAGATGTAAAAAACAAAAAATCTGTTGAAAACTTTTTGAGATATTGCAATTTTTCCATTTCTGGTTTGTCACATTCCTTTGTCCGGGTGATATTCCATCTAACCGGGGTGCAAGTTACAAATTCATGTGAGCAAACTTCAAAACAATATGTTTGTGTGTTTTAGATGATATTTTAAAATTAAACAGAATATTGTCTTTATTGGGAAAAGTCCCGTATTGACGAAGTGTGTGACAAACTTCTTTTTGTGTATTTATAAGAATTTTGTCACAAGAAATAGAGAATTATTTGCTGTCTTTACCAAGGAAATACGACAATTTCTTGATTATTGACACAAAACAATTTATATAATAGTTGTTGTTATTTCCAGTGTACACTGTCAATTACTAATTTCATCAATTTCTAATAATTATGTTGTTCTCAATTTCATACAATCATTTGTTGTTCAATGTTTTCAATTTTGATTAATTTGTTGGTTGTAACTAGTGGTTAACAGTTACAAAGTGTCAACATGTTAGCTTCCACAACACCCTTCACTGTACATTTCCTTTAGTATGTTTAACAGCTATCTTGTTAGGGCAAACATACAAATGTGTTGTGGTTAATTTCAATTTCCTAACTGGCATTCAGCTAATATCTTTGAGAGAATATTCAACATGGTTTAAATACTTGTCACTTCATGGATAAAAAAGATGCTACTTTGATACCTTGTGCGCCAGAGTTTAACCGTTTTACAGTGGTCCAAAGATTTGTTCACCAAACAACTACTTTTGCGTTGAATAAACTTGGATGAAAGGTCAACCTTCGTATTTTTATCTCTGTGCGCTACAGTGAATAAATCTAAAGAACCGACAACATGGGTGATAAAGAGGAACTGAAGCAAAAGCGGAGTTCGCAGAAGGCCGTGGTCACAAGATTCCGGAATGCTCTAGAGCGCTACATTGTCGAAGAAGACATTCCTGAAGTGAAATCGCATGTTGAAAAACTCAAAGACGCCTTCGTGAATTTCAAGACAACTCATGATGCCTGTCTTGACTTGCTTACAGAAGAACCTGAAATTGAAGACGCAGATAAGTACCTTGACGAAGTTCAAAAACCATACCTTGAAATTTTCAAATCAGCTAAAAACTTTGTAAGACAATCTGAATCTTCTGCTGATGATAAGAAGTTGCTTGAAACGAAATTGAACCTCGTTCAACTGATCAGTCAGCTTTGCTTTCCCTTGTTAATCAACCGGCAGTAACCCTTGAAAATTTCGATGGTGATCCACTACGTTACAATACATTCTTTGCTGTCTTTGATGAACTTGTCGGAAATACAAATGTCAATGATGCTCTGAAACTTAGCAGATTGCTTCAATATACGTCTAAAGGAGCCAATAATGCTATTCGCCACTGTAGCTTGTTGAGTGGTTCTGAAGGCTATGAGCAAGCTCGTCAAATACTGAAGCAGCGTTTTGGTAATGCTCATCTCATTTCCGATTGCATAATCAAGAGTTTGAGATCAGGAAAGTCTGTCAAGTCCCCTTCAGATCTTCAGCAACTCGCAGATGATCTTCGTAATTATTATGCTGTGCTTTCTTCTTTGAACAAGCTGCCCGAAATCGACACTCAAATGTGCATAGTTGAAATTATGAAACGTCTTCCAGATGGTCTTCAAGAAAAGTGGAGAGAACAAGCTCTGAAAATTAAATCAATGACTGATTCTTATCCCAGCTTTGAAAAATTTGTTGAATTTGTAACTAGAAAATCAGATAATGCTAATGATCCCGTTTATGGCTCTGCGTTCAAATCTTCAACTACATCACATTCATCCGTTCAATCTTCCAGCAAGGTCAGCTTGTCGTTTTCAACTTCTGCCCAAGATGTTCAGCCACGCAGGATATACACTTGTAAAGCTTGTGGTGAGAATCACAAGCTCTTCTATTGCCAAACCTTCAAAGATATGCGACCTGTTCAGCGTTTGGAGTTTGTACGTGAGCATCAATTATGTAAAAATTGTCTGATGGATAATCACTTAGTATCCGATTGTAAAAGGCCAACAGTTTGTACAGTTCCTGGTTGTGGTGCCAAGCACACCAAATTTATTCATGTAAATTCTGGAAATGTTGATCAAGCTCAAGTTAATGTTAGCAATGTGCAAGTTAATGAGGCACAAGTATACACAGCTAGCAGTCAAAGTTGTAATTCTGAAGTTGGTTTACCTGTTGTTCCTGTGAGAGTTGAGGGCATGGTGCATACTTCAGCTTTGTTGGATACTGCTTCAACAAATACATTCTGTTCGCGTGAGCTAGTCAAATCAGCATTCTTATCAGGCAAAATTACCAACTACTCCTTGAATACTTTGAGTAAGTCAGGTGAAGACAGGAGTACCATGGTAGTTGATATGTACAGTTGAGGTCAAAAATTTGCATACAGATGGACGGGAAATAGTTGAAGCTGTATTATGTAAGTGCAAATGGGTCTTCATATTTGGCAATTCTATTTCTTGTTTCTTACATATTGAACTTATGAATTTGACTATAATTGGTCCATTTGACCAAATCCCCTTAAAAATACAGGGCATTAATCTGTGAGTCATCCAAAGTTGATGGGTCAGAAGTTTGCATACAACCAGGACCATGGTTGTATTATGCAATATTTATGCCTCTAATTGAAAAATATTTCATTGTTCTATCCTAGTTTGTAAAAAATAAGTCTCAAATGTATTATTCTCAGAGTTCTGTTGAAAAAAATTGGTAAATTATGTCCATACGATAGAGGCCCCCGGACACAATCTTTCACTTGCTCCGTGAATCTCCATGGGATCATGCAAACAGTATGGAGAAGATAAAAAGATGCAAATTATATGAATGCACAATATTGGGTGTCATAGGGAGCAATTGGGAAGCATTTTAAATTGTTGTATCCTCAGTACAGCACATAGTTGGTCATTTTAAGACCCACAAGTTCATCGGTGCACTGCAGAGAACTGGAAGAAGAGCCAAACTGGTGGTGACTGACAACATAAAAATCATCAGAATGGCTAAACAGAATCCAAGGGTGACTAAAAATGAAATATGCAATGATCTGGGGGTGGCTGGGGTGAAGGTGTCAACTAGCGCATAGATGTGGACATTACGTGGAAAAGGACTCCGAGGATGCAAAGATGGAAAGAAGTCACTGCTACGAGAAAAAAATCATGCAGTGAGTCAAGTCTTCTCCTGGGTATGTCAACACCTATATAAACAGTCCTTGTAAGAGTTGGCATACTCCAGACAAATTTTCACATGGTATTCTCGCACCTCTGGCTTCTTTCCATCTTTGCATCCTCGGAGTCCTTTTCCGAAAATAAGTGTGCAATTGGTTTTATTAACTTTGGTATCTTAATTTTAATCAGTTGGTTTCACATTTATTTTAAAAATAAAATCACAAAACTATGAAATAGGGTGAATGGATTGGATGTCAGGCAGTGCACAGGTTTGGAACCTCAAATAGACATTTAATATGCAGTGTTTTAGCTATTCATAACGCTATGGTTTATCAATTTGTTATTTCATTCCTGAAATGAGTTGAAGTTAATGACAGAAGACCATGGATGTTCTTCTACTGAAAAACCTTTATCATTCAATTGGATTGTAGTCAAACAGTATTAAACAGGTCAAGTAATGTTAGATTATTCAGCTAACATTGTTGATTGTTTCATAGAATCAAAATAAAGTGAAGCGTTTCCTCCTTACTCTCCCTAATTGATAGGATAAGAATATATCAGTACAAAAGCTATGTCAAATATGCACACACATAAGTTTCATAATACTACTTGCTAATGCCCAGGGAATAGTTGAGCATGCAAATTTTTGCAATTCTTATGAAAAATGTACACTTTACTTGGAAATTACGCATGCATGAGTTTGTCACACCTTTTTTGCATTAAATGCAACAGCATAATTTTTTAAAAAAAGAAAAAAAATTACTATGTCTTTTGAATGATATTTTGTATCATTGAAACTGGTTTTGCAAAGGCGGTGCTCATTTAACAGACTCTCCACATGACTTATGATGTTAAAAATGGGGTGTGATAAATCAGAAAGTGAAAAAAATCAATATCTCAAAAAGTTTTCAACAGATTTTTTTGTTTTTTACATCTGCTTGTTCGTCTCATCTTCAGCTTCGTAACGGTGCCTATCGTTATGCTGGGGCATTTTTTTAACCCCAAATTTGGTTTGGGCTCGCTGTGAGTGACATATGACTTGCATTCACATCAACAGTTGAAGGGTATAATTGGAATATATTGTGTTTTCTTTGCAGTAGTATTTTTTCTATAGCTTACAATGATATATACGATAAGAGATCAATTCTTGCCATATATCATCTGTTGCTATATTCAGTGAACATTAATGGTTTTTGAGCAGTTGGCAAGCCAATATATGGATTTCAATGTATGCTCAAAACACAACAGAGAGTTTGGGTATTTGTCTTGTTCCATAAAGCTACGACATACCAAGGCACTGAAGTGGATGAACTACCATCACATTTCATACTTTATTGATGATATTTTGAGCTGAACAGGTCTTTTTTGTGCATTTCTTACTCAGTTGCAGCAGCTTGAAATTTTATATATTAATGGAATTTTAGAATATGATACAAAAAGGGGAGAAGTTCAGGACTCAATGTCAGGCTGTGAAGCTTCCAGAATACGAGGGGTTTTCCAGAAGTTCTGTCCAACTAGCCATAACTTTTGCTAGATTTGATGTAGAAACATGATATTTTGGTCAGATAATACTGACGTAATTTGGAAACAACACCCAAAAAATCAGATCATAAAAATAAAAATAAATGCTTAATCTGTTGCCATGGAAACCAGAAGTCATGAAATGCGGCCCAGACTTTGTAGTCCCAACTAAAAACTAATTGAATACCTGCTTGCATTACCTGTGTCTTGACTTTTTGAATTAAAGTATATTCTTTTTTTTTCATGTAATACAATCAGTTTATTATAAAATCATTAATAACAATGGTAATTGGTATTATTTTCACATTTCACTTACTTTACCATCACTCATGAAGTTTCTCAGTTTTTTATGATATGAGAAATTTTTTGGATATGAATGACTTCATATTGCCTGTTGTATTTCTTAAATTTAATTGGATAAAAACTAGCAGAAAGAGTAAGAACTTTTTATCATAATTGCAAGGAAGACAGTATGAGTGATAGAACCTAATAAAGATTATACAAACGTTTTCTGAACGAAGAGAACACACATTGAAAACCTAAGAAAAGAAGACTTAACAATGCCAAAACCGACCTTTACACGGAGACTGAAGTATCTTATTTAGACATGCTTAGAAAGTATGAGAAAATGTATTTACAGGGTCACAGTCATTAGTTTAGGAAGTTGTGAAATGGCTATGCATATTTTGAATATATTCTGTTCTATATCTCTTGTAATAATTACATATTTTGATACGACATATCAAGTATGTGTCTGTTAACAATATCTCGGCCGCATTTCATGACTTATGGTTTCCATGGCAACAAATCAACCATTTATTTCTCCTTCAATGATCTGATTTTTTGGGGATCATTTGCAAATTACTTCAATATCAGCTGACCCAAATATCATGTTTCTGTATAAAATCTAGCAAAAGTTACGACAGGTTGGACAGAACTTATGGAAAACCCATCGTAAAGTACAAAAAGTCTGCGAAACACCAACAGTGATCTCAATATGAAGACTTTTGAGTCATTGATTTTCTAAGGGATATAAGGTTAAAGGAAATGTATTCAGTACCAAGTTAATTAGTTTAAGCATTTGTGAAATGGTAGGGATTATTTTTAATTGGTTTCTTGTTCTGTATCCCTAGTAAAAACTTACATTTTTGACAGTATATAATGAATCTGTGTCTCCAAAGGTGTCCTGGGCCGCATTTCATGACTTTTGGTTTCCACATGTGGTAACAAATTAACAATTTATTTTTGTTTTTTTGATCTGATTTTTTGAGGATCATTTGCAAATTACTTCAATATTATCTGACTAAAATTTCATGTTTCACTGTAAAATATTAAAAAAGTTATGGCAAGTTGGACAGAACTTTTGGAAAACCCCTCGTATATGCTATTCACCTAATTTTTTGTGAAGGTGCATAGTGGCCTCTGCTTCTGTAGACACTGCTCCTCTGTCGTAAGACCAACTTAAAATATCAGACCGTCCTCCTTCCACTACATTTTACTGTAAAATGCATTCCTAGTGGACAGCATCACTTCAATTTATGAAGAAGTAGTCCAACAGAGACTCAACATGACCATAGTGATAATAATTATTATTTAACTTTAATGACCTTGCTTAATTGAGATCCTCTACAGTCTGTCTCATATGAAGCATGGACAGTCGACGTCAAAATTCCCACAAGCAGAAACCACCAGATATGCTTCTCTGACAATCCAGCTTAACCTGAACTATTTCATCAGCAACATTAATTGATTCTAAAAAAACAAAGGTTTTGGTTTCAAGGAGGGAATCATTCCAAGAACAGCTTGTGTTTCTTGGTAGAAGTTGACAGGCAACTAAGATGACATGTAATTATATTTTTTGAAATTCAAGTAAGCGGCCTCATTCAGAAAGAGGTGAATAATCGATTTTTATTTTTTCGTAAAAGGTGGGTCTTCAACCGATTTCTTCCAAATCTAACAACATGAAATTAACATTGTATTTTATTCTTGAATGTAATTCTAATCGATTTTGATATTCTCTCTCATTGAATGAAAACTGTTCGAAATAAGAAGACAACCCATTCTGGAAAAAGTACAAACAAACAATTTCTAATGTAATGAGTACCTTATATAATAATGGCCTTATAGCTTTACTTAATGGTCACTGCAAGGCTATATACCAGGATATTTTAAAAAAACTACAAATGTTTGCTTTGCGGTTGGAGGTAGACATCAGGGCAGTGAAATGTACATCTAGGCTCCATATTGTATATACAAAAATTTGACAAATTTCCAAATGACTTAATGAATTCTTTCAGTCTAGCAATCAAAATCAACAGATCTATGCAAGGCTCATTTGTTTCGGCATACAAATAGTTTCTGGATTTTGTTTTTTTTTGCCACTAAGCCAATTGCCATTGTTAATGATTGTATATTCAGTTACTTTGCATGATATTTGGAGACAAGCTTGTTTTTTAACGACTGTGCAGCACCGAGCTTAATTCACTTATTTGAGCCAATTTTGGCTCTAATACTACTGAGTATTAGGTGGAGAGACCCTCCTTAACTTGAGCACCGCTATATGAGCATACTTTTGAAACATAACAGTCCACCTTTCTAGATATCATATTCAAATTTTCAGCAATCATGAAGTCCACGTGTGACGGAATGATGCTAAGAAGCAGTTGTTTGCTCTATAAGTCTCAGTTTAATCACTCTCAGTGCCATGTATTAGTTTCTATATGTCTGACACTTAAGAGCTCTTAAGAGAACAATTCAAGCCGTAAAAATCACCAACTGCTAAAGTTTTAAACTAAGAGTGTCTCAGCAATCAGGGGTCCATTTCTGGCATGACAGAATGATTCTCACTGTCATTCCGTCACACTAGATATGGACCCCTGAATACTGAGGCACCTTGAGTTTGAAAATTGAGCAATGGGTGATTTTTTCAGTTTGAATTGTTCTCATCACTGTCAAATAAATAGAAACCAAAATCTAGTGCCAAGAATGATTAAACTTAGACTTATAGACCAAAAAAATTCCAAAAACTGCAGTTAATTTTACGTGGACTTCATGCAATAATGCTGCTTCTATCTACCATTGACGTTTTAGCTATATATTATTTTATTCTCATATTTTCTGACACAAACATACATTGAAACATTTTAATAAATCTACAATACACTTGTTCGATGGCACTCAACCTCCTATTAAACCTGGCAATAGGTTACAATGTGTTAACAATGGGAGATCTAATATTTGTCTAACGCACCTATTCCACAACTGTATGGTAGACATATGACCTTATAACAACAACAAGTATTCAGAAGCTTTTTGCGTGTTCAATAAAATGAGCTATGTAAGCTGTTGGTATTGCTTGCTAGACAGGAAAAACTCATTGCATCATTTAGGGAATGTGTCTGCCAGAGTAAGCTATATGTGTTTCACTGCTTTCATGTCTAGATCATTGGGACATAACTGCAAAATCCCGACCTCAATCCCTTTCTGGAAAACCTTATTGAGTCAACTTGCAAGAAACATCATTGCATTAATTCAGCTAAATTTCAAGCGACAAATTTAGAACATTTTGTCATGATTCATTAGTGAAGTGAAATTTGCTGAAGGCCATTGACTTGATTTTTCTCCCGTTTTGGTAACGAACAAAGACTTGTTTGTCCCACTTAATTGTGTTTATACAGGAGGCTATTCATGTCTGGGTACTTGGCAGTCATTAGCATGTTTCTGTCTATTGTCAGACTCAGTCTATGGCTTCCAAATAAAGATGATTTCATACTAAGCTGATGGCGCATAATGGAATTGATTAAAGTGATGGGTGTATTGTTGAAAGTGTTTTCAGCTCAATAAACTTTCCCAATAAAGAACTTTTAAGTGATAGTTCCTTTCCTGTGCTCTGCATGAAAAATGATATACTAAAACGTGTGGTGAACTGTGTATACTTACCATTAAATTAGATTAGATTTATTTCTTCAAAACCGATTGTGTCATACAAACAACATTTTTTACAAAAAGCAAGCAAGTAGCAGTTTTGACAGGGATACACACTAGTATTTGCCTACCATTACCTACACAGTGGATGCACTCCCAATTAAGTTAAAATGTATATTCCATTGGTAACCATTACATGTACATAATATTCAACATATTAATTTTGCATTGTTATCACACATTTCATTGTCGCTGGCTGTGACCATCTCCTAACTACACTTTAAGATTGTACATTTTGAGTAGAGGATCTCAGTGCAATATCATCATGTAGAATTTAAGAGGTAGATTTTGGCACTCTTAAAAGCCACAAATCCAAATGCGATCTACCAATTCAATCCAATTTTACAAATAATAAAAAAATCGTTAAATTGTAAAAGGTATTTAATTCTTCTAATCATGAATCACAAATGCAGGACATGAATGCTCCACTCCACAGAAGAATACTTTTCGCAGTGCAACATTAACCCATTGGACCTTGTCACTGAAATACGAGTCTGTCTCTTTCTTCCTAATTTGTGTCTGCATGCCAATTTGCAAATCCGCTCATCATCACGAGAGACAGGAACAATGAAGGCTAATTTCTGTGATACATACAGTCACAGGAACTTTATTATGAACAGTCAAGTCATGGACCAGATCTAATCAACAGCCAAATGAATTCGCTGTTGTGGTAGCATTTTACAACTAATCTCCCGATCATACTGTACAGGAATAACTGATATGTGTTCTGATGTTGGTTATAGAAACAAAAATTATGCAGACACTTTTGGTGCAGCCAAACAAATGAGCTGTATAATCTGTTGGTATTGCTAGCTAGACTGGAAGTAGTCGTTTCATCATTTTGGGAATATCTCAACTTCAGAATGTATGACAATAAACTGTGTAGCCTATCTGACTGCTTTCATGCCCAGATCATTGGAATATAACTGCAAAATCCCAACCTTAATCCCTTCTTAGAAAAACTTCTTGAGTAATCTTGTATGAATCATTAGTGCATTCATTCAACTATGCTTTCAAGCGACTTGATCGATTTAGAACTGTTTGCCATGATTCATTAGTGAAATGAAATTTGCTGAAGGCCATTGACTTGATTTTTCTCCTGGTTTGGCAATGCACATAGTCTTGTTTGCCCCACTTAATTGTGTTTATACAACATGCTATTCATGTCTGGGTACTTGGCATTATTTAGCATGTCACTTCCTATAGACAGGCTCAGTCCATGGCTTCATAAATAAAGATGATTTGATACTCTGCTAAAGCCACATAATGAAATTAATGTAATGAATATTTGTATTTTTGAAAGTGTTTTCAGAAAATTTTGTCATAAAGAATTTAAATGCCAGTTTCTTTTCACACTGTAATCTGCATAAACCACGATATAGTAAAACATGTGGTGCTCTGCACGTTCTTTATCTTCAAGATTGTGCCTGATTGAAAGCGGCTCACTGTGCAAAAGACATTGCACTGTAAAATAATTGTTTAGGAGTTTGATTTTGTCATTTTGGCAACAACACTCAATGTTAAGAACACCAATTTCATTCTAATTTAGCCAAATAACAAGAAATTGTTAAACTACAAAGATGATTTGAATTATTTTGGTCATTTATCATAAATGTATTCATGACTGAATCACTCCAGAATACTTACTGCAATTTCTGTGATATATCGTCACAGAGAATATGATTAACATTCATGTCATGCACTATATCTATCAATAGGTGCCAAAGTTTGTGTGATCCAAAATTAAGTGTTCTTGTGAGTAAAATGATTGTTTCTTAATTACACGCTGCATTCCGTTTGCTCTAATATTACCTTATTTTACCTCAATCTATCTTATCTTATCGTGCCTTATCTTATTCAGTTATATACAAATGTGATAGCAGATGGCAGCAATAGAGGAAACTTCCTTCTCAGCTTCCTTTTGAAAGTAGAATAGGCAGACATCATATTTGGCGAGGATGAATTTTTTTCTCATAAATGGTTGCCACCCAGAGAATGGTTGCCCATATCCCGAAAGCGTTCTTGGACACCGCTGGAATAATAAACAGCTGGTGACAGATTGAAGGTGAGGAAACAAATCTCACAAGTCACTGATTCCTGCTTGGAATAAACATTGCAGAAAACAGAAGGCAGTCAGGACTATACTAGTGTGAAGTTCTGAATATATGGGTTCCTGGTCCAGGATCTGACAATGAATATAATATCTATTCAGCTATTTAAAATAGCAAGTTCGCTCTTGTGCATGTGTGCATGCATGTCCATTTCTTTTTTTTGTGATGGAATAAATATGGCAGAAAGGAGAAGGCGGTCAGGACAATACTTCCTCAGGGTGTATAGGACTTTGGAAAATGTATTGGAATTCCAACAACCTTTGATCAAACCTTCCAGACTAATTTGTCTGGGTTGGCTGAATACTCAGTCACTCTGGGAATTCTGTCAAAAATGGTTTATCACACATCAAACAATTCATTGCCCTTTTTATAGAACTCAACCACTAGTATTACACATTTTTGTTCTAAGTCTTTCTGCTGACTTATAATATTGTGTCTTCCACAATATGACTTTGTTGCAGTTCTTAACACATGCGCTAGCAATTGTGTGTGCCAGAATGATAAAAAGTTTGTTTGAATCTCTGGGATGTAGATTTAAACCGTAACTACATCTTTAATCCATTTCACTGGTTTCATAACAATATAGCACAAGCAGAATGTCAAATTACATTACTGCGATATGAAATTGTTGAAAGTGGAATTAGCATAGCTTAATAAACTAATAGGTCTAGTGAGGCAAATACGTTTTCCAGCTCTTCAAAAATAGGGAAAAACCTGGTCCAAAATTTCATTTCACAAATTAATCATGACACTGCAGAATTAATAATTCCAAAAGTCAAGTCAGTAAATATTCAGCAATGATGCAAAATTAACTTTATTATACAATGCAAGCTAAACAAAATAATAAAGCTGAAATATTCCATTTATAATGATTCTCAGCGTAAACCAAATAATAACTACAGTGTGTGCTAATATTTGTTTCCCAAGCTGTGGTAATTTCATTTAGCTCATATTAATTGAAGTTTATTTAAAAGTGTACTCCACTCAAGATAAGCAACTTTACTGTCTACTTATAATTTGTATCCCTTCCATATCAAATTCTGAAGCAAAATTATAATAAATTGAAGAAAAAGAATAAAACACCAATTTGTGTCACATGGATGGGTATGGGAACCAAAAAGGTTTTGTAGTATGAAGCAGAGTTTCTTGCATTTAACCCTTTTTCTTTGTATAGTTACAACTCTGCGATGACAGAGTGTTTGATGCTATAAGCACTTCCGTACAATGTAAGTATATATTAAGCCCTTCACTGGCTTTATCACAGGACACTTAGCACAAATTTATGCAAATGGTAGACTTTTTTATGCAGAAGAATATGACATTCAATTTTTCTCTTGCTAATTGAAATGGACGAAGCATGGAGAGGTAGGTTCCAGTGGTGTAATGGAGGCTGGGATATCCGAGGCCGAGGCCGAGGCATGAGCTTCTGAGCATGAAACCAAGGTTGAGGTGATCAAAATTCAGCCTCTATAGGCCAGCCTCGAGGATGAAGCCGGTCCAGAGGCCTCCGTCACTTGCCCAGAGACACCCGAGACTGAGGCAAGGCCTAGGATTTGGCGTCCAAGTTCAAAACAGGCAGAGGCCATCTAAATAAAAATGTTCCATCTGTGGTGATCCACTCTTTGCTGAACTATTCATATTAAAATATTTACAATATAAAGTATGTGGCAGGTGTGTTAAATAAACATGGATATTGGTACAACCTTTGTATACCTATGTATATGCTAAGAGGGCAATAACAATTTCACGCGTACATCTACACTTCTCAAACCAAATTCAGACATTCAAGCCAAAAAATGTCCGAAGCAAACTTTAAAACTGACAAAATCGGCATTTGCAAAACTTTAATATGTATGTCATAATGAGCAAGAATATGTGCTATTGATGGTAGAGTTAAATAACTGGCACAATCTATTGCGCTTATACATTTGTGATTTGCTTTAAGGAATTTTTTTAATGTAATAAACACATCACATAAGATTAAGCCATCAAAGAAGATTTTGATTTATGAACCCGGATAAGACAGTAATGTAATTGCCAATTTGCCATGCATGACAATGTGATAATCGAATTGAGTTTTTTCGCTTGGCAGTGTTTCTTTTTTCTTTAGAAAGGCCATGCAAAGTATTTTTCTCCATGGATCGTTTGAAAGACCTTGCATCCTCTCCTATAATCCCTGCTTTACCGGCGTGTCTAGTATTTTAGCAGGTATTCTAAATTTTTAGTTGGACATCTATCTACCAGTTCAGTTGGTCAATTGAGCCATCCAAGATTTGCTCAAGGCAAGGGAGCGATCTAAAACCTTGGGAACCAAGTAGAAAAACAGTTCAGAAAGAAAAAGCAGGAGTATGTTTCATGATGAGTTGTACCCTGTCAATGGAGGTGTGTCTGCTGCAGAGGAGAGCTATAAATTCTCATTTTACATGCCACCAGACAGCTTGGCTGACTAAGCTCTCATTCATTAGGCCTTACAGGAGATATACTCTACAATGTTTTAGATGCTCCATGCTACAAAGGTTTGTGTGGGATCTTATAGTAATTATAGTTCTTCAAACAGTATTGCAAAATTGTCCCTGATGTAATTTGCAATCACTTAGATAATTTTGTATCAGTTCAATGCTCAGTCATTCTAGTCAAATGCATCAAAATTCTGTCGATGCTGCAAATTCAGTCAGAAAAGTAACAAATAAATTACTTTGTACTGCTAAATTACATTCATTATGAATTTTACAAGGTATCGCTTATTTATACCTGACAAAATAATCAATAAATTATCGTATGAGCTTTATTGCGTGGTGTCAACATGAGGTTGGGTCGACGGTAAGCTTATGCACCTCCCATGCAAATAGGGTCTTCTGTCAACAGACAAATTGTATCAATACTATCTACCTAAATCCTGTTATTTTCCATCTACTCTGGCACTGACAGCCTTGCATTTCCATTAGGAAGATAGTGATAATTGATAATTGTGTACGTCCAAAGTTTCTGTCTTGCTGTGCAGAGTGGAATTACATACATAGTTACAGCACCGTGGATGTTTGGGTGAAAGTGACAAAAAGAAGTAGAGTGTCAATAATTATTCAACTTGAAGAAACAAAGTTTTCTCCATCTAATTCAACAAAAGGGCTCTGGTGTCAAATCCTTTACTCGTATCTGTGTTTGTCTTGGGAATTAGATTTTACAAACTTGTAATGAATTTTCCACTTTCTGGCAGTTTTCACTCTGTTACTACTGAGAATTCAGTTGTTTTGTATTCTGTAATATTAGTTTTTATTTCAGCATGAATTTATTGATAGGCCCGGAGATCTTGACTCGAAGGCAAGGCCCAACCAGATAGTGCTTTTATTATATTGATTTATGGTCTGTAATAGGAGCTTAAGTTCTACATTAATGCATCCTAGTTAGGAAAGGAGAAAGACACTGCAATTAAGGAAAAAGACGATTGAAACTGCTGTCCAACATAAATCTGAGTGACCCAACCAGAGCGGGAATCAAACCCAGGACCCATGGATTGGCGGCCTATCAAACTAACAACTGGGCTAACCCTTCCCCCCTGTTATTGGCTTTAAAAATGGATCTTATTTACAGTTACTTTTTCTGTGCATGTTTATTGTATAATGATTTATTGCTTAGTATTCACTCACGTAAGTCGCCATGCATCCACACTAAACATAATACTGTGACCTGTTAGATTATCAGTCTCACCCTGTCACCTTTGCCCACACCTGTCAGACCAATTTGTCTGGGTTTGTAGAGTTCTCGATTCTTTTTCAGCCATTCTTGGAATTCTGTCTCCTGGCAGTTTCATGAAACACAAAAGAGCCTGACCTTTTAACTTCTTTCTTGGAATTTGCTGGTATCTGGAAACCTGTTATGCCCAATAGGCCTACAGCTGGTAATGCACACTAGTTGGCATTACATGTCTGTGTGTAAAACAACTTTTAGAACATCAGCAAAATTTACCATGCGACAAATACAAGTCACATATAGGATAATTACTGAAAAATTTTGGTGATATTGAGCACTTCTTTCCAACACAAAAGTGTATATATATTCCAACATCTTCTACTACATGATTACTGTGAAATGTTGCCCTAAATGAATGTTCTTAAAAGATGCTGAGTAAGTGAGGAGCCTCGCCATGTCTATAAATTATTTCTGCTCTAATGACCAGACCAAGCAATCAAACATAGACTTTCAAAAATACATGATTTTCTTTAATGAGGTTTTGCGGGAAGTTTATGTCCAAACAAAGTTTAACAAACCGGGTTGCTTTCTTTTCTTTGGTATCTACCATTCTCTTGGGTGCAATAATGCCATTAAACCAAAGTCATATAAATCACCAAAACACATGCAGTATAACCAATGAAATGTTATATTTCCCTGAGTTACATGATATTTGGCCTTTCTCAAAGAACTAGTAGGGGGGATGATTGTTTGTTTGTTTGTTTGTGTTTTTTACGCCTCTGCAGCACCTTAGTGGGCTATATCGAGGCAGGCGACCGCTGTATGATGATGAGATGAGAAGACTGTGAGTCTGGCACATACCCTATTAATTCAGGGATGCCCAGGGTCTTTCAGTTGCCCAAGCATAGAACACTGGATACAACCCGCCTCCATTTAATGTCCCATGGGCTCAGACTAAAGTGAGTTCCCGGGGTGAGATTTGAACCCACAGGGGGGGGGATGATTGAAAGTGCTGTTGGAAAGCAGTTTCAATCATCCACCGCCTTATTGCTGTGCCCTCCTCCTTTTCCTTCTGTGCTGAAATGCTATACTACCTAGTGCGTAAATGGGTCAAAATTTGGTAAGTCTGAAATTCTTGTCTCCGGCGTTTAACAATAATTCATGATGACAGAAAGGCACATGTAGGACTTCTTGACGTCATGTGTCATAGACAAGGATATTAGCAAAACTTCTGACACAAAAAATATGTGGAAGGTTATTTTTATCCAAAAATAGCATTGAAATGACGAACCCCCCTGCAATTGGCCTGTCTACACCAACATTTTCTTTGAAAGATTGTGTCACAAAAACTTGTACAGGATCCTGATTCAATTAAAGTCTTCCATACATGGAGACTTGACTATCACTCTTCTAAAATATAGTTTCCAATTTCTGAAATAATATCCTGTATAAGAGCAGGAGGTTGTTGTGTTAACGTCTCCAATATTGCGTCATTAGCATCACACCAGTTTGGTTTCTTATTAAAAATGAAAGCTATGCACATTTTGTGAGAAAACCT
The DNA here is from genome assembly GCA_026936325.1 of Platynereis dumerilii. Classification (NCBI taxonomy): domain Eukaryota; kingdom Metazoa; phylum Annelida; class Polychaeta; order Phyllodocida; family Nereididae; genus Platynereis; species Platynereis dumerilii. Next base: position 28,740,953 of record JAPTHN010000005.1, read on the forward strand.
AGTGTCTAACGTTGTCTGAGCACCCAAGAAAATAACTGCGCTATCTGTAGCTCTGTATCATTTATGTAAACCAAAAATATTTGAATATTTCTGTTGGAATGTCAGTTGTCCTATCTTAATTTGTCTTTAGCAAACGCCTTGCTGCTGTATTTTGACTGCATATTTCTGGACCAGAATCAATGTGAACATGCTTCTGGTGTTCATAAGATCATTGCATGCACAAATTGCCAGATTGCCAGTTTTGCACTGGTCCCTATAAAGATTTTTATCTTAATTATCATTAGCATCACGCTGTCATTAGCATCACAACAAAAAATGGCTTCTTTCCTTTACCTCACTAAAATTCGGTTGCAGGTGACAGGAGTTGAAATTGGGTTCAACATATACTATCAATTAATGTTTTAACTAAATATTACACAGAATTTTTGCGTTTTCCTTGCATCTGATATGCTTAGTATGAATTTTGACGCCTCTCTGAGATTACTAATCAAATATGGGGTGTCATTGACATTTTACCATTGTCTAGCACCTGAAATATGGTTCAGCAAAGACATTGGGCAATGGAGGGGTAGTGGAGATCTTCTTTGTTATTCAGAATCCAAACTATTGGTGAAAGGAGTATTTTTGTTTCTGTTTGTAAATTTCTAGTTCAAGAAAATGTTCTATCTTAATAAGTATTGGTCGTAGAGACCTGAAATATAGCTCAATGTTTGCAGAATAGCCACTTTCCCATAGGTTGGTAATACATTCGTCAGCTCTAAATGGTGCGGATTTCAAGTCATAGGCATGATGCAAATGACACACATATTCGGTATTTAATTGACCAAAATGCATTATCTCAAAAATAATTGGTCCTAGAGACCTGGAACTTGGCCTAAAACGTGCAAGCTACCTGCCTAATCATTGGTAATAGATTATTTAACCCTAAGTGGTCAGGATTTTTCAGTTATAAGTGTGATTTTAATGACAGTCAAAAAACATCACAGCTGTAAATATCACCTCATTACAGATCAGCAGAGCATTTGGGACCCTTGGACATGACAGTGCAGTTATAGCTGATTGTTTGACCTACCAAATGCCAACTTAAAAAGGCATTTCTGGACTGAAAAAATTTTCAAATTTTTTTCAGCTGAAATTTCAAGGTTTTCAAATTTTGACCCAAATACAGAATGCAAAGACCCATTCATCAGCCAATTCAATCATCATGGGCTTATCGCGGCTATTAAAATTGCTAAAATTTAGGTTAGATGGCTCTACAATAAATTACAGAAAATGAAATGTTGGAGAGAGTCAAGAGCCTTGACTGAATATCACTCAGAATTAACACTGATCAGCATGATTTAGTTGAGGTGGGTTGACTATCAGAATATGAAATTCATATGCAAATAGGGTCTTCTGTCTGTCAACTGACGATTTGTGTAAATAATGTCTGGCTAAACCCTTGTATGTTCCATCTACTCTTGCACAGGCAGCCTTGCATTTCCATTAGGAAGATTGGGATTATTATTTATTATGTATCCATTAGTCCTTTACTCCCTGTGCTATTATAAGCATATTCACCGAGAGTTGCAGAGCAAAACTTTATGTTATGAGTGTCAAGATAGCTTGAAGCAACTGAGGTTATTTCAGTCTTATATTCATCAAAAGGGTTCTGGTGTCAAGTCCTTTAATCATTTTAGAGTCTGTCGGCGGAATTAGATTTCACTTCACTTGTAATGAAGTTTACAGTTTCTGGCAGTTTTCACTTTGTTACTTGAATTGCACACAGCTGAATTGTGCCCATCTCTGGTTACTGCATAGAACTCTATGTAATCTGGTTGCCTGTTGCTAAACTCCTATTTCGGCCAAAATTCCGAAAATATGTGTGCTTTTTCTTTCACAAATCCTTAAATCTATATTCTAAAAAAACTTCGCTTCGTTTACGATTCTTGGTGAAATAAATTATCAATCCCTCCTTGAAAAAATTTAAAAAATTCAATGATTTTTAATGCCGTCAAAATATGTGATTAAATGTTGTATAGGAATCAAGCATTCCATTCTGGAATAATCAGGCTGACTTTATTTCTTAATTCTTAGGGTCGGCTATTTAGAATCGGAGAAGGATACAGCAATGAGGTACGGAAACTGCTGTCCAACGGAAACTTGTGTCCAACCAGAGCGAGAATCGTACTCAGGACCCATTGATTGGCATCCTAATGTACTACCAACTAAGCTAACCCTCCTCCCTGGTAATTGCTAAATGTAGCTTATTTATGTTTGCTTTCATACTACATGTATTGCATAGTATTCACTCACCAAAGTCGCCATGCATCCACACTAAACATAAACCCCAGACACGTTAGATTATCAGTCTGACCCTGTCACCTTTGCTCCAGCCTGTCAGGCCAATTTGTCTGGGTCTGTAGAGTTCTCAATTCTTCATTCAGCCATCCTTGGAAATCTGTTCCTAACTAGTTTCGGGAAACACGAAACACAAAAGAACCTGGCCTTTTCAAGTCTTTCTTGGAATTGCTGGTACATCTGAAAATCTGTTATGCCCTGTGCAGTTGGCAATGCTCACCAGTTGGCATCACATGTAAAACAACATTTAAAGGCAGGACATCAGCAAAATTTACCATGTATCAAATAGCAGCATAAGCTAAGTACTGAAAAATCTTGGTGATTTTGAGCACTTCTTATCAACACTCAAGCTTATACTACGAAATCATCCACTACGAGATTACTGCAGTATGGTGAAAATGAGAACTGCATGCTGCTGCCACCTGGCACAAAAGTTGATTTTGTATGGTACATCATTGCTGTCCCAAGAAATAGTTCCAATTCGATTGCACATTCACAAAATTTCTATTCAACATTAATGTATACCTGAGTCAAACTCGGCAATCACATTCTCTAAAGAAGTAGATAAGGCCATCAGGACACTCAGAAACAGCCCTTGTGTCTTCCAGACAAAATTGTATGTGCTATTATAAGCAAAGTCACTGAGAGTTTCAGAAAAAAAGTTAAGGGTTCTGGTGTCAAGTCCTTTAATTTCATTTTAGAGTCTGTCAGCGGAATTAGATTTCACTACACTTGTAATGAATTTCTGGCAGTTTTCACTTTGTTACTTGAATTGCACACAGCTGAATTGTGCCCATCCCTGGTTACTGCATAGAATTCTTTGTAATCTGGTTGCCTGTTCCTCAACTCCTTGTTTGGCCAAAATTTAAATATGTGTGCTTTTTCTTTCACAAATCCTTAAATCTATATTCTAAAAAAACTTCGCTTCGTTTACGATTCTTGGTGAAATAAATTATCAGTCCTTCCATGATAAACATTAAAAAAATTCAATGAGTTTTAATGCCGTCAAAATATGTGATTTAAATGTCGTATAGGAATCAAGCATTCCATTCTAAAATAATAAGGCTGACTTAATTTCTTAATTTTTAGGGTCGGCTAATTAGAATCGGAGAAGGATGCTGCAATGAGGTACTGAAACTGCTGTCCAACGTAAACTTGTGTCCAACCAGAGCGAAAATCGTACTCAGGACCCATTGATTGGCATCCTAGTGTACTACCAACTTAGCTAACCCTCCTCCCTGGTAATTGCTAAATGTAGCTTATTTATGTTTGCTTTATACTACATGTATTGCATAGTATTCACTCACCAAAGTCGCCAAGCATCCACACTAAACATAATCCTCTGACCTGTTAGATTATCAGTCTGACCCCATCACCTTTGCTCCAGCCTGTCAGGCCAATTTGTCTGGGTCTGTAGAGTTCTCAATTCTTCATTCAGCTGTCCTTGGAAGTCTGTCCCCAACTAGTGTAAGGAAACACAAAAGAGCCAAGCCTTTTCACTTCTTTCTTGGAATTGATGGTATTTGGAAACTTGTTATGCCCAATGCAGTTGGCAATGCACACTAGTTGGAATGTCTGTAAAACAACATTTAAAGGCAGGACATCAGCAAAATTTACCATGTGTCAAATAGCAGCATCAGCTAAGTACTGAAAAATCATCGTGATTTTGAGCACTTCCTATCAACACCAAAGATTATACTGCGAAATCATATAAAGCCCAAATCATCATCCAATCTAGCCATCATGGGCTAATCGCAGCTATTTAAACGGCTTAAGGTTAGTTTAGGTATTACAAAAAGCTGCAATTTAATCCAGGGAAAGGGAACGATCTAAAATCTTGGGTACTAAGTGAGTGGTCCCCTGTCAATCGAGTGAGCCTGTCTTAGAACTGAGTTGTAAATTCTCATTTTACACGCCACTAGACAGCTTGGCTGAGTAAATCCTTCATTCATGTTGTAAATGTTCAATGTACCTACAAAGGTTTCTTTGGGAACATTTAGTAATATAGACAGATCTGCATGATGACTCTGATCAAATTTACAAATACTATTTTAAATTTTTGATCAATTTCAGTGCATCTGTCCTTCTAGTAAAATTCATTCTTAGTTCAGTCAAACCTAGCCTGAAAGTAACAAAAACAAGTTTCATTGCCTTGGTCCTGCTCTTGCGCCTGAGTTCCATGTCTTCCTCCAGTCTTAATCAGCTTATCAAGTGAACACATACAGGACGTAAAGCCCCTACTTTCCATTAACCATCCGTTGCTTTGGTACTTCTATAACAATTTATAAGGTTTCCTTACAAAATAACAAATACATGGTCGTATCTGTTTGAGTGAATGGTGTCTATGAGGCAAGTTGACAATCAGAACATGAAATTGATACGCAGATAGGGTCTTCTGTCAACAGACGATCTGTGTCAATAATGTCTACCTAAATCCTGTTATGTTCCATCTACTCTTGCACAGACAGCCTTGCATTTCCATTAGGAAGATTGGGATAACTAATTATTATGTTTCCATTAGTCCATTACTCCCTGTGCTATTATAAGCTTACATGTAGTCACTGAGAGTTCCAGAAGAAAACAATTTATATTATGAGTGTCAATAAAGCTTGAAGCAACTAAGGTTATTTAGTCTTATTCAACAAAAGGGTTCTGGTGTCAAGTCCTTTAATCATTTTAGAGTCTGTCGGTGGAATTAGATTTCACTTCACTTGTAATGAAGTTTAGAGTTTCTGGCAGTTTTCACTTTGTTACTTGAATTGCACACAGCTGAATTGTGCCCATCCCTGGTTACTGCATAGAATTCTATGTAATCTGGTTGCCTGTGCCTGAACTCCTTGTTTGGCCAAAATTTAAATATGTGTGCTTTTGCTTTCACAAATCTATATTCTAAGCAAAACTTAGCTTCATTTACGATTCTTATAAAATGAATTATTAATTCTTCCCTAAATGATATTAACTATGTTTAATGAGTTTTAATGGTGTCAAAAACCTGTGATTTGTTTACAAATCAGGAATTTCATTCTGGAGCAATAGAGCTTAATCCCTTAATTTTAGGGTTGGCTAATAGAAGAAGGATACAGCAATGAGGCATGGAAACTGCTGTCCAATGAGAGTGAGAATCCTACCCAGGCCCCATTGATTGTACACTCCTGCTCATAATTATAGAATATTCTTTAGGATAAAAAGTGTCAAAAGAAAGTAAATTTCAGAGTGTGAATGTAGGCAAGGTCCAAAGGTCAATTCATCCTCTCTAATCACTCTTTGGAAGCCTCAACTACATTTGTCGCAAGAATTTTAAATTTTTGATTGAATGTGCCTCACCTTAAAAAAAAACCCTGAATTTCCACATTTCTTGCGGCTGCAATGCTACTGTAACTTTTCCTGAGGTTAACACTGCAGCGTGCATTTTAAGCGACAGCATGTTCTCCCCTTTAGCGGTCACTGGAAGTAGTTAAGTTTGAATCAGACAATCATATACTCCAGCAGACACTGCCAAAGTTGTCAATTTCAATGGAGAATGTTGAAGTATTCCATATTTATGAGCAACAGTGTACTTAATGTACTACCAACTGAGCTAACCCTCCTCCCCTGTTATTTACTAAATGTAGCTTATTTATGTTTGCTTTCATACTACATGTATTGCATAGTATTCACTCACCAAAGTCGCCATGCATCCACACTAAACATAATCCTCTGACCTGTTAGATTATCAGTCTAACCCTGTCACCTTTGCCCAAACCTGTCAGGCCAATTTTTCAGCGTCTGTAGAGTTCTCAATTCTTTTTTCAGCTGTCCTTGGATATCTGTCCCCATCTAGTTTTGGGCTTCACAAAAGAGCCAGCCTTTTCACTTCTTTCTTGGAATTGTTGGCTCATCTGAAAATCTGTTATGCCCTGCGCAGTTGGCAGTGCTCTCTAGTTGGCATCACATGTCAGTATAGAACAACATTTAAGGGTAGAAGATCAGCAATTTATCATGCAACAAATAACCACATAAGCTACAAAAATTTCTTGGGGACATTGAGCACTTCAAATCAATACAAAATTGCATATATATTCCAAAAAGCCACAACATGATTATTGGGAAATGTTATCAACTTATCATCAGACCCTATGTGCATATTCCAATTGCAAGAATTAGTGAGGAGCCTCACCACATCAATTTTAATAAAATTATTTTAGCTCAACGGAAAAAGCAACCAAGCATAGATTTACCAAAATGCACAATTTTCTTTAATGAGGTTTTGTGGGAAGTTTATGTCCAAACGAAGTTGAACAAACTGTTTTTCTTTCATTTCTTCTGAGATGTACTGTTATCTTGGGTGCAATAATTCTATTGAAAGCATTCCACCAAAGACATGTTAATTGTCAAAACATAATGTCATGGAGCACAACCAATACTGACAATGAAATGTTGTATTTCCCTTTATTTACATGTTCTTTTAAAACTTATCACCAAGTAATGTCTTTAAAATGGCAGATCTTATAGCTTTAAAAAAGTTTAATTTATTTCATTAGAGAGAAGCAATCCCTGCTTTGTAAATTTGAAAAGTTTCACCATTAGTTGTTATGATTTAATTGAAAGAGGCAATTGAACATAGATTTATCACAATGCTTGAATTTCTTTTATGGCAATTGGTGGGAGGTTTATGTTCAGACAAACCTTGTTATTTTTGGTGTTTCCTTTTCTCATTGTATTAAACCATCTTCTTGTGTGCAATAACCAGGGTATAAAATAAAAACTGCGCATATTTTCTCGTGTGAACTTAGGGTGACCAATCTGCGTTCTCAAGTGCAAGCGTTCATACATGGCTCAATTGAAAATGAAATTTTATCATCCAAAATTTTAGAATGAATTATCAGTAGGGGAGAGCGGGGCACAGTGAGACGGCAGGCAAAGTGAGACAAAGCCCGTAGCGTCTAACTGGTACTGTTAACAGATCAACCCTCTTTTGTATAGTACAAAAAGTAAGTAAGTGAGAGGCTATTCTATATCCTGAATTCCTACACAGCATATCGAGAGTGGAATTTCAATATTTTGGTTTTTAGCCAATAAAAGTAAATAATTTTGCTAAACTATTTTTGGTTATAATTCCCAAGAAAAATTATATAATGTAAATCAATTGCAAGGGATTCAAACCTTCATTATTTGTCTTAGTTTAGTGAGATGATGAGATCCAAAATGCAGGCATCGTGTCCACAGGATTCAAAATTTTATAAAGAGAGCTGCGTGCGGCACAGCGAGACAGTTTGAGGCGGGGCACAGTGAGACATCACACAATACACTCTAAACGACCTGAATGTAATGCATAGCTCACAATTCACTATTAAAAGCAAAATGTCTGAAATAAACTACTGATTTAAGTGGGTCGTACCCAAAGGGAAGCATCAGAGAAGAATTTTGATTAGTGTGTAACAGGTGCGGCAGGTTAAATAAGTCGTGCATGTGTCCTGTGCGATGAAGTTTCAAAACATGCCCAAAAAAATAACCTAAAAAATCACCTTACCAGCTGCCGTTATAAGAGTACCGTAATATGGGGTTAATAGGGACAGTTTTGGCTTTTCCTGCCATATCATGGGCATGAAACCTCCAAAAAATCTCAGTATAGTCTAGAATTATGAACGGACTGTAGATTTAACAATCCCTGACAGCATTAACTGATACCTATATTTTTCAATGATTAAGGCTGAGAAAACCACTGTCCCTATTCACCCCTCACTTTGGGGTGAATCGGGACAAGGACTAATCTAAATAACTAGTACTCCCTAGCCTGTGCACTTTATTTATACCTATGAATAAACATTAGAAAACATGTGTAACATCCCAAAAAGTCACTCTCAGTAAAATTTTAAGTCTATTATGAGTTTAAACAAAATGTAATAAATCACTATAAACTGGCATAAATGTATATATCTGCTAATTTTGCAGATGAAGAATAATCTTGGACTAAATCCACAACAAATGATGCCAATTTCAACAATATAAGCCCAAAATTCACGTAAATAGGATGGATTGAAAATTAGTAAGGCTTTTTAGGTCATCGCTGTTATTCTGCTGTTCTCTTGGATTCGAACCCATGACTGAACAGACAAAATCTCTCATCTCAGCAACTCTTTTGGTCTACAAAAACTGTTTAAATTGATTTGGACTGTAAACTCTTGATTTTTCTGCATTTATTTGATGTTTTATCACATAACTTTTTAATCAGGACCCAAAAGTACATATTTATCACAATTTGGCATAGTTTGACCTTCCTACAGCATTTCTAAAAGATTAAAATGACTTTGCAGCATGGCAGTACCCTGTCCAACATTATTTTTATAACATGTCATCACTAATTGCATTTCTTGAGTTAATACCGGCTCTCGGAAGTTACACTACAATAACTCTGAAACGGACAGTGATTTACTGCCTTTGTCATACAGTCAGCGCTAATGTACCGGTACCTAAGATTTTCTACGTAATTGGCAACAACTATATTCTTGAAGTTTTGTGAGAATTGTGTGTGTGTAGCTTTTATAGTTTTAGTGGTATAAGCAAAGTTTGACCAATTTGTGAAAAAGTAAATTGAGCAGGGCAATGTTTAAGGTGCTGCAGTTCCTTAATACCTGCAGGTAGTGTCGTGAAAATCAGTCTGAATCTTTATTGGAATATGTTCTTAAAACGTACAAAACATTAAATCCCTGCAATAAGTATAAGTTCCCTGTCAGCATGCCTCGGCGGTCCAACGTCGGCCCAGCGTCAGTCCGATGTCAGTAGCATCGAACCAGCTTCGGGCCGACGTTGGACCGCCGAGGCACGCTGATAGGGTTGTTGCTTTTGAAAGATTAAAATGCTTTCCAGACGTGTCCCGATTCACCCCAGTGTTCCTATTCACCCCATATTAAGGTACGGTAGTTTCTGTAGCAACAGTTGATTGGACAATTCAAAAGGTCCTGAGGATTGGCGGTTATGACAGCAGATGCCCTGTCTCCATGGGCGTAATTTGGTGGGGGACGGGGGGGACATGTCCCCCCCACATTTTGGACCCCGGGGGACATAATATAAAATGTCCCCCCCACTTTTTTCTGTGAAAACAAAATATGTTGTCACTGTTGTGGTAATAGCCAATGGGCTCAATTTGGTAGGGTGCTGTTCTAAGAGACGTCAAGACATGTCCCCCACCTTTCTGCTTCGGCAGGTTACCATGCCATACAAAAGTTCGGAATTCAAAAATATAAAAAAGACCGACTGACTTAGTTATTTGAGGATCCGTCGGCCAATTCCGACCGCGTGACGGCCGTGTCCCCCCCACATTTTCCGCGAAAATTACGCCCCTGCCTGTCTCACTGTGCCCCACCTACTGTCTCACTGGGGCCCGCATACGGGGCACAGTGAGACACTTAACGAGCATGGACGTAACTCATAATTTCTCCAAACCTGTAAAAGGTGGGAACCTGAAACTACCGGACAATATACCCAACGTCATTATCTATAATGTGGACCTGGTCCCATTTAACTCGATACTGCCAACATTTTGGAACACTTGAAAATAAAAAAAGTGTCTCACTGTGCCCCGCTCTCCCCTACATGTGTCTTAATAGCTTGTTGATGCGCTTTCGCATGTCTTAGTTTTTTAATTGTGTCTGATTGAGCTCTACTATTTACATTTCTATACTTCTGCAGCGGATACAGCAACAAACAGTTTTTCTTCTTTAGCTATACAATGCCAGTCCAAAATTGAACATGACAGGACTTTAGTTGAATAATTTGTACAGAAGTCTAGTAATCACCATTTGTTCCAGCAAAAATTTAGGAAATGCATTTATTTATGAAACCGTTTGGAAGCTAAGAGAAAATAAGAAACATTTTCCTACTCGACTGATTTAGAATCTAATGATCGACAAACCAGTGACTCAGGACTGTCTCTGAGTTATAAAGCAGTACAAATTGCCCAAACTATCGTCAGGCAGGCAAAATTATTACATTTGTTGATCATATATTGTGAGGATTGTGCAGTCCAACATAATTTAGCATAAAAGGGTGAATTTGATTACTGCACAAATTCAGAGTGATCACTGCACATTTCAGATTGATCACTGCACATTTTGGGATTGTTGCAGGCTTATTTTATACCCTGACAATAACCCTATCTGCCTTAAAAAAACATGTAAATTGCTATTTATTATGCTTCATTCCATAGAAGTTGTTCTTCAGCATACCATCACCAAGTAATATATAAGAGGAGAGATTAAGCCCAATTGTTGGTTGCGCTCGAGAGATAGGTCTAGGGTTTGATTAAAGCTCTCTGACCAGGTCGTCTATACTAATGTTGGACTGAATTTTCCTCCACCCTTCATCCCATAGCTGTGTTCATCACTATAGTTTGTGTTGGTGTTTATAATAACATTTGCAATTCTACGAGGTGTTGCCATCTAAAATAGCTCAAAAAAAAACCCAGAAATCATCTACATCAGCTTACTCAGTAAAAGGTGCCTGTCCAAGGTGAGCGGACAATCTGATTTTGCACTTCATATGCAAATAGGGTCTTCTGTCAACAGACAATTTGTGTCACTTACTTCCGCCTGAATCCACTTATGTTCTATCTTCTGGCAACTTTGCATTTCCATTAGGAAGATTGAAATCTGTATCCACAGTCCCTTTGCAATTATTATGTTCATATTTACAGTGATATATGACTACTTAAGTCTGATTTACCTTAAGACAAAAGACCCCATAAAATGCTGTATCATGCATAGCAACAGAAGTACTGTGTCATGCGTTTGTATGATTAAGCTGAAAACATAGGACTTCAATTTTACGAGTAAGAAGAAACCGATGTATTCTGCAGTTTTAAAAAATCCATGTTGGTTTTTTGCATTGAAATTTGGTTTTTCAAAAACCATTTAGAATCTAAAAAACCAATTTTGTCTGAAATTTTTTAGAGTATATAGGCGACAAGCTAATCTGTTTGTCATGATTCATTACCGAAATTAAATTAGCTGAAGGAAATTAATTTAATTTTTCTCCTTCTTGTGTGACACTCATGGATATGTTTGGCTTACTTAATTGTGTTCATCCTGCATGCTATTCATGTCTTGTACACTCTGCATTCCCTAGCATGTATTTTGTGTTGCCTGCTCTCCATAGAAAAGGATTATGTTTCAAAAGGATAGTGGTATTGATATAAATGATTAACAATTTTTGTTTTGATTATTTTTTTTTTTTTTGCTATTGTGGATGGCCAAATCAACATGAGGTGAACTAACAAATATAACTCATAATTTAGAACTACAATTCAGACGAAACTGCACTATAAAAAATTTCGGAATAAAACTGTTTTTTTTTTTAATCCAAATTGGTTTTTGGAAAAATCCATATTGGTTTTTGCACGGAAAAATTGGTCTTTCAAAAAAGACATTTTCCCTGTAAAAAGCCAGTTTTGTCCCGACATTTTTCAGAGTGTGGATGTGCAGTACAAGAAGACTTCTAAAGGATCTCTCCTTGCAGAAACCAGACAAAAGTCTAAGCAATTGGAAGAAAAGTACTAATGAGGTGAGATTCTTTTATGGTCTTGATGTTTTCTTTTTTAGGAGTGACAACTCAACAGACCAGATCAAATTAGTCTGACACTGACAGCTTGAAGCAGATGCAACTGATGAAGCTCTAACTAGTACTGGCCTAGTACAATAAAGGTTGAATAGTGAATGCTAATACATCAGTATCAGCACTGTCAATTTGAATTTTTCACCAAGAAGTCCAAGCTTTATTTGAGCAGGTTGTAAAAGTCAACCACCTCCCAGCCAATTAAATGTAGATAAATATCAGGGTAATGATAGAATCAAGGATGAGTATTACTCGTCATAGATTAGGATAATTATATGTATTGAAGTTATTGATATTATATATTGGAAATATATGTGACTGGGCAAACTGAGCTGGGAACTTTGTAAGATGTACTTTAAATCTAGATGTAACTTAAAGTGTTGGGAGCTCTAATTGTCTGGTTAAGTTGAGAGCAGCATAAAATCCCTGTAAACACATTAAAGTGAGCTCAAATAGAATAAGTTAAAATCTACTAGAATATATGTTACTATTACTGAAGCATGTGCAGTCAGCTAACAACTTTAAGGACCCTTTGTTTAGGTAAGCCCACCTGTGTATACTATGCTGGGGCAATCAAAGGGCCCTCAAATGTAATCCTCTCTTTGTCTAACGTAACTTTAGCACCTTGTGTAAATTGAAGGCTAAAAAATACCCACAGAACAAAACCTTGTACCAGCATTGGCATGTATCACCTCTATTGTAATTGCCCAGATTGAGGAAATTGGCAACCTTAAATTGCAGACTTAATGGAAACAAAGCAATAGGAAGTAATGCACCTTTAGAGCACAGATTGTGAACCCAGTCAGTCACTGCCATATAACGATAACGATAACGATAACGATATACTTTATTTAATCCATACGGAAACTCTTGTGGTACAGGCAAGCTCATCACATTAAAACAATTATATGTGCGTAATAGTAAATAATTAAAGATTACAAAATATTTACATCAATTAACTTTATGTACATGCTTTGATGACCTATAGTTGTAGTATCTAATACTTGACGGAACAAAACTGTTTCCGTATCGGCTTGTTCTCTGTTTAGGTATTGATAGTCTTTTACCAGAGCGTAGCAGTTGATAACAATTATACAATGGCTGTTCTTTATCTTTCATGATCTTAGTTGACATTTGATATAATTTATTATTGTATATGGTTGATAAATATTGATTGTCCAAGCCGAGTTTCTTAGCGATCTTAATAATCTTACTCAATTTCTTGTGATCTTTTTTACTTGATATACCAAACCATGCTATAATACAAAAGGACATGACTGATTCTATGATGGAACGATAGAAAAGGCTAAGAATAACAGAGTCCACCTTCAGGTTAGCTAGACGCCTCAGATAACATACTCAGATGTTGAACATTCTCTGTAAAAGTCAACTTATTATCGATGTAAACACCAAGATATTTGTAGCTGTTAACTATCTGTACATTTTCATTCTTAATACTCAGGGCGTCATGAGCAATACAATTTAATTGTATGCATGATGTCATAGAGTCTGAGGATCAGCCTCTCTCTAATTGGTTGAAGGATTGTCTAGGAAAATGTATTGGATGTGTTGATTGGGCCAGGCCAAGAGGGTGCCCTGGTTGATTGATTTGGTTTTTGATACATGTTTTTGTTTGGAATAAACTCTCCAGTTTTAGCTTGTATGTCGAAATGGCAACTTGGGCCCCTGAGGACCTGACACCTGATGACCCCGACGTGATTGTGTATTGCAACACGGAGTCAATGGAAATGATCAGCTAAGCTAATGTTATATCTATAACAAGGACAAGGCAGCAACCCAACAATCTAACACATCTGAAAACACCATCAACATGCCTGGAGACGACCAACTTGGACAGGGAGGGGAACAACTGGGAGCGGGGCAAGTACCGGTGGCTGGAGCCATGGAGCCGCCCGGGGCAGTAGGACCAAAACAACCTGCTCCTGTACTCTTGGAAGATTTCCAAGCCTATTTAACGAATGAGAGAGCATGGAGAGATGCAGACAAAAACCTGACCATAACCCACCATAAGGAGAGGCTGGCGACGGAGAAAGCATTTTTGAAATGGCAGCAAGAGCAGGCAGACAGGCAAGTGGCGATTGGACTGGCAGACAACATCACCAAATGCGAGGGCACATCATCACATGGAGTGAGGGACTGGATGAAAGCAGTGGACATGACGAAGCCCTATACTGCTCGGACCATGTTGATTGCTGGGTTGACTACCTTGGGCGCCTTGAAGGAAGAATTAGAACACTTTTTGGATTGCCAGCCAGACAGAGACAGAGTAACCTGGGCCACCCTCAAGAAACACTTGTCACAAGCGTTTTTACTCCCGGAGGAGGACGACAGACTAAAGCTCGAGATGGAGAGTATCAAGCAGACAGCCTATGAGACAACAGCCAGTTATGGCAGAAGGTTTAGGAAAGCCGCAGACCTCGCTTACCCAGTATTTTTGGATGCCTTGAGAGCCGACACGGAGGAGAAAATGATTGTGGTCCAGCACTTTGTGCGTGGACTGAAAGATGTGAAGTGAAAAGGAAGCTCATCAAGCACGGCTTGCCAGCCACGTTGATGGAAGCTTTAACATCAGTGGCGAAATTGGAAGCTGGCAGCACCAGGATGGAGCTCTCCCAGGAGAGGGGACTTTTGGATGGGCCACAGGGGCGTATAGAAGAACCCATGGAGGTTGGAGCAGTGGGCGGACCACCCCCCCCCCTCCTAGCGCCGAGCACAAGGAGATATGCAACATGAAGCGACAGATGGAGGGCCTCACAACGCAGTTTACCAAGATGGCCTCTCTCTTTGAAGGCATCCAAGGGAAACTCGACAGACAGGACAGGGCCACGGAGGGCCCCAGGGCAAGACCCCAACAGCGAGAGCATCAGTTTACTGAAGAGGGCATCCTGATCTGCAATTTTTGCAAAGGCGAAGGCCACATCTCAGGTCACTGCTGAGCGCGCATCGATCAGAGGAAGCAACTCAACCGTTTGGCAGCCAACAAGCAGGGGGGGGGGGGGGCGCTAGGTGCCTTAGCGATTGACGAACTGGTATTTTTATTAGTTGCTGATTATTATATTCATAGCTTAGTAGATAGTGGGGCCAGTCGTACAATCCTGAGGCGCAATGAATTTGAACTTATATGTAGCAGTTTGGGTAGAAAGCCCCTATTGAAGAAGACAGTAGAACTAGCGGGAGTAACAGGGCACGAGATTAAGGTATGGGGGGCCACCCAGCTCAAGTTTAACCAATTGGGGGTGATAGATGTGATAGTGGTAGAGGAAATTGGGCATGCCATGATTTTAGGCAGGGATGCAATGAGGGCCCATAAGGCCAAGATTGATTATGACAGCGGCACGTTAAATTGGGGTGGGTTGGAGCTGCCATTGTTGCCGGTTAGAGACAGCCTATCTTGGATAGAGTCATTTGGGGAGCGCCCCCCCCCCCCCAAGATCTGTAACTCAGAGGTGCAGAAGTGCGTGAAGCAATATGAGCATCTGTTTGCTGCAAAGGGTGAGGCGCTAGGCTGCCACCCTGATATTGAGATCAGAATAGAGACTGAAGGCAGGCCTGTGAAGAGACGTCCTTATCGTTTGCCTCTGGTCAAGCGAGCGGCACTTGACAGAAAGTCAGATGAACTCATTGAGGAGGGGGTGATAGTGCCCTCATCATCGCCCTGGGCGTCGCCAGTAGTGTTAGTACCCAAGAAAAATGACACGGAGCCAAGATTTTGCATTGATTTTACTGGCCTTAACAATGTAACCAAGAAAGACGCATACCCAATACCACTTATTAGGGACATTTTTGACCAATTGCAGGGGGTAACCATTTTGTCTACTCTTGATCTAAAATCTGGATATCATCAACTGCCAATGCACCCAGATGACCAAGAGAAAACAGCCTTTGTCTGCCATCGAGGCCTGTTTGAATGGACAAGGATGCCCATGGGCCTGGCCTGCGCGACTCAAAAATTCCAGAGAGCAATGGAGGTTATTTTGAAAGGATTGATCGGCACAATTTGCATGTTGTATGTAGACGATGTGGTCTGTTACTCACGAACAGAACAAGAGCATGTTAAACACCTGAAAATGATTTTTGACAGGCTGGAGCAATATAATCTCAGACTCAATCCTAGTAAGTGCGTATTTGGGTATAAAGAAGTTAAGCTCTTGGGCTATTTGGTCAGCGAGCGGGGCTTGGCGGCTGACCCAGACAAAGTGGCAGCCATTGCTCGCATGGATGCCCCCACAAATGTCAAAGAGATTAAAAGCTATTTGGGAATGAGTGGATATTATCGCCAGTGCATAAAAAACTATGCCAAGATCGCGGAGCCCTTGGTCAGATTGACCAAGAAGAACGAGCGATTTGTATGGTGGGAGGAGCAACAAGTGGCATTTGACAAATTGAAGGCCGAACTGTGTAGTGAAAATGTAATGGCCCACCCCCAGACGGACAAACCTTATATATTGTATACTGACGCTTGCGAATATGCTCTGGGCACGGTGTTATGTCAGAAGGACGACGCAGGGATCAAACGCCCCATTGTTTATCTCTCTAAACAGTTGTCTGCAACTCAACGTAGGTGGGCCACCATCGAAAAGAAGGCCTTTGCCTTGGTATATTCCTTGCGCTCTCTCAGAGCCTACTCACTTGGTATTGATTTTGTGGCAAAAACCGATCATAAACCTTTGACTTGTTTATTTACTAAAGACATGAATAACACCAAAATCCAGAGGTGGGCAGTTTTATTGGCGGAATATAGCTGTAAGGTTGAATATCACCAAGGCAAACTAAACTTGAGGGCGAACATGCTATCAAGGATAAAACAGAAAGAAGCGTATGGCATGGATATGAAGCAGGTAGCAGAGCAACAAAGGCACATGGCAGAATGGCTAGAACCCCATGATGAAGACAGTGACTATGAATTAATCAATTGCATGTTGTATAGCACGAGGCGCCCGTATAGATACGCCCCTGACCACCCGAGGCTCGTATTACCCAAAGCACAGAGAGAGAAAGTAATTAAGCAGGCGCACGAAGAGACAGGCCACATGTCAGTGATAAAAACCATGAGGCGTATCCAGGAAGCATTTGCTTGGCAAGGCATGAAGAAAGACGTTAAAAGCTGGATCAACAAATGTCAACAGTGCATCGTCTTTAACAAACAAATGCCACATGCAAAGATGGGCGAAATGCCGAATGTGAAGTCGCCGATGCAGCTCTTAGCAACCGACTTAATTGGACCATTGGTAGAGTCGCCCGAGGGGAACAATTATATATTGACCGTAATTGACCACTGCACAGGGTATGCAGAGGCGTACCCTATTGCCTCGAAATCAAGCAAATGTGTGTGGGAGAAGTTGGCCCTGGAATACTTTGCAAAACATGGTTTTCCTGATGAATTGCTCACGGACCTCGGGGCCGAATTTAACAGTGCAGCCCTCACCAGCTATCTGGCAGGAGTTGGGGTAAAACATAAGCGAACGACGCCCTATAATCCCCAAACGAATGGGAAGTGTGAACGGTTTAATGGGACTCTGAAAAGGATCTTGAACAAATTGGTAAACAACCAGAGAAGCACATGGCAACAGCATCTTAATCTGTCTCTGATAGCTTATAACACGTCTGTGAATGACGCAACTGGTCACACCCCCTATTTTTTGCATTTCGGACGTCGTGCTCGCTTGCCTCTCTCAAGATTCCTGCACCAGCACCACTCTTGGACCCCCGCCTAGAAGACCTGGCAGAAGCACTGAGAACTGCGGCGCATGTGACACAAGCGGCCAGGCATCATAACAGAGTGAGACTGAACAAGAAATCAAACAATGACTAGTTGGCTCCTGGAGACACAGTCTGTGTGAAATCTTTTGAACCCCTCTCAATGACATCATCATGGGACACACAATGGACAGTGACTCGTGTGCGTGGCAAAGTGGTTTGGCTGACACACCAACAGACTGGAAAAGCGAAAGTGTTGAACGCCAACAAGGTAAAGCTGGTGGATCCGACCCTGGCGTGGGATCACATCAACCCTAGACCCATCAGGAACTCTCACAGACCAGCCAGGGCCCCGAATCCACCCCTGCCAGCCCAGCGGCTAGCACCACTGCAGCGTGACGGTGGGCGTCAGCCAGCCGTGAAAAGGCCACAGAACCAGGAATCCCAGGATGCACCAGTGCACAGGGCAAACACCAAGCACCCCAGGACCAGCCTAAACCCACACTCGTGCCCGAACCTCAGTCAGAGAACGACAGCAGCCAGCCGTGCACCTCTCAACACCAAAGCAGCAGCAGCCAAGCAAGACAACTCTAAACGACTGCATAGAACAGCTCAACGCAGGGCACAACAACCGCCCAGGCCACATGAGCCAGTGAAACGAGCGAGAGTCTTATTGACAAGAGGCTGCAAGAGAGGCAGAGACGACCCGGAGGTCCCCTCGGCAGACGAGCAGAAACGAGCCAGACTGGAAGCCATTTTATTGGTCAGCAAATTTACCAGGAATCGAACAGTGATCAAGGCTTGATCATGACTGGACTTTGGGTATTTATAGTTTTTTGGCTATGGACTATTGTAGAAGGACAGACCCAGCATGGAGCCGTGGAGATAACACCTCTGCCTGATGGGCTAGCCGTAAAGGGGGGCGAGCCTCTCAGACAAATCGTGGCCACTTGGGATATTTTTGTGACTCTGGACCCTCCCTCATACCCCACAGACTTGGCTGCTCAAGTGCGCTCTTTAGGGAAAACTTTTGCTGACATTGAATCTTTGGAAGAGCCCAAGCTTGATCTATCACCCCATCGCTTAAGGAAGGATCGACTGGCCAGCCTGTTGGGCCTGACCCCAGCAGATCACCCTAACAGGGAGAAGAGGGGATTGATAGATCTGGGAGGCAAAATTTTGAGCGGACTCCTTGGTGTTGTAACTGATGACCAGCTGATGAGATTTAAAGCCGCCTTGACAGAAGTGGTGGATCAACAGGACGATATAGCCAACGCACATGGCCACCTAGCGTCGATCGTAAATCAGACACGAGCCTATCTTAGAGTTTTGACAGTAGAACAACACGAACTTGACCGACACGTGGTGAACCTCAACAAAGTGATCGGCCAGGTCTCGCAAATCGTGAAACTGCATGACAGACGGATCAGATCAGTGGAGTTGCTATCACACCTGGACAGATATCTGGACGTATTGGACATGACAGCCGACCGCTATGAGAAACAGCAGACACTCTTTAAGTCACAGAGGGCTGAGCTGGAGATGGGACGCTTGACCAGAGACCTGCTCTCAGAAGACCAACTGGGCGAGATATTGATGGAGGCGTCAACCAAACATCAAGTGAGTGGCAAGGTAGAGTGGCACTATTGTTACTTAACTGTAATACCATTAAGAATAGACTCAGACAACTTAGTGTATAAAATTGAAATCCCTCTTGTAGATGATAGGCCGTATATATTGTATAAAATCGTATCTCAATATGTACCAATTAATGACACAGCTTTTGGTGTGAAATTGCTCTTGGGGGACTCATATGCCATTGACACGACCACAGGCAACATCCACACCCCAAATATTTGCATAGGTCATGACCCGGCAGCATGTGAACCATCAGCGGAAATGACGGGGTCAACAATGACCTGTGAAAGGGGTATCTTGACAAACAGGCCCCACATGGTGAAATCGTGCCGAGTAAAAGTGGTCAACTTAAAACACACGCCACTCATCAAATCGAGTGGAGTGAATGAATATGTGTTAGCAACTCAGGCTGACACATTAGCAATCAGATGTCCTGGGGTGAGTGCAAAACATAATAGTCTGCCCAGGGGCACATTTAACATTACCTGTCGAGAGGGCTGCAGAGTGAGTGGACAGGGCTGCAGAGTGAGTGGACAGGGCTTGTATCGATTGAAGTTATCTGACAAGGCATTGTGTGATGCCATCACTGTGGGTCGGTAAGGCATTTAACTTTACTAGTGAGTTGAGTGGAGCAACACTGCATATTGCATTGCCAGAATTGAGGGATCGAACACCACTGCCTGCCTTGGAAACTGACGTTGCACTCCTTTTGTCACCCAAACGTAGAACAAACAACTTTAAAGGCAATGCCTGGGGAAACATTTTAAGCATAATTAATATTATACTTATATTGACTATTGTAGTGGGACTGTCAGGGCTTTGCCTCAAGTTTAAATTGGCTAAGTGGAGGAAACAAGTGTTGAGTCAAAAGAGCCTTGAACCAACAACTGAAGCTTTACCCTTAAATGACAGCACACCATTTGATAAGTCATATGGTAATGACCCCGAGCCTGCGACTGTGAGGCGAATTTGGCCAAAACTGCCCACCTTTAGCAGCTCGACTGAATCAACAGGTGCGCCTAATGATAATGACAAACTGTAAGCTGTAGCATGACTGTCAGTAACTAGTGGGCGTTTAGAATTGTTTGTAGGACTTTATTTTTTGATGATTATATTGCTAATTAAATATAAAGCTAATTGTCACTTTACCTCGCCTTGCCACTCACCACCAGTATTGAAGGAGCCTTTGTCAGTATTGATGCAACAATTGTCTATTTGATTGTATTAAGGGGATTACCCCTTTTTGTCTACTAATTGCCTTTTATATTGTTTTAGCAAGATTGTCTAGCAAACAGGGAGATCAACCATCACCAACAGCTGCTGTCTGGGAGCAAACGTTTAATTGATGTGTTTAGTTATCACCCTGCAATCATTGTTATAATTTTTGACATGTGTAGCCAATATCAGTATTTGATCTTTTAGATATGGGGGTTATTTTAAGAAGGGAAAAAACAAGTTGTCGGGGGACTGGGATCAAAGGGAAAAAGGCATTTATTATTATATAATGAATAAATTGTATTGTAAAGATGTATTTTAAATAGTGCTGGCTAATGGCAATGTCGTCTCTTTGTGGGGAATTTGTAGCATGTAGTCGGTTAATATAAACATGCAGCCATTAGTCCTTGGGAGAGCATAACATGTAATGATAGTTATTGTTTCTTAAATGGAGATAGTATCTTAAGCTTTTGACACTTATAAGCAATAATGGATAAATGCTGGGCACCTAGTTTGATTTTTGCCGAAATGGTTTTGTTTTATAGGTTGCCAGCGTGGACAGGAGTTTGAGATAGCTCACGAGTTGACAAGTTGGGAGATTCGTAGCAAATGTGTATAACTGTGTAAACTCAAAATGGTCATGTAAGGATAAAGTCATTAAGCGCCAAGTTGCAGGTTATTGAAATAATTTTGCTAACTGTATCTACTTAATTTGTTTAACTTTACCTTAATGACAACAACAAGTGATGATCATTAGTGATGTATAATATAACTATGTTATTAATTTATCAATTATTGTAACTCTAACGATATCATAAGTAACTTAAACAACTGTATCTATTATAAATGCTAAATTAAGATAAGAAAACAATTCTTATAATCTAAATAGAATTGTAATGTAATAAAATTTGGTTGTTTTGAATCTTGGCCACTCACATTTTTACCCAAAACATGGTTTTTAGGGGTGGACCAACAAGTTGCCATCTTATCTTGTCTATATTATTGCTGTGCTCTGTTTATCAGTTATGAACTCTCGATATTGTTGTTGATGTTGTAATTATATCAGTGGATAGTTGAATGTGTAAATTGGACAAATGTCAAATTATGAAGTAAGGGCCCTGCCGGAACTATATGACGCAGGTGGTAGAACTTTTATGATTATGATTTTGATGGATTTTGATGTAACGTGTAGCTGTTTGCTAAGAGTATCAAACAGCTGGGGTAAAGGGTGTGGCAGTGTAAAAGTCAACCACCTCCCAGCCAATTAAATGTAGATAAATATCAGGGTAATGATAGAATCATGGATGAGTATTACTCGTCATAGATTAGGATAATTATATGTATTGAAGTTATTGATATTATATATTGGGAATATATGTGACTGGGCAAACTGAGCTGGGAACTTTGTAAGATGTACTTTAAATCTAGATGTAACTTAAAGTGTTGGGAGCTCTAATTGTCTGGTTAAGTTGAGAGCAGCATAAAATCCCTGTAAACAGATTTAAGTGAGCTCAAATAGAATAAGTTAAAATCTACTGGAATATATGTAACTATTACTGAAGCATGTGCAGTCAGCTAACAACTTTAAGGACCCTTTGTTTAGGTAAGCCCACCTGTGTATACTATGCTGGGGCAATCAAAGGGCCCTCAAATGTAATCCTCTCTTTGTCTAATGTAACTTTAGCACCTTGTGTAAATTGAAGGCTAAAAATGCCCACAGAACAAAACCTTGTACCAGCATTGGCATGTACCACCTCTATTGTAATTGCCCAGATTGAGGAAATTGGCAACCTTAAATTGCAGACTTAATGGAAACAAAGCAATAGGAAGTAATGCTCCTTTAGAGCACAGATTGTGAACCCAGCCAGTCACTGCCATATTTAATTATATGCATGATGTCATAAAGTCTGAGGATCAGCCTCTCTCTAATTGGTTGAAGGATTGTCTAGGAAAATGTATTGGATGTGTTGATTGGGCCAGGCCAAGAGGGTGCCCTGGTTGATTGATTTTGGTTTTTTATATATGTTTTTGTTTGGATTAAACTCTCCAGTTTTAGCTTGTATGTTGAAATGGCAACTTGAATCTATGCTTTTGTATCACTTTTGGAAATATTGGATAAACTGAACGATTGAACATATTGGATATTGAGAGCAGGATAACAGCTCGCTTAGAACTCTATGAATGAAATGAAATGAGACTTTAAGAGCTCAGTGTTACTCATCAAATGGGAGTGTGTGAACTGTGAGGAGATGAGCAGTGAATAAGCCTTAGTGAGTGACCACAACTATATGTGAAGACAGGTCAACCCAGCCTCTTGATTATTTTAATAACATCATTTCGGAAATGGAAGATGGCTTGGGCCCCTGAGGACCTGACAAGGTGTGCTACCTGTTTACAGTTTTGGTACATTTACTTCATGACACCCAGTCTTGATTTTGTTCCCCTTCCAATATAAAAATGTGAAATCATTAACATTCAATTGAAGCAGAAGATAGTCAAGACAAAACCAAAACTAAACATCCAGACCATGGATTTTACCACAAGCAAAAGGAAGCCACACATCACAGACTTAGTCTTATCTATATGTATAACCACCTTCTGTTTCCTGCAGTTTTTATTATGATGTGTCACAACTGATTTTAACATAAGGCTCAGATAAATAATCCTTTTGTATCTGTGTCACCGACTGAGGCTGAGGACATCGTGGTGAAATGGTCACAGACTCGCAGCCTGATTGAGAACCGACAATTTCTAGATTATTGCATCCCAAAATTGATGTGGTCATAGGCAATGACAAGTTGACAACTGAGTTGGCCACACCAATTTCCAGACGGCAGGCAATGTGCCACTCTCTTTATTGTATCCAAGTTCTCTTGTCTAACTTGAATTACATCAATGCCCATGAGAATTCAAGAGTGAGATATATATGATTACTTTACAAACAATAAGACAAGAAAAATGAGATTGGTTTCTGATGTAGTCTTGAGCAGCCAGTCCACGTCTTATGATTTTATGATTCTGTTCATAGATATTGGCTTTTAGTTCATATAGAGAAATTCCTTCGGAATACAGAGAATGAGCTTAACAACAAATTTTTTTTTTTGGAATCCATATCAAGTCAAGTGAAGGCTGAGGTCAATGCATGTGGCATTTAACATGATAAATACTGTCATTGGTTTTTGAGACATCACAAAAAACCTACCTGTGTAATAATTTGGAACCCAGTGTAATTTTATCAACCGGTGTTGCAGAAGATACCTATTTATTAAACTTCTAATTATGACTGCAGTACAAATCTGCAGGTTGAAATGAAGCTTGTGCATAGGAAGTTCTCCAGGCCACCGAGCAAATCTAACAAAAACACCAGAGCGGGGTCACTGCAAATTGCACTCACAAGTTGGCACTATTATTCCAGAGTGCTCTTTGTTTTTCTGAAGCTGCAGCTCAGTTATTGTGTATGATCATGGATGACACTCCCGCTGTTTAATGCATAACAATGGAACTGGTCTGTTGCTTTTTGCTACTTATTTCGTTAGTCATCATACTGATGGGTAAAAACCAGGTATCTAACAGACTTGGCCATCAAGGGACCAATTATCAGCAATTTGGAGGGAGGTTTGAGCTTTCCTTATAGATCTTTGCAGATTGGCGGCCCACCCACTTTCTGAATGAATGTTCAATTTGGACTTATGATGTCACTGACTTAGCATGTTTTTAATGATTTGTTTGTGTCAGTTACAATTTATTATTATTTCCAACATGTCTCACACAATAGCAGCATAGGTGTCAATAAACAAACTATAGACTTGTGTAAGCTATTGAAGAGGAATAGAAGATTAAGAATAACTGTTGTTACCGCCAATATCCACTATAGTGCCCAATAGGCCTATTGGGCATGGATATTAGGCCTTTGGGCAAATATATAGGGTCTTTTGGCAAATTATAGGGTCTTTGGGCAAACTATAGGGCCTTTGGGCATTACAACTCCTTTTGGCATGACTTTCTCAAAGTCATCGCATCCTTCAAAATATCCGCGAGGCCTTTGGGCAAAATATAGGTCTTTTGGGTGCATGCCTAAATCACTCATTATCGCTCACTCCCGACTATAGTGGATATTGGCAAAGATCTTTTACGTTGGATACATGCCCAAGTCACTCGCAATAACTCTTTTATACTATAGTGGATTTTGAATCCACCCTAATATCCACAGTAGAGGGCACTGTAGTTAATAGTTTGTCCAATGAGAATGCCACCAAATATCCTGCCCAATGAGAATCTGGACAAATATCCTTGCCAATGACAGTCATGCCTAATATCCACAGAGCCATGATTGGCCAGCGGATATTAAGCTGCATTCTCATTGGACACACTGAGAATTCAATGAGATTCCAATCTAATATCCAACAGCCAATGACAATTGAGCCTAATATCAAATAGGCTAATAGTCAAATAGGCTCTTTGGTCAAAGTCAAAAGACTAAGCCAAAATCCATGACAGTCTTTTGTGGATAATTGCAGATGTTTGTGAGTGATTATATATGCTTTGGGCCAACACAACTGTCAATGATGTTGCAAAGCACATTTGGAAGTTGAAAAGTAAAAACAGTGGGCCGCTAATCTGCTAATAGCTCTGATGGGAAATTAGTTTCACAGTAGCTCCGACTGTAATTAGTAATTTTGAACATGCAGCAAAGCAAATAATTAATTTCACATAAAAAGGCCAAGATATACATGTTATGCCTAGTTCACACGGAGACGTATCAGAGGGTTCTTGCCGCGGCAATTCTAATTACTTTTCCAGGAAATTAGGAGATGATTCAACTACTTTCAACAATTCAGCGACGATAATTTCGTCTACGGCGCATCTTAAACTTCCTCGCCAAAAATTCCTAGAAGTCACGTAACAGATTGGTGAAGCAAGAACTTGCTTCACCAAAGATTCAACCTGTTGAATCTTAACGAAGCAAGAAGTCACGATGCAAAAGACCCGAAAGACCCCCAAAGTGCTTGGGCGAAGGTACAGACAGCTTGGGCGAAGCTAGAGAGTGCTTGGGTGAGGCTATTTATCATTGAGTCAATGAAACTTCGGCGACGCAACAGCACAACTCGCCGTCGCAATCATGCTGATGAAACGCCGAAACAGCTATTTGCCTCACCGCAACAGCTATTTGCTTGTGAGTAATTGAGCTATTTGGGTGAGGCTAGAGGCCGCTTGGGCGAGGCAAGAGGCTCTTTGGGCGAGGCTAGTTTAATATTGAAGCAATGGAACTTCACCGAGGCTCCTCACAACTCGCCAACACAACTCTCTTCCTCATTGGGGGTTGCTTCGTCACTAATTACGAGCGATTCGGCGTAGAAAACGAGTGCCTCGTCGTCCTAGGATCCATCCACGACGATGTATAACCTCTAATTGATTATATAATTGTCCAAAAATGACTTGAAACGCCAAAATGTGGTTTCCTGGCACCTAGACAGCTTCGCCGTCACTTAACCACTGTCGTGTGAACTATAACGAAATTATACTTTAGACACAATGCTGAAACGAAAGAATTACATAAGAATAAACTATATTCAAAATAGATTTTGTAAAAAAACAGCAACAGACAAAACAACTAAGGCATGTATATACGGAAGGCAACTACATTAGCACAGTGTGAAGTCTAATCTTCCTTAATGGTTTCTGACAACTTGAGGTGCTTGAGAATATATTGTCAAGTGTAAGGGTAAGTAATGACTTCTCACAAGGATTCCAGTGGGTATCACAACTCAGTAAGACCTAAGAATGATTATGGTACTTAAGAGACAGGGACATGAGGGTTATTGTCATGCGATGTTGTTTTTTGTCAGTTTGGCGAGTAATGTGATGACAAAAGTTCAGAAAAGAAACTTGTACAGGATAAATAGCTCTACACAAACTCATACTGACTTACCAAGGCCAGTAGTTAAAAAATGCAAATTTGTCATAATGTAAAGAAGGGTGCTGCTCAGAGTAGTTGGAAATTCTGTTTCTGGCATAAACTCTAGGTCTTTTTTAACTTTTCTGAGAATATTTTGACTTCTGGACCATACTGAAAAGAAGTTTATAATTTTTGGGTGCAATCCAAACCACATTACAACAGTGTACTGCTTGTTTATCATGTATACATGTAATGTACTCTCTTTTAATATGGCCAAATAAAGTCTATCTATTTATCTATCTATCGATCGATCTATCCCTCTATCTCTCTATTTAGTCCGAGCCCATGGGACATTAAATAGAGGAGAGTTCAAACCAGTGTTCTATGCTGGGGCAACTGAAAGATTAATTTCTGGGCATCCCTGGATTAATAGGGCATGTGCCAGACTCACAGTCTTCTCATCAATTATCATCATACGGCGATCACCAACAATGGACGGTGCTACGGCACTGGAACCTCGGGCAATGTTCCTATATCCTCTGCCCATGGGCGCTGCAGCCGCTGCACTGGTAGCTGCCCTGAGCTGTATCATAGGTGGAAGGCTCACCACAAATTTCATGACCGCATGTTGGTTCATGATGAAGAAATTCAAATCTCTCTATCTATCTCTCTATCAATCTATCTATCTATCTATCTATCTATCATATTCCACCTTACATCTTACATGTTGATTTCTCTATGTATAGGCATTAACAGGGCTTCTCCATCAGAAAATATAGTTGAATAGGATCCCTGTCAGCATGCCTCAGCGGTCCAACGTCCCAGCGTCAGTCCGATGTCAGCAGCGACGGACCTGCTTCGGGCCGACATTGGACCGCCGAGGCATGCTGATAGGGATAGGATAGGACATAATTTTATTGCGACCCACCAGGGCTAACTTTGGATGTGCGTGTCGCCATTAGTACAGCACCACCTATTATAATAGTCCACATCTCTTCCATAACTGGTAATATCAAAGTGAACTCAAAATAATTGTCTCACATTCATCACAGACAAAAACCCAGAGGAATAACAATATATCTGATGAAGCATTTATCTATCTTTTTTAAGTCAAGTAAAACTGCTATGTTGTTAGCACCGGCCAGTTTATAGTCATACCACTCACCAGTTAGGTCAAACGTCTACCATGATAAATATGACCACTCATTTCAAAATAATAGATATTGTTGCTTTTTTCTGCAAGCCAAATCTAATCCTTTTCCGGTTGTTACTGCAATTTTTCAAATCGCAAATAGGAAAAATTTAGCAGGAGATGAATTATACTTCTCATAAATGATTGCCATGTCCCAAATGTCTTATTGGCCCCAGCTGGAATAATAAACAGCTGGTGACAGATTGGAGGCGGGGAAACAGATCTCACAAGTCACTGATTCCTGCTTGGAATAAACATTTCAGAAAACAGAAGGCGGTCATATCCACACATAAGTCTGTGATGCAAAGCGTTCCATTTACTAGTAAAATCCAGGCTCAGGATATTTTGGTTTGTTATGATGGTTAATGACTTTGAATTTTTCAATGTTAGAACAATTTGATATTCAGCCTGCACAAATTCCAGACTGCACACATGCCAATGGAGGAGATATAATTCCATTTGGATAATTTTACTAAAAAATCATACTTTAAATGTTCCCCAATCGTAGCATGTAGTATGTGTACCTGCTCTAAGTAATCTTGGTGAAATATATAAATTTACAGTACAGAAATCATTGTATAGTAGTTTTAACCGTAATTTTATAGGACCAGTAGCAGGACTTTCATCACTCACATCTACCCCTAGCTGTCAGACTAATTGTCTGGTCTGTTGAGTTGTCACTTCTCTGTCCAGTCATTCCTACAATTCTGACCAAAAAATATTTTAAAAAAGGCCAAAAAAAAATATAGCCTTATTAGTGCTTTTCATGAAAATGATTAGACCTTCGCTAGGTTTCTGCTAATAGATTCAATAGATGTCTTCTTGTATTAAACAGCAAGAATAGTAAAAATATGTTTCTAAATTATCTGTTGTATTTGTTGGCTCCTCCTATGTTTAGTTTGGCCATTTTTTAAAAGCGTATTGCACATTGTACACAAAATGCAAAAAAATATTGCTATACAGAAGTCACCCATTATAAGGCACTCCTTCTGCGGTGATGAAACGTTCTCTTGTCAGGGTGCAAAATGCACTGAAAATACTACTTAGTGCTTGAGGAAGGTGGTCACATAAGGCAAGTTGATCTTACAACAGGAGGTCTTATAATGCAGGTACCACTGTATAAGGTAATTTGTATTTCCATTTTAGCAAAAAGTTTGACGGATTACAAATATTCCTTGCCAAAACAAAAACGAAATAAAAACAGCTGGAATCAGGCAACTCAGTGATAAGCTTAGTGGAAACCTGCTTCCATTGCAGACTATAAAAGAATTAACATCAGAACCTTTCTTCATCATCAGACTGTAAATCACATGGATATCTACAAATATTGTCACACTGCAGTAGTGTAACTATGCAGCGTGGGGTCTTTTGTCTTTGGGTAAATCAGACAAACATTATCAAGAGTACTGTGACTATGCATATAATTGCAAAGGGACTATGGATAGACGCTGACACAGATACCAATCTTTCTAATGAAAATGCTAGGCAGCTAAAAGATAGAACATAACAGGATTAAGGTGGACATTAGTGACACAAATTGTCTGTTGACAGAAGACTCTATTTGCATATGATGTGCAAAATCTGATAGTCTTGTCGCCTTAGCCAGGCGCCAATCACTGAGTCAGGCTAACTAATACTGATTTTGTTGTTATTTTTTCCTGGTCTAGAAGGGCTACACATTGTATAATTGTAGATGAGTGTTGTTAGAAGCATCAATGCTAACTTTAGAAGGAAAAACTACAGATTGAAGATGGGAACAATATAATTAGAGAAAATTATGCATCATCGTATAATTCAAATATATATATTTGAAAGTGTGAAGAACTTTGTAAATTGTAACATACTGATGTAAATTGTAACCCACTGATTATAACTACAATTTTCTTTCCTTTATGACTAACAAATGAATGGCAGTTTCTTTTTAGGAATCATAATGTATCTCCAAATCATCTTCATGAAAGGTCTATGCATGTGTTGAAAATCATTATCCGCAGGGGTGCCGGAAGGAAACGAGGGCGGCAGGGGCGATCAGCTGAGAAAGGGCAAATCGAATTTGTGCAACTAAAATTTAATGTAGCGCCAATTATACTTTTTAATATTTACTTAGATTATTGCCTAAATTCAATGCAAATTAAGGCCTAATAATGATTTTTATTGGAGATGAAAAGGGCAACCTTGCCCCCCTTGCCCCTCCTGGTCAAGGGCAGGAGGCGCAATTGCCCCTCCCCCTGCCCCCCTGTTCCGGCACCCTTGGTTCTCCGAATCTCGGATCAGACTCAATGACATTGTACTTGTTCAGTTGCTTCTGGAATCAAAACCGGCAATCCAATTGTCACCTTATTGAATGGAGCTCAGGGTTGGGATAAAAACCAGCAATTGACAAACCAAAGTGTGTTTATAATAAATCAGCTCATGAGTCAAATCAATGAGGAGAAGATGTGATGGAACAAATTCAGTTGATTTTTCTTTTACTCCGGATTATTCATGGAAATTACACTTCCTTGGCACTTGCTGTTATTATTGAAGAACAACTGTGAGCATTTAAACCTTTGATAGGCTAGTTGTCTACCTGAGAGTAATGGTTCGAGCACAGCACATCCAAGCAAATATGATGCCGATCGTATCTGCACAAAATTTGCTTAGGGCATTGTGAAGAAAGGCCAAAGACCGGTAACCGGAGTGAAAACTGGCAATTTTTGCTTATTGCATCCCAAAATGGATGTGGTAGTTTTCTGCCAACAACAGAAAAATAAAGAATCAGTGATGTATAGGACAGCAGTGAATATGGCCTACCAGTGATTACCAAACTATGCCAAATTACAGTTTGTCACGTCAAGCATTGAGACAGAAATTTAGCATAGTTTGTACAGGCCATAAAAATCACCACAATGATATAGGAGGTTCAGAAAATACCAAATTGACAAGAACTAAGTCTGGGGTGGTGCTGCAGTGCACTTTTATGACGTCACCACCCATTGTGTGTGAGATTGGCAGCATCACATGTGTCAAGATTTTGCGAAATTTGACTGCCATTTCCATAAATTGTCAAATATAGGACAAAAACAGCACCGAAACATCGCGAAAATGTGATATTCATATTACAAATGAGCTAAGCTATACATAGGTATGTGTATTTCTCCTGTGGGGCTTGTGGTTGCTGAGATATTTGGGTAAACGTCTGTCCTCTGCTTGACGTGACAAACTGTAGTGTGAATTGGAGAGCAATTTTTCTCGGAGAGAGAAAATTTTTACCTTCTAAATTAGCTGTAAACTTTATTTTCACATATCTGAAGTTAATTGATATGCTTAATGTACCTTCATCTGAATCATGTAACATCACAATGCTATTGATAACTTTTAAGATTGTCCTATTTAATTTACCTCCTGGTGGAAAATCCTGAAAAAATGTTCTAGGGCACAACAGGATAATTATGTTTCTGATTCTGACTTTAAAAATCAGTTGAAAGTTGTAACATCATAATGACTGAACTAATAGCTAACGGAGTACTGATGTTACATGCCCATGTTTCAGGTTTATGATGATGCATCATCAGCTCTTGTTACGTCCTTATTCACCACTCACTGAGTGTGAGAGACAGAGTGAAAATTGTATCTCTTTTCGCACAACTAATGCAAATTGAAGGCAGGATTTCAGATTTTAATAACTTCTTACCCAATCTTGGTGAATATTCAATTTGTTCGTAACAGTCTATAAACTACCATTGGAGTGTGAGGCAGAATCTTGAAACAATTCCCATGGAAGGTGTAGGGTGTAAGGACTAACAACCCAATTTGAATGCACCTCAAGGGAAGGGGAATACAGTAATATAAGGAAACACATTGCAGTCTCAATAGTATATTGTTAGAAGTCCTGTCATGATACAGAGCAACTAAAAGAAAATACTGTACCTTCTCGTTGATTGCCATGTAGCATTATTAATGATAACGTTCTTGTCTGAATTCAACTTCAAAGCCATTTTCTGTAGCATTTGCTCTTTCAAGAAAACATTAAGTACCAAGAAAATGTATATTCTGTAAATCAATAATGCAATATAAAAAAACACCATCTGACCTTGTTCTATCTAATTTTCTCCTCATTCGCCTGATTTATGAGGTGATTTCACCCCACCGTGATTTGTCAGTTCCGGAATTTCATCCTAATGTTGAGCTCAAGTTAATAAAGGTGTCAGTTGGATTGCTGCTTTTGATACCGGCAGCAGGACAGATTCGACTGAACAAGTACAAAGCCATTTGGCCTGATCCGGGATTCGAATAATGACTTTCAAGTTTCAACACATACAGTACACTAAC
Organism: Platynereis dumerilii; assembly: GCA_026936325.1. NCBI lineage: Eukaryota > Metazoa > Annelida > Polychaeta > Phyllodocida > Nereididae > Platynereis > Platynereis dumerilii. The sequence continues at coordinate 28,772,851 of JAPTHN010000005.1, forward strand.
CTTTCAGAATGATGATCACTAGACACATAATGATTCCTTAACAAATCTAGCATTTTCTTTAATTCATAGAAGAAAGAACCTGGAAGGATGAAGTTCTAAACATTGGGTTACAACGTTGTTCTTAACCCTTTTCATATATAATGAAAATGATGCACGGTTTATTGAATTTTATTTTGTCCTTGACTTCAATCTGCTTTTCCCTTCTAGAGTTTGTATTGGTGCTTCTTTAGCCTTCTTACAACATCCATTTACAATTCTACAAGGTGTAATCTTTCCAAACTTTCTAAACTGGGAAAACATAATAAAAAATCATCCACATTAGGTTGACTCCGTGAATGGCGTCTGGCCAGGGTGAGCGGACTATCAGATTTTGCACTTCATATGCAAATGGAGTCTTCTGTCAAGAGACAATTTGCGTCACTAATTTCCACCTAAATCCGCTAATGTTCTTTCTATTCTAGCTACCCTGCATTTCCTTTTGGAAGAGTGAGATTAGTGTCGATTGTACCCTTTGCAGTTTTACTCATAGTAACTGTAATAAGCCTATGTTTCAGTGATTAACCGAAAAGACAAAGAAACCATTTTGACATACTGGAAGCTATAGAAGCATATTTTACAGGCGGATGTCACAGAAGGGTTCTGATGTTAATTCATGTTACTGCTTGTCAACGGAAGCGGGTTTCCCCTGAGATTGTTGCTAATTTGCCTGAATCAGGCAGGCTGTTATTAGATTCTGCAATGAATCCTTCGTAGTCTGGTAACCGTATTGCCTCTACAGCACTTAACATTTGGAAGTTACATGTGTTGTGATAAATTATTCAGTTTGTCATGTTTCATTGCATAATTATTTATAATACAGTTGAATTGAATTTTGCTAAAGGAAATTGACTTAATTTTTCTTCAACTTCAGTGACACTCATGGATGTGAATGCCTCACTTAATTGTGTTTATCCTACATGTACATGTATGCTATTCATGTCTTGTGCATTACATTGCGTGTATTTTGTGTTCTCTGCTCTCTTTTTGTTCAAAATTACAATATTTAAGCATTTTGTAAACAACCAGCTGCGGAAGATGGCTAAACCAAAAACAAAAGGTGAACTAACAAATACAATTCTTTACTTACAAAGTTCTACTATTTAGCTAAAAATGATGGTTTTAGAATACAAGAAGACATCAAAAGGCAGGAACAAGTAAAGTCTCATCAACTTGAACAAAAGTACTGATAAGGCCAGAATCGCCAGATTCTTTTACGGTCTTGGTGTTCGCTTTTTTTTCTTTGTGCGAATTCCAAGAATGACTGAACAGAGGAGTGACAACTCAACAGACCAGACTAATTAGTCTGACAGCTCAGGGGAGATGTGACTGATGAAGGTCCTACTCTTTCTGTACAACTACGGTTAAACTTGGATACTATGCCAGTAATATCAGTATTTCAAACTTTTATTTGTTACTAAAATTTAATAGCACCGGCATACCACTGTCACACGCTAAATGATTTAATCTGTCACTGGATGAAATGTTCTGCATGAAGTTTACGTAGTTTTTAGATCGGAATTCAGAAAGGTGGATATTATCCATTAATTATCCCCCATGCTATGCTATGGGGGATTGTACTTTTAGTCTCCATGTCATGGCATCCATCAAATATCTCAAACATCACACCATGCACAATGCTCATCCTTTTCCAACATTCAAAGACCCCCTAAACTTGTCAAATGTTACCATAAATCAATAAATATCATAACCATTTCCACAGCCCAAACACTTTTTCAGCTAAGTTGCTGTGCTTTTGGCCTGCAGCCATGTTATTTTTAAAAGCGAACTCCACCCCGAAGTGTCTCCACATCCTTATATGTATGCACAATTGTGCCCCTGGTGGAAATATTTGGCATAACTAAAATTGGAATTCTGGTGGTTAAAGGTAGATGCGTAGGGCATGGGGGATATGGAGGCAGTGTACCTGCTCTTGTTTACTTTGAGGCATCAGACATTCATGCAAAAACAGAACAGGAGATCCTGAGTCTGGATTTCATCATTAGCAAACGGAATGTCGTGCACCACAGACATACATAAGTAAATATATACAGATTAATTTTGTTCTCTGCAATGTTACATGTATATACTGTGATTTAATGTGATATAATAATATTTTTGCTCTGTGATAAATTTATTTATTTATTTATTTATTCTGTTTTAACTGCATGTGATTGTGATAGAGCATGTCAATCAAATGAGTTTCATTTTTCAATGATACAATAAAGTATTATCGTATCGTATCGTTTATTCCAAGCAGGAAGCAGTGATTTGTGAGATCTGTCTCTCCACCTCTAAACGGTCACCAGCTGCTAGTGACTGAGAATTCTGTTAGGACAACGCCAATCATTTATAAGAAGTATTATTAATCACCAAAAAAATTCTTTGCGATTTGCGATTTGAATCATTGAAGTTACAATTTTGGGAAAGTATGAAAATTTACTGTTGGGTGTTGAAGGAAAGCAACATGTCACTAGACATCCTATATTTTACATAAAAATGAGTGGTATATTTTGTCATTGGGAGATATGTGACCTTACTGGTGAGTGGTATGACTTATCAACTGCCTTTTGCTAACAAAATGGCAAGATATTACCTCACTTAAAAAGATATGAGCATGATGAGTCATCAAATATGTTCCAACAATGTAAGCTTAATCCTGACCTTTGGAAGTTAATTTTGAATTATTTCCATTACACAGCTGAAGAAGCCCTTGTGAGAAGGTCGAAAGCTTGTGTTGAGTCATGAAAAACAGACCTTTTTGTAATGGGAATAATTCAAACATCAAATATGTTGTTATTGCTCTGTTTTTATGTCTCTTTTTGACTTCACTTTCATAAGCCAAGTTTTGGAACAGATCTTTACTATTCAGAGTTATTGTTTGATATATATGATTATTATCACTAGTCTCGCTAAATTATCTGTTTATGCCTACAGAGAGAGGCCAACATGTATAGCCAAGAGTTAATGCAACAAATGAATTTCCAATCTATAACAAGATACCTCTGAACAACACCCTTACATACATTATGAAGGAAATTATATTTTTTTTATTACTGGTCTTGGTAAGTCAGTATGAGTTCCTGTGCTGAGCAATTTATCCTGTAAAAGTTTCTTTCCTGAGCTTTCGTCATTATATCGCTCGCCAAACAGAGAAGAAAAAACATTGCATGACAATAGCCCTCTTGTCTCGGTCCCTTAGTTTTATCATTATCAGGCCTTAACTGGGCAACAATATCCGTGGGAATCCTTGTGAGAAGTCATTACTTTCTCTTACACTTATTATATTCCCAAATATCACAAGTTGCCAGAAACCATTTTAAAGGAAGGTCAGGCATCACACTGTGCTGATATTGCTGTCTTCCGTGTGCCATAGTTGTTTTGTTTGTGGTTTTTTTTTAATGAAATCCATTTAGAATATAGTTTATTCTTATGTAATATTCACAATCCAGCATAGTGTCTCAAATATCTATTTTGCATGATTTACATGTTGGCCTACGCCATAGCACACAGACATTAGAGTATTGTCTATATAATGACTTTATTATCCGTACTTATATTCATACCATTCGACACCTCTGTCAGCCAATCATGAGCCAGTATTTCACTGCAATAAAACCCATATTCTTTGTTGTCCAGTTATCCTCCCATGGGAGAATAATAAGTGAAGCTGTGAAAAACCCACAGCAACAAATGACAAGTTTCAGTTTTGTCTTATGGTATAAGCCGGTTATTCACCGCGGGATCGACAATATGTGTTTATCACAGCTCGGGCTTACACCCTCGCTAGATAAATCACATATTGCCTCTCCCTAGGTGAATAACCTATACTAATTACACTCTGCTTCATGAGAACTGTCTTGATAATCGCTTCCAAAGAGAGCTGGCGATACTCTTTCTTTAAAAAGTCGGTTTTTCAACTTCGTGTACCTTATAGTAGTTGAATTCATCAGTCCCAGTTAAGTGTCGTTAGATAAAAGGTTTTAACTTAGACTTCAATGTAACTAAACGTATGTAAAGCACAGCCACGGACAGTCATCACTGCACAGACCTCACAGACCAATTAGACTCGCATCTCTTGAGTTCCAGGAATCTTGTTTCCGATAGGTTTTATTAAACAACAAAAAAGAACACTCAATTTACTCAGCAGAGATTTTTAGCTTCTAGGAAAAAGCTGATTCCCCTCAATTGCGTTGTACATGAAGCATACAATGGTTTAAATGAGATGAATTATTCCTCAGGCTATAAATGTTTTCTCATCAATCAATGAACAGCAAATCAATCATTTAAATTTAGATTTGCATGTCTAATTATCAGTTTCAAGTTGTCTACAAACCAACTGTCTAATTTGCTTTTGAGATGTTCAAATGATGAAGATTTTCTTGCCAAGTTTTGGTGAAATTTATAATTTCTTTTGTTGCACTTTCAAAATGAATAATTACAGTCGGTGCCACCATGAAGCAAATAATTTCCCATCAAGGAAGGCCTTCCCACAAAGTCTTTTATATATCTGGTTTTTACCCATATCACTCTAAAAAATTTAGGACAAAAGTGGTTTTTAAAAATATCAAGTGGTTTTATGAGACAACCATGGTGGTTTTTGCATTTGAAATTTGGTTTATCAGGTCATTTTTGGTTTTTGTCTTTGGAATTGGTCTCCTGCTCAGATGTTGGAATGAGTCTACCCTGGTATTAGTGTTTTTCATGCCATTATAAATATTGGTCCATGTGTCAATATGACAAAATTTGTTGATGATCAACCAGATTACCATACATAAAAAATTTGCCTAGAGATAATGGGTTCCATTTTATCTAATGATATTTAATAACCTAGTACTAGTTTTGATGTATAAGGAACTTCATGGACCTCATAGACAACCTCGATACTGTGCTTGCTGAGACAGATAAGCTCCCCAGAGAGTAAAGTCTCCTTCTGTACCACATGTAACGCCATCTATACTTGCATGCATTTGGCAAACAGAAGCTCAAATTTAACAAGAAACAAGTGATTAATAAAAACACAGCAGGGAATCATTGCACCTACAGTACAAATTTCTGAAAACGTTCAGCTAGAGACAGACTGAGCCAGAAAATGCTAACCCGAGCTAAACTGTATCAACACTGAAAGCATACATGTAACTAAGCTGTAACAAACCAACAGTGCATTATCTCAAAGTGTGGCTCTATCCCAGCTTACATATATCACAGTTGACTTAAAAAGTAGATTGAGTCTCATGTTTGTCAAAGAATCATGAGTGAGCAATGGTGAGCCGAGTAGCGCCATCTATAACTATATTTTTTAAAATTTACTTTGTAACTTTGAAGTTATAAAGGTCATGCTTGATGCACTGGCATGTTGATTAGATGATAGTGTTACAAAATTTTATATACACCATTTGCAAGAAACCATAAATGAATATCTTTTAACATGTGGAAGAGTAGGTAGGCTAAACATTTCGTAGAAGTATTATTACACCCAACAACTCCAACATGAGAATGATTCAAGACCAAACTTCAGACAATCACAGGTAACTGATCTTGGAATATCCCATTGGTAATATAGTTTGCAGTGGCATTTCTCTGTGAGGTAAGTACATTGTGGTTTCTTGGTAGTCCGTAAATGGACTGTAGACTGCTTGGTAAAACAAGAAGAAAAGTCTACTGATTTTAGAGCTATCTCCAGTGCTTGCTGGGTGACTAGCTTCACTCTCTCTGCCCTGTGTTTCTTTATTAAACTCTATAGGCCTAAGTTAGATAGGAAGACCCACCTTCTCAGTGTTAGCTGAGAAGGATGGGAGACAAATCACTGGTTGAGAACTATACACCCGCGACAAGGATCGTGTCGCGGCAGTTTAGGGCCTATTCCCATCAACAATAAAGGTATGGGCTGATAGGAAATAGTTTAAAATGTATTGTGTGCAATTTTCAGAATTTCCTGTACTTTAAAGTGTCAAAATCGGCCGATTTTCAACAAAATTACCACTAAAATTGACAGAAGTTTTATGCTGAATGGAGGGAGGCTTTGTACAAACAGATAACTGTTAATTAGAATGTTGTACAAACATAACTGTTAATCAGTATGTTGTTCATGATTCACTTTTTCTGTTTGTGTTTTATGTTTTGAAATGAACAGCTTTGGACTGATACTTTTAGCAGTCAATCAAACTCAGTCAACCATTTATCTGATTTGTGTGATTGGTAGCTTCAAATACACTGTGCTGAACACATGTGTAGGTAAGGTGGCACTGTTGTTGCACTTCCTGTTTGATCATAACAATGTCTTGAGAAAAGCACATGTCTCAAAAAAAGCCAAATTACTATAAATCTAATTGTTGTCATCAACATAACACCATGCAGAACTGTCTATGTAGTCATTATTGGCTATATCTATGCAAAAGTACACCTTCAGATTTCTTTTATACTGAATTAAAGGGTTTCAAAATTGCCATGTGAATTGGCAAAGTTTTCTGTGTTGACATGGTTCTGGGAGAATTTCAATCTCTTACCTTGCATTTTATCATCTACGGGGCAATATGTTTAATTTGCCCTCTCCAGGTATATCCCTTGCAATGAAGGTTTACTAAGTAGATAGTCCCATGTCGATAAATGGATGTTAAAATGTCCAATTAAGATTTTCTTTGGCAAAGAGTGCATGCCTCTGACACATATTCTTACATTCTGACAGTGTTTCAAGAGGCCCTGTCACAAAATAGCAGGCTGGATTATCTTGTTTAGCATTGTTTGGCATGACTGTTTGTTATAATCACCTGTTTCGCACCTCAGGTCAACAGAGTCCACACTTGAAATGTGATTGCCAAAGCAATAGGTTGTGTGACCATGTGAACAGTGATTGACTTAGACCACATTTGACAAGTTCAGATCGCATTTTGGTGGAATATACTTAATTCAAGCCCTCTTTATAGGCCTAAAGTGTTATTGTAATCAAGGTATATTTAAAAAAAATCTAATAGATTGGCTTAGATATAAAAATATATAGGGACCCATACGGATGGATACTTGGATAGACAGATAGATAGATAGATAGATATAAATACAGATTGATAGATAGATAGATAGATAGATAGATAGATAGATAGATAGATAGATAGATAGATATTGAAACCAAAGCAGGAAAGCACATTTTAATTAAATTTATGCTTTTTTTTAAATTTTTTCACAAGTGATGAACTACCACATATTCTGATATTTTTTACAAAAGACATACAGAAATACATGTTTCCGCCCACTTTTCGAAATCTTGACTGCTCTTTGTGTTAAAACACTTCAGGACTGGCGACAAAACCAGATGACTGCTTATGTTGCTTTCTGTTTACAACTTTGCAGATTACAGTTTTGCGTTTGTATTCTTGTTTGATTGTTTGTTCACTTATTGCTTGCAATGATTTTCAAGAGTGCTCAGCAAAGGTAATGTCCTCAGTCTACGTTGCCTACAGCAACGTGAAGACTGTGACCTCGGTCTAGGCCTAAGTATTCTGTTTTCACTGTCACAATTTGTCTTTTCTCTTTGCAGATCTAAACAAGAATCAAAGCACCTACCCACACAGATATCCATCCCCCCCCCCACTGATAAAAAATAAAATCCCCCCCCCCCAATGAAATACAGCCTATGTTGGACAGCTGTTTCAATCATGCAATGCCTGATTTCTGGGTCCTACTGTCCTACTGTATTACTCAGGCTACCAAGTGCATAAATCCTTGATGTAAAGCCTCAATCATCCATCCATGCATCAGCACTTGATAGGCTAATCATGCCAGCCATGGACCAATTATATATGAGATTACATACTACCACTACTGATATCTCAGATATCCAAACAGCCCCCTATCCGTTTGGTTTATGAAGAAACCAGTTTTATTTGGTTTTTGTTAAAACCAAATGAAACCAGTTTTATTTGGTTTTTGTTAAAACCAAACAATTTGGTATTTCCGCAAACCTTAGTGGGTTTAATATGCGGGACAAGCTCAAAAACCAAATTTGGCTTTTTGGAGGCTGTTTTTTTTTTAGAGTGATCAGTATGACGACAAACGAAATAAGTAGCAAGAAGCAAAAGATAAGTTCCATTGTTGTGCATTAAGCGGCTATTGGTATTCACTACTTTAGACTTAAATGGGAAGGCAGACTGAATTCGCCATAGATCTATAGAAGACTAGGCTCAATCCTCCATCATTCAACTGGCTGGGAGCAAAATATGGCTTAGATGTTCTGAGTTACATAAATCAATAACGCGATGTGAAAGAAAGTCATGTGAATTGGTTCTATTCAATTTTCTCCTCATTGCTTTGATTTATGAGGTGATTTCACCCTACTGTGATTTGTCAATTCCTGGTTTTCATCCCAAAACTGAGCTCCAGTTAATAAAGGTGTCAATTGGATTTCTGCTTTTGATAGCAAAAGCTGGACTGAAAATCACAAAAGTCAATCCAAACAAATTCATGATTTTTTAACAATATTTCGGCTTTATTCAGTCATCCTCAGGTATGAAATGACAATGCTATAGGAAATGGAGAGTTGCATGAGAAAACAACGAACAACATATAACATTGTCATTTGATACCTGAGGATGGCTGAATAAAGCCGAAATATTGTTAAAAAATCATGAATTTGTTCGGATTGACTTTTGTGATTTACTATATTAAAATATTCAGTGGAATTAATGGATTCTGGACTGAAAACAAGTGCAAAGCCATTGAGTCTGATCCTGGATTTAAACAATGACATTCATGACATGATGATGCTAATTTAGAGGTTCATTGTGATCTAATCAGAAAAGTTTATATTTATTTTTCTCAAATACAGACCTTGTAATTTACTTCCACTGGTAGAGCAGTTAATTTGTCCTTTTCTTAAATATTCAGATGAATCGTAAATCAAGCTTCAATAAGATGTGTTTTGCCAAAGGACAAATCGTCTATCTCATGGAAGACTCAGATATAGCAAATTTTGCAATTTTCAGCAGACATGAAATTCTGAAAACTAAACAAATCAGCAGATAACTTCTGTTTCCCGTTGCTGATTGTATTGAGAGTTATATCATTGTGTTCAGCTTGGTGTTGTGATCGTGCAGAAACATAAATAATGTTTAAAAATTGTAGAATTTATTTAATAAAGTAATTTTGACTGATTATTCCAGGAAGCTGCAAGGCAGTGGCTTCATTATTTTAATTTCCGTACTAGGTCAAAGTGGTTTGACTGAAGCCGACTCTGTGAATCTGTCACTATCCTAGAGGAAGACTCAGTCAAAGCTATGTTTTGGCTGAGTCATCCTCCATTTTCTAGTGGAAGACTCAGTCATAACATAGCTTTGACTGATTCTTCCACTAGAAAATGGAGGATGACCCAGAAAAAAACATAGCTTTGACTGAGTCTTCCACTAGACTTGTGCAGATTCATAGAGTCGGCTTCAGTCAAACCACTTTGACCTTTTTAGCTTGCACAACAAACAACTTTTTTGGAGGGAAAAAATCAATGGAAGACTCAGTCAAAGCAGGTTTAACTGTTTTTTACCTCAAAAGTTCCCATTGTGCAACTCAGATTCTGTTGTGGAAGACTCAGTCAAACCACTGAAACCCAGTTTTACTTAAGACTAACCTTTCTATTTTTTTGAATGATGCATAAGCATAAAAGGTTAAATCAGTTTGTATGTTGACACGACTGATTGTCCTCTTTCATTGTATCACGGAAGACTAGGTCAAATCAGTTGGGCTGAGTCAGATAAGCCATGAAAGATGTCAGTTTTTCATGGAAAATTGCCATAAAACAGAGGGAAAATGTCCCAAAATACCGAGAGTTTGAAGGAGTAGTGAATGGTAATAAATGGACCCATTGGGCTTATTTCTATTGCCATTTGGTGCTAGAGATCCTCGAGATTATTTTTCAGATATATTTCAAAATTCAGTCAAATTGATTTGACTGAGTCTTCCTTGAGATAGACGAAATGCTCTTGGATTAATCCTGTTTTGACAACACAAAACAAAAAAATGTATTACAGTTCTGCCCAAAAGTTTACATACCCTGATGCAAAATGACCAATCTATCCATTGCCAGGGCAATTTTAAGAACAATAGGCAAATTATACATGAAATACAATGCACTGCATGCAGCTGCACACTTCTGAACCATTGAAAATGCAATAGCAATGAGATTTTATGATATTATTGGTCAATTGCATTTTATGACATTTTCAAAAGTTTACATACCCTTTTATAATATCATATATTTTCCCCCTTGGGATCATGAATAGATTGCAGGATTTTACTACATTATTTCAAAAGTCCTCAGATGACATAAGCAGTGATTTTAATCCATTCTGCTTCACAGAATTTCTGTAACTCCCCGTTCATTGTTGGTCTCCGCCGGGGCACGGCCTGTCTCAGATCATACCATAATTTATTAATAACATTCCAGTCTGGAGGGTGTCAAACCACTCGAGGACCTTTTCCCAACTGTCCTGGAAATATTTTTGGGCAGAATTAGTGGAAGGTTTTGGATTGTTGTCCTGATGCAGCGACTTGTTTTACTCCATTCCTAACTTTCACACTGAATCATGTCGGTTTTTGTTCCAAAATTTTATGGAAATCAGTGGCATTACAACTTTCAATAGTTTTGACCAATATTCCAGTGCTGTTTGCATTGAAATAGCCACTATTTATGAAAAATGCACCACTTTGGTTTACTTTGTGAATGGCACTATTTTGCTTACATACCTGATAGACATGCCTCCAACAGGGAGGGGGTGATTATGGGACAAACTTTGCTGCAGTACACCTAAAGCAGTTTGGTAAGTCACAAGCCATCTGCCAAAACGTTTTTGGATAGACGCGACTTAGCTGAGGTGTTATATCATTAAAATCCTTTGCACTGTGCTTGCAAGGAGTTTATTCAGATTTACAATAAAAAGAAGACCATTGCTAAATTGAACCAGGGTGGTGCACCTTCAATAATTTGCAGCTGCTTCAGTTCGAATATCACCAGAGACATTGTCAAGACTAAAGAAATGTTTAATATCACTGATTTTCCATAAAATTTTGAAAGAGAACCAACATGATACATTGTGAAAGTTAGGAACGGGATGAAACAAGTCGATGTGACAGGACAACAATCCAGAACCTTCCACTAATTCTGCCCAAAAATATTCCCAGGACAGTTGGGAAAAGGTCCTCGAGTGGTTTGACACCCTCCAGACTGGAATGTTATTAATAAATTATGGTATGATCTGAGACAGGCCGTGCCCCGGCGGAGACCAACAATGAACGGGGAGTTACAGAAATTCTGTGAAGCAGAATGGATTAAAATCACTGCTTATGTCATCTGAGGACTTTTGAAATAATGTGGTAAAATCCTGCAATCTATTCATGATCCCAAGGGGGAAAATATATGATATTACAAAAGGGTATGTAAACTTTTGAAAATGTCATAAAATGCAATTGACCAATAATAGCATAAAATCTCATTGCTATTGAATTTTCAATGGTTCAGAAGTGTGCAGCAGCATGCAGTGCATTGTATTTCATGTATAATTTGCCCATTTTTCATGTATAATTTGCCCATTGTTGTTAAAATTGCCCTGGAAATAGAGAAATTGGTCATTTTGCATCGGGGTATGTAAACTTTTGGGCAGAACTGTATGTCTGCAGATTTCCATCAAATCTGACTTTGTTAAATATATTCAAATTTAGTAATGTATTGTCGACTGTCATAAATCATGGCAAAAAAACATATTTTTCATCACAATATCCTACTTGCGAGATCCTCACTCTAAAAAATGTCGGGACAAAATTGTATGTGTATGTATGTATGTAATCTTTATTTATAGTCGTGTATAATCAGATAACATATTTTACAATATAGTTAACTAAGTTAGAGCACTTCTGTACGACTAAGAATGAAATCAAAAGAAAAATAAAAAAAAATAAAAAAAATAAAATGAAATTGAAAGTGTCCATTTCATGATTTCAATATCATGATTTAAAGTCTTTCGAGTGTCCATTCTATATGATTATTTCTGTATCATATGATTATCATAAAGTCTATGTTTAAGCGCCGTTTGTAAGTTCTGTGACTCCTGTCTGACTCCGTCAAATATGCATCCAGGGCTCAGCAACTGAAATCAGACGAAGAAAGCAGGTGCAGTTCCAGTCTTACATGATAAAGTCATCATTACATGTTAAAAGCCATTTGCCAATGGCTGATTTGAAGGTGTTGAGTGAGACACTATTCTTGATAGACAGAGGAATATTATTCCAAAGTTTAGCCCCATAATATCTAAAGCTATTCTTTCCATGATGTATGGTATTAAATTGAGGAAGAACAAATTTATTGTTATCTCTCATTTCATACTGAGAATTCTGTGTTCTAAATAAATCAGACACATAGCTTGGTGTCATATTATTTCTTACTCTATACATTGTGCAGGCTACAGCCTTAACACAGTTTCTGTATACATTAAGCATATTTTCTTGTGTACATATCTCACTATATGTCAGTTGACTCTTATTAGTCACAAATCTGACTGCTCGTTTGTTGGTCTTTTCAAGTTTATCCATGTTACATTTGTTTGTGAGCATCCAAATCACTGAGCAGTAGTTAAAAGTGCTCTTAATATAGCTATTGTAAATGGTCAGTTTGGATTTCTTCTCTAAATATTGCCTAATTCGCTTGATAGCATTTATCTGCTTGCCTGCCTGACCACACACTTCATCAATGTGTGCTTTAAAATGAAGATTTTTGTCTAGTTCCACACCCAAAATGTTTATTGAGTTTGAAGCTTTTATTTCAACATTTCCTACTTTAAGAACCAGATTTGTAATTTCACTGTTTCTATTCAAGAACATCACTTGAAACTTGTCTGGATTGGCTCTCATGCTATTCATTTCAAACCATTTCATTGCTTCTAGGCAATCTGATTCAAGTTTATTTTTCAGTAGGTGAATTTCAGTGTCAGTACAACTAAGTGTATTGTCATCCGCATAGTTATATATCTTGCTGTTAAATCTATGGTAAAGAAAGTCATTTATAAATATATTGAAAAGCAGTGGCCCTAAAATTGAGCCCTGGGGAACCCCTTTGATATTATTCACCCAATCTGAGAAATTTTCCCCTATTTTCACCCGCTGTTGCCTATTCATTATGTAAGATTTCATGAATTTACATGCATTGTCATCAAACCCGTAGGCAGATAGCTTAGCAATCAACAGACCATGAGGCATGCAATCAAAAGCCTTTGATAAGTCAATTGCAATCACACCTATTGTTTCACCCTGATCAAGTGAGTAGCGCCAATCTTCAATCATTCTTATTAGTATATCTTGGCAGCCATAGCCTTTTCTGAACCCTGATAAATAAGTGTGAAAGTGTTGTGTCATGTGTTCATAAATTTGCTTATAAAGGATCTTTTCCACTACTTTGGAAAGTATGGGTAAAAGATTTACTGATCTGTAGTTGTCTTTATTCAACTTATCCTTCTTCTTAAAAAGAGGTGTGATGTTTGCTTTTTTCATGCTACTTGGAAAAGTATTTTGCATAATGCACTGATTAACCAGAAGGGTTAAGGGTTTTGTGAGCTTAGAACCTATGTTCTTTATAAACTGTGCAGGGATCTCATCATACCCGCTAGCCTTTTTAGCTGATAAGGATTTTATGATCTTCCTAACTTCAACCTCACTGACAAATTTAAATAGGAATTGTCTTGAGTTTTCTCCTTTAATTGAATGTTTAATGAGTTTGATACTCTCGTGTTCATCATAGCTTTGAACTATTTCACTGATTGATTGATTGTTATTTTCAGGAAATCCAATGTTTGCTCCTATATTCCTGAAAAAGTCATTAAAGATATTGCAGACTTTCTGATCATCTGTAATTATCTCATCATTCTCCCGTAACGGAATACTATCTGACTTTGTCTTGGACTTTGAGAAAAGGGGCTTAACAGCCTTCCAAAAGTCTTTGTTCCTTGTACCTTCCTTACACTTATCTTCAAAGTATTTACCTATCTCCTTCCTTTTGAGTTCAGTTACATAATTTCGCTGAATTCTATACAATGACAGGTAGTAACTTGTTCTAAATTTGTAATATTTGTTTCTAAGCCTGTTTCTGTACAATATAGCTTTCCTAAGATCTTTTGTCATACACTGGAAATCATTTTTCTTTATGATTATTTGTTTCTTGGGAGCATGCTTATCTAAGATTTGGATCAGGTGATCCTGTAGTGAATCGTAAGCCACATGGACATCTGAGGCAGATGCCACAATATTAGATACATGCTCATCAGATAAGTCGCAGAGTACCTTTTCATAGTCAATTTTTCTTAATTTTCGGACAAAAAGCTTCTTAGTTTTTGGGGCAGGTTTATGTATCCTGAGAACTGCACCTATCATATTGTGGAAATCACTAATACCTGTATTCTCTGAGAAACTTTGTAAGATCTTTCTCCTTTTTGTTACCAGCATAAAATTGGTTTTTTAGATTCAAAATGGTTTTTTGAAAAACCAAATTTCAATGCAAAACCAACATGGATTCTTAAAAAAATCCATGTTGGTTTTTTGCATTGAATATTTTTAGAGTGCTGCCTATTTGAGTGAAATATATATTACACAGTGTGAGCTGTCATTGACAGTGCATCGTGATAGGCGAATGGGCAGTCAAACAGAGATAATAAAATATGTTATATTGGAGATGTCAAAAATTGCAACCTGTTGGCAATGATTGGAAAGAGCAAATGTAATATACTTACTTGTCCTTCTGCGACGGTGAACATTCTTATCTTGGAACAATCAATCTCTATTAAGACATTTTACGTGCACAATGAAATTGAAAAGAAACTTCTTATCCTGGAGGATAACAATCTCCCTGTTGAGCAAATTAAGGAGTTTTTTCTTTTTTTCTGTCTGGAAGAAAAATAAAACTCACAGAAACAAGATTACCGGAACCCAAGAGATGTGAACCTAATTGGTCTGTCAGTTCGGTGCAAAGGTGACACTGGTGCTGCTCTTGAGCTCTTTTGGACAAAAGCAGTCCAAGTCAAAGTATAGAATAGGTCTTTCGTATCTAACTAGTTTTCAAGCTAAACTTGCCCGAATTTCATAATCAATATTTTATATAATGTCAAATGAAATTGCTTGGGAACCACTGATATTTAATGCTTACTTAACCATCTGGTCGAATTCTTAGCAACCTTGACCAAAATTTGGCCTTTTGGGGCTGGGGTGACTAATCCCTCACCTTGTCCCTCCCCCCCAACCTGGTACAACTATGTCAAGAGTATATTGCCAAAGAGAAGAAATGATGTAATGCATCACAGGAGCAGCCTTTATCCTGCAATGGACAATGACGTCTCTCCTAATCCAACTACATCAAAGTCACGTCAGCATATATTGCATTAATGGATTGCATTTGCCTGAGTGATGGTATACTTCAGATGTGATGGATGCAAAATTATGTAAAAGTCATATTATCATATCATACATATTATTTTAAAGCTGTATTACATGACACCACTTTTAACAGATTTATATACTGTAATGTGATACTGTAATGGTATCGAAGCAATGGCATGAGTTTTATTATATATGGACATGCAATGTGCTAGATGTACTAAAGCGAGCTTGTCAATGCACTCAACACTAGTCAACATATAATAGAGCAATGACCACCATTTGTCTTCCTAGACATGTAATGTAGCAAATCTAATAAATCAGCTTAGCAGCCAGAGTTGACACTCCAAACTTGTCCACACCGTATAATACATCATATGAGCAATGTTCATTCTCATCTACTGCAACAGCTGTCCATATCCATTGGCAAGATGAGGACTTATCTCTCTCAATATCTTCCGCTGTTCTGGCTTCCGAGGTTTTGTTTTATTAGCTCGGACACGATATACACTCTTAATCATAAATGTGGAATACATTCTCAGAATATGTGAGAGTATGGAGTTTGTATGATAGAAAGGTCCATTATAAATGATTGGTTTATCTTCCAGATCCCTCTGTGAAACCCATCTGCTATTTCAGCAGGTATTTGAGTTTGGCATATCCAGTTCAATCAGATATGATAAGAGGTGCTTCCCATAATTTGATGACAAAATTAATCGTTATGCCAGAGAATTTTTCAAGGATTTTCGACAGGGAGATGGGCAGAACTTTGTAGCCTTGTGAACCAAGACATCTTTAGATCAGCGGCTGTACAGGTGGATTAGATTTATATAAAATTGGGCTTGCCAAAGGGTGTGTTAGCTGTAGAGTTGGCTTGCAATTTAGTCATTGCATCGTTTTCCACCCAAAAGAGTTTGACTTTTTTTTTAAATTAGAAATCATATGTATGACACATGTAAAAGTACAAGTATGCATTGAAGACAGTGCACAATGTCTTTGATAATTATGAGAGGATGAAGCCTAGGTTTCAAATACACCCAAGAAAATAGATCAAGACAACCGCATGGTAAACTGAGTCTTTGGAAAAAATAGGTATCCTAGTGGTGCCAATTTTGCAATGACTGGAAGACCAAATATTGGTCTGCGTTATGCCACATATATTTTTACAAGTAAAAAACAAACATGAGTAACATATGGGGTCCTGATATTAGAGTTCCACTTTGAAATTGAAATAAATCATGGACTTTAAAAAGCAAACACCAAGACTGATTCCAGGAAAAACACATTTTGTGATCTCCAGGTTTTTCGTTGCTGTAAGCCATTCTCCATGGCACAAAAATTATTGAAATTTAAGAAAAGGTTTAAAGGGTAAGTACAGGTACTGCTTGCGCTTATATTGAAAGCAATAAGACATAAAAAGTGATTTTAGATTTTTTATAGTAAAAGTTCATCATACTCATCACTTCCAAAAAAACATTAATCCATTTGATAAATCCAAGTACTGTAGTTGCTTTGAATATCACATTATCTTTTATTCATGAAGTCATAGACTGAGCCAGACAATAGAAAGTGACATGCTAAATAATGCCAAGCACCCAGACATGAATAGCATCCAGTATAAACACAATTAAGTGGGACAAACAAGTCTATGCATTACCAAAGTGGGAGAGAAAATTAAGTCAATGGTGCTTATATATGTTTAAGGTCAATTTCAGGTGCAAAACTGTTGTGCATTAAAAAATGGAGTTTTAATCAATGGCTATTTCTGCAACACTGATTTGACCAAATCGCAGGCCAGTGGGAATTACATTGAATTTGTCAGGTAGCTTCCTCTACCACAGAGCACTTTCTAAGGATTTTCCAGCAGAATATTGAAACAGTTCCAATGGGAATGTGTACAGTGTAACAACTAATAACAACCACATTTAAATATACCCCGAGGGATTACAGTAAAATAAGGAAATGCTCTGCAGTTTCAAAAGTACTGTTGCAACTGGAAGAAAATGCTATAGCTTTTCCTTTAATTACCCTGTAGTGGGCTACAGACAGTTTCCTGCTGACATAAAATTGTTGGTTGATATAGTATGTTTATTTATCAAGTGCTTTTCAAGTATAATACAGCATTTCTCAATATTCTATCTGGCGTGTGAATCTTTTGCTGTGTTTACAACTTTAATAGCCAAGTTTGTGTTACCACAATTTGCTGTATGGCAATTGATATGAAAGCACCTTAAAAATGGAACCAAATTGTAAAACACTAGAATTGTCATCTCCAGTATGGTCCTTAAACCTTTTGGCTTTTTATCACTAAAACTTTAGCTATACATATCAAGCTTGTTCAAGAGAACTGATATTTTACTAATCTGGCACTGACAAATTTTAAAAAAAGGCTTTAAGTCTATAGTTACAATCCCTCCACCTACCCCCTGGATTGGATTAATGAAAACTGGTGCACGATCTTTGTTGTCAGATTGAACGTAGGCTGAATTCCCTTGAAATATATTTAAATTGATTTTTGACAGTTGAAGGTTACATAGAGTTCCATAGCTTTGTTTGTTTGTGTTTTACACCTCTGCAGCACCTTGGTGGGCTATATCGAGGCAGGCGACCGCCGTATGATGATGAGATGAGAAGACTGTGAGTCTGGCACATACTCTATTAATTCAGGGATGCCCAGGGTCTTTCAGTTGCCCCAGCATAGAACACTGGATACAACCCACCTCCATTTAATGTCCAATGGGCTCGGACTAAAGTGAGTTCCCGGGGTGAGATTTGAACCCACGGCCTCAAAGCCAGTTGACAAGCGCACTTATCAATTAGGGCACGGGGGAACTCTATAGACTTCCATAGCAGCTGTCAGGTTAATGAAAATCCTTTGTGTGCATGGCAGCATATATAAATGAATTCTGGAGTTTGCATGTTACAAGGTCTATAAAGGCCTATACTTTTGGTAATCCCTCTTTGAAAGGTTCCTCTATTCTTCTGCATGTATTTTGAGTTTGAGTTGGCCATATATCATTATACCACATCTATTTCCATATTGTCTCTAGTACGGTAACATGATTTTTTTTATGTGATATATTCCTCAAAATAGTGTCATTGCATGTGCACTGGCAGACGTTGTCAATTAATGACATTGCTAGTGGTATTTGGGAAGATGTGTTCCAGTATTTTTGATCAAGACTTATTGGCTTGCGGAATATTTGGGGGGTGAGCTACGGTTGCCGGAATTTCATAATCAAAATTTGATAAAATGTCGAATGAAATTGCTTGGGAACCACTGATATTTAATGTTTATTTGACCATATGCACAAATTCTTAGCAACCTTGACCAAAATTTGGCCTTTTGGGGCGGGGGTGACTAATCCCTCACCTTGTCCCTCCCCCCCCCCGTAACAACTATGTCAAGAGTATATTGCCAAAGAGAAGAAATGATGTAATGCATCACAGGAGCAGCCTTTATCCTGCAATGAACAGTGATGTCTCCTAATCTAACTACATCAAAGTCATGTCTGCATATATTGCGTTCATGGATTGAATTTGCCTGAGTATTACATGACCCCACTTTAACAGATTTATAACGTAATGTTATGCTGTAATGGTATCAAAGCAACAGCATCAGTTTTATTTTGTATGGACATGCAATGTACTAAATGTGCTAAACCAAGCTTATGTATACAACACGAGTCAACATATAACAAAGCAATGTTATCATTCTTCATCCCAGACATGCAATGTACCAAATCCTATAAATCAGCTTAGCTTGACATTCCAAACTTGTCCTTACCTACCATAATATTATAATACATCATATGAGCAATATCCACTATTTTCCTGTCTGCTCTCATCTACTCCAACAGCTGTCCATTGGCAAGATGAGGACTTATCTCTCTCTATATCTCCTGCCGTTCTGACTTCCGAGGTGTTGTTTTATTAGCTCAGATAGAACATACACTCTCAGTCATAAATGTGGAATACATTCTCAGAATAGAAATTTATGTGAGAGTAAAAACCAAAAAATGAGTAATGTTTGTGACATATGGGGTACTGATATTAGAGTTCCATTTTGCAAATAAAATAAATCACAGACTTTAAAAAGCAAATATCCTGAATGATTCAATAAAAAACACAAAACTTTTTGTGATCTCCAGGTTTTATCCATTGCTGTACCAAGCTATTCTCCTTGGCACTAAAAACTTTGAAATTTAAGAAAATGCTTATGGGGTACTGCTTGTGCTTATATTGAAAGCAATGAGAAATTGAAAGTGCTCCTCAATTTTCGTCGTAAAAGTTTACAATACTCATCACTTCCAAAAAAAAATTAATCCATTTGATAAATTTAAGTACTTTAGTTGCTTGGAATATCACATTATCTTTTATTTATGAAGTCACAGACTGAGCCAGACAATAGAAAGTGACATGCTAAATAATGCCAAGCACCCAGACATGAATAGCATAGAGTATAAACACAATCAAGTGTGACAAACAAGCCTATGTGCATTAGCAAAATGGGGGGAAAAATTAAGTCAATGCCCTTCAGAAAATTTAATTTCACTAATGAATCATGACAAAGTGCTTAATTCATCACCCAGATCCTTGATAAAATAAATGTCTTTTGGTAAATTTAATCACATTATAGTTTAATTTGATGTAGTAAAGAGGATGAATTTGTGAAAAAGTTACTATATTTGATTGAGCAAAAAATTTGAAGCTTAGGTAACCTGGCTAGAAAATATTCCTAGTAGAAATGAAATGAAAACTACCAGACGCTTGCAGGTAATGTTATTATGTAAAAGTTAATTAAGGAGTTGGATTATCATACCAAAACCACATCCGTTTGTAGGTTTATCTCACAAACACATGCAGCCAATCCAGCTCTGGTCATAGCTCAGAAGGGTGGATAATGTTGCTGTAATGTGATCATATGTCATATTTGAGCAGGTAAAACTACACCTCAAACCGAAAGAGATCTTGAGAGAGATAAGTCCTCATCTTCCTTATGGATGTGGATAGCTGATGGAGTGGATGAGAGCAGGCAGAACAATAGTTGACAATACTCATATATTATGTTATATTAATATGAATAAATGGACACGTCTGGTACTGATAACTTTATAGATGTACTCAGCTGATATGAAATAAGTTTATAAATGGTTTTCAATTCAAAGGTCAAATGTTCCTTGTTGGAAATTCAAATTTTAGAATTGAACGCTTGACCATTGAGAAATGTTCAAAACATGTGATAACACTCACCATTGTTTTGTGAAGTAAAAATATTATCCCCCCTTTAGTGTGACTAACATTCACAGTGGGGGATCATTCAAGGCACTTGAATGTATGTTGAATGTTTTTATAATTAATGTATGTTTGTTATTTCAAATTTTGTCTTTGTAGAAAACAATTAAGAATGATTAAAGTCACTTTTGATGATGGATTTTTCATTTTGGGCGCAGCTGGTATACCATTAGAATATGCATAACACTTCAGCACCTTATAGAATAAAATTTTACCAGTCTGCTTGGCCAGTACAAACAAATCTTGCAATGGTGGGATGGATATGTTTGCAAAAAGGACTTGACAGCTAATTTAGAAGATACATTGTGAAAACGAAGTGTCTCTGAGAACAACTGGTCTACCACTGAAACTGATTTGACAATGAGTGGGAGACCAAATTCATGGACCTGTGTTAGTGATAGAAGCTTCTATGCCACTCAAGACAATTTCAGAAACTAATCTCCTTCTTCCAGACTTATTGTTTGTAAGTAATCATATATATCTCACTCTTGGATTCTCATGGGCATTGATGTAATTCAAGTCCAACAAGAGAACTTGGATACAATAAAGAGAGTGGCACATCACTGCCGACTGGAAATTGGTGTGGCCAACTCAGTTGTCAACTTGTCGTTGCCTATGACCACATCAATTTTGGGATGCAATAATCTAGAAATTGTCGGTTCTCAGTTGGTGACTTGCATACAAAATTATTATATCACATAATTATATCAACTCATGAATTCACAACTTAAGAAAAGTGAGACAGAATATTAAAACAGTTCTCACGGGAAGATGCATAGTGTACGGACTAACAATCTGATTTAAATGTAGCTCTAGGGATCTGCAAAGTAAATAAGCAAACAAACTGTTAGCTACAATAGTAAGATAAAAGCCTTTTTAATACCGTATTGTGACTAAAACGTTGACTACATCAGCTCGTCCAAGAGGAACTACATTTTATTGATCTGGACGCCAATTTGGCACATATTTTGAGTTAAAAGTAACCTTTTCATGAGCCTGTTATATTTCAAACAGGGAAATCTGTGTGAGTGATTCAGTAGAAAATGTAATGGTCAACCCTTTGGAGCAAGCTAAATAACTAATTTTTTCCCTTAATTCTATTCCAACTTTTATTGGTGCAGGCGCAATCACAGGACACATACATACCTTAAATCTTCAATCTATAGAAGACAATACCAATAGGTGTTTGCCATTGCAAGGCTAAATTCTCCCTGCATCATCTAAATAGTGGTTTGCAAGCACCAACCAACTGGGAGTAAAATATAGTTTAGATGGTCACAGTTACTATTTCATGAGAATAGCAAGTGCCAAGAAAGTGTATATTCCATAAATCAATAATGCAATGCAAAAGAAATATCATCTGAAATTTTCTATAGAATTTTCTCCACTTACTCTGATTTATGAGGGGATTTTACCCCACTGTGATTTGTCAATTTTTGGTTTTCATCCCAAATTGTTACTAACAATTGGCCTGTTGCAAGTGATTGTTAAATCAAATGTAATTGATCTATTTGTCCTTCTGCGATGGTGAACTTTTTTTTTATCTTGGAACAATCAATCTCTATTAAGCCATTTTACGTGCACAATGAAATTGAAAAGAAACTCTTGTCCTGGAGGAAAAGAATTTCCCTGTTGAGCAAATTAAGGAGATTTCTCTTTTTGCCTGTCTGGAAGAAAAAACAACCACAGAAACAAGATTCCCGGAACCCAGAGATGTGAGCCTAATTGGTCTGTCAGTTCGGGTGCAAAGGTGACACTGGTGCTGCTCTTTTGGACAAAATCAGTCTAAATCTAAGTAGAATAGATCTTTACTTTATCTGACTGGGACTCGATCATTTGTTTATGTAATAGCAGTTATGTGTAATGAAACACTACTTTACACAAGCTTTTCTAATAATTAACACAAAGGTGACGATTGTAACGCGATAGAGAATAAATCAAAAATATAGCTTAATTAAGGTTTATGATATGACAGCTTTGCTTGTGAGATTCCTGAGTATTATTATATTGCATAATGAGAATGGTAATACTTCATTTGAATGAAATATTGATGCTTATTAAAATTTGGATTTGGTAGACTGGAAACTGTAGTATCTGCCATATATATGGTCTTCGTTATCTGCTTCACCATATTCCCTAGAGTTACATTTAAATTGTGTTGTTTTTTTTTTAACTTTCACGGCAGCTGTCATATTAATAAAAAAACCATCTGTGTGCATGGTAGCATATAAAAGAATTTTGAAGTTTGCATGTTTGCAAGGTCTATTACAAAGGCCTGGTTATCCTCCCTAACCACATGTTATTTCTACAGGCATTTTGAGTATGCGTTGGCCATACCCCACTGCTATAAAGGCGCAATTTCCATTTTGTAGCGAGTACAGTAACATTAGTTCTTAACTGAAATATGTACCTCAAGATATTTCATCCTGTTGTGTTGGTTTACTTGAGTTTTTATCAGAGATTTATTCCTCAAAAAAGTAATAAATCATTGATGGGACGTATACAATTGGGTCAATCCATCATGTGCCCCAACAGAAGTTACCAAATAATTTCTTCGGAAGGTGCAGGTGTTTTCCATATGATCAAGAGTATATTGCCAAAGAGAAGAAATTATGCAATGCATCACAGGAGCAGCCGTCATCCTGCCATGAACAATGACATCTCTCCTAATCCAACTACATCAAAGTCACGTCAGCATATATTGCATTAATGGTCTGCATTTGTGTAAGCGAGGGGATATTTTAGATGTGATGGATTACAACATTATGTAAAAGATATTATCAATTTATCACACTATTATAAACCTTTACTACATCACACCACTTTGAACAGAAATACTCGGTAATGTAATGGTGTAATGGTATCGGAGCAACAGCGTAGGTAATGAAATAGACACAGTTCAATTGGGAGCACTTTGTAGATCATATAATACATGTATACACTAAAATGGAAGACTTCACAAGCAATGAGATTACTGATTATGCCGTGTGACATAAACACTCTGAAGATGACTGACAAGACTGCCCCAAAATAAGCAGTGTTTGACGTTTGTTCTATTGACTCATTTTACATTTGTGCAGCGCTTTTGTCTTCGGCAACTACTGCTGGAGCACATGATGGTCTGACTCAATTGTAACTTACACTGTTTACTTATGACTACCATTTTGAAGGACATATTGTTAAAAACTGATGTTAAAGCACATGTGTAACTCAAAGCTCACCAACAGGGTTGAATATGGAAAGTGTGTCTCCGTCATAACAGTGGGGTGGATATGCCAAACTCAAATACCTGCTGAAATGGCAGATGGACTTTTCAGTGAGGGATCTGGAAGATGTACCAAGCGCCCTTTATGATGGACCTTTCTATCATGGCTACTCCATACTCTCACATATTGTGAGAATTTATTCCATATTTATGATAAGGAGTGTATGTTGTATCTAAGCTGATAAAACAACACCTCAGAAGTCAGAATGGCAGGACATTTTGAGTGAGATTAGTTCTCATCTTGCTAATGGATATGGACAACTGCTGAAGTACACATAGATAAGCACAGACAAGAAAATAGTGGACATTGCTCATATGAAGCATTATATGGTTGGTATTTTGACAAGTGTGGAGTGTCAACTCTGGCTGCTAAGCTGATTTATTTGATTTAGTGCATTGGACGTCCAAATATTATTAAACCAAGTTTTTTTAGAAATATTATATAAAAGAAACATGAGTATTCTATGGAAAATTTTGCATACATACATATCGATACATAAACAATCACAGACATTTTAAAAAAAAGTGACTGATTCCTTCTTGGCTCGGCTCAAAATATATATCGTTCCAGCAAACATGTGGCAGTCAAATAAGGATGTGATGAGAGGTGCTTAATATTCGCGAAGCGAAATTTAGCACAAGAAAGGTTTCAAAATTCTGTGCAGTGATGGTCTCAACATCAATGGTCGACAGCAGGAAATTAGGTCAAGTGGGACCAGCTTCTTATCTATGATTTAGTTTTGAATTTAACAAAACATGACATATTCATATTCAAAAGTTTCTCAAAAATTCAATATTCTCCAGTAATATTCCCTGTATCTATAATTTTTATGGAATAGTTAATTATAAGCCTTGAAAAGCTAAATTATATTATTAACATGTGATTCATTTCATTTCAAAACAGACAAGAAAACATAACAAATTAAAGTTACATAATTTTTGTCAACTGATGATTATGTAACAGTGAGCAATTAATCTACATGCAGATCATGTTATTGTTTTTGTTATCACTATTATGTAATATCAACAATCTAGCATAGACTTAGATTTGGCAGCTTTCAGTTTTGTCTTCCTTTTTACTATTTAATTTCATTTATCCTTAATCCTATTTATTTTGTATTCTGTGTATGTATGTATGTATGTATGTATGTATGTATCTATCTATATATTCTTTTTTTTTTTTATCTATTTTATCTTTCTAATTGTTTCTAGTATAGGTAAATTTCTGTCTATTTTTTAATATATCCGTCTTTCAATTTCTTTGAAACAGTAGCATAACTGCCTTTCATACATTGAATATTTAATAAATTTAATGAAAGTTATGGTAAAACCATAAATCCTAAAAAAGCTCTTTAAGTGCTGCGCGAATTTCATGGCTGTGCCATTTACATATTACAATTTGGTGACAAATCTCAATGCCACATTTATTTTTACGAGCAAATAGCAAGATATGAGTAGTGTTTGTGACATTTTAATGCAATTGAAATGCTCTAACATAAATTTAGCATTCTATCGAAATTGTTTTCTCTAATAGTGTTTGGTGGAAGTATATGTTCCGGTACAATGTGCATTGTTTTCTTCTGCTTCCTTGTGAATCATATCATTGTCTTGAGAACAATGGCTCCATCTAATCGGAATTAAGGAATTATTTTGTGGGGCAGTGGAAAAAGCTTTTAGTGAATGCAGTGTGAAACTGAATTATTTTGGATTCTTTATCGGAAATGTTTATCACATTATTTTCAACAATCTGTCTTTTCATACTTATTTGTTTGCTTTACTTGGAAAATTTCAATTGCTGTATGGAATTTAGAGAGGATGTTTAGATTTTTTTAAGCTACCAGAAGCAGCAGTATGATAACAGTTAAACAGAGTTCCATTTCGCAAATAGAATAAATTAGGGTCTTTGAAAAGCAAACACCAAGACTGATTCCAGGAAAAACACATTTTGTAATCTACAGGTTTTATTCATTGCCACAGGCTATTCTCCTGGGCACAAAAATGATTTTATTTTTAGAAAAACTTTATTATGCACTGCTATGCCCTTCTATTGGAAGCAATAAGAAATGGAAGTCCTTCTTTAAATTTTTGTCGTAAAAGTTCATCATACTCATCACTTCCAAAAAAACATTAATCCATTTGATAAATTTAAGTACTTTAGTTGCTTGGAATATCACATTATCTTTTATTTATGAAGTCATAGACTGAGCCAGACAATGGAAAGTGACATGCTAAATAATGCCAAGCACACAGACATGAATAGCATCCAGTATAAACACAATTTAGTGGGACAAACAAGTCTATGTGAATTAACAAAGCCGCAGAAAATTAAAGTGAATGTTCTTCAGAAAATTCAATTTCACCAATGAATCGTGACAAACTGCTTGTTCATTGTGTTTTCCAACAAATTTGATACAGGAAAGTTAACTGTTAATTCATCACATTTAAATTTAATTTGCCAAAGTAAAGTGGAGGAAATTGTCAAAAGTTACTCTACTTGACTGAGCAAAAACATTTAAGCATGGGTATCTGTCTGGCAATAAAAAAGAAACTCTTAGTCGAAATCAAATAAAAAATATACTAGAATCAGGCAATTTAGTCATGTACAGGTTAAGTCAGAGTTCAATTTACAAACCAAAACTTCAAACCTAACAATGATTCCAGAAAAACAAATGTACAGCGGTTTACAGGTTTATTTTACAAACAACCACATTTCTGTGGTCAGAAGGATTATGGATACAGATCCCATTATTCCTAATGGAAATATAAGGATGCCAGAAACAAGAAAATCTTTTTGAAAAAAAAGATATATGCTGGCTGTAGTGATTACGATTTCAAAATTTACAATAAGAGTATGTTTTGCCAAAAGAATTTTAAAATATGGTATAAGAGAAACTACAGATGAACCCATAATATAGTATAAGAAGTTTTAAGAGGAATTATAGATGAACCCATGATAGATCTATCTATCTATCTGTCTATCTCTCACCCTCTCTATCTCTTCATCCCAAGGGGGGCATGCGATACTCTGGAGACACCAACTATACTTTTTCTATATCTCTCACTAACTAGGTCTTGAACACACACACATCATGGGTTCATCTACAAATCCTTTTATAGCTTCTTATACCTGCTCTGCTGATCTACACTAACTGGTGTATAGTATTGACTGTTATTTTTATTCCTATGACAGTTTAGCTGGAGTTGGCAAGCTCATATGGGGGAGCATAGGTTCAATATGACTCACTATTAATTAGTAAGTCACTATATATGACTGTCAATCCTTAACTATTAATCAGGCATCCCTTATAGACCGGCAGCCCAGGGGCTCTAGCCTAGTCGAACGAGGTACCACTAACGGAGCATATGGGTATAAAGGGAATAATAAGGCGCACCAGAAAACCCATTTCTGGCGCGGCGTATCAGTCGCGTTTACCCCTGGCGGCCATTTTCCAAGATGGCCGCCATAAAAATAAGTGCATGCAGTTTTTGGTCTAGATCTTTAATGGCTTATCCGATTTTGATAATTTTTGGGTCAAAATATATGTATTTCAATATTCCCAATGCTATGATGTCATAAAAATTTCAATATTGTAAGCGATTCAAGCTGTTTTTAAGGATCAAATGCAAAAAAAGTGAAAAATTTGGAAAAAAATCAAGATTCTCTGGCAAAATAAGGGATCATAGTCAATGAATGGTTGGTTTTAGGGTAAAAATAACATCATAAAAAACTTCCTGACATAAAGAAATACCAGAAACCATGTCTTATTTGTTGCTGTGTGACATTTAGTGTTGAAGATATTCCCATTTACATGACTGGTCACGTCAAGTGAAAATTGTGACGTGACGACGTCACGTTTCAGCAGTGGTGCATCTTATGTGTCTGATTTAGCATAACTCTCCAACAGCTTTTCAGATTTTTATAATTTTTGTGTCAAAATATATATTTTTCAATATGCCCAATCCAATGGTGATGCCAAAAATAGTAAATCACAAGTATTTTATATTCTTTCTAATCATCATTTGTAAAAAAAATTAAAAAATTAAGGAAAATTCAGGAGTTACAGGCAAAACAAGGCATCTTATGACTTGTATTATTGACTTTAGAGTAAAAATGCCTCCTTTAATCAATTCCAAATGTTCTGAAATATCAGCAGGTATGCCTATTTTGTTGCTATGTCATTTTTGGTCTTCACAATATTTACATTTATGTGAGAGACCAGGTCAAGTAAATTGTGGCGTTGTGACGTTATATTTCCGCAGTGATGCATACGTTTGTCAATTGGATGTAAATCTTAAACATATTATCAAAGTTTTGGATCTGCATATTAGCATGGTGCATTTTCTGCCATTATGCAGTTTTGTCAATAATAAGTATTAAATTTATGCTTTTTTCATGGTCAAATACAAAATTGTGAAAAAACACATAAATCGCACATAATTATCATTCGCATTGTTGTTAAATGTCATATTGGTTGCAGACTGAAAAATTAAGCCATAAAAAAAATCTCACCTATTCCATTCTATTCCTACAACCAACCATGCAATGATTGCATACAATCCCCCATCTCTTCTTTATCAATGAATGGTTCACCTGCAACACCTGGGAATGGTCCCAAGCTATTGGTAATTCGACATGTTCCTTGTAAGGAACACATCGAATTATCAAGATTGGTCCAACAGTGACAGTTTACACTTGGCAGCAAACTTATTCAAACCCTTTGATTTCTTCCCAATAATAAACAGGTTTTGTAAAATGAGTGTGGTGACATCAGAATGTTTCAAATCACAAAAAGTATGATAGCATCACATACCAGACAACATATGCTAAATCAGCTGTGGGGAATAACTAAATCGAGTTGACAGTTCCATTTCACAAATGGGTCAAAATCGTTTGAACAACTATTTAACCCCAATGCTCCAATGCTAATCCAATGGCGGCAACGGGGTTGAAACATTTTTGATATGTTTGTTTGTTTGTTTGTTGTGTTTTACGCCTCTGCAGCACCTTAGTGGGCTATATCGAGGCAGGCGATCGCCGTATGATGATGAGATGAGAAGACAGTGAGTCTGGCACATATCCTATTAATTCAGGGATGCCCAGGGTCTTCCAGTTGCCCCAGCATAGAATACTGGATACAACCCGCCTCCATTTAATGTCCCATGGGCTCGGACTAAAGTGAGTTCCCGGGGAGATATTTGAACCCTCGCCCTCAAAGCTAGTTGACAAGTGCACTTACCAGCCACGTGGGAACTACATTTTTGATATTGTTGACCCCTATGCGAAATACAAACCACCTACCAGGTTCTGGCGCCCTTCCAAACAGTTTGGCATTATGTTGTCTTATACGAATTGATGATATCCTTTTCATGATTTGATATATATGCTGATGTCACCACACTCATTTTGCATTTGTCAGCTATTGAATTCAATGGAAAAACATCAAGGGGTTGAATTATTTTGTTGACAACTGTAGAGCGTATTTGCCTGGACTATATTCAATACATACTAGTAAGTTGCCCGCAGCTTGGAGGGCACAAAATAGAACACAATAAAAAATATAGGATTGTGATAAATTTAGAAGGATAGATAGATAGGCCCAGATTGATTTATTGATTGATTTATTGATTGAAAGGGCCGAGATAGGCCGAGATAATCTGATAACAGATAGATGGGGATTTTTATGAGAGTATCGTTTCACAATCAATAGTTAGAGTACCCTTAGATTGGAAGGAGCAGAATAGAAGCGATTGGTAAACTTTTAAAATATGATTTGATTTGATAGTGCCCAGATAGACTGACAGAGTAAGATTAGAAAAAGATGGGCCTGGTATCTGTGAGTGTGGGCTGCTGTGGGTCAGAGATTTATCACACGGGGCGGGCTGTTGTTTCACATTTTTAGTGGAGGTGAGTACCCATCTCCATTTATGCAGTCACAATGAGAGAATGGAAGTTGTGGTGGGAAATTTGAAATTTGAGCATTTTCAGAATGTCTTTTGGGCGCTGACTTGGCCATTTTGTTCGGAGATGTTTAGAGTCAAGAAATAAGTATAACTTGATTATAGAGCATGTATCTGGCATAGTTATGAATCTCAGGCATGTTGTAATTTGGACAAGACTTCCTTTACTTTGAATCTTGATTGGAAGCACCATTAAAAAATTATGTTAATTGTGTTTGTGTATGCAAATCAGCTGTCCACCATTTTATACGAGCGCAGCTCATGGCTGCCGAAGGCAGCCATGAGTGAAGCTCACTTAGCACAAGGACAGCTCATTCTGTGCGGTGCTCCTGTCTACAGTGACTGCCTGAACAGGAAGTGCCTGTAGTTGCCATAAAAGTGGAGCTAGTAGTTTAGTCAGAGTTTAGTTTGGTAAATAATTAAAATACCTCAAATAGCTTCCAAAATAGCTTTAAAATTTTAGTCTTGACATATAACAACCTCCAATGACACATTTTAGGGATTTAAATCAACATGTGTATCAACATTGGAAATAATTATTTCCATACCCCTGATTGTAAGAAGTGACTGAAAATTAAAAGTCAACACAAAGGTTAATGACTTAAATGGCTCACCAAGTAAGAAATCATAACAACATTTAAGGTTACATAATCTTCATTAACTATCAACAAATTATGTAACAGTCTAATAGTAAACAGTCATCTCTGAATAGCTATGGTTTTATTGATCTCAGTATGTAACATCAACAATTTAACATAATAGATCCAAATTTATAGATCCAAATTTAACACAGATTTGAATTATACAGCTGTCAGTGCAGTCTATCTATCTATCTATCTATCTATCTATCTATCTATCTATCTATCTATCTATCTATCTATCTATCTATCTATCTAATCTTATCTATATATCTGATCGTATCTATCTATTCTATGTATCAGCCCATTTGCCCAGTCCTTTAAAAAGATAAATTGGCCTTCAGCTTGGAAAGTTGAGGATAATGCAGTAGTTCTATGACAATGCTGCGCGAATTTCATGGCAGTGCCATTTACATATTAAATCATGTGTGTTGTGTTCTATGTATGAAATGAGCTGACCTGGAACTATTTCATGGTGACATTTAATGTTTGTTGCTCAGTTTACTGACATTGGAATTTATGTTATCATAAAACTAGGTCACAGGAGATGATATTTCAATAGTTATACAAATTTCCAAGTATTTCAGTTAAATATAGTGTAGGGTGTATTGATGGATAGAAGAATTATCGACGGATTGCTAGCTAGATAAATGGATAGATAAATGACTTGGGAATATGGCCGCTTGATTCACGAGAATTCATGGGCAATGTTATCGTATTTCATCAAATTGCCTTGAAATTCATATTTTTTCTAGCCCTGGACAGATAGAATGGATGGGTTTTATGAATTAGATAGATTGCACCACCGGGAGAATCTATCCTAGACAAAGAGGTTTGATATGTCAAATTATCAATTTCAATCATCCTTTGCGCTTAATTGCTGTGTCCTCCCCTGTAATTACCCCACATAAATACAGGACTTAAAGCTCAAATGGTCTATCCATCGGTCCAAAATATCCATGCCAATCAGACATGGGATTTGAACTCTTTGCAAAGTCTAGATTGATAAACTGAGTTGGTAATTTTGGCACTCTTCAAGTTAGCTGGCAGTGGTACACTAATTTACAGGTGTATAGACCAGCATAATTAGTGATAGATAGATTGATGGAGAGATATGGTAGGTACAGCCCTCTAAGTGCAGCTCTGGGCTCTCACAAGAGTTGATTGATGAGATGGGAGACAGCAGAAGTCCTCACATGCTTCACATTTACCCTATGTGAGAGATCCTTTAATTGCCCTGCAGACACTGAAACAAGTGATTGCCAATTTAATGTCAGATGCGAACTAGAGTTTCCAGCCAGTTAACTGTAACAGTTAACTGTTACAGTTAACTGTTTGAAATAGCATTGAAATGACATTTGAGTCAACTGAACAGTTAACTGTTAATCTAACTGTTAACTGTTTTATCATAGTGACAGTTTTAAGACTATTTGACATTTTTGATTAAAGATGAATTAAGCACTTACTATTATGTCAAAACTTATAAATGGCACACACAAGAATGTTAAAATTGTGATAATCAAGTCAATATTGTTCATATCATTGGAAAAACATGATCATAGTCTGGTTAACGACCTGTAGTTATTTGTTTATGCAGTGAAAAGTGAATCATCTGTAGTGTTGGCATTTTGTTCCATCCAAAAATATAGTTAAACAAGCAGAAGAGGCCAAAGCTAGTTTAATATTAGCTCATATTTGCTATCTTGAGGAATTAAATTAGTCAATCCCACCAAACCTATAACTCGCATAACAGTTAACCGGCAGTTAACTGTTAACTGTTAAGAAATGAAACAGTTATACTGTTTGGCAATTAAATAGTTAAATTGGAAACTCTAATGTGAACAACATCCAGCTGGGGTTTTGCTCATGAAAGCCCGCTGAGTTTTTCTGGTTCCCCGCACGGGGTTTCGATGCGAGATAAAACCTTCAACGGAGAAGGCAGGAATCATTACCGCTCTGCCACATAGCTGCCCCAATGAGAAAGTAAGATCTTTATTGACATGGTTGTATGGAACTAAGCAGGTCTAAGGATATATTATATGACAGCTGGGTGGCCAAGTGTTTTCAGTCCTGAGGGTCTTCTTTGCCTGAGTTCGAATCTTGGGCAGACAATTTAGAATATTTTCAATGTACTCTCAAGATCAAAGTCCCAGGTGGATGTCATTCAAACGAGATGTTAAATCATTGGCCCTTTCAATCTTTTTCAAATGGAGTAAACTTGTAACATGTAGGCCTAGAGGACATTTGCTCTATCTGCCATCTCATTGATCAATCTAAGGACCCACTCCTCTTAAATGGCTGCACATGTGCATACCATATTTATCTATCTGATATCTATCTATCTATATCTATCTATTTAGATCTATCTATATCTATGTAATATCTATCTAACTAATATCTAGAGGTGTGCCGATATTGGCATCGGGCATCGGTATCGGCCGATACTGGCATCAAAGTATCGGATCGGAGAATCGGTTTTTATTGCTGCCGGTACCCAATTAGCCAAGCAGCCCCCCCCCCATCATAGCTCCCCTCCTCCAGTCAAGCAGAAGCGTCCAAGCAGAACCGTGGCCACGTGCGTGACCATACAGGTACAAGCGGTAATAGCTCACCTGCTGCTGCCACAAAGTGTATTTTAATGAATAAATGAATTAATGGCTAGATGAATTATCATGAATACATCTATCTATCTATCTATCTATCTATCTATCTATCTATCTATCTATCTATCTATCTATCTACATGTACCTATCATGTTAGTGGATGACAGGCTGCATGTTATTCATGTTATATATTGGATAGGCCTGCACGGCGCTACATAATGGAACCAGATAGATAATGTTAATCATGTAGGCCTACATGGGACAGGCCAACCTGATGTAGTGATGAGTAACTTATAGATGGAAAAATCATTGATGTATAAGGATAAATGCTGTACAAATTATAAATGTGTCCAGCATTGATGCGAAGAGACCGGGAAAATGTCCAAGCAATGTCAGTTGGCCAGCCAGGCCTGCCCCCGTCCAACTCAACTCAATCTTTCTTTCTTTTTTTCTTCTTGGATATCCGTCCCTTGTGTGAAACCACCTTCTAGTGAAGTAATTTTTGGTTGATTTGTAAATCCCTGCACTTGTGGAGGTTAAACGTCAGCTTATTTCATAAAACATTAAGATCTGTGAACCAACGTTCATTTTTGGGCACCCCCCCCCCCCATTCCCACCATTTAATATGAAATCACCTAGTCCTACCTACTTTGCTGTCTGTCGCTGACTGGGCTGATAGATAAGCCTATGCACTTCTGGTTGTGGTAGCTTGTCTTTATACCAATACTCCATACTGCTTGGATCCACCATAGAATCAGAATTGTAATATTATATTTGTGACACAGGTCATACAGCATATATATATATATAATCAAATTAAAAGTTTGAAACATAATTACATAGAATTCCTAATGCAACAGAAATAGACACAATAGCTTAATACAGTGCATTAACAAAGTCACATGCACTGTAACTGCCCATTCAGTATTTTTTGAAAGTGGAGTAGATTTTAGATTTTACCTGTTAAAAACAAATAACATGCATTTATTAAAAGGCACATAGGCCTAACACATAAACACATACATACTTATTGTTGCATAGGCCTGTTAAAATCGTTTTCTTAATATGAAGAAAGCAGCATCATCAAGTGAATCATTACGGATGATAGTTGGGATAGCCTATTCATATGTGTATGTCTGTGCATCTGAACAAAATTTGGCTGATAATTATTCTCAATTTCGTAATTCATGTTCATTTGTTAGAGAAACTTTACTGCTATTAAATTTATGAAGTAAAACTTTGGATCTGAACCAAATGAATAAGCTACTCTGACAGTAGATACATTTCATCGAATGCAATTCATCAACACAACATGAATTTATACTGATAACAGCTCATCTGCTAACAACGACTGTGTATATATAGGTTATAGCAGTCTAAACTAGCATTATTGTTATTGAAAAGAATCAATTGAATATCTGCTGATTTGCAGATAAGATATGATGTGCGATGATGCGTGTCTTATGCATGCGCAAAATGTACGGGTGGCAAAAGAGGGGGTGTCAAGAGAGGGGGTGGCGCGGAGATTAGAGGGGGCAGCTCCTTGGTACTTGATTGGGAGACAAGCAGTAGGCCACCTGGTGGAGATGATAGCCAAGTAAGTATCGGTATCGGTATCGGAATCGGCAGATACTTAATGGGAGTATCGGATTCGGAGCAGTATCGGAAAAAAACAGAATCGGCACACCTCTACTAATATCTATCTATCTAATATCTATCTATCTATTTATCAATGTCTTCAGAACCATATCTATCTGAATAGTTATACTTATAGCAGTGCTGGACAAATTATCTGCTGGATTCAGAGGATTTGAACTAAGACAACACGCCACCTCCATTTAGCAACCCGTAGATTCTTGTTGGATTATACCATGGAAAAAGATACAGCGTAAACTACATAAAATTGACAAATTGTCCTAAAACTATGAAATATGGCATGCATAAATATACGTATATAAATTGAAAATTATAAAAATCCGATATGGTTTAATGATTCACACCTGATAAGACAAATGCATGCAAAACTGCAGAAATATCATGTCACAACGTCACAATTTTACTTGACCTGGTTGCTCACAAAAATGCAAATATCTTCATCTCCGAAAGTGACAAAGCAACAAATCAGACATACTTACTGATATTTTGGAACATTTGAAATTGATGAAAGGTGGCATATTTTTACTCTAAAATTAACATTACAATCATCAAGTGGCCAACCAGCAGCAACAATATTTTTGGTCCTTGGTGGGTCTCCTCATCATCTGTATTTACAACTCATCTGATGTCGTCATCATACTCTATACCTTTTTATAATAATACAATGTTATACAAATGATGATGATGAAATAAAATAATTTTTCTGTCTGCCTGTGTGTCAAAGTCAATAATGCAAGTCATAAGAGTAGATTTGCCTAGAAATCCCAAATTTTTTTACATTTTTTACAAATGATCATAAGAAACAATATAAAATACTCATAATTTCTTCTTTTTGGCATCACCATTGGATTGGGAATATTGAAAAATATATAATTTGACACAAAAATGATAAAAATCTGATAAGCTGTTGGAGAGTTATGCCAAATTAGACACATTTATTCGTGAATGCTGGTAAGTGATGTTGTGACGTCACAATTCTCATTTGACGTGACCAGTCATATAAATGGGAATATCTTCATCACTAAATGTCACACAGCAAAAAATAAGACATGGTTTCTGGTATTTCTGTATGTCAGGTAGTTTTTTATGATGTTATTTTTTCCCTAAAACCAACCATTCATTCACTATGATGCCTTATTTTGCCAGAGAATCTTGATTTTTTTCCAAATTGTTCACTTTTTTTGCATTTGATCCTTAAAAACAGCATTAATCGCTTACAATATTGAAATTTTTATGACATCATTGCATTGGGAATATTGAAATACATATATTTTGACCCAAAAATTATCAAAATCGGATAAGCCATTAAAGATCTAGACCAAAAACTGCATGCACTTATTTTTATGGCGGCCATCTTGGAAAATGGCCGCCAGGGGTAAACGCGACCGATACGCCGCGCCAGAAATGGGTTTTCTGGTGCACCTTATTATTCCCTTTATACCCATATGCTCCGTTAGTGGTACCTCGTTCGACTAGGCTAGAGCCCCTGGGCTGCCGGTCTATTACTGTTGTTCATCAGTAAGTCACTACCTGTTAGTCATTAAGTCCGTTGTTTTGGTAGTTACTATTTGTTAGCCACTAAATATGTTATTTAGTCACAAACTGTTAGTTAGTCAAAAACTGTTAGTCAGTCAAAAACTGTTAGTCAAAAACTGTTAGCTAGTAAAAAAGTGTTAGTTAGTGAAAAAGTGTTAGTTAGTGAAAAGGGGGAGTTAGTCAAAACTGTTAGTCAGTCAAAACTGTTAATTTGTCAAAAACTGTTAGTCAGTCAAAAACTGTTAGTTAGTCAAAAACTGTTTGTAGTAAAAAACTGTTATTCTGTCAAAAACTGTTAGTTAGTCAAAAACTGTCAGTTAGTCAAAACTATTTGTAGTCAAAACTGTTAGTAGTCAAAAATGGTTAGTAAGTCAAAACTGTTAGTAGTCAAAAACTGTTAGTCAAAAACTGTTAGTTAGTGAAAAGGGGGGGTTAGTCCAAACTGTTTGTAGTCAAAACTGTTAGTCAGTCAAAACTGTTAATTTGTCAAAAACTGTTATTCAGTCAAAACTGTTATTCAGTCAAAACTGTTAGTTAGTCAAATACTGTTTGTAGTAAAAAAAACTGTTATTCAGTCAAAACTGTTAATAGTCAAAAATGGTTAGTTATTCAAAACTGTTAGTCAAAAACAGTTAGTGAAAAACAGTTAGTGAAAAACAGTTAGTGAAAAACTGTTAGTCAAACTGTTAGTAGTCAAAAATTGTTAGTTAGTCAAAATTGTTAGTTAAAAACTGTTAGTTAGTGAAAAAGTGTTAGCTAGTGAAAAGGGGGAGTTAGTCAAAACTGTAGTCACAACTGTTTTTTGTCAAAAACTGTTAGTCAGTCAAAAACTGTTACTTAGTCAAAACTGTTTGTAGTAAAAAAAACTGTTACTCAGTCAAAACTGTTAGTAGTCAAAACTGTTAGTTAGTCAAAAACTGTTTGTAGTAAAAAAAACTGTTATTCAGTCAAAACTGTTAGTAGTCAAAACTGTTAGTCAGTCAAAACTGTTAATTTGTCAAAAACTGTTATTCAGTCAAAAACTGTTAGTTGGTCAAAAACTGTTAGTCAAAAACTGTAAGTTAGTCAAAAACTATTTGTAGTCAAACTGTCTGTCGTCAAAAACTGTAAGTCAAAATGGTTAGTTAGTCAAAACTGTTGGTTAGTCAAAAACTGTCAGTTAGTGACAAACTATTAATTAGTTACTAATTGTCACTAACTGTTAGTCAGTCACTAACTGTTAGTCATTCACTTACTGTTAGTCAGTCACTGTTAGTCAGTCACTAACTGTTAGTGAGTCACTAACTGTTAGTTAGTCATGTAAGTCAGCTAGTCCTTAACTGTTAGGAAACTGTATGTTACTAACTGCTAGTCCCTGACTGTTAGTCATTTTGTCCCTAACTGTTGTTCATCAGTTGGTCACTACTGTTAGTAAGTCACTGTTGTTAGTCACTTACTGTTAGTAAGCACTAACTGTTGTTGATTCACTGTTTGTTAGTCTTGAACTGCCAGTTAGTCACTAACTGTAAGTCACTAACAGTCTGTTAATCACCCCAAGGATGTGCCACCCAGAAATTGGACCTATAAATAGAACAAACTGCTCTCATTACTATTCACCCCCAATTGTCACAACTCACCCCCAATTATTTCAGGTCCTGCAACAATTGTATCTGCACCAATTGGTCGATTAATGAGTGGCAGGTGTACTTTTACATCAATGCAACAATATTAAGTATTTGTGATCATAAGATATTTTGTAATGCTCTAGCTGACATTACTAAATGGTGGGGACCAAACTGGTTGACACTTTTCCGTATGGGGCAATCAGTATAGTATGCTGGCTGCATAGCCAATACTGTACTATAACAAATCTTGTCCTAAAGTTCAAGAAGCCAGCATAAAAAATAGGACATACTGGATTTACGTGGACATTATTGACACAAATTGTCAGTTGATGCAAATGGATTGCATTCCCAGAGAATCTGCTCACCTCTTGCAGACGCTATTTGCAAATCCAGGCTAGTTGAAATAACACAAAGAGACAATGTCTGACATTCAACGTTATACACTTTGGGTTTTACTATTTCCCATATTCTTTGTTGTCTATCATCTCATGTTTGACTGTTTGAACGTTTCTCAAGGCATAAGCCGGTAATCACCATGGGATCAGGAATATGTGATTATCACATCTCGAGCCAAAGCCCTGGGTAGGCTGGATAGATAAATCACATATTCCCTCTCCCGTGGAGAATAACCTATACTTATTGTATGGATAATAAACAAGTTGACAAAATGACAATATCAAATCTATGCTAACCCTTGATGACATATTAAGTAAGAACCTATGCACACACCTCAACTTCAGTATTCCCAATGAGATATGCTCAACATCAACTTTTCAGGCAGATGAAATATTCGTCTCATAAATGATTGGCCTTATCCCAACAGAATTCTCAGTCACTGCCAGAATGCTAAAAAGCTGGTGACAGATCGGAGGTAGGGGATCAAGTTTCACCTGTCACGGAGTCCTGCTTGGAATAAGCTGCACAGACAAACAAAGGCAGTCAGTGATAGTAGTCATGTAGAATATTGTAGATGATATAAGAATGTTCATGAATAAAGTTCTTCACCGACAAGTGGCATAACAAGAAAATTTTTTCAAAAAAAAATAGAGGCGATTTTTAAAGCAAATTTAGCTTTTTCAGCAAATTAGACCACATCTGCATGTTTTTTACGCCGATCCCGCAAAAAGCGTCCCGTCCCGCACCTGCACATCCGCGTTTTATTACGAAATCCCGCGTCCCGCCGTTCCGCAGATTTGGTCCGCATTTTATGCACGACGCTAGCCCCGTTCTGCTGACGTAGATTCACACGCCGATTCTTGAATCTTAGGAAAAGCCTCCTGTCGGGAGGCCTGTGGCCATCTATACAGAGGCGAGTGGCTATATATATAGAATCACTAAGACTATATCGGCGATTGGCTGATGCATCGCCTCTAAAAAAATCCTATACATACAGGTGTACTTTCCAAACGCCTACGTATTTTTGTTTAGAGCATGTGGTTTAGAAATTGATAGTGTGTTCAGTAACATGCAAATGCATCTTGAGTCATCAGACAGAAGCCATGAAAAGTGGCAGTCTCTGTATCGTAAACACCTTAGTTACACTCCTGCAGTACAATAGCAAAGCAGATAGTATTCAAGTTCAGTACAACGGTCTTGAGACCTATCAGTCACCTTTGCTCTGACCTGTCAGACCAATTTGTCTGGGTCTGTGGAAAACTCACTTCTATTTTCAGACATTCTTAGAATTACAACATTGGTCCATAGAAAGACAGGTAAAGTTGGCTACCTGGGCCTGGCATCAGGTACTTGAGTATGGCATTTTGAGTTATTTTATCGAATTGATGATGGTGTATTTCAGCATCCGTTCTTCCCACTTATGGATGTCACATGTACTGAACAACAATTTTTGGAGGAAATCCCTAATGTTTAAATCTTTTTAAAATAGAATTATTATATTGCAGGATAAAGGAAACACGAAGTGCACAATAAAGGAGAAATACTCTCTAAATTACTTGTCGATGAAATTTATCAAGCACATAAAATCGATCAACCTATCTGATACGTCAATTCAATTATCAGCACTGCATTGAACATAAAATTCTCTTTTATTTACAAAGCCATAGATATAATCAGACAGTAGAAAGTAACATACTGAAGAATAATCCGGCAGTAGAAAGTAACATGCTCAAGAATAATCAGGCAGTAGAAAGTGACATGCTCAAGAATAATCAGGCAGTAGAAAGTGACATGCTCAAGAATAATCAGACAGTAGAAAGTAACATACTGAAGAATAATCCGGCAGTAGAAAGTAAGATGCTGAAGAATAACCAGGCAGTAAAAAGTAACATGCTGAAGAATAATCAGACAGTAGAAAGTAACATACTGAAGAATAATCCGGCAGTAGAAAGTAAGATGCTGAAGAATGCCAAGCTCCAGACATGAATCGCATCCAGTGCTAACGCCATTTAGTGGGACAAACAAGACTTTGTGAGCGAGATAAAAATTAAGGCAGTGGTCCTGCCCGAATTTCATTTCGCTAATGAATCATGACAAATTACTACAATCACATATATAGGACCAAACTTTGTTGCGGCAAGGTGAATAAACCTGAGATAACATGGTATTGGGTTTCAATAAAAACCTTTCAAGACAAACCTTACATGTCCTGATAGATTGAAAAGGCAATTTATTTCATGCTGCTTGAATGCGGGTCCTCCCGATGGGGAAGTAAAACAAACCAAAAATAAGCACAGGAGTTAAAGAGACCACCAAACTTGCTCCATTGTACAGCCTGATCATTGATAACATAGCAGTTTGGCTTGAAGTATTATTCAATAGAAGGAATAAATGAAATTAAGCTTAAGATCCTCTTCCACCAGTAATACACACTGTATTCTTGACTAGAGGGCGCCACTTGGCGTGTATGGACGTGTTTACAATCAGCTCTGATCTGGAAATTTTATAATCTGCTTCAATCTTCGTTTTATTAACTATTTTATGCAAAAATTTCACGGGATTTTAATTATTAACATTCCCACGACTGGATTATACTAATATTTTGTGTGGATGGACTTTACTACACAAAATACTTGCAGGATTATCATTTCGGTCTGCTCATTCCAATCACTCACTGACTACCATTTGCATTCCACTGGCAATCAACAGACGAATCAAAAATTGTACTCTCATCTCACTACTGCCTCATTGCATTATATTTAACATCAACTAATGTCATGAGCAGACCCACAAGACCTCAAAAACGTCACACAATTGTGTTTCTATTTTATTCCCGAGACAGAGACTTTGCAGACTTCATTAAACATCATCCCAGGTACAATG
This sequence comes from Platynereis dumerilii, assembly GCA_026936325.1. NCBI lineage: Eukaryota > Metazoa > Annelida > Polychaeta > Phyllodocida > Nereididae > Platynereis > Platynereis dumerilii. The sequence continues at coordinate 28,814,111 of JAPTHN010000005.1, forward strand.
ATTATGATCATGCCATTGAAAAATATCAAGGCAAAAACCTGAGCTACGTTGGATCAGTGGCTAGGCGAATCACTTCGCAACTGGACTGGCCTTTCTATTGTGTTATTTTAGCTGGGATTTGCAGCCTCACTGAAATATCGTACCTGCCACATGGGAAAAGGCTGCACTACCCTCTCCATGCACGCCAGGGCAAAATTACTGCAATTACTGATGAAATCAGCAGGCTAAAAAGTCAACCTGGAGGATTATTTAACGTCTGCTTTTTTGTACCTGCCAGCTTACAGAAATACTTTGAACGTCACAATCGTGCAGCTGAACCACCTGCTACTTTGGATGAAGAACAGGATGCTTTAATTGATGACATCAGGCAGATAAATGAAGTGATTGATGACCTCAACACCGACCTTACAAATATCAACTTATTCAGGAGGTTCCAAGTTAATACCAAGAAGAAAAAACAAAGGAGAAACGTCACAGCCTACAAGAAATCCAGTAAGTTCTGTGACAAGGAGTTACCAGATGGATTGCATTTTTCTGATGAAATCAAAAATGTCTGTTTCCCTTTGATCTACAATACTGCCATCAGGGATATCCGTGAGCAAGCGCTCCTTCAAGACTCACAAGACTCCCAAGATTCCGACCACGAGTGGGACTTTAAAAGGTGTCAGACTCATTCTTAGCTTCACATCCATAGGCAGCAGCCGCGGCCAATGGATGCAGCTAGGTCTGAACCAGTTACTACTAGAATCAGCTACAACTCAGATGAACTCCGCAAATTCAATGATCCGAAGCTATCAATCAAGAGGGATGTCCGGAAACAGCTCTTCGCCAACAACATCTGGAAGCCGAAGAGGCGCCCGTATGATATAAACAAGGGTGTTCACCATGAGAACTTAAAATCACTGCCTAAAATAGATGTTCCAACTCGCAAACATCATGGAGTTAATGTATCCACTGTTAATGTATGTTCAATTCGCAATAAAGTTGATGACCTGCTCGACAGTCTTTTGGATCTTAATCAGGACATATGTTTTATAACTGAAACCTGGCTCAAGGACAACGATCCAGCTGATGCTTCCATCCTACACAGCTTAAATAATGAAATCTTCAATTTCATTCATTTTCCCAGAACCGCCTCCAATAGAGGAGGTGGTATTGGATTAATCTCTAAGAAGAGTCTTAAAGTTCAGACTCTGAAACACCACATTTTCTCCTCCTTTGAGATGTGTCTTACTAGTGTTTCATCAAATGGGGTGTCTTTCCTGGCACTCTGTCTGTATCGTCCTCCATATTCAACAAAAAACAGGAATACGATAATGTCATTTCTTCAAGAGTTTAATGAATTTGTCTCTTCGGTTCTTGCAACCTACACTGACAAGAGGCTCATCATCCTAGGTGACTTTAACATCCATGTCAACAACAGAGATGATGAAAACACCAGAGCATTTCTTCAAATTCTTCACAACTACGGATTGCAACAACATGTAGCGGAGAAAACACACATTTCTGGCAATACAATTGATCTTATTATTACTTCTGATACTACTGACCTTCAGATCACGGACGTCACCACTCGAAGTTTCATCTCTGATCATGCCTTTGTCTGCTTTCATGTCAACATCCCGCCTGCATACACAGAAAAACTGAAGATTCAAGCCAGGCCGTTGTCAAAAATTGACCAAACAGCCTTTAGCATTGATCTGGAGCGCATTGTCAATGATCTCCTCGAAACATCTGGTCAGCATGATGCGGATACCTTAGCATCTCTATATGACAAAGAACTCTCCCTGCTTCTTGATAAACATGCTCCCATCAAGCATCTCTCCATCACCCCTAGACTATGTGTGGCATGGTTTGATCAAAGCGCCAAGGACATCAAAAGACATGTACGCCGACTTGAGAAGATCTGGAGAACACCAAACACTCACAGCAATTTGCTCAACTTCAAGGAAGCAAGGCGGCGATATCGCTGTTTATTACATGACAACAAGATCAGTCACTTCAAGGAAGCGATAGTGGCTGCTAAGGGCAACTCAAGACAGCTTTTCAACATAACATCCGGTCTTATGGGCACAAAGAAACAAAACAAACTGCCAGAGGCACAAAACGATGAAACTCTTGCCAATGAGTTTGCCGAGTACTTTATGTCTAAAATTCTTAAAATAAGGGAAAATCTAGTCAACTTTAACAGATATCAGCCAACAGGCAGTACTGCATCTCAGCTCATCGAGTTCGCACCTGTTTCAGGCGAGACCATCATTAAGTTTCTCAAGACATCAAAGCCAACAACCTGTTCTAGTGATCCCATTCCATCGTCACTCGTGAAGGATAATGCGAATGTCATAGCCCCATTGATCACCTCCATCGTCAATAAATCCCTAATCGCAGGGATATTTCCGGACCATTGGAAAACCGCAAGTGTCACACCACTACTTAAGAAGGAAGGGCTTGAACTCACCAAAAACAACTTCAGGCCTGTCAGTAACTTGAGCTATATTTCCAAAATAACTGAAAAATGTGTCATTAAACAGCTCAATCATCATCTTAGTATCAACAACCTCGAGTCTGGCCACCAGAGTGCCTATAAAGAAACTTTCAGCACTGAGACTGCCATCTGCTCTCTCGTTAATCATCTGTTGTGGGCTTTGGAAAACGGTCAAGCTTCAATTGTGACTGCTCTCGACTTAAGTGCCGCCTTCGACACTGTTGATCACTCTATCCTCCTCGATCTTCTAAACAGGAATTATGGATTATCTCATGATGCCTTACAGTGGTTTCGTTCGTATCTTCTAGATTGAAGCTTCATGTCAAGATCAATCAGGATCACTCTGATACTCACAAATTCAATTTTTCTGTGCCGCAAGGCAGCTGTCTTGGTCCAGTCCTTTTTAACATCTACTGTAGCACCATCACTGATTGTGTGGATAACAACCAACAAATTTGTGGCTATGCAGATGATCATTGTCTGTTCGACCATTTCACACCGGGAAACTCAACAGAAGAGCTTGACTGTATCAAACGCACTGAGACTTCTCTTGTTAACATAAGCGGTTGGATGTCATCAAATCGCCTTAAAATGAATGCTGACAAGACTGAGGTCACCATTTTCGCCAGTAGACAGAAGCATAGCAATGTTATTACTACATCCATCAATGTTGCAGGTGACAATGTGCAAGTATCTGACAGTCTTAAGTACCTTGGAGTCTGGTTGGATACTCATATATCAATGGATAAACACATCTCCCTGAAGTGCAGAACTGCAAGTCTCAACATCAAACGCATTGCAAACATCCGTCGTTTCATTGACACTGACACAGCCAAACTCTTGGCTGTATCTATGGTACTGTCACATCTCGACTACTCGAATAGTGTCCTCTGTGGCCTACCGAAGAAATCCCTTAATCAGCTTCAGCGAATCCAGAATTGGGTGGCTAAGGTAGTTCTCCTGAAGGACAAATATTCAAGCTCACGTGATGCTCTTAAAACACTCCATTGGCTACCTGTCAAGGAGAGAATTGATTTTAAGATACTCTGCTTAGTTTTCAAATGTCTTCATCATCAAGCTCCAGACTATTTGTCATCCCTGCTGAAAATAAAACAACATCATAGAACCACACGGCAAAGCAGCCGACCCGGCATCATCCTGGAAGTTCCAAATGTACAACGATCTACATTTGCTTCAAGATCATTCAGCGTACATGGCCCTCGTCTGTGGAATGCTCTGCCTACCAACGCGAAGTCAGCTGAGACTCTATCCTGCTTCAAACGAATTGTTAAGACTGTGCTGTTTAGACAAGCCTTTCAGCTGGCGACTGATTAGCAGTTACTATTCTCATTTACCTGTTTTTACTGTCATTGTCATTTCTCTTTTTAACATTTATTTGTCTCGTTTAGTGTATTTATTCTCACACCCAGGAGGCAGCAGCCGCGGCCAACCTGGTCTGTGATTTTTTAATCATTCCTATATTTTAAAATTATTCTTACTTTATATTTGTTTTTTACCATTTTATTATCATTGTAAAGCGCACCAGAATGTATTAATTTATAATTGGTAGCGCTATATAAATGTAATAATAATAATAATAATGATAATAATATCCTCATAAAGTACAACAATGTCTTCAACATGTTCATATTTCTGTAGTATACAGACTATAAATGTGAAATCTATCAATGTGTGCCAGATTATCACCCACAGGCCAATACCTAATTTCATAACCCTAAGCGATATTTTAAGGTTACAATGGGCAGTTCAAGAAGAAAGATGGCTGCCAAAATGGCCACCACAAAATGGCCACCATCTTGGATTTCTCAACATTTCCCGATTGCTACACATAGGCCAATACCTGTACCGCATTTCATAACTCTTAGAGAAATATTGAGATCACAATGGGCAGGTCAAGAATGAAGAAAGATGGCTGCCAAAATGGCCACCACAAAATGGCCGCCATCTTGGATTTCTCAACATGTGCTAGTAACCACTAAAATGAAGAAGGAAAGCAACCATATTCAGCAGAGCAACGAGTTTTTGTCATGGATACAACAGCGGCAACAAAGTGAAACTACCAGAAACAGGAAACTCAATTATAAGTGTAGTGGAATGTGGTTTCATTGACAGGCTCTCAAGTGAATTAAGGACTTCACACAAGAACCCTTTTGTTAAATTAGACTTTATTTAAAAACAATTGCTTCAAGCAGCAAAGTTACACTCAGGCCTACACAGCACCAGGCCTGTAACTATTGTCAATTCCTGTAATTCCAACCAAAATGGGACAAAGGGTATACAGATCCCTATCCTTCTAATGGCACTGCTAGACAGCTGAAAAGATACTAGCAGGATTAAGCTGGACATTGTTGACACAAACTTCCTGTTGACAAACGACACTATAAGCATACAAAGTGTAAACTCTGAAAATCTTCACTCATTGGACAAGAACTGCACACTAAGAAATGTCGGGACAAAATTGGTTTTTTAGATTCAAAATGGTTTTTTGAAAAACCAAATTTCAACGCAAAACCAACATGGATTTTTTAAAAAATCCATGTTGGTTTTTTGCATTGAAATTTGGTTTTTCAAAAAACCATTTTGAATCTAAAAAACCAATTTTGTCAGGAATTTTTTAGAGTGTGGGCAGCTGGCTGGTTCCTGACTTGAAGTCCATGCTTGCTCCATTGAAAGGTCTTTACCTGGGTTAAAACCCCAGTGGTGAATCCAAAATACTCTGAGATCTGTCTTTTCAGTGTAAAATTCCAGCTGAATGTCATTCAGATGAGACATTAAATTTGGTGGCGCTTTTTTTATTGTCTGTTCGGGGCCAAAGATCCCTCACATTGGGTGAATATATTGAGGACTCCAGCTCCCTCGCTCTCTCATCTCATCAAACCCTTGCGAGTGCCTAGAACTGGGAAAGGTTTCAGAATGGATGAGCATGTCATGCTTTCAGCATGTTTCAGTTTTGTAAAAGCTTGATATGGAATCTAGTGAGGCAATATTGAGTCCTGATTCTTTATACTTCTGCTTTAAAGAGAAAGACCAGTCTCTCTACAAAAACTGAAACAAGCTTGACGAAAATGATGTCTAAGTGTATATGGATACCGTAATATGGGGCGAATCGGGACAGAATTGGCCGTTTTTCTGTCATAGCATGGGCAAAAATCAATCTAAAAATCTGTATTTGGTGTCAAATTGTGTCCGGGCACAAGGTCTAAGTGCCACTAGAACCTTGAAATGATATCTTTAGTTCCCAATGCTCAAGGCCCAAAAAACTGCTGTCCCAATTCACCCCATACTTTGGGGTGAATCGGGACACTTCATTATTTCCACAATCAATACTCCCTAGCTACTTTGAGTGATTGCTACTTGTGAATAAACATTAGAAAACATGTCCAACATGCCGAAAAAAATTTTTGAGGAAAATCTGACATCAATTTCATTGATAACATGCAGATTTTTAAAAACGTGATAAATGACAGAAAACTGTTAAAAACTGTGGTTTTCTTCTAATTTTTCTAGTAATTGATAATTCTGGACTAACTTTACTGCAAATGATGCCAAGTTCAATATCATTTATCAAAAAGCCACGCCAGTACACGCAAATGAAAATTAGTATGGTTATTTTTGGTTTATCCTGAAAATTTGCCATTGACCTGGATCTGCACCCAGGACCAAACGTACACAATCCTATATCCAGTCTTTAATTATGGTCCCTTAAAGCCATGTTAGACTGATTTTAAAATTTGTTACAAGTTTATTGGCTCTAGTAATTAACCTTAATACGGTTCGAGCAAAGTTTTGACCAGCTTCTAAAACGTCAATCCTGCAGTGCCAAGTTTAAGGTCCTGCAGCTCATCACTGCCTGCAGTTAGAAGTACAAAATTTTATCACATTATGCGCTTGTATGTCTACTATAAATGTGCCAAAAATCAACTTCCTAAGGCCATTAGAAATAGGTGTTTTTGAGCAAATACATCGTTTCCCTGTTCTGTCCCGATTCACCCCAGTGTCCCTATTCACCCCATATTACGGTACCTTTTATTGTTAAGTTACCCAAAAACCTACACAATTCATAAAAATACTTCAGAACAGTATTTCCTGAAACCATAATTCAAATGACATGGAGAACAAGCCGAAAACCCATGTATGTATGCGCTTTATATGAAAGCAGTCGAAACATGAATAATCACACTTTCAGTCACAAAGGCCAAAGGAAAATCGAAAACGAAGGAGAAAATTCAGGCTTCACCAACAACAACAATTCAAAAAGTGGAAAAAGCCAGATATCTATGATGTATTTCACCCTGAGGACTGCCCAAGAGTCACAGTGGATCATGGTCTGCAAGTCATGGCCGTAGTCTACAAAAGATATAAAGTTGGTTGGTGTAATTTGTTTCGAGGTTTGGAAGTCTTATCGCTGCTTTTAAAGTTATATTCATCTCTACAAAAGGAGCCCATACATCAAGCTGAGGGGAAAGATTCATATATAGGTTGGTCCCTATGTTTAGTCAGACTGTCGCAGACACAAATAGAGGTATATTCGCTTTTTCCATCTCTGTTGCAACTGGGTAGCAGAGCGGTTGTGGTTCCCATCTGCTCTGCTGAAGGTGTTTGCCTGCATTGGTTCAAACTCTTGGTGGAGAATCCGAAATTTTCAGCGAATATTTATCAGCAAAATCCCAGCTGGACGTTGTTTGGACCCATTCTTCGGCAATATATGTATTCATGCATAAATGAGTGACCATATTGGTTAGATGACCCGTGACACCTCGCCCATGAAGAAAAATAAAATTGCTATTTATCAACATATATAGTGTGTCTGCCAATGAATCCACAAATGTCCCAGTTGATGATGTAGATATAGATAAATACAATTTGTTAAATCATCGTTAACTGACTTCCAACTGTACTTCTTGTTTTGCTGTACTCTCAGCAACAAACCAGCATATACTGTGCAGCATGAAGCATTGTAGCCTACTCTTTGCCTCTTAATGAATGAGAGCTTAGTAAGCCAAGCTGTCTGGTGGCATGTAAAATGAGAATTTACAACCCTCTGCTAAGCAGTGTACACCTCCCTTGACAGGGCATGGCTCACCCATTAGTGCTCTTTTTTTCCAAATCTTACTTGGACTAACAGATTTTTTTTTTTCAACTATATGCTGAACATGATAGATCTGTAGCATCCGAGGCATTCCACCTTGTTGGACCATATGAAGATAGATGCATGCAGAGCTGGAAGCGATGACGACATTGGCTAAATTGACCATCTCACAACCAGTCAGTGAGGCAGACACAGAGATAAAGATATATTTACGTAGGCAAAATATTGAGTATATAAAGATAACATATAAATAATAACTATTTTGGTTCAGGAAGACCTACAGAAGTCATAGCTTCTTAATCCTATCACTCCTTGGAAGAGTGTATATATGTATGTATACGTCCACAAAAAAATTCAATACCCCACATGGATTACTAAAAAGACCTGGCCATAACAGAGGTAAATTAATATGCAATACTATGACAAAATATCAAAGAAGAAAGACGAATTGTAAGTCCTGATAAATATAGTTATTAGATGTTTTCTGAAGTCAGGGCTTCTGACAAAGTGTGATTCCTCTTGAAGCTAGAAGATCAATGAATTAGATTGACATAGTCATCGGTCAACCAACTGAACCCCTTTTTCAGATCATTTTGGTGATTTTGGGTGACAATGGATGCTTTTCCAAGAAATTACATAATTATTTAGAACACCTCAAAACTTGATTATATGGCATAACTCCAAATTGAGCAAAAGGAATTGGACAAAATTGGTAGGACATTGGCTTAATGACAAATTGATCATTATGTGTTAAAATATCCAAATAGTATTACTCCTTTTGGAGATATAGCAAAAAAGCCCAGTTGCATAACAATTGGGAACGCAGTGTACTATCCAACTGCTTAATTTTGTTTATCGCATCTGACACAGCAATGGATAGAGTGCACAGCAAATTTTCTTAATTCATTTTCAACCAAATAGCTCTCTTCACACCTAAACATTTGGCAGCCTCCGCATGGTAAATACTTTTACACTCCTGCAGTACAGATACGACTGTATAATGTGTATCATTCAAGTTCAGTACAATTGTCCTGATACCTATCCGACTATCAGTCACCTTTGCTCTAACCTGTCAAGCCAATTTGTCTGGGTCTGTTGAGCGCTCACATTCTCTGTTCAGACATACTCAGAATTACTATGTTGGTCCTTAGAATCTTTTTCATCAAGCACAAAAGAGTCTAGCATTTTCAGTTTCTTTGTCAAATTGATTGCATCCGTCCTTGTCATTCATAAATCCTGTGTGTACTGAACAACGGTTTTAGAGGAAGAGTAATTCTGCAATGGGGGGGGGGGGGCAAAATCATCCGAATAAGCACAGGGGAGATCACCAAACACCTAACCTGACATCCACTGTACAGCCTGATCATTCATAACATAGCAGTATTGCATTACAGCTGGTCAATTTGCTTACATAAAGACAAGAATATTTTTCTATAAAATGTGCAATTTGTGGGTCATCGCAGTTTATGAAGTGTCAGCATCAAACTTCAAGCACGGGAAACATGGCGGCTGTTGTTGAATTATAATCAACACGATTTGTCAAAAGAGATTTTAGTGTAATAATCAGATTCATAATCCTTTTCGAGCCATTTTTAGTATTTGGTTTTACATGAAGTATTATTCAATGAATGGAATAGATATTAAATTTGGCCCAGGATCCTCTTCCATTGTAGTCCTCATAAAGTAAAGTTCAACTTGTTTGTATTTGCCAATGGCAAGTGAATTAGCACTTAACCGTAGTCTACAGACTATTGTGACCAGTCAAATCAAGAGGAAAGGCAACCATATTCAGCAGAGCGTGGGATTTTTAGTCTTTGATACCTCAGCATAAAGAAAGTGAAAACTACCAGAAACTTGAAACTCAATTATAAGTGTAGCGGAATCTGGTTTCAGTGTCAGGCTCTCAAGTGAATTAAGGACTTCACACAAGAACCCTTTTGTTGGATTTGACTTAAAAAACCATAGAGGCTTCAAGCAATGAAGTTACACTTACACAGCCCCAGTACTGTAACTGTGTAACTATTGCCAATACCAGTAATTGCAACCAATAAATGGAACGATGGATACAGATTCTCTTCCTCATAATGAAAATACCAGATTACCTAAAAAGATAAAACGTAACTAATTTGGACATTATTGAGAAAAATATCCTGTTGACAAAGGGAAATATTTTTTATGAAGTGTAAAGTCTGATAGTATTGTTGCCTTGGACGTGGTACTTGGCAACAGGGAGGAATGATCACACCTGCAATCACCAAGGAACATCGAAAATGAAGGAAAACATTCCAGCTTCACCGCCAACAACAAGAAAGTCAAAAGTGGAAAAAGCCAGATATCTATGATGTATTTCACCCTGAGGACTGCGCAAGAATCACAGTGGATCATGGTCTGCAAGTCGTAGCAGTAGTTCTAAAAGAGACATAAGTTGGTTGGTGTATTTTGTTTCAAGGCTTGGAAGTCTTATCACTACATTTAAATGTATATCGATCTCCAAAAAAGAAGGGCTTACATCAACCTGAGGGGAAAGACTTATATGTACAGTGGTCCCTAAGTTTAGTGCCATAGAAACAAACAGAGGTATTTCAAATATCTGAATCTATTTGAAGCTTGCCATCCTCACTGGCATGTGGCCATGAAGTGGTCACTCATCAGGGCGCACTATATCATTTTAATTTTGGACCTGATAGGGGGGTATTGGGCCATTTTTCCACCTCTCAGGGTGAAAATTAACATGGGCGAAGTAAAAAATATTGCATATTTCTGTGCATTCGCCACATGTTACGCGCAATCCACCATCCTTTCTCTTATACACTGGTTTTTTGGGTCCTTGGAATTCATTCCAAGACCATTGTCGTCAGCTTCATTTCCTGTGAACAGGCAAAGTTAGTGTACTCACTAAAACATTTCACAGACAAAATGACAACCCCAACAGATATGCCCTTGTGATCAAGATGGTGCTTATGCACCCCTGGCTACAATATTGTGCTTATCAGTGCTCAAATTTTCTTCTATTCAACATTTTTCTTCTGAGCTGTCAGCACTTCACACAAAAACTGGTTTCTGTATACACACCAAAAGTTGGACTGTGCTGCCCTCTTGTGCATAGTCACAATATACTGCTTTCTTATACCTAACTGGATAGATTGTTGGTAGAAAATTGAAGAGGGCCAACTTGTTGAAATAGACCAAGGACCCGATGCATGCATTGCATGCTATTTTTTATTCAGTTTCCCTACACCCATCCTCCCCACGCAAGCCCTGCTAAAATGGACAGGGCTTTCTGCTATTTCCAACCTCTTCTGTGATTGGCTGCTTATTTAGGTCATAAGCATTTTGCAGGCAGATTTAGTCCGATTATGGACACTTAGAGGATTACTGGCAACTAAGAAAAACAGTGTAAAACAAGCAAACTTTCAAACAGTTTCATTTCAGAACTGTGAAAATACATAATTCAATGGAATTTTCGGAACTGTGATAGCACCTTTCAACAATACACAAATTCTCCATTTGTAACTGTGTGAAACAGAAGCAACAATTTCAAACTGTGATGTAGCAGTCCCTGATTGGCTGAGCCAAAACTGGGTCAGTTAATTAAGTATTCATGAATTAGCAAAGGTTATGGGCCATTTTGTCATGGTATGACTTGGGATGATGCCCTACACCATGCTAAATTCACTACTTCTTGGTGCGAGAGTAAAATAATAATGATGCAAGTCGGACATTATCAGGGGGTCTTATAATGCAGAGAACGCTGTACATTGAAATGATATTTCATGCTGATGAAGTAAAAACTTAGTACTCAATACTTCCTATATCTCATGCTCAGTGACATTTATCAATAATAGTGAGTGACCTGATTCGCTAGATGAACTGTGACACTTTGCCTATGAAGAATATTGATATTGCTTTATATCAGAATTGTGTGTTGATGCCTCGGCAAATGTACCAAGTTGATGATATAGTCTGCAGATATAGAGAAATTCAATGTATTATACCATCATTGTTTGGCGCACAACTGTATTATCTTTCTTTTTGCTGTACTCTGAGCAACACACCTACAGTGGCATGAAGACATTGTACACTTTGCCTCTAAATGAATGAGAGCTTAGTCAGCCAAGCTGTCTGGTGGCATGTAAAATGAGAATTTACAACCCTCTGCTAAGCAGTGTACACCTCCCTTGACAGGGCATGGCTCACCCATTAGTGCTCTTTTTTTCTGAAACTTACTTGGACTTTTTTTTTTAAAGCATATACTGAACACGATAGATCTATAGCATCTGAGGCATTCCACCTTGTTGGACCATGTATGTATGAAGGTAGACATATACTGTATGTGGAGCATAAGAGCATAAGGCTACAGTGCAACTCAAAATAAAGTAAGACAATTTTCTGTCCTTCCTGCTGGGGTAGTCTTACTTTATTTCGGATGTACTCTGTGGGACTATATTTGCTCAATTGACCATCTGACAGTCAGACAGTTAGGCAGACAGACTGATGGGATATTTTTAAAGCCATAGCATTAAGTGAATTAAGGTAGCATACTCGTATGAATAATAATCAATTTCTCCCCATGATCACTTTTATGGAGGAGGGTATACATGAATCAAAAGGCCTAGGAAATACTAAACACTTCAAACTTCGTTCCCTGAAGGACAGTGAAGGTAAAAAAATATGGCTGCGTGATAGAGGCAATTGAATAAGCAATATTTTGACTAATTCTAAGAAGAAAAGCAAATCATAGACAGAGCAGATGATGAATATAGTTCTAACATATCTGACAAAGCGCAATTTCTTTTTACATCAGATTGTAGTTGTCCCGTTAATTCAACATTTTTCACCACCGCTTATTGCATTCGCCTATGATTCTGCGGAGCATACTGTGATTCTATTCCAGGTTGCATGGTATGACTTGATTATAAGAAATATTTAATCAAGGAGGAAAAAAGGAATAAGCAGTCTTGTTCCAGAGTCGCTTTATAGTTTATACCGTATAGACCATTTCCTGCACAGTACGCTGTAAAGTATTCATCAGACAAGCCCACATTGTGAAATAATGAAGGAAAATGATATCCAACTATCTGTTTGTTAGCCATATCCATCAAATTCAGCATAGACTTACATATTTACAATGGGTCTGAAAGTTTGGAATGAAAAAAAGACATAAAATCAATGGTTCAAATCATATCCTTAACTCCAAATGCACACTTTATCGAAGAAGCAAATATCAACATTCTGTCAAAAGTGGGGAAAAGCGATATTCCAGTGATGAATGTCCCCCCAGAGGACTGCCCAAGAGCCACAGTGGATGAAGTTCCACAAATGGTAACAGACTTTATATCCCAGTGACTCATTTTCTCTCTATTTTTTCTTTCTTATTACTATGGTGTGTATATTAAATGGATTTGATATTTCCCTATGTGATAACCTGAAGATTTTTTATGTAATGACAGCAGAAGTAACAGAGCAAGTTGAGTTGATATTCTCACAAAACACTTTGGAGATACATTTAGACTGGGAGCCAGATTTGACCTGGATTACCCACAGCAGCCCATTTTCTGATCTGTGTCAATTAAGTTCGTAGGTATAGCCTACTATTCACCAGCCTCAGCGCAATGGGCAGCCTGTGCTAATGTAATCCCGAGAAAGTCCGCATCTTTAAACAAATCTGAATCAGGAATTTTGACTCGGTTGAGCAAACAGCAATTTAATTGTCTGACTCAGGAAGTCTTACCTGCAGCAAATAAGATTGCTTAATTGGTTAGAATATACTATTTAGGTTTATTGCACACCTTTATGGGGATTGTTTAATTAGGTAAGTAAAGTAATTGGGTTAATCTACATCACGATAGGTCTTTAATGAACTCGCTTGTGATATTTTCTTGCATGGGACAAGTGGCGTCATCTATAAGGCACTCGTAAAATTTGTTTTTGCATTATTTCAATATTAAATTAACAAAATGTATCATAATGTTTATTTGAATATGTACTACACTCTTGAAAGAACATTTTCAATTACAATGCATGTGGTTTAAAGCTCATGTGTAATTATTTCAGTCCTCTGAGAGTCAGATACATTTTGACCACAATAAAGCAAGCGTAATTTTTAAATATACAGAAATTCCAACTTACAGGAGCATTTAATTATAAAATGCTGAGAAGATGAAGACAACCTCCTTTGCTTCCCTCTCAACGGCCTTGAAAATTGCTTATTTGAAGCAATTTAGGCGTTAATAGCCAGAATGTGTCTGTTTCTCCTAACATCTATATCCACCATACCTGACCTTAGTCAAGGAACTTTAGTCACATATTATTGTCTTCCTGTGTCAGAGTATCTACAATCAAAACTAATATTGACTGTGATGAAATAAATTTCTAAGAAGTTGATGGTGGTGCTGTGATTTGACATAGTAGTACCATCGGTGAGTTCACGAATGGTGAATCGAATTGTCAGTGACTTCTCTCTGTCACAAACCTCACACAGATGGCTGTTATTCAGTGTTTCTGAGCCAAAAAGGACCTCAAAAATGAGTAAATGGTTTTGCTGTCAACACAATGTGATATTTGTGGTGCGAAGTTACTTGAAATAGCAAGTTTTTGGTTGCTTTCTCTACCGAAACCTTAAATGCAAGGAACTTGTCAGGTAAGAAGCAACTCCTACTGTAAAGAAAATTGAAGCAGTTTGGAACAGAGCAAGAATATCTGCAAGATACAGTCTAGATGTTATCAAGAAGGCTAAAAAACCTAAATACGAAGAGTGGCAAGCCTGAAGAAAAATGCAAAACCAAGGTCGCAAAAGCAAATTTCGAAAGAGGACAATTTCATCTAGTATTTCCAATGTTCACAGAGGGATGCAATGACTCTTATTGAAATTTCTGACTTCTGACAACAGAAAATTTTGCTTGCTCAAAGGGAAAAAGTGCAATGAGGTCCAATGGCTGGTGTTGATAAGGTCTTTGATAAAAAAGAAGGGAAAGGAAAGGATGACAAGGTGAAGTACATTGTAAATGCAACAGCAAGTCAGAATTAAGCCAGTGTTCAATGAAAAGGTCACTGAAGAAGCAGCTGTAGAGTGTAGATCCTCTTAATCTGAATCTGAAGATTCTGACTGTGATGAACCTATTCCCGGATGCATATGCTTCAAAACCAAAAAGAGATCATACAGAATTAATCAGAGAAGAACTGACATCATGGTGTGTCTGATACTGCTTCTAGACATTTGTTAGTGCAACTGCTAGAGCACAACCTCACCAATTTTGTAATCAAGAATTTGTTTGAGTTCAGTTCCCCTGGTAGTACACTTGGGTGGGAAGCTGCTTGATGACCTTATTGGTTCCCAGAAAGTTGATGGTCTTCCAGTTTTAGACTCAGGGTAAAGCCTTTATCAAATTCTCACAGTTCCATAGCTTGCAACAGGAACAGGTGTGGCTCAAGCTAATGCTGTGTCTGACACACCGTAGCACTGGAGAATAGAAAAACAAGTTTGTGGTATGTGTAGTGAAACAACAAGCTCAAATACAGTTTGAAAGACAGGAGTTTGCCTTGTTTTATAGTACATATGTGGTTGTGAACTTCTGTAAGCTGGTGCTGCATCGCAAAATGTATGGGACCATCATCAGGCCCTCAGATTCCACTCTTCAAGAGATTCAGTCCCAATGGAACAACCTTGACTCAAATGAATATCATCAAGGAAAAAGTCACCCATTCCCAAAGCTTCTCATTGAAGGTTTCAGGCAGGATTTGATCATGTTTGTGAATGAATAGCTTGCCAAAGACCCACCATCAGATAACTATTGTCAGCTCCTGGACCTTGGTGTATGTAGGAGTTCTTCATCAGGATTGGTAAAAGTTCACTGCTCTCGGGGTGATGCATCAGACTCCTTGGATGGGTTTAGTCATTTATTGTTTCAAAGTGTGAATATTACGGAGACAATTCCGTCTCTGCGCATGTGAGAGAAAGAGTCTGCGAGATCTTTGTCTCTTCAAAGCTCTATATCAAGACCTGCTTCATGTATCCTCTTGCTGTGTGTGCACCACAAATTAATCTTTGTCTTCTCCAAGATGTTCAGAACTAAGATTTAACCAAATAAGCAATTTATAAGTGACAAAGCCAGCAGATGGGAAATCACCTCTGGTATCTGCCTGAAGTTCAATATCCTGATGCTCTTCGTTAACGATGAATCACAGGACACCAAGTCCTAAATATAATGGTTGAATATATAAACATGATGAAAGAAACCTCAAATGAGAAAGTGCCTCTGAAAAAAGCCCTTATTAACATCAACACAGTGAATGTGCAGGTCGTAGTAATAAGTGCCACACTGCCACTACATCTGTCTTTATACTCCACTAAGCCACTTTTCTATTGTCTTTTACCGTGGTATAACCAACATATTTGTTAGTTATACCACTGTTGGGGCTTAAGGTTTTAAGCCTGTCGTACTACTTTTTCCTGCAAACAATCCACTTAAAGATGACAACAAAGCAACAAACTTCAGTTATTAATCCTTGTCAAACAATAATTAAAGGATTTACATCTGTAACCTAGTCTAATTAAAGTTTCATAAAAATTCGAGTGAATAACTAATATACTGATTACATAATGGCATTTCATTTATGTGAAGAAAAAAAACGTCATACAAAAATATGAAGAATATATTCACTTTTAAAATAAATAGAATAGATAGATGGATGGCAAAGAATAGAAGAATAGTCTACAGACTAGAATCTTCATTCAGATAAGATAGAGAGATATAGATATATAAATAGATAGATAGATAGATAGATAGATAGATAGATAGATAGATAGATAGATAGATAGATAGATAGATAGATAGATAGATAGATAGATAGATAGATAGATAGACAGATAGACAGATAGACAGACAGCTAGACAGACAGCTAGACAGACAGCTAGACAGCTAGACAGCTCGACAGATAGACAGATAGACAGATAGACATAGATGGAGTGATAGAGAGAAGGAGAGAAGGAGAGAAGGAGAGGAGAGAAGGAGAGAAGGAGAGAAGGAGAGAAGGAGAGAAGGAGAGAAGGAGAGAAGGAGAGAAGGAGAGAAGGAGAGATAGATAGATGGATAGATGGATAGATGGATAGATGGATAGATAGATAGATGGTTTTAGGTCCTGTTTTTATGCAATTAGGACAGGAGGGGAACATGACAATGAGGTGAAATTTGATTGAAACTGAAGTTGCAGGGGCGGATATATGTACACAGATGAATAGACTGATAGATAGATAAATGACAACGCATATAGGCACTCAGTAATACAAAAATAACTTACATTGCAGCTATAGGATAAGAAGAAGTGATAAAGATAAAATCAAAAAAATACTCACAGACACGACATAATTGTACATCCATCTATCTATTCGGACAGTCAGTGCTTAAGTGACTTTAATCCATTCGTGCTATATTTTATAATCCTATCAACAAGTCAACTGAAGCAAACTAAAATTGATCCCACAACAAAACAAAACAAAACAATTGTACTGTGAAAGCTATGAAGCATTATCAGACGTTAATTTAAATATATTCATGAACGCACAACAAAGAGTCCCTTTTAAAATGTCTTATAACTTCATCATTAAAAAATATTGTTGCCACATCTCAAATGAAACATTTTCAGGAGACACTATATGGAGTATAAGTCGCTTATACAACTCGTTTTTCGGTGTATAACTAACATTTCAGGGGTTATTTACCTCGGGCTAAAGCCCTCGGTAAATAACCACCTGAAATGTTAGTTATACACCTCAAACTCGTTGTATAACCTATACTTGTCACAAAAGTCGTTCTGAATGTTAGATTCTCATTGCATTTAATTGATGTCCTTGATATAATGTACATGATCATTGTTAGCCTTGAAATGTGGTTTTTTTTTTCTGTCAAATAGAACAGTTACATATCTAAAGACTAATTCCAGAAAAAAAATGCATGTGACGGGTGCTGCAGGGGTGTCACTTTTTAATGGCAGTAATTTTGGCCTTGGGCGATGATTTGGTGACAAAGCCAAAATGAGACAAATTTTAAGGCCTTTGAGCTACCTCTAAATATGCATTGATTTTTGTGAATCTTTGCAAATCTCATTTTTTTACCAAAAGGAAGATATCTGGGGGGTCAGAGCAAGACATTTTCAACTTTTATTTTTTTTCCATTGTATAAGGGCCACCCTAATAAACATCCTTGCATGAGGCCCCTTTCCACCCTAAATTTGGTTATGCCATGAACCCCCAAAGGTTTTAAAAACCAATCTACACTGAAGAACCTTGTAGGGTTCTTGTAAAATCCCCAGGGTTCTTTGACCTAAGGTGCTGGTGAGCACCCTATGAAAAGGTGCTTCCAGGCACCCCATGGGGTGCTGTATTTGTGACAAAGTGAAGAACCCCATTTGGTTGTTCTAATCCCTTTTCGTTCTTAGAGTGTGGACTAACGCAATGATCATATCACAGTATGGACTAACGCAATGATCATATCACAGACAGAAACACATGATGCAAGATTAAACTGCAGCATGTGGCAAGCTCTGTATTCCCTATAGCTTACATACACACCTGTTTTTTGAAGGCGGTTCACTTCTGGCAACGAATGAAAAGATTCATAGACTTTCAAATATACTACATGTATTGCTTTTTATCCCATGTCTAGCCAACTTTTGTCCCTCATACTGAGCTTTTCCCTGGTAAATACAGATTGAGAGAGGGAAATACAACAGAAGGAAACAGGGATATATTTAGTTCAGCCAATCAAAACCTTTTGGCTAATTAACCAGCAGGGCTATACTGAAAGATAATGAGATCAACAGGGATATACTGGAACTGACCAATCAAAAGACAACAGTGCCCCTATATATCATGCTTATTAGCATCTATACCAGCATATTTGCTTATTGTTGTGATTTAAGGCAATTAAGTGCTGCCAATTAAGAGTATTGATTTTTTTTGTAGCACAGCTGCATTCACATTGAGTGCTTCAAACTGTTTTACATTGATATAAAATAAAATTATTAAAAAAAATAGACATGGGATAAAAAGGTTATACCATGGGTTGCGGCAGTATATCCCTGGTATAGTCAACCTCGATCCCGTATATCCCTCGACCCTTCGGGTCTCGGGATATACTGGATCTTGGGTGACTATACCAGGGATATACGGCCTCCACCCATGGTATAACCTCATAATACTCAAATTCCATAATTATTCATTTTTAATATTTTTGGGCTATGACCAAAATGCATTTGCCATTGGTTTTTATAGTGTCAGGCCAATGTACCAACATAAAAGTGTCTCGATAATAGAACACAATCATAACAGTTGGAACATTGTCTCGATGCCTTCTTTCAGCAGACAGCCATAAGGGTTCTACCAAAATTCATATCTCAATACATATCTATTACAGATATTTTAATTAGCACAGAATTCTCTTTTCATACTTGCTATGTATTATTAATGCCTTATAATTTATCTGGTTGGTTCACATACATTGTACACTATAAAAATGTTGCACAGCCAGTAGTCTGAAGGTAGTAAGCGCAGGTATTGCAACGCATTACAACATAGTCACTCTTGAATGACCAGAATTGCGCGTTAAATTACATCTGTTGTTACATGGGCCTTTGAATCTGAGTATGATGAACAGCAAGTGTTATAAAAAAGTTTGATATCACAACAAAGGTTTATTTAATTACTCATACTTGTAATACAATACTGTAATGTGAGAGCACTTTCGTTAAAAATCTAATATCTATTGAAACTAAATCAGTAGCAACGATAAATATTCTATTTCACAAAACAGTGGGAATGGTTGACAAACTGGAGTATAAAGCACTTCTCGGGTTACACTTCACGGAAATCAAATTGTTATGAGGACTTTTAATAAAATAACCTGAAAGTCAGCCTTTATGACACAGGGTATAAAATAAGAAAATTTTATCACTGCGCGTATTGTCGTATGCGAACTATCGCCATTAATACGGATAACCAATCGGTGTTATTAAGGGCTGGCATTATGATGTCAGGCATTACAAATTTCCAAAAGATAAATAAAGCAGACAAAAGTAATTAAAGTATCAAATCGGTTGAAATACCAAGTACATTTTACGGATTCTAAAGTTCCCCATAATGTAGCAAAAAAGGGTGAATTTGATCACTGCACCAATTCAGACTGATCACTGCACATTTCAGATTTATCACTGCACATTTTGGGACCGTTGCACGCTTGTTTTATACCCTGCTTTATGACATCGAATTTATTGCAATAGTCTAGCATATAAATCTAGCACTTAAATCTCGCACAGAAACTGTCGCAAACTGAAACCAGAGACAGTCAATTTTGTTGGCTTCAATCTGATGCCTGGAGCTGCAAAGAGACTTATTTGGTGGAAAATGCTTGTCATGGAGATACAAAGGAAATAGTCAACATTTGCTTGCAACTGTCAGACTGTCCTGGGTTGCTTTATTGTGGGGTTAGTGCACAGGCTCATACAATTCTGAAGTGTGGATTGTATGCATGCTGCTATGACCACAGTATGACCACAGTACCAAAATTACCCCTTGTTTTACCAAAATTACCCTTGGTGGGATGCAATCAAGGTATACACTATTATATTATATTCTTCTATTCTATGATTATGAAAGGCAATAATGACAGTTTCAGAAATAAATTTGAAATGTGTTAAGATGTTTTTCACAGTTGACTACTGAAAAATGTGGAATATTACAAATTTTGCAAAAGAATTAAAGGAAAGGTTTGGTCTTATTGCCTGTCCACTGTCCAGTTTAAATACTCCATGTCAGTTTAGGAACCACAACACTTTACTGCTCTTGTTTGCACAATTAATATATGCCGAGTAAGACTGGGTAGGAATCAGCAAGTGACTGTTAATTCCTTCACCAAAACTGCATTAATCTAATGTTTGAGTCATATCTGGATGTTACAAAGATGGGAATTCATTATGGCATTGTTTGGAACATGTGCGTGGCTTGACTGGTCAGGCAAATTGCTTGATTAATTCTCTGAGACGATGAATAAATCCCCATTGCGTTTTCCATTGTTCCTGTCATTCTCCTCTTGCAGGATTGCAAATTAGCACACATGCCAATCAGGCAAAATGAGTGGGACTATTGAATATTCTTACAATTGAGCAGTCTTTCGCCAGATACCAAGTAAACTGCTCCTCTGATCAGTTAAAAAATACAACCTTAAAGAGAACTTTTGTCACATAGCATATACATATTTGGCATCGGCAGATATACATTATTGAAGCTTTCTTGTGCATGTAAGCAATTATTGCCAGCCACTTTCATCAGACTGAAGTTTCCCAGACTTTTTGATAGGTCAATATCATCAAACGATTTTTAAACATACCAGTATATGATAGAGCTGATTTTGTCTTGTGGTGTGTTACTCAGGGAGAATAAAATTTAATATGTTGGGAGGGGGGATTGTATAAGAAAAAAAATTCATTAAAAATGTTGGACTAAAAGTATGTTAACATGAACATCTGCATGCCTAGAGGGAGGATGGGGGTTAAACCCCCCTCTGGATCTGCGACCTTTAATTGCATCCGAAGAAGGGATGATGGATATCCCCATCTTCCTAAAGGAAATACCAAACTGCTTAAAAAAGATTTCACGACAAAAACTAAAAAAAATTGAAGGGAATCTTTCTTGGATACCAGTAGACCTAGGCTTAAATCATAAAAAAAGCATTAGTCATAAAATCGATTGTTCAAATCATATCTTCACCTCCAACTGGATACGTGATTCCGGGATAAAATACAAGGATTCTGTCAAAAGTCGGGAAAAGCCAGATTGCTGTGATGAATTCCTCCATGCGGACTGCTCGAGATCCACAGTGGATCAAGTTCTACAAATGGTAATAGACCTTGTAACCCAGTGACTTTTTCTCTGTTTATATTTTCTTTCTTACTATGGTGAGTGTCAAAAGCATTTGTATATTTTATTACTACCCCTTGTATCAGTGTCTGTGCTGGGCAAGTAAAAGATCCCTCACATGGGGTAAATGTGTAACATGTTGAGGACTCCTGGTCTCTTTCTCATCTCATCAATCAACCCTCGTGAGCACCTAGAACTGGGCTTAGAGGGCTGCACTTACCATATCTATCTATCTATCTATCTATTATGTGATAACCGGCCCTGCCAATCTCACTCAATCATTAAAGCTGACTCAAAATTCAAAATTTACAGTGTAGAGTCAACATTTCTACTGATTCTATTCTGAATCAACAGTTTGTCAGCAGGCATCGTAAACCATTTGCCTTCCCTAAAATAAATGGTGTAGGTCCCTCAAGGGAGCAGTGACATCTCATTAGAGATAGCAGCTGAAAGTAATCCGTCTCAAATCCCACTCATTAAATTTGTGGAGATCCAGGAACTTTTCTGTAATTGATAGTGGTTTTTACTTCACAAAAAAATCCAGTTGCTTTCAACGAGTTTTGACAAAATGTTAGAAGGCTGATGCACTAGTTATCATGGAATATATCTGCATTTTCAGGTAAAATTGAAAACTTATTTATGATAGGGCCCATGATGGTGATGGTCAAATAGAATGAATATGTAACATTTATAAATGCATGATATAAAACTCAACTAAAGCGCACTTTATATCAATAGGTTAAGATGGTGTTGGGCTAATATTATGTCTCAATATTATTTCTTAGCATGGGCCTCAGAATATGATAAACAGTGAGGCCCGTTTTCACCAACATCGTATTAAGCATCCTCACTTCTCAGTGTGAGCTTGGGGAAGCTACCCTGACCACATCATACACTGTTTTGTGAAGTAGTAACTAAAAGATTAACTTTCCTCTGCTCTGGTGTGACACACATAATTAAGAGTTTTATATTTTTCAAAAGCAACTAAATGAATGCTTGAGTGTTTCATACTTGCCTGTTTGTTATTTCAATTAGTTTCTTAGTAGAAAACCATAAACAATAAATTAAATCACGCCGGAAAAAGGCTGACAATGCTTTAGAACTCTTCAGTAATTTGTAGGCTTGTTGGCAGGGCGAGTGTAAACGAGTCCTGCAATGGGAGGATGGTATTAAGAGTTATGCCAGGTCTTAGCTGAGACCTGGTCTGGCTAAGCCAATCACTCAAGCGGAGCAGGATCAAGGAACATTTACTGAGTGAAAGTCAGCAGACTCAGCACATAGTATTTAAACAACTCAACTGCTACAAACACAATTAATCTCTCAAGTTCCCAAACATGACCGCATGACAAGGTAAGAGAAAAAGAGGGGTGTGGGCTTGGAAATTTATTTTTAAAAAAAATTAATTAGTTGTCTGTCCAGTGTTGGTGACAGAAATGCATTTTTCTTTAGCCCCCTCCCCTCAAACAATAAATTAATACAAATCAGCTGGTCATGCATTTTTGCACAATGAAACTACAATAATGGTTGAATCCCTTTGAATATCTAATGATAAGGGTCCTCAAAATCTGATGTACCCAGAATGGCTGACGTGCCTGCGATTTTTTGCTACCGGCAGTTACCAACAAGTCATTGGTGACTTGAGTGGTATTAGTGTCGCCTCAGTTTCAAGGATTGTGAAGCGTGTTAGTCATGCAATCGCTTCATTAAAACCCATATATGTACGTATGCCCAGTGGACAGACACACGGGATGCTAAATTGGAATTTTCCGAAATCGCCCGATTTTGGGGGGGGGTTATAGGATGCATAGATTGCACCCCACGTCCGAATTTCCTGCCCTTCGAACGTACCCCTGTGCTAAGACCAACAACAAGTGCAGAGGTTTTGTACAACTCAGCACAGAAGAATTGCCTCTATTTGGTGTCATGACTATCATAGGCAAATGCCAAAAAAAATAGTTTCATACATGAAATACTTTTAAATTGTGTGCTTAATGCTGTATGGCTAGTAGATTTGCAACAGTTACTTCAACAAATATATTTTCTAGGTAAGTGTGTGTTCTTGGTTTGCAAACTTTATATCTCATGATGTGACATATCTTTCTTGAAAAAATCGTTGGTGACTGTTAAATTAGAGAAACATGCGAATATAATAGACAAAGGCCTATAATACTGATTTGTCATGCCATCTCATAAGAAACATATGTTCTGTTTTCATTGGCCTAATCACTTTTTGACACCAAATCAGTTTGAGACGGCTGATCCTTGAGTTTGGTGACAATATGTATGATTCACTGAACCTTGACAGGTTTACTTGCCTAGCACACTCTTGGTGAAATGGACTTAGTTATACCAGGTTTAAAGGAGTTAACACCAGGCTTAACTCTTAATACCATGTTGGTGAAAACGGGCCTGAGAGTTTAACAAACCCATGGCTTTGGGATCAAATTTTTGATTTACCTGCAAAGGTTGTATTTCCATCCCTCATACTTGTCATCACGCAATACCAACACCAAGTGATGTGAGAAAACTGGTTCGTTTGACATAAAATAATAATTTTCTTCTGAAAATTAAATCAGTAACGTGATATAATACATGGTTCACATTACAACGGGATGGTGAGTTGTAGACTATGTGTTTGGAAGTGTTTTAAAAAGTCACTGATTGAAAAGAGTGGTGGGGCAAGTTAGATGTGCCTTGTCCGGGGAGGCATAGAGGGAGTTGCAAATTCTTGTTTTACATGCTACGGGACAGCTGGCTGACTGAGCTCCCATTAATTAGCAGATGATGTTGTCTTCTGAGCTTACTAACACCTTGGAGTTACTATTTAGAAGAGAATATTGGAAACACACACAGACAACAACGCACATAAAAGTGCCGCTTTTTAGAAAATATATCATAGCAACAAGTAACGGTTTTATTATTGTCCAATCAATGATATTCCCTGAAAAGGGGCACCTCACGACAGTGTGTTATTTTAGTGCCCATATCAGTGCAAGCTCCTGGTTGCACTTCTTTTGTGACACTTAGATTAATTTTTTTAAGCAACTGGGAGAAAATATCTGTTATGCTGCCAGCTGGGTTGCCAGCCAGCACAAGCGTCATTCAGCACCTCCCAGCCAGCTGATATAAAATCTTTTTTTTCCCAGCCAGCCACCTAAACTTCGCTTCTCTCAGATGCCCGGAGCTGCTCAGAGACTTATGTAGTAGAGAATGCCTGAATGGAGACACAAAGGCAATAGTCTACATTTGCTTGCAGCTGGCAAACTGTCCAGGGTTACCTTATCATGAGCCTAGTGTGCAGGCTCATACTTATCTTTATATAAATAATTATATTATGATACATGCTGGAATAACTGATGTACTTAGACTAATGCAATAATTAATGATATTGAATTTATTGTTAGAAATTGATGAAGATTGTCATCACAGTCTACATTGTTTAAAAATAATGTTGAAAGTAGAATTACATAATTCACTGTCATATACAAAAAGAATCAGTGGAAAAGTTTGTCTCCTTGCCTATCCAGTTGTATATTCCATGCCGAATTACAGGAACCATATATATATATGTGCAAACTGCTTCTGTGTCTTTGCAATTCATATTCCATGCAGGGCCAGGCAGGATTCAGTGACTGGTGAGATTTTCTCCCTGTCCTCCAATTTATCGCTGGCTGTTTTTTATTCTGGCAATAGCTCAAAAGACTCTGAAGATTTGTTCAATAATTTGTTAGAAATATGATTAATTTCTATGAGACATTTGACATTTTAAGAAAGCCAGCATAAAAAAATATTATAAATTCAATGGATTGAAAATAACCATGACTGAATGATATGTATCTAAGCTGCAGCTACGCAATATCAGTAGATTTGAGTCTTTTAAGAAGTAGCTTATTCATTAGGATGTTGATTGGAATATGTGCGTGACTGGACTATTCAGGCATATTGCTATACTATTCTCTGAGACAATAAAACACAGTTGCTTTTTCCGTTGTTCCTGTCATTCTCATCTTGATTGTGTTTGCCAATTTGCACGCATGCCAATAGGTCAAAAGTAGTCTTGATTTCCTCTGTGAGTGCCTTGTATTAGCTGTAATTTCATTGTCTATCTAGAACATGGTTATAGGTTTTGGAATAGTGTGCACAATATTATGAATGTCATTGTCTAGAATATTACGGCTTGGATATGCATAAAACGAATTATTGCAAGCCATTTTCAGACTGAGATTACCCAAACTATGAAAGGTTAATATCCTTAAGCAATAAACAATTTAAACATACTCTATGATAAAACTCTGTGACATTTCTGTCAGTATATTCCACAGGGAGAACAAAATTTAATCAGCTAATTTAATGATTTGATGGGCAAATAAATATTTAATTAAGACTAGATGGTACTTAAACTCTTTGATTGTCTCACTGAATATAACATAATTTCATCAAATTGAATATTAAATCCTTAAAGAAAGATGCAAATGTCATCCTTGCATACATTTAAAATGGAATCATCATTATAAAGCAAGGCTTGTTTGTTTCGCATTTATTGGAAAAAACAATCAGCTGTAGACAATTTCCTGCTTTTCAGCGAGTCCGGGTAATCAAATATGCTTCGCCAGTGGCGTCAGTTCCCATGGGGCTGGTTGGGGCAGATGCCCCACCACTTTTTTGCCAAAGTACACATGTTTCTGAATTTAAAAAATGTAATTTTCCCCCTGACATCTTCCATGAAGGCGTGACCACTATTTGCCCCACCACTTCAAAATGAAGCTGACGCCACTGCCTTCGGCAGTGTAGAGTTCAGCCATTATTGACGAACAGTATGTCCGGATCAAGTAAGTAAGAAACAAGTGTTGTGTCTCTCATATTTAAACACATTTTCTCATTACTGTTTTTCCTATGCTATGTCCTCATGCCTTCTATTGAATTACTGTACCGACGAGCATGAGCATTCAGACAGTGTTATGTCATTACTTTACTTACACCGCAAGGTGGAAGGTCAATCTAGAAGCACCATCATTGGAATTGCCTTGACAAATAAATTCATCTACTACTCCCGAATCAGACGTGCAGTGAGCAAAGAAATTATTTGCGCAGCCTGGTCTTTCATGCATTATTTTTAGCTCTATGACCTTCATAGTCTATATAGACCTTAGAATTATTTGCATGCTTGCATGACCCTCCTTCTGTCATCTTGTCTCAGAAAAAAAAATTTATATATATATATATGTTTATTAATACCAAAACAGGTATATTAGTTACATAAGCTAGGAAAGTCAATTTCACTATGAGCTTATTATGGTTATTATATTACTTTCCTACGAAAAGACTTCAAAGGACTTCAAAGAATAGGTTTTTTTTATATTGACCTCATCTCATGTGATGTCTTATTACATTAACAAATTTTTACAAATTCGCCTCGAGTATACTGAAACACAGTGAAAGTGAATATGTCCATTGGCTTTAGCCTGATACTCTGTTTATCATCAACTGAAGCATTTTCAATATTTTTCCTTGTGATAATGAAACAGAATTGTGTAATACAAAGGAATACATATGGATAAGAGAGATTGGTGTATTCAACAAGAACATGCATTTGATTTTGAAGTGCACCTGAAATGGTCAAAAGACAGTAGTACATTTTCAAATGATACCAGGAATTACTGAGGTAACAAGACAAAATATTCTGAGGGAAACGAATAAATTGACAAATACAGTTTGTTAAAACAGAGTCGGCACCCAGTCCGTATTTTTTGTTCTGTACAGTTAAAAATAAGTTGCTAAGTAAAAAGAGCAGTGTTCCAATTAGATGTGCCCTGACAAAGGAGGCGTATAGGGCAGCTGTACATTCTCATTATACATGCCACAGGACAGCTTGGCTGACTGGGCTCTCCTTCATTAATAGACATCTAAGTCTACTTACCTGGTTAGTACTATTGAGTTAGTATTTGGAAGAGAAATTGGCAAACAGAAACAGCATATAAATATAATGAGATATTTCTAAATACAACGTGTGTAAGATTGTTGTGTTTCATTTAGATCCTTCTTTTGATCCTGTATGTGTGTTATGCGAATGCCCAATGATAGCAAAATGTCTCAACACAGTGTATAGCTCAATTTGATGCATAACTATAGATATGAAATCTAGTAAAAGATGAAAACATTGTCAGCATGGGGTTTTCAACTTTGCAGAGGTTAACGGAGCTCGTGACAGTCGTATCATTACTTATTGGCTTCCCTGAGGTGCCTCAAGGTCTGCAGAAAGCTATTGAACAATTATGAGGACTTTTCAAACAACCTAATGAAAAACAGCCTTCAATTTCTGGCATCCCAGATCACATTGCAGTAGTCTGGTAAATGATTCTCAAATAACTGGAACCAGAGACCGTCACTATTGTTGGCTTCTTTAGATGCCTTGAGCTGTAGAGAGAGACTTATTTTTTTGAAAATGTTTATCATGCAAATACAAAGAAAATTGTCCCCTTTACTTACAGCTGGCCTAGTTATTAGGCTCATGCCTATCTGTATCTATATGATGAATAGAGAAATAACTGGTGTACTTAGACCAAGGCAATCAATGTAATTGCATTAATTTTCAAAAACTGATTGAGATTACTTTGCAGTCTGCATTATTACTGCAGAAAGAAAAATAATGCAATTTACATTCATATATATATTATATAATGTAGAAGCATATATATAGAACTGTTTTGTCCCCATATCTGTCCAGTTTGGGATGCCAAATTCTGGCAACTATAAGTTCAGACTGCTTGCGCTTTTCTTCATTTCATATTCCATGCAGGACCAAGCAGGAATCGGTGACTGGTGAGATTTGTTTTCCTACCTCCGTTTTGTCACCCACTCTTTATTATTCTCACAATGGCAGAAAAGGATTTGGAAATATGCCCAAGCATTTATGAGAAATACGTTGAGAAGGACAAATAAAGGAGACTGGCATCTGTTTCCAACAGAAAAAAGTTTTGAAGAACACAAACTCTGCTGCACAATTCAATACTTTTTTTTTACCAAATATTTCTTTTCATTGGTTTTGATAAGGTACATATTTCGATTTGAAATCTAGCTAAAGATGAAAACATTGTCTGTATGTGGTTTTCAACCTTCCAGAGGTTAATGAATCTTGTGACAGTCATAATAATTTTAGTTGTCTCCCCGAGGTGCCTTAGTGTCTTCAGAAAGTTATCTGTGGAAAATGCCTGCCACAGAGAAAATCGGATATTGAACAATTATGAGGACTTTCAAACAACCTAAAAGTCAGCCTTCAATTTCTGGCATCCCAGATTTTATTGCAGTAGTCTGGCAAATAAATCTCACATAGCTGAAATCAGAGACAGTCAATTTGGTTGGCTTGTCTCACAATCCAGGAGCTGTAACGAGATTTATTTGGTGGAGAATGGGTGAATGAAGACACGAAGGCAATTCTACATTTGAGGGCATCAAGCAAACTATATGGGGTTACCTTAGCTTAGGGTAGTTTGCAGGCTCATACTTATCTAGATATAAGTAATTATTTATGATACATGCTGGAATAACTGCTGTTATTTATGATATTGAATTAATTTTTATAAATTGATTAAGATTACATCACAGTCCGCATCGTTACTGTTGAGAATTGAATTGCATATTCACTGTCATATATTCAAAAAGAATCAATGTAACAGTTTTGTCTCCTTGCCTGTCAAGTTTCTATATTCCATGCCAAATTCCAGGAACCATATGCTCAGACTGCTTCTGTGTTTTTTGCAATTCATATTCCATGCAGGGCCAGGCAGGATTCGGTGACTGGTGAGATTTGTTCACCGACCAATTTGTCCAATTTATTCTGGCAACAGCTCTGAAGGCTACGGAGATATATGCTCAATCGTTTATGAGAAATATGATTAATTTCCATGAGACGTTTGACATTTGAAATATGAAAGGTGGCAAAAACAAAGTTATAAATTCAATGGGTTGAAAACGGCTGTGACAGAATGATATGTATCTAAGCTGTATCTAAGCAATACATTTGAGTCATTTCGGAAGTAGCAAATTCATTAGGACGTTGATTGGAACATGTGCGTGACTGGACTGTTTTCAGGCATATTGCCGTATTCTTCTCCGAGACAGTAAATCACGATTGCTTTTTCTGTTGTTCCTGTCATTTTCATCTTGTGTGTGTTACATGCCAGTTGGGCAAAAGAGTCTTGCTTACCTCTGACAGTGCCTTGTATGACCCATATTTTTAGTGGCCATCAAAGACATGGCTTTAAATTTTGTTATAGGTACTAATGAGATAAGGAAGCTTAGCATCAAGACATAATTTAAACTGAAGAAACATCTTTCACCCCAAACAATAATTTCCAGCAATATATCAAAAAAGTGTACATCAGGGAATGAAACATTAGTTACACTTCAATAGGCTTTTATCTTGTATACCTCATTCACAAGCAAATGGCTGATCTGATAAGTCAAAATTCAACTTCATAATTTACTTCTGTAACACAACATCTAAATGTCATAAGCTGGAATATAATGGCTTGGATAATGGATATGATTAAAGTGAGTTGTTACTAGCCATTTTCAGACTGAGATTACCCAAACTATGAAAGGTTGATATCATTAAGCAATAAACATACTTTATGATAGAACTAATTCTGTCAGGAAGTATATTCCACAGGGAGAACTAAATCTAATTAGGTAATTATGTGATTTGATAGGCAAATACATATTATTTTGATTAAGAGTAGAATGTATCTGGACATTTTGATTGTCTCACTAAACGTCAACATAATTTCATCAAATTGAATATTAAATCCTTAAAGAAAGATGTAAATGTCATCCTTGCATCATAAAACAATTCATATATTTTTAATGGAATCATCATTATAAAGCAAGGCTTGTTTGTTTCGCATTTATTGGAAAAAACAATCAGCTGTAGACAATTTCCTGCTTTTCAGCGAGTCCGGGTAATCAAATATGCTTCGCCAGTGTAGAGTTCAGCCATTATTAACGAACGGTATATGTGGGTAAATAAGTAAGAAACAAGTGTTGTGTCTCTCACATTTAAACACATTTTCTCATTATTCACCACTAAGTGGCTTGTTTTTCCTATGCTATGTCCTCATGCCTTCTATTGAATTACTGTACCCACGAGCATGAGCATTCAGACAGTGTTATGTCATTACTTTACTTACACTGCAAGGTGGAAGGTTAATCTAGAAGCACCATTATTGGAATTGCCTTGAGGGCCAAACAAATATATCTAATACTCTCGAATCACATGTGCAGTGAGTAAAGAAATTATTTGCAAAGCCTGGTCTTTCATGCATTATTTGTAGCTCTGTGACCTTCATAGTCTATATAGACCTTAGAATTATTTGCATGCTTGCATGACCCTCCTACTGTCATCTTGTCTCAGAAAAAAATAAAAATGTATAAGCTAGGAAATTCAATTTCACTATGAGATTATTATGGTAATTATATTATGTTCTTACGAAAGGACTTCAAAGAATAGTTTCTTTTGATATTGACCTCATCTCATGTGATGTCTTATTACATTAACTAATTTTAAAAAATTCCCCTCAAGTCTACTGAAAGACAGTGAAAGTGAATATGTCCGTTGGCTTTAGTCTGATACTTTGCTTTATCATCAACTGAAGCATTTTCTATATTTTTCCTTGTGATAATGAAACAGAATTTTGTAATACAAAGAAGTACATATAGATAAGAGAGATTGATGTATGTTATATACCATTTATTTCAACAAGAACATGCATTTGATTTTGAAGTGCACCTGAAATGGTCAAAAGACAGTAGTAAATTTTCAAATGATAACAGGAATTACTGAGGTAACAAGACAAAATATTCTGAGGGAAACGAAAAAATGAACCAATACAGTTTGTTAAAACAGAGTTGGCACCCAGTTCGTATTTTTTGTTCTGTACAGTTAAAAATAAGTTGCAAAGTAAAAATAGCAGTGTTCCCAATTACATGTAGCAAAATGTCTCAACATAGTCTATAGCTCAATTTGATGCATAACTATAGATAAGAAGTCTAGTAAAAGATGAAAACATTGTCAGCATGGCGTTTTCAACTTTGCAGAGGTTAACGGAGCTCGTGACAGTCGTATTATTACTTATTGGCTTCCCTGATGTGCCTCAAGGTCTTCAGAAAGCTATTTGTTGGACAGTCCCTGCCAAAGAGAAAATTGGAGATCGAACAATTATGAGGACTTTTCAAACAACCTAACAAAAATAAGCCTTAAATTTCTGGCATCCCAGATCACATTGCAGTAGTCTGGTAAATGATTCTCAAATAACTGGAACCATGCAGAGACCGTCACTATTGTTGGCTTCTTTAGATGCCTGGAGCTGTAGAGAGAGACTTATTTGTCGCATGACAAATTCTGGCAACCATAATATATTCAGACTGCTTTCGCTTTTCTGCATATCATATTCCATGCAGCCTGATGCAGGACCAAGCAGGAATCGATGACTGGTGAGATTTGTTTTCCTACCTCCAATTTGTCACCCGCCGTTCATTATTCTCACGATGGCTAACAACAGGCTTATTTGGAGATATGCCCAATCATTTATGAGAAATACGTTGAGAAGGACAAATAAAGGAGACTGGCATCTGTTTCCAACAGAAAAAAGTTTTGAAGAACACAAACTCTGCTGCACAATTCAATACTTTTTTTTTACCAAATATTTCTTTTCATTGGTTTTGATAAGGTACATATTTCGATTTGAAATCTAGCTAAAGATGAAAACATTGTCTGTATGTGGTTTTCAACCTTCCAGAGGTTAATGAATCCTGTGACAGTCATAATAAGTTTTAGTTGCCTCCCCGAGATGCCTAAGTGTCTTCAGAAAGTTATTTGTGGAAAATACCTGCCACAGAGAAAATCCAATATTGAACAATTATGAGGAGTTTCAAACAACCTAAAAGTCAGCATTCAATTTCTGGCATCCCAGATTTTATTGTAGTTGTCCGGCAAATAAATCTCACATATATCTGAAATCAGAGACATTTTAATTTATTTTTGGTTGGCTTGTCTCACAATCAAGGAGCTGTAATGAGACTTATTTGGTGGAGAATGCGTGAATGAAGACACAAATTCTACATTTGAGGGCATCAAGCAAACTATATGGGGTTACCTTAGCTTAGGGTAGTTTGCAGGCTCATACTTATCTAGATATAAGTAATTATTTATGATACATGCTGGAATAACTGATGTAATTAATGACATTGAAATATTTTTTCGAAATTGATTAAGATTACATCACAGTCTACATTGTTAGGCCTACTGTTGAAAGTAGAATTACATAATTCACTGTCATATACAAAAAGAATCAGTGGAAAAGTTTGTCTCCTTGCCTATCCAGTTGTATATTCCATGCCGAATTACAGGAACCATATGCTCAGACTGCTTCTGTGTCTTTTGCAATTCATATTCCATGCAGGGCCAGGCAGGATTCGGTGACTGGTGAGATTTGTTCCTCGACCTCCAATTTGTCGCTGGCTGTTTATTATTCTGGCAACAGCTCAAAAGGCTCTGAATATTTGCTCAATAATTGGTGAGAAATATGATTAATTTCTATGAGACATTTGACATTTTAAGAAGGCCAGCAAAAAAATATATTTAATTCAATGGATTGAAAATGACTACGACAGAATGACGTATATCTAGGCTGCAGCTAAGCAATATCAATAGATTTTAGACGTTTCAGAAATAGCAAATTCATTAGGACGTTGATTGGAACATGTGCGTAACTGGACTGTTCACTGTATTCAGGCATATTGCTATATAATTCTCTGAGACAGTAAATCACGGTTGCTTTTTCCATTGTTCCTGTCATTGTCATCTTGAGTGTGTTTGCCAATTTGCACACATGCCAATAAGTGAAACTTAATTTCCTCTGGCAGTGCCTTGTATTAGCTGTAATTTCAGTGTCTATCAAGAACATGGCTCTACTTGCTGCTTTAGTCTTTGGAATAGTGTGCACATAGATCGATGCACCTTATAAATTGTAATCTGATATCATAAGGTGGTATCCACTTAATCCTGTATAATCAATTGTTAATATTGCATAATCATAGAAAAATGGATTCCAGAGGTATCAAGTATACTCTAATCCCTGTCAGCGTGCCTCGGCAGTCCGCCATCGGCCCGGCGTCGGTCCGATGTCAGGAGCATCGGAACGGCTTTGGGCCAACGTTGGGCCGCCGAGGCACGCTGATAGGGTCATACTGTAAAGATACTTATGAGATGAGGATTGTTTGTTTGTTTGTATTTTACGCCTCTGCAGCACCTTAGTGGGCTATATCGAGGCAGGCGATCGCCGTATGATGATGAGATCAGAAGACTGTGAGTCTGGTACATACCCTATTAATTCAGGGATGCCCAGGGTCTTTCAGTTGCCCCAGCATAGAACACTGGATACAACCCGCCTCCATTTAATGTCCCATGGGCTCGGACTAAATTGAGTTCCGGGGTGGGATTCGAACCCACGCCCTCAGAGCCAGTGGTTGCTTATGAGATGAGGAAGCCAAGTATCAAGATACAATATAAATTGAGGAAACACCTTTCAGTCTCAACAATTTCCAACATTATTTCAAAATTATATAAATCAAGGGATGAAACATTAGTTACGCTAGCATGCATTATGCACAAGTATATGATTGATCTGGTCAAAAGTCAACTTCGTAGTGTACTTCTGTAACTCAACATCTAAACGTCATTGGCTTGAATACTAAGGCTTTGATATGAATAAAACGAATTATTACCAGCTATTTTCAGACTGAGATTGCCTGGACTATGAAAGGTTAATATCATTAAGCAACAAACAGAATTTATGATAAAACTGATTTTGTGACATTTCTGTCAGTATATTCAAAAGGGAGAACAAAATTTAATCAAGCATATGATTGATCTGGTCAAAAGTCAACTTCGTAGTGTACTTCTGAAACGCAACATCAAACGTCATTGGTGGTAATACTACAGCTTGGATATGCATAAAACGAATTATTACCAGCTATTTTCATACTGAGATTGCCTGGACTATGAAAGGTTAATATCATTAAGCAACAAACAGAATTTATGATAAAACTGATTTTGTGACATTTCTGTCAGTATATTCAAAAGGGAGAACAAAATTTAATTAACTAAATTTGTGATTTGATAGGAAAATAAATATTTGATTAAGAGTAGATGGTACTTAAACTTTTTGATTGTCTCACTAAATATCAACATAATTTTTTCAAATTGAATGTTAACTCCTTAAAGAAAGATGTGAATGTCATCCTCTTTTTGTAAAGCATTTCATAAAATTTTATGGTACCACAATTATAAAGCCGGGTTTGTTGGTTTCTCATTCATTGGAAAAAATAATCAGCTATTGACAATTTCCTGCTTTTCAACGAGTCTGGCTAATATTCTTTGCATTGTATAGAATTGGACTATTATTGATTAAGAGTCTGTCTAAATATAGTACAGGATGGGGAACCAAAATTTTCCATGAACTTCCTTGTGCTAAAAAAGCATCTCACATCTACAGGAAAATTGCGAAAACAATACAGCATAATCATTAAGGTATCAGCCATACACGTGGAAGGTTAGAATGAGCTGTGACTAAAAAAAATCCCTGACATAGTCAGAGTGACCTCACAACCAGAATAAAACATCATGAAGGCAATCAATGATGGGAAAGGAATAAGAGGGATGTCTGGGAGTTTGTGGAAAAAATTAAGAGAGAAATTGAGCATTCCTGGAGTCACTGACGACAAAACTGACAAGATACCTGCAACCTCCATGAGAGAGGTGGTTGAAGAGCTTCAGGTGGACTTCATGGCTGCCAGAGTGGCTATGCAAAATGATTTTGGCCTGAAATCATGTGTCAGGACTCCAAAGACACCATTCGGCCTATTCCATGAAGGCCAGAAGATAGAAATGGTGAAAAAATGATGGGCTACATTAGGAAGCATGGCTTGATATTCAATTTTTTTTTTCAAACTATAAACGTTTGGTTGTGGATTCCATTGTCAACAAAAGAAATGGCAAATTCTATATAAAATCAATAGAAGATGTCGATGGGACATTCAGGGCAAAGTATCCAGCTCAGGCAATGGTTTCGGGAGTCATGACTTCAGATAGAAAAATTATGCTTTATTTCTGTTTTATGCGAGTAAAGGGGGACGGACCTGATGCATACTACTAGGTCCAGTGATGTCATATTTTGCCATGGCTGGATTCGAATTACCCTAATGGCAACTATAGGCAGACTCAGGATGGTTCCCCATGCCTTATGGCCAAGAAAGTTCTGGATTTCCACTTAAAGAAATTTCGGAGACTTCTGAGCGGCCAACTTTTTCAATTTTGATTGGAGATAATAGAAGTCAAACTTCACAAAAAAGATCCTTTTTGTCTTGTTTCTAAGGCCTGAAAATATGTATTTGTTATGACTTAGCGAAACCTTTCATTTTGACTGAAGTTCAAAATATTCCAAATTTTGAAAAATTTCCTTCTTCACCCTGTAAGTAAGAAACAAGTGCTGTGTCTCTCACATTTAGACACATTTACTCATTATTCACCGCTTAGTCCCCATGTCTTCAGTTGACTTACTGTTCCCAAGAGCATTCAGACAGTGTTATGTCATTACTTAACTTACACTGAAAGGTGGTAGGTTGATCTAGAAGCAATATTATATTGGAATTGCCTTAGGGCAAAAAAAATGCATCTGTTACTCCGGAATCATATTATGCACAGTGAACAAAGAAATTGTTTGCAGAGCTACATCAGGCTTTTAATTCATTTCTAGATCTGGTCCAGAGCCGTGAGTTGGTAAAATTTCAGTTTAGGGCCAACATGCACTTACATTTTAGGTCATATCTCAGCCCCATAAAGGAATTTATGCCACAGATAAACTACTGATTGAAACATTTTTGGAAAATTTGAAATACCAATGCATTGCTCATGACCTTGTCTGTCAGGAATAGATAACTTAAAGTGGCTAAGGCTGTTATGCCAGAACCTGTGAAGGCTTGAGTAAGACTGACAACAGCACGACGCTCTTATATTCTGCAAACATTCTGTGTGACTTCTCTTGTTCGGGTACTTCCTGATGAAGGCTTGTTGCTGGAATTCTTGCATTCTAGGTATTATTGTCATGCTCATGAGCCTGGCTTTGTATTAGTGTATAGAATAGGGTAGAAAGTCCAACCCATAATGGCATTAGAGCCCTATCTTTGACACTGACAAAAAATGCGACGCTCTCACATTTTGTTATATTTATGAGGACCTTTCTTCTTTACACGCTTCTTGAAGAAGGCTAGGGGAAGGAAAGTTACCTTTTCTGATATCATTTTGTTGCTCATGAGCCCAGGTTTCTATTGGTCTATGGAACACGGTTGTAAATGTAACCTATCATGGTATTAGTGGCCTGTCTTTGTCACTGACAACATATGTGGCACTCTTACACTTTGTAAAAATGTGTGTTCAGACAAGTCTGTTCAAATGCTTTGTGATAAAGACTCTTTGCTGGAATTTTCACTTGTTTGATATTGTGTTGTTACACTTGAGCTTAGCTTTCCATTGGTATATACAATATGGTTTTTAGTCAAACCTATCATGGTATAATGGCCCTGTGTTTATGGCTGACAAAAAGTTCAAAGCTTGCTTTCTGCGTGACCTGGTAATTACACCATAGAAGGTATGAGAAGGCAAATATTGAAAAATCTGTTGTTTGTGTTTTTTAGGAATATCATTCAACAAAATGTGTGCAAGTTTCATAGTGATATCTTAAAAAGTCTTTGCTGCAGAGGTATTTGAAGAAAAAAAGTTTCATTTTGAATAAACTGCATTTAAAGTTAGTATTTTCTTCACATTCATGTTTAAATTTACTAGCATAATGTGGCATGGGTGACGTCACAATAACGCATATACCACCTCGAATTTTTGGATTTGGAATCTAATAACATATAGGAAGCATATCAGTGATTATTGATTTTTTGGCTAATTTCACAAAAAATTCCAAATTTTACCAACTGAGGCATCGGTCCATCTGTGACCTAAAAAATATTCATTAAACCTGCATAATCTTTATAGACCTAAGAAATAGTTGCATCCTTGCATGATCCTGCTGCTGTCAACTAGTCTCAGAAAACATAACATTGTTAAGCTACGAAATTCAATTTCACGATGATATTATTATGGTAATTATATTATGTTCTTCCAAAAAGACTTCAAAGAATATTTTCTTTTGATATTGACCTTATCCAATGTGATGCTGTATTACATTAACCGAAAAAATCCCTTCAAGAGTACTGAAAGCAAATGTATCTAATGTGTCAGTCTGATACATTGCCATATCACCAGGGATTTAATATGTGAAAAAGAAAGTGGCAAACAGAAACAACATATAATCAGATATTTTGAATGTAAAACAAGATTGCTTTGTTTCATTTACTTGTTTTGGTTCTTCTTTCGATCTTGTTCATCACATTGCTTCAGAACAAAATTCAAGATTTAAAGATACTTCGAAGAAGCTACAAATGCAGCATGAAAGTTTGAGGTCTCAGCTTTGTATGTAAAAAGGAAAAAATATTCTTTATGAAAATTTTGAGACGTTTAAATTTAAATATTTCTGGTTTTTCACACCCCTCAAACATGCTAAATATGTGTTATAAATTTTTCAAATGATATTTTCAAAACTAAAACTAAAATTAATGTCTCTACTCAGCGTATGATGTCTGTATAAAGATGGATAGTAGATATGCACCTTGTGTAGAAGTGTCTTTTGCAGTACCATTTTTTGTATCAATGATGTCCCTCTTATTCCAACTCAATGCGAGTGTGTCTACATATCTGTTGCCTCAAACAGATTGTCTCTTTCCATTAGTAAGATGAGGATGCATATCCTGTCCTGTCTGTGTTTATTTTTGTTTCTTATGTTTTTCGTCTTTACTTTGCATCGTATTTGGCATTTGCTAAATTTGCAATATGACCAAAGGTTGTACAGCTTTTGATTGAAACATACATTTATTTACTTTTCTATTGAGCTATGCAGCTCAATTACAGCTTTAAAGGAAAAAATTGGTCAGATGCTTAACGTTTCAACCAATACGCCAAGTACAATGGTGTGCAGTCGAAATCACACCGCCTCAGGACTTGATTCACACCGACAAGTATGGTAGCAGAAAACTCAACCTTGATTTATTCACAACGAATGAACCAACTGATATGTTTGCCTGTAAAAGATACAGCATACACAATTACAGTCGACAAATGACAAGTACTTACATTCAGCTGCTAGTAGACATCAATGACCTCACAACCTGCGTATCAATAATACTGAAATGAAGTTTGAATTTGTCATTGAGTAGGTAGGTTGTGACCTCATTGATACTCAGTCGGTGACTTGATTTGATAGCATTGAAGATATACAGTATGACCTCACAAATTGTTTTATTAGTCATGGTGAATAACATGGCATAGATAGGCATGTGACCTCACAAGGAACTTTCAGCCCAATTCTGCAAGCACTTGACATTTGTCGACTGTAATATATGTAGAACTCTGCTAAGTCTCAAAAGACAATATCTTGTACGGCATAAACATGACACCAAGAGAAAAGAACCAGATTTATTATTTAACCTCCTGTATGTTTCTTTTATGACAATAATTGTTAATTTCCTTCACATAGAAGGACAATTTGTGCAAAGCAAATGAAGTTCCTGTGAAGTATTCTATGACATCCTGTGCCTATAGATGAAAGAAAATAAATCAAAAGCTTATTGCAAGATCTTGTTTGTGTTGGGAGGAAGGTACGTAGCTTTTTGATTAGCTGTGGTAATAGAAATTAATTTTACTCCGAATTTTACCCTATGAGGCTTTGCGAGTCATTATGCACTTTAATTTGTATATTTTAGTCTATTATCTATATTATCTAACTGACAAAAATGCATGTTAGAACCCGACAATGAGGTATCTAACTGACTTAGACATCATATGCTTCTTCTATTATACCTTTTAACTTTAAATTTTTGCAAAATAAACAATAATCTGATTGTTTGTTTGCTGTTATTAATAGCGTTAATCCTTAGCTGGGTGCTTATATGCAAAACTGTCAGTTAGATACAGTGTACCAGCTTTTTCAATGGTATTAGTATCTTGATGATGTCTAAAGGAATTATGACATGGAAATACTGGCATGTTTTAGTGGCTGACAAATGTGTTAAATAGTATAAGGAAACATTCAGTCTGTTTTTTAACACTCACAAACATAAAGATAATGTGACTCTTGCACTGAAATCAGTAATGATGTACATGTAGATGAATCATGAGTCCTCATTTAGATCATAATTGATCAAACATCTTCTATACTAATGTTACAGATACACTGTTATTATGACACAATATCACCTATATCATAACTCTATAGAGAAAAAATATGACATGGAGAAATATCCTCCCTCTATTCAAAACTGCCTAAAGAAACTGAAGTATGATGAGCTCAACATTTTCTGGAATATTACAGGCATGTGATCTGAAGCAGAATTTTGCATTGTTATTGCTGAGTGGCATGTCTACCCTAAATGGACAAAATATGCCAGAAGGAGAGGCAATTGGTCTTTCTCTCACAAATTGAGACTCATGTCTTCATGTCTTAGTTGAATTACTATACCCCATGGGAAACAAAACGTGTCATGTCATTACTTACTCTGCGCGATCAGATAAGATGTAAAACTTGTCGGCACCGTTCAAAGGAAATTGCTGAATTTGTTTCTGAAGTTATTACTGAAGTAGTTTCTTGGCATTCATGCATCATGTTGGATTTACAACCAATGAAGTGCGATTGATTACATTTGGTTGTTTCAGGACATAAATGTTTTCAGCGCAGGTCCTATATATTCACGTCGAAATGGGTGATATATGGGTGTATTTGTTACTGTGAGACTTGTGACCCCACCAATTAA
The DNA here is from genome assembly GCA_026936325.1 of Platynereis dumerilii. NCBI lineage: Eukaryota > Metazoa > Annelida > Polychaeta > Phyllodocida > Nereididae > Platynereis > Platynereis dumerilii. The sequence continues at coordinate 28,854,581 of JAPTHN010000005.1, forward strand.
TGAGAGGTATAATTAAAGCTTTATTTTAAAACATGAAACACATAAAACCATGGATACATGGGAATAGAGTCTTAACTTTAAGCAATATTACTTTAGATTTAAGCACCACACAACAAAGACGACAGTGGGCGCCACCCTGAGTATACGACGCCTAGTGGAGTCTGCTGCGCCTATATTGGAGTCTGTTGTAGTTGAAAAACTATTTTCCAAATAGATTGCAACACAACTGACTCTTGAAAATGCTTACTAAAGACACAGAATAACTGAAACTGATCAATATAGATAAGCATGATAAGCAACAAAGATGACAGAGGGCGTCATAAGCGTATGGTGCCTGGTGGAGTCGGTGGAGTCTGTTGTAGTTGAAAAAGTTATTTTGCTGATACCATGATTTGAGTGACTGATCTGTGCTTATAACATGGCAAGTATAGGGAATTTATTACTTACTCTAGATATAAGTCATGATGTATACATCTGTCTATCTATACACATACATATTCCTGCTTTTACATTATTGTAACACTTGTAAAATTTATTCCATCAAACATGTACGTTAGTAATATCTGCCATCAAAATCACCCAAAAAGTTGTTATGCCACTGATGTATGCCAAGTGCATTAGATAATATTACTAGCCCTATCAAATGTGGTAAGTCTGCATCATGTTCATGGAAATGGACAGCTGTTTGAGGAGATGGAGCCAAGAGGATGAGGGTTAAGGCAACACAATTATGTGATTATATTGCACATAATGGACACCATTTGTTTATGGATTGCAAACGTTATCCACTCGCTTTAATCAATTGAGAAATATGCACAGTATGGATTACTGATGTGACATAGTGTTTCTCTAGCTGTAGATATGCATAATTATGCTGATGTACATACTGCTCTTTCGGGCAACCTTCATTGTGCAACACAGTTTGTGTCATAAAAAACAATTTTACTGGTTTCGCTTCCCTGCTAATGAGGTTGTTAGTGGTTTATTGTCTACACAATTTTGTTTTTCTCACCTTTTCTAGCCATAAAACAGCTAAAGCCCACCGCAATTATTCTCTTAACACCACTTTCCTAAGGAAATGTGCTTGTGTGATTTGTTAATGCCCCATTAAACTGATTACAGGCTATTCCAAACCAGAAACTTGCCAATGAAACGACAGTACCGGGCTTGATTGATGGATGTTGCGAATGAGGTTTGTGCAAATCTTTGTTATTTCTACATGGTATCCATCACATTTGTTTTGTCCCAGTGGAAATTTTACCGGTTCATTGATTTGATGAGTGTGTTTCTTTAATCAGCTGCACATTTGGAACGTTCAGAATTTATGACTGGGGGGTGGGAGTTTTGCTGAAACTTCCCATCAAAAATTGGTACCCCCCCCCCCTTGAGTTTCATGCGGATTTTTAGTACCCCACCCTTAGGTTTCATGCGTAGTTTTAGTAGCCCCTCCCCCTCGACATACAGAGCAATACACACATATATACTGTTATACATGGTCAAGCTTACAGATTTGGGCCATTTCACAAACTTACGCGTATAAAAAAAGTTTGGATAAATTGAGTGTATGCGTGTTTTATTACAATTTTTTTTTCTTTGTTAAATTTCTTACACTCCTTGGAAATATTATCAAAAATTAATACCCCCCTTGAAACACGTGTGAAAAGTTAGTACCCCCTCAGGCAAAAATCCCACCCCCCACTCCTAAATTCTGAATGGTCCCTTACCATATCTATCCTTCCATTTATCATGCAAAATTAATATAGAGTTGTCCCAAAGTCTCCAAAGACTTTATCTTGTATGGCATAAACATGACACAAAGAGAAAAAACCAGATTCATCATTTAACCTCCCATATTTTTCTCAGATGAAAATAATTGTTAATTTCCCTCTGATGAAGGAACAATTTGTGACGGGTAGATGAAGTTCCTGACAAGTATCCGATGACATCCTGTACCTTGATGAAAACATAAATCGAAAGCCTATTGCAAGATCTTTATGATGTTGGGACTAAGATAAATTGAGTTATTAGCTATTGATCTTTTTAATAAAAAAAAAAGGCTGTGTATGTTTCATGAAAAACACTCCTGGACCAGTGTATACTAGTTTCCCTGAACAAACTTTATATTTTAGAAATTTGAAGACACTAATAGTTATAAGTGGACAATTGAAACAATAAAGAGCATGATAACAAGAATTTTTGGAGACAAAAAAAAAAGAATAAGTGCATGCTTGGACTCCTTAGCCATACTGCTTGATAAGTTTTTGGATTGTCTGTCATTTGCTGCATTGTTCTGTCATTCTCAACTTGAATTGATTTGTGAATTGGCATGCACACCAATTAAGCCAAAAGAGCAAGGCATCCCCAAAATGTGTCTTGTGGAAGTTGCTGTCATAAAGCTAATAGTATTCTGTCTAGAAAAAACATGTGTTTCAGTATATTTCAATTTATGTATTATGGTCTAACTTAAAGTTTGTAAAATAATATCACACTTGATCCATGGGCAGTGACCCTCAACTTGCCATCTCCCATGTGTTTGCATCAGCCTTCCTCCTTAGCTTGAAAGTTGGTTAATTTAAATTTACCTGTAGATATCCATCATGCTGATCTACATCCTGCTCTTTGGGGCAGTGAGCAACAAAGTTTGTCTCATAAAACTATTTTACTGGTTTTCTTCTCTGCTAACGATGTTGTTAGTGGTTTATTATGAGCACAGTTGTGTTTTTCTCACCTCTTCAGGCCATAAAACCCATCACAAATATTCTCTTAATGCCACTCTCCTCAGGAAATGTGCTCCTGTGATTTGTTGATGCCCCATTAAACTGGTCACAGGTTGTTTCCGACCAGATAAAAACTTGTGCTAGTAAAGTGAACAATGCATTATGCAGTTGATGAGGTTTGTTGCAAACAAGATTATGTGAAGTTAGGTTAGCTTGTTTGCTTCTGCACGGCTATAATATTGACATTTCTTTTTTTGTTTTGCAGACATTTTCCTTGTTCATGGATTTGATGTGTGTGTTTCCTCATTTTTAAAACTTGTTAGAGTCTTCATGCATTATATATGTTTAAGGTAGGACAGTCCTTGTCATACTTGCGTGGAATCTCTAGTTATTTTCTATGCTGTTGAACTCTGATGTCAGAGATGACTCTATTAGCATTGCAATGTATGTAAATTAACTACAAGCTGTGATGTCATTTCAAACTGGGTCAGACTCTCCAGCTTCTAGCCAATGTTGATCCTCCTGAACTGAGCGTCACAGTTTCAACACAGTGTCAAAGTAAGAATTTTATCAGGGATAGCCCCTACAACCACGTCATCATAGCTTGATAGCCAATGGCCTGACAGTAAACTACGCATCACAGTTCAAACATTGATATATTGAAGGAAGCATTACATTTGTGATCTCAATGATTTGTCACAGCAATCACTGGTCTAAACCTACCAAATGGCAGCTTTGTACATGTAAGCATTCACAGTAGACAATTGTTATAATCCCCACGGAGTTGTTTGATTAATCTACAAACTTGCTTACTTACAACTTTAAACTTTGATGGAAGTTGGTATAAACAGAAGGCTTTGACAATTTGTAAAGGTTATTCACCACGGGAGAGGGAATATGTGATTTATCACCCGAGGCCTTTAGGCCGAGGTGTGATAAACACATATTCCTGATCCCATGGTGAATAACCGGCTTATACCATAAGACAAAACTGAAACTTGTCATTTGTTGCTGTGGTTTTTTCACAGCTTCACTTATTATTCTCCCATGGGAGGATAACTGGACAACAAAGAATATAGGTTTTATTTCAGTGAAATACTGGCTCATGATTGGCTGACAGAGGTGTCGAATGGTATAAATTTGTAAACACACAGCCTATGTTATGTATATTTGTTCTGGCAGCCCATTGGCTGAGAAGCAGTGATGTCAAACTTGCATGGGTTTTCCCAGACCCAATTTTCACTCTGACACTGAGTTGAAACTGTGATGCTCAGTTTGGTGGATTTGCATTGGCTAGAAGCTGGGGAATCTGACCCAGTTTAAAATGACATCACAACTTGAATTTAATTTAAATATATCGCAATGCTAGAATAGTGTCATCTCTGACATCACAGTTCAACAGCATAGAAAAGAACTTGAGATTCCACGTAAGTATGACGAGGACTGTAAGGTAGGACACATCATTTCTTTAACAGTGTTTGTGATTGCACTATCATGGTACCATGGCATTGAATAATCATGGATCTTTTCTTTCGTGGTCTCCTTGTATATACTATAACAAATGCAGCAAACGACTCACAATAATTAGCATATTTCCCACAACCTTGTAATTACTTATGTTGCGTGTATAATGTCTCTCTATCTATCACTATGGGTATATTTGTCAGGTGCCTGTTGTGCAAAGGACTCAAAATATTCTTATTCCTCATTAATTTTTTTTGACAAAAGGAGATTTACTTTCATTAATATTCAATCACATCACTAAAGCATGCAAATATTTTTTGAGGATGGAAGAATGACAGACTTTTTGTTCTAATCCATTAAATAAAACTGGGTCTGACATACATACATATCCCGAACAAGCTTATTTTCACGGTATTTGTATTCATTGATGTTTTTACCGAGTAGCATCAGCCTTCTTAGTCATGGCAAATCATGGTATTATTACATGACATGTCTTATATTAACCCAAGGTTTGACATTTTATGGGATTGGACATAATAATGTCTTTGCGCTGTATAGTGCTGGTTGCATGTAGTTGAATACGAATGTGCTCTATTTATGGTTGCAAAACTTCTTCCTTGTTAACCTGTAAGAAAGAGAAAACAAAAATGCCACAGCACATGACATTCGCCATGAATATGAAACCTCTATGTGACATCAGTAATCCAAACTCAGTATATTACTCAATAAACCAGAGTGGATTACGTTTGCACTCCTTGCACAAATTGTGTCCATTATGCATATTGCATAGATGTGTTGCATCCACACTTTTTTTGCTTAGGTCCTATCTACTCAAACAGCTGTCTATTTCTATTGGCAAAATGCAGACGTATCTCACTCAATATGGCCAATGATATTATCCGGACATTTTATGCACAGTCATGTACATTAGTCTACCAACAGTTTGTGAAGTACACTTATTATCGTTTTCATAGCTACATGTTTTTTGAAAACTTCGTTTTGCAGCTAAACCGTGACATCAGAGGGTATCTGTCAATGTGATTGGTCTAATCTTCAATCTGTGACATATCAGTTCAGAGTTTGACATCACAGTTAATGACAAAGGAATTTAAAACTGTCAGGCAATGTTACTATTTGTGAACAACCACAACAAACAGTGTATGTCTAAGCTGAGTGTTGCACCTCATTGTTTTCCAAACAATCAATTTCAAACTATTTTTTTGTCAGTAATTGCAAAGTTTTCCTTTGAGGCTAAGTAGTCTGTTTGTTTCAGTTACAGTTATTTAATTATCTTTCAGCCAGGGCAAGCTGAACAAGTGAAACATACATCATCCATATGTCAGTTTCCTGAAATCTGTGCTTGTAATAAACAAAATTATTCTACTAAATCCCTGACATCACGGCTTTGGAATGAAGCAAAATGCAAACTTGAAAAACACGTAGCTATGAAAACAATAATAACAACAAAGTGTAGTTGAGTTAACAGTATTATATGAGAGGTGTTTGTCACTGATTTAAACGTTTGATAGAACCTACAACAATGATTGCTGGCTCTGGTGAATAATTTCTTTTTATAGCGGCCATGCCAGCCAATAAGATGAAACTTTAGAAATCTCACTTTATATTGTTCAGACGGCAAAGGAGGCTGGTATAAAAATTCTTGATTAAGATGTCTCATCAATTTAATAAACCCAGGAGGCAGAATTTTTTTCTATCTCCAATGGAGATTCTCCATAAATGTATGCAATCATAAATGATCAAGTAATTGCTGTAAAGATTAAACCTCTTACCAGTTTCAGTTTTACATGTCATGTTGAAACATGTAAAATGGTCGGATTACGGCAGTTATATAACGCACTTGACTATGCTGACCTGTGAGTGTACACATTACATTTACCTCTACACAGTGACAGGCTCTTGACCACTTTCCCCATCATGTTCAGCAAACACCCAAATGGGAAGAGGTGAGTGGAGAGAAAACATGTGTCTGACAATATCTCATCAGCTCATGCAGACAACCCTTAATATCACAGACTATTCTCAGGTGCACTGGTGCAGGCAGTATGAAACACCAAGATTTTAAGATTTTGAGAGGAATAATGGTTCCTAAAAGAACCCAACAATTTTTTTAAAGATAAACTCAAAAAGGTTCCATTTAGGTTTCTTCATGAACTACAAACCTTTTGATGAGAAAATAGCGTTTGATATTTTCCCTCAAGGGTCCTAAGCCAAACTGTGTTCAAAGATAATTTTTGCTAACATACTAAGTTTGCCTTTAGATTTAGAAGTATCGTTATTTCCGTCTATGTATCCTAGGAGCACTTTGCTTTTCCAGGATATTTAATAATCCTTTTTTATACAATAATGATTATACATTGAGTCACCCAGAAACTTTTTCCAAGATTGCATGAGGACGATGTGGTGCTCAAATCTTCCATGCAGTGTTACAAACATGAGGCAATGTCCTTGTTACAAGCTATCAGTTTTGTGTCAAAGGTGATTCACTAATCTCTCCCAAACAGGAGATGCATATTGTCACTCCCAAAGATGGGAAGCCAGTGGGGATACCAACTGACCCATCAAGGAAGATCACTGATGAGACTACTTCTAATTGTAGGTGGGTACTTAGGTCCCAGTGACCAATTAGCTTGGCAGTGGAGAGGACCTGAGATCTTGCCTAGGATGAATCCTAACCCCCAGGCTAATCCTGACCCTAAACCATGGACAACCCGAGGCATTGCTCCAGTTCAAATAAAGGGTTTTATTGTTACATTACTTCACATAATCAACAATTACATTGATGCATGACAAAACTCACATCTTACGTCTATCAGAATAAAGGATCCAGTTTCCCTGAAGGGAACCTGGATCCTAGACTAAGGACATAAGGAAAGGAAGGGGAGAGGGACCAGCATTAGGGGCTCAATGCTGGGAGTCTGGTTTTGCTGGGAGTCGGGCGGGCTGGGGGAACCAGACTGAGGATTCCTGGGTCAGGACAAAGCCAACTCAACTTACTGGCGAACTTTGGCCAGCCAATCGGGACATTCGTTACTAAAGAATAAGGGAGCCACTAGAAAGTCTTGAGCCTTGTGGCTTAGTGGCATGTGAAGGGGGGGGAACTTTTAGGTCAAAGGTTATTTAACTGTTGGCTTGCCTGCCGCAGTTGCATCCTCAGCACTGTAAGACTTCTTAAGTAAAAGACACAGTATTTCCAATACTGTGACATTCTCCCCCGACTGGATGTGGCTGTTGAACTCTGTTGTCTGGGGAGATGTTTTTGGAATAATTGGCTGTGTATGCTGATTAGGAGTAAAGTACCGCACATCAAGTGGGGTACCTCCCCGGGTTGTTGGGGGGGGGGGAATGGAGGGGAGCGAGAACGCTTATTGGCGGGAGCATTAATGTGGAGAACTGATTTTTCGATTTTGCCACAAAAGAAATAATTATCTTTGCCCTGATCATGCATTATGATTGCAGTTATAATTAGATACATGACTGATGATATAAACACAAAAATACTTTAACATAAGAACATCTGCAAGATACAATTATATGTAATAAATAATTGACAACTTGGCGAAAATATGGCAAACATATATGTGTTGTCATACAGTAATTGTGATATGTCAATAATTGATAACAGGGTGTGATACCCTCAATCAGGGGGGGGGGGACTGCAGGGCCTGAGGTGGTTTGTAATTACGGCAGAGTTCGATATTCAATGGGGAGGCAAATGTGATGAAACCTGAATGGCATAGGCCATTAAGGCACGCAATTGAGCGTCTACAAGGTTAACACAATGGATTGCTTCTGACTTTACATCATCAATGTCCGTAAGTGAGCATAAAACCATAGACACTGCACCTACTTCGTTCAGCACAGTATCCATGATCACTGCCCATTAATAATAGCCAATAGGGCTGTTTATAAGGGGATGATGGGAGTGTTCCAGAAAGCGGGGGAGGGGTGTGGAGGGGTCCAGTGGGCATATCTTCTTGTACTGGGCATGTGAATTAAATGTGAATTAAATGTGTATGTAGAGCGGGCCATTTGAAAAAGGCAATAAGGGAAGGAGGGGGTAAGGTAACGATATCGGGCAGCAAGGAGGTCCAAGGTCGCTGTGAAAAACATATTAAAAGGGACGATGAACATTCAGTTAAGCATTGCAGATTATATGATGTCACAAAGGACTACTTAATGTCTCTGCGAGGCACCTATTATGGTGCAGAACAGGAACCGGTCAGTGCATCGTTCCCCCTTGACAAAGACTAAACTGTCAAGGAGGAGAGTCACAGCGATCGACAAGAGTTTATGGTCGCCTTCGACCCTGCTTTGCTATATGTTGGCACGTAACGTGCTACGAATTGTCTCTGGAGACGTGGTTACTGCTACACTGCCTTGGGTGAAGGCCTCGAACCGCAGGTTGATGCCCGAGGTTGGGTCGTCTGCTGGTCCTGGTACGAAGATGGTGCCCTTGGTTGGTTGCTGAGGTCAGGAAGCCGGTCTGGCTTTGGTGTCCCATGGCGCCCGAACGTCATCAGCCGGCTGCGAGCATGGAGACTCAAGTAACTCTTGGCTTGGTGCCATAGAAGAGGTGGGACAGTTTTGTGAGTCTCGATGCATCTGGTGTCGACTCATCGGCCTGTTCTTGGCCACTGGTGTACTGACGGTCATTGAACTTGAATCCATGCCGGCTTAGCTCTTGGGATGGTCATTTTGCCGTGGGCGTCTGCCATGGTTAAGACAGCCCTGGCAGCGTAGGTGTCCCACAATGTTGGGATGCCCTGGTTGGCATAGATATGTCCCTGGTGTAGTTGCCCTGAATGACGTAGATGGCGCTCTGGTTGGCGTAGGCGATGTGCCTGGCATTGACGGCTTAATTGGTGTAGATGGCGACGACATCTAACTGTCAGGGCACATCGACTGGCGCGACAGTGGCCTGAGGTCCTTTGGAGACTTGTGGTGTGTGGACCTGATGATGACGCCATTGGGAGTATTGGTCGCGGAGCAGCTGCCTTCCTTCGTGTAGCCCTGGAAATTGGTGTCCTCAGAAGCCTTGGTTTGTGAACGGATGCTGCTGGAAGACTGGGCATGAGAACTGATGCCCTTGGGATTCCTGGCGGGGGAATTGATGCCCGCGGAAGACTTTTGTGTAGAGGACGCCCGTGGAAGTGTTGGCTGAGGAACTGATGGCCTCGGGAGACCGGCGGATGCCCTTTCACTGTAAAGTGATGTCTTTACAAGTGATGTTGTGGGACGGGGTGCCCTTGGATGAGGTGGGCTTGGTGGTGATGCCCACGGTGGTGTTGCCCTTTTTGGTGACTGCTGATGAAGTGTTGCCCTTTTGAGGTCTTGTAGGGCCTCCTGGATGATTTGAGGCCTTCTTCTTAGGATGTCATGGAGTGAAGCCCTCTTCCTTATGGATGGCGGCCCTCTCTTGTGTGGAATTGCTGCCCTTTGATGAATTGGGGATGCCCTGGAATCCACTGGGTGGCTGGATTGCATAGCCCCCTGGTGGATTGCTTGGTAATGGTGCCCATGTATGACTGGTGTAGCCCTCTGTTGGAGTGGTTGTGATGCCCTTAATTGCATTGTGGAGCCCTCTGTGGTGAATGATGGAGATGCCCTTAATTGCATTGTGGAGCCCTCTGTGGTGAATGGTTGAGATGCCCTTAATTGCATTGTGGAGCCCTCTGTGGTGAATGATGGAGATGCCCTTAATTGCATTGTGGAGCCCTCTGTGGTGAATGGTGGAGATGCCCTTTGGATTGGTTGCGGTGCCCTAAGGATTGAGTGTGGTGCCGCAGAATTGATTTTGGTGCCCTTTGGACTGATTGTGGTGCCCTCAGGATTGAGTGTGGTGGCTCAGGCTTGCTTTCGGTGCCCTTTGGACTGATTGTGGTGCCTTCAGGATTGAGTGTGGTGGCTCAGTCTTGCTTTCGGTGCCCTTTGGACTGATTGTGGTGCCCTCAGGATTGATTGTGTTAGTTGCCCTGGCTCACTGTGTTTAAAGGAGATGCCCTGCAGTGGCTGATTTGGCCCTGGGTGAGGTGTGATGGCCTAGGGTGCCCAATTCTGCCTGCTGGGGGGTGGTTGGTGCAGCCCTGAGGTTTCCTGCTGAGGCAGGTCCTTCGAGGTCATCTTGGAAAGCCCTGGGTGGTGCCATCCTTTGGTTTTAGAGGACTGGCCGTCAGGGAAAAGGCAACTGGAAGTAGGCTTTATAGAATATGTCATGGTTAATGATAGGCACTGGGGATGGTATTATGTGTAAGCTTTTTCCAGTTACAGATGAAAATTCTTATATTTACTGGTAAGGCCTGTATTACTGGTATCAAGGCCAGGAAGTTTAAATTGCTTACGTTAAAGCTAAGGTATTTAAGTACTTATTAAGTAAGTGAATAGTTTGACTTATCAAATGGTGGTTTTGCAAAGGTATATGATGAGAGTATTTTACTAATTTATCTTAATAAACATTGACACTGCAAACCATGAAGACATGCAGAAGTACATTTGCTTAGCGCACAGAAGTACATTTGTTTACTGTGAGGTAAGCTGAATGCACTTTAATGGATGAATAAGGGTGAATGAGAGATGGGATGAAGCAAAACAAACAATCCGATAGCAAACCGGCAGATGAATCCTTGCTCCCTGAAGGAGACATCTGCCACATGTTTTATAGATATGCCATGCAGGATAACATGCCAATCCTAATATTGTGTTGTAAACACTTGTCATAACATATAAGTAATACTAGTGTGCATGCAAGACTTAAGAATAAAGGACAATCTGGACACCGATGTATGCAACAAGTTAAATCAGGTCATTGACCACTACAAAGATCACCCAAGTGTGAGAATAATCAAGCAACACTCAAACAATAAACGACAATTTAATTTCTCTCTTGTTAACTCATCAACAGTTGTAAACAAACTTAAAATTCTATAAACAAACAAAGAACTGGCTTTGATCACAATTCACCAAAACTTCTAAACAAAGGTAGCAACAATATCAGTGTAACTCTCACTCCAATTATTAAAAGATGCATCGAAACCAATATGTTTCCGGACTATAATAAAAAGGCTGAGGTAAGTCCTCTCTACAAAAAATCTGATAAACTGGCTATAGAAAACCATAGGCCAGTCAGCGTCCTTCCTTCCACTTCAAAAATTTTTGAAGGAATCTTTTGTGATCAACTTCTGAACTTTATGTCAATGTCATTGTCACATGATCTTTCTGCTTATCGTAAACTTTTCATTTGTAACAATGTACTTGTAAAATGTATTGAAAGTTAGAGAAAGTCCATAGACAGCAACTGTAATGTTGGATGTATTTTGATTAATCTTTCTAAAGCGTTTGATAGCTTACCTAATTCCTTACGGGCATGCACACATATCATGAATTATCTCAATAATAGAAAGCAAGCTGTAAAATTAGGAAGTATACGGAGTGAATGGCTAAACTTAAAGACTGGCGTCCCACAAGGATCGCTTATGGGCCCTCTCTTATTCAATATTTTTATCAATGATTTGTTGATGGACTTAGAGAAAACTTGTGAAGTATATAATTATACAGATGATAACACTTTGTCATATTCCCATAGAGGTCTATCAGTTGTTAAAACGAAACTTGAAGAAGCATTAGCACATGCCTTAACCTGGTTTAAGGCAAATTACATGAAAGCTAATCCATCCAAATTTCAGGCAATATGTTTCAGTCGGGATAACCACGATTTTGAAATTAAGGTTGAAAATAACATCATCAAGTCTGAGGCCGTAGTGAAGCTATCAGGTATTCACATTGACCAAAAGCTAAAGTTCAATCACTACATTTCGGTAATATTGAAAAAAGCAGCTAGACAAATAAATGCTTTGCAAAGAATGAGTAATTATGTCGATTATTGTAATTTTGGCTAGTGATTGGGGTAATTTGATCATCGAGATTGAGGCATGAGGTGTGAAGAATGTTACCCATACTATTTTTGTCCGGAAGGTAGTGCCAGCAGATGGCCTGTTTTAATGCTGAATTGAACAACTGAAGAGATTGTGCCTCCTAACCTTGTGTGGAGAATAGGTTATGGATATTCAGATATTACTTTGCTGGCTATGAGGAAATATTGGCCAGTGAGACCAATAAGCATGGAGGATCAATGGGCTATGGTCATGTGATTGTGTAGGGTTGGTGACCTGTTGATATTGTGGTCCAGGGGGTTGTTTTGCTCTCAACTGGATCTAGGAAGTTGAGATGAGGCCTGGCGCTTGTTGCCTTTGTTGGCTCTCGTGGAATTGACATAGCTGTATTTGAGATGGTGTTGGGAAGACACACAACTAGCGACAATTAAGGGTTAGAGAAGAAGCTGGCCTCTGAACGAATGCCTTACCCCAAAATTTTATTTGAAAAAAGGCTGTGGGGACGCTACGCAATTTTTGATGACCTTGAATAGCAGTGGTTCTGTAGTTTTGTCAATGCGACGGGGGAAGCTGAGCAGCTGCCGATAGCAGTTGCATGTTACTCATAAGACACTGGTCACTTATGAGCTTCTATACTTTCTTCCGATTTGCTAGAAAATCAGGTGATATTCATAGTTAAGCTGTATTGGGATTTTGATATGATAATTTCAATGTATCATGTCACATAGTTTGGACTTTTTGGATTGCCAACATAATTTTACGACATTACGTAATTATAATAAGGAATGTATCCGAAATTCTGGATAGCCTTGGCATTGAATATGATACATAAACTTGAAAATTGATGTTGCAAATGGAAAATGAAAGTTAACATTGATAAATGAAAAATAATGCATTTCAGAAATAAGGCTCAAACTAACTTAGATTTTGAATTTACATATGGCGATGATGAAATTGCTTATGTGAAAAACTATAAATATTTCTGAGTAATTCTAGATTCAAATTTAAACTGCAGGACAGCAGTCATGTATCTGAGCAATGAGGCATGTGCTACTGGGAGCCCGGGGCGTCTGGACTGAAGTTGGCACAAACATGCAGTCCATAACACAAGCTAAAACATAAATACATGTTTAAAAAAGGAAATTCATTAATCATAAAGCAACTGGCATGATGAAAAACATTGCTGACTAATCAAGACATTGCACCCCCTTCCCCTTTCAGGAGCTATCGGACCTGAAAATTATTGAGGTGGATTGCAATCCGGCTGAAGTTCAAATTCACAACTTCAGGTGTCAAGACCAATCTGCATATCAACATTATTAAAATTAACAGCTGTGTTGTGCCCAGGGCACTTTGGGCTGCCTAAGTGAAAAAAAAAAGATAGCTTAACTAAACCTTAAGTCGATAACTGAATTGTGAGGCAACCTACGTAGAAGTAAGGTGCTGTGGTGGGATGAGCTTGGGAGCAAGCGGATCCAAGCTGGTAATGGTTTGGGCTATGTCTGTGTGAACGGGCCTATGGGCTGCGGCCAAGGTCTTTAGGGACCCCCCCCGAGTGGTAGGGGTGCATGGTATCACGCGTCTATTTGGATCAATGGCCCATATAAATCCTATAATGACTATCGTGATTTGGGGGGATTATATGGACTTGGTGGATCTGGTGAGAATGCAAAATGCTGTTGTATCATAATTTTTAATGATAATTTCAGAGAGCAGGTAATGTATATGCACGTTTTGCTTGAGTGGATAAGGAATTGGCTCTCAAATGTCTAAAAGAAAGGGTTGGTGGTATGTGAGGATAACAGCTTGCCAGGTGTGGGGGTTTTCCATGGTTACACAGACATATATGGCCCTGCTATTGAAAGGGTGGATGAGCTCATCCAGTGGCTGAGTAATTTGACTTAAGGGTGTTTAGGTGCCAGAATACTTAACATTAGTCTTTCCCTGGAAATTGGTGCATTGAACGGACCCTATATGTGTTCAGAATGCGTACAAACATAAAATAGTAAATTCAATTCCCATGAATAAGTTACACACAGCTGTTTAAGAGTATTATAAAGGATTCCGGACTGCAAATCTTCATGCTATCTTTGCACCCATAAATAAATATTATAAAGGATTTGGGACTGCAAATCTTCATGCTATCTTTGCACCCATAAATAAATATTATAAAGGATTTGGGACTGCAAATCTTCATGCTATCTTTGCACCCATAAATAAATATTATAAAGGATTTGGGACTGCAAATCTTCATGCTATCTTTGCACCCATAAATAAATATTATAAAGGATTTGGGACTGCAAATCTTCATGCTATCTTTGCACCCATAAATAAATATTATAAAGGATTTGGGACTGCAAATCTTCATGCTATCTTTGCACCCATAAATAAATATTATAAAGGATTTGGGACTGCAAATCTTCATGCTATCTTTGCACCCATAAATAAGTATGATAAAGGATTTGGGACTGCAAATCTTCATGCTATCTTTGCACCCATAAATAAGTATGATAAAGGATTTGGGACTGCAAATCTTCATGCTATCTTTGCATCCGCAATATCCTGAGCTGATAAGAAGTGCCATGTGACGCTTGTTCTGGAGAGGATGTGCTTATTAAGTTGGTGTAACTGTATTGTTTAAGGGGCATGTATAGCGGAGATGGCCAGGCTGGTTGCAGGTGTGGCATCGCACGAGGGAAAGGTCTTTCTCTCGCTGTTTCCGAACTGTAGGATAAACAGGCCATTGTTGCTGGGCTATGTCTGGTTGGATTGGTAGGGCCTGGTAAGGTGCGGGCTGCAGCAAGGCAGGTTGGTACTGTAGAAATTGGGTGGGTGGCTGGTTGTGGAGAGGTGGCTGATATTGGGCTGGTTGCTGCTGTTGGTATTGGTATGTTGGTGGAGGTTGGTAGGGTTGTTGCTGTTGAATGGGTTGTTGCTGTGGAAATGGTTGCTGCTGTTGAATGGGTTGTTGCGGAGGTGCTTGATACGATTGCTGAGGAGGGGATTGATATGACTGTGTGGCCTGGAATTGATCTGGTTGCTGGTGTGTGTATTGAAAGGGCTGTGGCGCGGGCTGATATTGAGTTTGTTGTGGGTACTGGTATTGATGTGTTGTTGGAGGGTGATAGGACTGATTGGGTGGTGCTTGACTAACCACCCTAGGTGGTTCATACTGGGTGGAAGCAGGTAGGGCCGTTTGCGGATTTGTGGCTGGTTGTGTCATTTGCCGAACGACCTCTTGCACGGCCAGCAGCATGGGATTGCTTGCGCCTGTGTCATAGCTTGGTTGAGGGGTGGGCTTGAGGTCAAGATGGTGGGCTATTGTTTCTTTTTCAAGGATGTTCTGGACTATGGGAACTAGGTCTGCCAAGGGAGTTGCATCAGACATGACCTGCAGGCTTTGCTGTACGGACGCTGGAAGTCCGCGGCGGAAGTACAGGGCTGCCATTGACTCTGGGAGTCCTAGCCTTTCCACCAGTTCCTGTATATCTGCCAGGTATTTATTAACATTGTCTCCATATGACATTTTCTTTTGTGAGAGCGCTTCTAGGATTGCTGACCTGCTTCGGAGGTGTGAAAATTTTGCCAAAAATACCTTTTCTAATTCAGCTAAAGGCATGGGTTTGAGGGATCGAACCCAGGACCGACATAGGGCATCAGTGAGCAGGCGCAGCCTCTCAAGTATTTCCTCCTTTGAGAGGCGGTGAAGAAACACAAAATCAGAAAATTTCACAAACCACTGTGAAGGATTCTGGGAGTCTAATTCACCTGTGAATATTGGAGGTTTCATTTCAGAGAAGCTCAATTTTCTGGTAATGACTTTGGAGTATGACTGCTGCTGACTACTTGTGGGCGGGTGATAGGAGGGGTCAGTTAATGGAGGTGAGTGATTTGATGGTGAGTATGCAAGGCTTGGGGAGTTTTGAACAGTTGTGGCTGCAGCCATAAGCTGCTGTTGCTTTTGTTGTTGCTGTTGTTGTGATGGAGGCTGCTGCTGTTGTTGTTGCGAGGTGGCATAAGTGCGGATCAAATTGGGTGGTGGTGCTTGTGGTTGCAAGGTGTTGTAATGATGGGAATTGGGGGCATTCTGGTGGTCATTATTGGTATGAGATAGGTCCTGAGGCTGCTCAGGAGCATATTGTTGGGTGTGGGATGGCAGGTTGTTATACATTGGGGGGTCAGACTGGGGTCGCTGGGATGCTGAACCATACAGGAGCTGGTCTCCTGATGGAGGCTGATAATTATTGGCAGCCATGGTTGTGGCTGTTGCGGATTGTTTAAGCTGTGGGGATTGGCCTATGTGACCAGGGTGCATGGGTGGTTTCTGTAAGGTCTTTTTTATAATAATCTGAAAATTTATAGAAAAGGGTATTTGGCTGAATGGTAGACTACTAAGTCCTATCAGAACTATAATGGAAACATGAGTGTCTCTTGTGGTATGGCCTGAAGTTGTTTGTTTCAATTTTCAAAGATCAAAATTTCAAAAAGGGAGTTCTTTTCAAACGTTTATTGTCCCTAATTTAGAATAAATTCAAATTTATGGAAGCTTGTATTTTTACATGTACTTTGATAAGTCACTGATCATAAGTGAGGCGTGTTAATTTGATTGTTATGAAGGTAACTTGCCCGATTAATGTGAGGGGCTATGTAAATGATGTTTGATGGCGCATTGGTTAAAGAGTGTGTAGATAGGGTGCCGAAGGAGTGATGCTGGTTTGACAGCTGATTGATGGCTGGGTTGCAGTGAGGAGGGGTAAATTGTATAATAAATGATCCCTGGTGAATGATATGAGGCAGCTCGTTACTATAGAGCAAACTCCTGAGTGAGCAAGGGTACACATGTAATATACTTGTTCTAATTTAAACTTGTTCTAGCATTTCGCTTTTTCATGCGACACAGGTTGGCGTCTAGAATGCCGCGCCAATCAGAAATGAATCACCTTTAATTTAAACAACAATGCAGGCCGCCAACTGACATGTGAGAAGAACCGTACGACTTGGAAAGGAAACCTAATTTAACACTTCAAAGTCTACATCAATAAATGTGCACATCATATACTGTAAATTCTTTGCAAAGAGAGAAGTCAACATGGGCAAGACCTGGGGTATGACTGTATCAGTGTGTATCATGGGTTGATGTGGTGAGGGGTCGGATATATGATGTAGAATAATAGCTTATAAATCAGTATGTGCATAATATTCTTGGCAACAATTCATGTGAGCACATTATTCATGTGATCGATATATATCATGCAAAGGAAGAACACAGTGATAGAGAAAACACAGAGTAGAAAAAGAGATTTGGGAGATGAAGCTGGTCAACAGATGATCTTTGATCCTAGGGGTAAATTGGAAAATGGGTAAAGGTCACGCAGGGGTATAGCCTTGGCAGAAGGGTTTGTAGCAAGATTTATGGCACAAGGTGTGGTATATGCCCTGTAAGTTATGGCTGAGGGTGAAGCCAGGGGCAATCGGAATGCCAAGTGAATGCTGGGGTTGAGCTTACTGCTGGGGCGTAAAAGAGAGAGAGAGAGGGGGGGGCTGGTAGTTCTGTGTGATAAAAGGTGGGTAATTGAAGGTCTGTGGGGGACCTAGGGTGATTTTATTGGACAGGGCCTTGGCTGGGCAGACTGTGTGGCGATTTGGTTGATTCCTGTGGAACCAGGGAAGGGGGGGGGGTGATTGATTATGTCGGATAAGTGAGGGGTGGGAATCTGGGGGGGGGGGTTACTGAGACGGGACCAGGTCAAAGTATATAACGGACGTATGGGCTGGCTGGCTGTGGCTGGACAATGGGATGTTATTAATTAATTATTGGAATGTGGCCGAGGGAGTTGATGTGCTGGAGGTGGATTGGAGGGATGTGTGCTGATAGCGATGGGGGGGGGGGGCCGATTGATTGGGGGGGGTGGTATGTGGTATGGTACTGGAAGAAAAAAGGAATATATTGACTATGGTGACTGGGGGGCTGGAGAAGGGCAATGGTGGGGGAGTGGGCTGTGGATGGCTGGCTGGGACGGTATGGGGAGGTAGTCTGGGATTACTGGGGGAATTTGGGGGGGGGGGGGGGGGGGTTTGGTTGGATGTGTTTGGAATTGGGACGGGTGGGTACGTTGTGTGGATTGAGTGGGATAGCTGATGATTGAGGCTGATTGTGGATTGATTGTGTGACTGAGGTCTGTTGGAATGAGATTGGGTAATGGGCTTGGGGAGGAGACCTTCAGTGGGTGGGAAGGACCATCTATTGACCGTGTAGGATGGGACTGTGAAAGAGAAATGGTGGTCTGGACTTTGACCTTGGATAGGAAAGAGTGCCGCAAAGAGAGGTGCAGCTCTGAGAATAGAATTCACAGCAAATCCATGCAACCTACGCACTGACTATCATATATTCTATAGCACTACTGTATTTCTGCTTGACCTTTACTTATTTTGAAACCTGATGATTGATGGATGAGTAGGTGCAATGTATCTATGAAATGAAATGTGAGCAACGATGCTATTGTATGGGTACTTATAACTTCTTATAATGGCTAACTGTAACTTCTGATAGAAAGTAACTGCTTCTACAAGTGATACAAATGGGTGACCTTACCGGATATTGGGGATTGATGCTGGTTGAAGTCATTGGATGGGGGGGTAGGTTCAGGAGAGCTGCTGGTCCATCCTTGGAGGTCCTGCAGGATGGATCCGCAGTCCTGGTCCGGGGCCAAGTCTTGAATCCTGAGCCAAGGTTGGAGTCCGGGTCCGTAGGATGGAGTCCTGGTCCGGTGGTTGGGGTCTTGGTCTACGTTGCCTGGGGAGCTTCGCGGCTGGGATCGCTAACGTTGCCCTTTTGTTTCGATATCTGGTCCAGGTGAGAAGCAGCAGCAGGTGTATGCTGGTTAGATGGAGGGAGGGGGGGGGGGGGGGTGCTAATGGGAATTGGGGGGGGGGTGCTACTGGAAATTAAGCTAGGGTGTATATTGAGGGCCGGATCAGCTGTTTGATTCTTGGATAGAGGCGTTATATAGGTCCATGTATATTTAACACTTCTTCCTACATAAACCTATATGAGTGTATTGTAGAAAGGTTGGAGGGGGGGGGGCTAAAGGCTATGACGTGGCTTGTAAGGAATGGCTAAAGGGAGAAATGGAGACCAAAAATGAAAAAATATAGTGATTGGAGGGGGTGTGGGCCTGTGGCCTAAGACAAGGGGGCCTGTGAATCGGAAACTTAAAATAAGAGGAAGGGCATTGATATGGCTGATGTGGCAAAGTAGTGAGCTGGTGGGTTGTGAGCTGGGGACTGCTGCTGCGCAGTGTGGGGGTATATGCTTGTGGAGTTTGAGTGGTGGCCCCTAAAGAAGGGTATGGAATTTGCGTAGGTTGAGGGGTTGGGTGGGGCAGCATAACTGTGGAGAGGTAACTGCCGCATTGCGGCTGTATGACGTCATTTCATGTATAGCCAGAGTGTATAGAAAGTATGTCTTAAAACTGTAGGGGAAAATGAAAATGAAAAGAAGGACTTTTTGGTGTGAATTTTAACGAGTGGAAAGAGTGGAAACAGTGGCCTCGGGAGGGCCAGGCAAAGGGCAGGACAGCCTAATAATGGGGGAGAGGGCTCATCGCCCGAGATGTGTACACCATGTCACTCCCAAAGATGGGAAGCCAGTGGGGATACCAACTGACCCATCAAGGAAGATCACTGATGAGACTACTTCTAATTGTAGGTGGGTACTTAGGTCCCAGTGACCAATTAGCTTGGCAGTGGAGAGGACCTGAGATCTTGCCTAGGATGAATCCTAACCCCCAGGCTAATCCTGACCCTAAACCATGGACAACCCGAGGCATTGCTCCAGTTCAAATAAAGGGTTTTATTGTTACATTACTTCACATAATCAACAATTACATTGATGCATGACAAAACTCACATCTTACGTCTATCAGAATAAAGGATCCAGTTTCCCTGAAGGGAACCTGGATCCTAGACTAAGGACATAAGGAAAGGAAGGGGAGAGGGACCAGCATTAGGGGCTCAATGCTGGGAGTCTGGTTTTGCTGGGAGTCGGGCGGGCTGGGGGAACCAGACTGAGGATTCCTGGGTCAGGACAAAGCCAACTCAACTTACTGGCGAACTTTGGCCAGCCAATCGGGACATTCGTTACTAAAGAATAAGGGAGCCACTAGAAAGTCTTGAGCCTTGTGGCTTAGTGGCATGTGAAGGGGGGGGAACTTTTAGGTCAAAGGTTATTTAACTGTTGGCTTGCCTGCCGCAGTTGCATCCTCAGCACTGTAAGACTTCTTAAGTAAAAGACACAGTATTTCCAATACTGTGACAATATGTCGCCCGCCGGCAATAATAAAGTCATAAGTGCAAAATAATAGTTTTGGGATAAACGCAAAAAACCATTTATGGGTTCTCCTGAATTAACCAAAGTGCAAAAGTGCAATCTCAAGGCATGAATCTTTTGCTTAATCACAAAATAGAAATATGGATGTCAATATATCATAAATTTATCAATATCCATGCAGCTATGGCAAAATAATCACTTATGACCTTTTAACACCAGGTCAAAATTATTGTACTTTAGAATTAAAAAGTCATAAGTGAATTTTCACTTGCAGTTTTAGGCAATTTATTCATTGAGATTGCATTTGATTTAGATCTAGATGAATTCCTGTGTGAACCAGCTTCGAAATGACATGCCTCGCAACAATGTAGCATGCTTCCTTGAGTTATGACTTTTTAACGCAAATGAAATTCTGCATTCAAACAGCAAAATGAAGCAAAAAAGTCATAAGTGCCAAAATTGTAAAAGGTCATAAGTGAAGTTTACCCCCTGTTACGGTTTCAAAAACATGATTTTATAGGTTATGGTTATCCAACTAAGTTTTATTTATTGTTTTTATAAACCTTGAAAGATTTTGATGAACAAACTGCCCCAATAAGAGGTCTAGAATAGGCCTACAGCTTATTTCATGGTTTGGCCTGTATTTCCCTGATATTTTCACCAGAATCCCTGTATTTCCCAAGACCCGTTTGAATATCAGGGAAATACAGGTCCAAGGCATGACATAACCTATTTAGGGTCTCCTAGATAAAGTGTTCTTCATTGTCATTGTCATTATCCCATGTCAGCTTGATGAGCAACGC
Source organism: Platynereis dumerilii (assembly GCA_026936325.1). Lineage (NCBI taxonomy): Eukaryota > Metazoa > Annelida > Polychaeta > Phyllodocida > Nereididae > Platynereis > Platynereis dumerilii. The sequence continues at coordinate 28,875,801 of JAPTHN010000005.1, forward strand.
CCAGGAATCAACAGTTCATTGTTGACGCATTTTCTAGCTGACTGAACATACATAAATGTGCCGGACAGCGGAAATACAGCTCTGTGAACAAAATCTGATCATCAAGTAATGTCCAGATAAGTTTGACCTACCTGGAAGACTTTACAAAAATTTCAATAGGATGATTATTATTAACCGAGTAGTGCCCGAAAGCATCCTGGAAAAATGTTTTTTTACTTATTTTTTCAAATTTCTGCTAATGACAAAAAGAGTTGACAGCGCCACATGTATTCTGATGTTGTCAGTCTCATTGTAAAATTTCTGTATCTCATCCAATTAACTACATTTTATGGTGGGCACAATAGATATGACTGTTAGGTTTAGCCCTTTGCGGGAAGTTTTACAATAAAGCCCACTCAGAGTGTAGGTCAGTTCGATGGTCTGGTCTGCTTGGTAAAGGAACTCACTCGTGGTGAATATATCCCATGTTTTTTGGTATTTTCACATCTTGTATGGGCATTTAAATGCTCATATGTATGCATAATTAAGTTGAATAGTGACCTAATAATATTGGTGAAGGACAGATGCCAAACCAATCAGAATTCTCAGTAATTACAAACAAACAACAAAATTGATTCTAATTTGTTGCTTCAGGTCAATTCCACGGAAATGACAAAATCAGTATACCATTTTCAATGATCTTTAATATGACACAGATTGCTAAATTTTTCTCCATATTATTTGTTTGCAACGTTTATCTGGTTTGAAGTGGACAAAATATGACTTGTGAGAAAAGACTGAGAAATATGAAAATACTGCTGTATTCTCCACGTCGATGTACGTTCACAATTTTGAAAACTGATCAATTCTCTGGGCGTATGACAACGTATTTCAACATGTATCATCGTCTTTATATCATAGGCCTACCTACAACTTACACAGAACTTATACTAATGTGTTAAGCACTGTTAAACACAATTTCCCAAATAGCTACGTGTGACAAGGCCTAAATTTAACATGGTGTTGCTTGATTTAGGAATGTATCATCGGCAACTTTGCATATTGGAAATAATTATATAATTACTGTTGCGGTTATCGTGAAATAAAAATTCACTGACGAAGATAACTTCAAGCCCCCCTGGAAATTAAATGGTCGCCCCCTTATAGGGTCATAATTATATCTTGTATGATATTTCTCTTTGATTTAAAAAAAAAATGTAGTTTTCAAAATATTTGTACCTATAAGAAAAGGTCACAACCTAAAGACTGTGTTCCTATAAAATTGCAATATTAACACTTAGGGGGTGACCATTAGATGATCATGGGGGAGACCATTAGATGATCAGGGGGAGTGCATGGAGTTTTCCACAATGGGAAATTAATTATTTCAAGGTAAAGGCAAGTCGGCAACAGTAATAATCTATTTTTGGCATGTGACATCCTCAAATGTTCATTTCTAAATAATCAATCTACACCTTGTTATGTTAAAAAATGCCCCCACCAGGAATGACTTGTATATATTTCAGTTTCGCCGAGAAAGAATTATTTTTTTCACTAAAAGTTGGCAGGAAATTGTTTATTTAAAAAAACAACTCCAGAAGTATTTGTGGTGGCAAAGTATATTAATTTTATCCTCTTGGCTCTTGCAAAATGACATTTGCATGAGAAAACAAACTATGTGTTCAGATGAGTTTCAAAAGCTTTAATTTATCACTGTGCAGGGTGATATCTTCAAGAATATCATAATGTCATGCCCTCATTGCCCTGATATTTTGGTTTCAGACTAGCTGTGACATTCACCGCCAATGAGGTGTTAATATAGTGAGCTCATGTTCTGCGAACATTTCAGTGTTCGAAATGAGGGGGGGTCAAGGGGGTTTTGACCCCCCAAAAGCTCCTGTGACCCCCTCAAATAAATTTTTTTCAGAAGGACCCAGAGGGGGTCCTGAAACCCCCCCCCCCAAATACTGAAGGTTTACGGAGGAATATGCTTGAAGCAGCAAGTAATGGCTAACCAGCATACAGCACCTTTTGTGATTCATATAAATCAGCAATATTGTTTTCACAATTAATTTTCTGAGACAAAACATGCTTTAAATGAGCAGAATTCTTCATTTAGACCCTCTAAAAGTCTTTCAGACCCTGCAACTGAGAGACCCCCTTAAATAACAGGGTCTATTTCGAATATGATGTCACAATGTTGTGGTTGTCACTTCATTACTGTATAATCTGATGTAGTTCTATAAAATAATGAAATAGGCCTAATAAGGGGCCGACCAGATGATCTTTGGGGGGCGATTGATATTTGGTGAAAAAAAAAGTTTGTTTCGCACTTGACACTGAAAAAAAAAGTTGGTTCAGCACATGGAAATAAAAAAAAAAGTTTGTTTCCACCTGTAGCTAGGGTACCGTAATGTTAAAATTCCGATAAAAAAGTTTGTGGCGAGTGCGCATGCGAAAAAATTGTTTGTCGCTGTGCCGCGAACGAAAAAAAAAGTTCGTCCCAGGGGTAAAGTCCATTGCCCCCCCCCCAACTATCGCCTGGTCGGCCCCTAAGCATATTTAGGACAGAGAATAGTGGTTCACAAAATTAAAGAACTTTGTTGCTGTGTCACCATATCCCTGTGAGCTCCTTCCATATTAACTGAGACAAGAAAACACTTGTCTCAGATATTAAGACCTGTTGTCAATGGGCTTCCTTCTTAACTGATGTTATGATTGTTATATATTTGTAGTTATTCCATTTATTTCTGGATAAAAGTCATAACCCCATGATTTATGACTATCCAGGCAAATGAAACACTGTGATTAAGTACAGTGTAAGTGGCACTTATGACTTTTTGGGTTCAGGTGAAAACACAAGGTCCAAGGGAAAAAAGTCATAAGTGGCACTTATGACTTTTTTGTGCTCAGGTGGTAATACCAGGTCACATGAAGAAAAGGTCATAAGTGGCACTTATGACTTTTTTGCTCAGATTGACTTAAATATCCCCATAATTAAAAAGTCATAAGTGCTCACTTATGACTTTACAAAACTGAAAAGTTGTCATAAGCCACTTATGACCTTTTAATTCAAATGAAAACTGACAGAAGCACAAAAGTCATAAGTGAAACTTTAAAATAACTCAGAAACTAATTATCAGATTTTTATGAAATTTTCAGGAAACATGCGTAAAACATTTGTCGTTCCAAAAATGAATCAGTGGTAAAAGGTCATAAGTGCCACTTATGACCTTATTATTGCCGGCGGGCGATGTATGAGGTGATTTTATTGATCACCAACTTTAATTAGATCATGAATGGTGATAGCACGAGCCTGATGAAAGTGAGATTACAGTTTGGTAAGTGAGGTCAGAGTTTGTCACGCACAATGGTATTCCAATGCAACAACAAGACTATGAAAACAAGTCCTCAAACAGCCTATGCAATAGCTGTGGAATGACAAAGGCTTAGGTTCTGTCAGAAAGACCTCAAATAACCTGTGTAACAGCTACAGAGGTTAACATCAGTATTTTTTGTGCCTTCCTTGTGCTATTCTTTCAACCACACATCTGCCACCATATGAAAAGCATGAGGAGGGCACACAGTGTACTGCTGTTTGTCCTACGGCTGTTATACAGGTTGTGTGAGGTATTTTAAAGACCCTGAACCTTTTTCACTCTATTGCATTTTTACAGGCCGTTTGGGGACCTGTTTCCATAGTTGCATTGTTTCACTGGAATATCATTGTGTGTGATAAACTAGGATCTGACTTCTAAAAAAACTTAATTTTAACAAGTCAAGCAGCGACAACAGAAGTGAATTGTGTGGCCTTTTGCATCCATTTCTTCAAGCTTTCACCTGGAATCATTAGATTTTCTCTTTGGGGTGCTGATTACCCTGGTCCACTACCCATACCCCAATGTGATAAACATGGATGTAGATGTGCAAAGAAATGTCAGAATTCATTTATTTTATCGAAATGAGTCCTTTGATACCTGGTTTTACATATGGATAAACATACCAACCCATCTGAATCATATACAGAAAAATAAAGCACTTGACAAAGTTTTGCTTTTCTTATTTGGTTAAGTTTATCAGCTAGTTTATTTGAAAAGACTCTTTTCATTAGGTCTCAATTTGGTGGAGCATTGCTAAACGATATGAAGGGTTGCAATTTGTTTGCATGAGCCGATGAGATATTGCAGTCACCTGTCCTCAATTGGGTGTTTGTTGAACGTGATCGGGAAAGTGGTCAGGAGCCTGCTCCTGCTTGACAAAGGAAGGCCCGTGATTCTTATCTGAAATAATGTGCATGAAAAGGTCACAGTTTATTGTCTATATCAAGTTACTTAGTATATAATGTTTCATTTTGATGTTGAAATGCAGTTGCTTTCATACCAGTAACAGAGGACTGCATCGTTTGCGTCACAAATTGGCAAGGAGTTGATGCATTGAAATGTGACATATTCGAAATACTATGGCCCATTACCGGCATGGCAATCCCGTCTCTCTTATGGTGTATTCTCTATAGAATGTGGTATCCTTTTCACTATCAAGCGAATATACTTGTGGAGATACATCGCCATCTTCTATTTATGCATAAGTGGAGCATATTTTATCTTTACGCCCAGGCTGTGCTCCCTATAATTACATATTGCACACAATTTCCATGCAGCAAATTAACAATCTATCACTTCTGGTGTCAGAGGTGTTGGGCTATATCTCTTTTAAATGGAAATGCATATGTATAAAACTTTGCAAATTTCATCGATCTTAGGGTGGAGTTAGATTATGAATGGTGATAGAATGAATTTATAATCTTAGATGTGTACGCTGTACATAATGGTAAGTACAGCTGCATTGAACCATAATTTTGATTGAAGGTATTGTAAGAGAATAAGTGAGTGACAAGGTCTATTAGATTTATATAAATAAGGCACTGGATTCTGCATCTGAAGCCTATGTGTCGTTATGGGTTAAAATCCTCAGCAAGAAGGTGCTAAACAGCCAATCTGTTGCCATACTGGCTCAGTGTGCTGACAAATAAAAGATCCCTCCCATTACGAGGGGCGTTCAGAAAGTTCACGGCTTTTTTTTATATGGACACTTATTTTCAATCTAGAACTATGAACTTTTTACAGGAAAATCAATGAATTGCAGCTGAGAGAGACCTCACTCTGCCACTTGTATTAGTAAGATTGACAATAATTAACACAAGAAATATAATATTACCTTTTAAAAATACTAGCAAGTACTACAAAAGCATTAATTCATACACCTGACGCGTTAAAATAAATGTTCCTTGAAGCCCTCCAGGAAAGTTTTTGTGAAAGCACTTCGGTCATCCAAAGCCTTTTCTCCTCCAGTGCCTGAAACTATAGCCCCCAGTGATTAAGGTAAAGGAAAACCAGGTCTTATGTAGAGCTATATGTAAAATGAAAAGCTTGGATGGATATTGCTGTCCCTTTAGGTCTCTTGCTCATACCAGTGAATTCATGCTTTGTCATAAGTCCTGATGAAGTCAAGGGCTCACATTCTGGTGCCTGAATCGCTCTTGCCAAATCGGGCATGCAGAAGTGCTTTTCCTCATTGGTTCGTTGTAAGAATACAAACATTTGGTATGCTTGAAAGTATATTTAGAAGCTAATATTATATTTCTTGTGTTAATTATTGTCAATGTTACTGATACAAGTGGCAGAGTGAGGTCTCTCTCAGCCGCAATTCATTGATTTTCTTGATCTCCGTACTACCTGCTCCACCTAGCCAAACTTTCTGTTTCCATGGCAACCACAGAATGACTTAAAAAGGTCCAAATTGTCTAAAATTTTGGAAATCTATTCCAAAACTGCTGAATTTTATCCTGTAGAAAATTCATAGTTCTAGATTGAAAATAAGTGTCCATATGAACAAGAAAATTTTTTCAAAAAAAAATAGAGGCGATTTTTAGAGCTAATTCAGCTTGTTCATCCAATTTGGCCCCATCCCCATTTTTTAAACGCCGATCCCGCACAAGCGTCCCGTTCCGCACCTGCCCATCCGCGTTTTATTACGAAATCCCGCGGCCCGCCGGTCCGCAAATTTGCCCGGTCCGCATTTTACTACGACGCTAGCCCCCGTTTTGCTGACGTAGATTCACACGCTGATTCTTGAATCTTAGAAAAAGCCTCCTGTCGGGAGGCCTGTGGCCATCTATACAGAGGCGAGTGGCTCCATATAGAATCACTAAGACTATATTAGCGAAGGGCTGATGCATCGCCTCTAAAAAAAGCCGGGACCTTTCTGAACGCCCCTCGTATGTCAAGGGCGGACTGGCCTATACATGTATTTGAAAACCACTAGTAAAGGCCTGGGCCTGTGCAAGATGCAAAAAAGGAAATACATAAGGAATGAAAATCCAAAAAGAATCAAACTTTTAGGTTATAAATACTTATACGGCCCCAATGTGAGAGAGACAAATACAGGAAAGGGCCCTCTCACATTGGGGTAAAGAAATTAAATAATTAATGCTCACAAAAGGTATGCATGGTGGTGTCTTGTGATCTGCCAGATATTCCATTTTAGGGAGTAGAAAGTTCTATATATTGGTTCATTGTAATTGTATCTTTCAATCAGTTAAGCATAGCTGTTACATGACCCAAAGATATGTATATAGTCCATATAAATATGTACTGGAAATGCTATTGAATGAATACCTAGTTCTTTATAGACACTTGATTCTCAAGTCTGTACACAAGAAGTACTTTGCAGACATTTTGTTTATCACTTCACTTTGCTGACATCATCTTTGCTCATGAGTTGCACAGTTACTGCAGATATTCCAGATGAATTTCTGCTTCCTTAAAAGACTCCAATGAATAGTCTCTCTGCCATTGTGTTGCGAAAATGCTTCTTTCTCGCACAGCATGTGTCTGAGATGTAATAGGCTTTTAGAAGTACATCTCTGCAGTTGTGTCATTCACTTGTTTGAGAGTTTAAAAACTGTTGACAGGTTTTTTGGAATTCATTACAAAAATAGTAGACTGACATTTGTTCAATTTGTTTTGCAATTTTTTGTGGAATACAAAATGATCAATTATTTGTGGCTTAGATATGTTTATCACTGGCAGGTTATCTGACCCTTTTACCAACATTTGCTTCAATATAATGAAAGCTTCTTCCTCCATATTAAGGGGTTTTCTTCTCACTGTCAATCATTTTCCTTGTATTCTACACATTTCATAACTTTTCTCCCCAATATCCATTACTGCAAGTTATTTGTCTAGCCTAGCGTTTGAACCAATTTGACGATTTGTGATAGTTACGCATTTATAAATTTCACAAATTTAAACTGCTTTTGATATTTCAATATACCTTTAAATATCATATTATAATAATAATAGTGATTTTTATATTGTCTTTTACAATAAACTGACCTTGAGATATCTATTATGCTGATGTACATCCTGCAGTTTTGGGCAGTGAGCAACAAAGTTTGTCTCTTAAAACAATTTTACTGCTTTCGCTTCTCTGCTAATGATGTTGTTAGTGGTGTATTTTGAGCACAGTTGTGTATTTTTCTCGCCTTTTCTGGCCATAAAACCCAACACAAATATTCTCTTAACGCCGCTCTCCTCAGGAAATGTGCTGATTGAGTGATATGTTACTACCCCATTGAACTGTTCACAGGCTGTTTCCAACCGAATATAAGTGGCAGTTAAGTGAACAATGCAGGTTAAGTGAGGGTTTTTTCAAACAAGATTTGTGAAATTTGCTTAACTGTGGTTTTGCAAAGCTTTCATATTTGGCATTTCTTTTTTGTTTTTGCAGACATTACACTTGTTAATGGATTTGATGTGTGCAATTCCTCAATTAACAAAAAGTCTTCAGGCATTACAAATGTCATGTTTTGGGTGGGACAATGACCCAGAATTTCTTTTGCAGTGTTTTGTAATCACAATATGATGGTATTCCGACATTGAAAAATCAGGTGTCTTTCCTTTCATGGTCTCCTCACATAAAAGAAAACAAATGCAGCAGAAGAATTATAATAATTTGAACCATTGCCACATCCTGATGATCACTTACCTTGCAATGTCATGTAAATGTCCATCGGTCTCATTTTTCAAAGATTTCTTGTTCTTCATCGATTATTTCTTGCCAAATGAAATTGATTGACATATGTATTTATTCATACCAATGAAGCATATTTAAACTCCGGGTCTGACTAGTCATACAATATTATATATAAATCCTGAACAATTTTTTTCCAGGTTATTAAAAGGTATTTGCCTTATTTATATGAGTATAATTATTAAATGAAGGTCAAAGTATTATTAAATCAAATGTTTTACATTAACCTTAACTTTGACATACATGTATATGTGATAGGACATATCTTTGCGTGGTATAGTGGTGGTTGCATTATGGTAGCGAAACATCCTCCTTGTTAACCTGTAAGTCATAAGAGAACTTGAAGAAGAAGGCCTTAGCACATGACATTCTCCATGAATACGGAACTTCTGTGTGACATCAGTAATCCAAGCTGTGTATATTACTCAATAAACCAGAGTGGATTACATTTGCAGTTAGCGTCCATTATCCATATTATTCACTCTTAGCTCCTATCTACTCAAACAGCTGTCCATTTCCGTTAGCAAAAACCAGACTTATCTCACTCAATATGGCCAATGATATTATCCCGATGTTTCATGCACAATCATGAACGTTGTACTACCAACTTTCAGGGTATACTTTACAGTAAAGTGTAATTTGGCTAACAGTTCTATATAAGTGATATTTGCCACAGCCTTAAAAATGTTTACAGCCTATCCATTATTTATGCAAAAAGAGAGGACCAGTTCACTGTGAAAAAATGAATTTTTATACATGATAGCTGACAAAGTGTTATCATCATACTTTTGGCATGGGAAACATAGAGGCTGTTTGATAAGTCGTAATCAAGAGAATAGTCAGGGAGCAGAGGAGCCAAAAGTAGGCTTAGGTCTTACTCATGAGAGCACCACTTGAATTTGGTACCGATTGAAAGAGGACACTTTGGAGTTTCAGAAACCGTGGTTTTCACATTCCAAAGGTGGTAGGTTTTCTTTCTGCGAGGGATAAAAGTCAACGACCTCTTGATTTTAGAGCCATTTAATGAAAAATGTATTTTCTTAATGTTTTCAGCATAACTTTTCAAGTGTTTTACATATTAATTTCAAATTCACCAAAAGTGAAGATGATTCCATGTTATTTGGGTCACTAGTTTAAAAAATGCACTTTGACCTATTTTTGGGGTCAAATGGGGTCAACAAAGTTGACAAATATCGAAAATTTCACTCAAAATAGCTATATATACTTGAATATGTTATTGTCATGCCCAAAATATTAAATAAATCAAGATAATTTCTTATGCACCAGGAAGTCACATGGGCTAGCATTACATATTTTGGGAAATTTTGGTTGCTATGGATACATGTTACCTATAGGGAGGGGTAAAGCTCAAAATTGCACCCTCCATTTTTGGGCAAAATTTATATTCATTTATGGGACAATTTCCATATCATTTGTTTCTTCTGTTCATGGATATGCCTCATTATGAACAAATACCATTCCAAATTATTGGTCAAACAAATATTCTATGAATAAATATTAAAATATTGGTTGCTGTAGATACCTGTTAGCCATAGAAGGTGTGAAATCTGAAACCTAGGTCTCTTTTTTTGGGCAAAATTTACCTTCATTTATAGCACAATTTCCAAATCATTTGTTACTCTTGTCTATGTATGTAATATTATTAGGAGATACCATCCTTATTTACTGCTCTCACAAATATTTGATAAATATATATTTCAAAATATTGGTTGCTATGGATACCTGTTAGCCATAGAAGGGGTAATTCTCTAAACGTCACCCACCATTTTTGGTAAAATTCACCTTGATTTACAGCATCACTTCCACATCATTTGCTTTTCTGTTTATGGATATGCCCTATTATGTAGAAATACTATTTCAAATCATAAATCAAACAAATATTCAACAAATATATATATCAAAATATGGGTTGTTATGGATATTTTTTAACCAAGGAAGGGAAGAAATCTGAAACCTCGCCCTCTGTTTTTGGCCAAAATTTACCTTCATTAATGGCAGAATTTCCATATAATTTGTTGAACTTGAACTTTTGAACTTGAACTTTATTTGTACCAAAATGAATACATAAATATAATATAATCATAAGGCACAGCAGGGCCAATAGTTTTGACAAAAACTGCGAGTGACTCCTGCTTAGTACTACAAAACAGCATCTAATTAAGCTTTTAGATAATTACAATCTTATAACGCTGATAACATTCTCTGATTACATGACCATACATTTACAACACTAGAAAAAAATAGAAATTTTATCTAATTTACGTGGATATACAATCTTGTGACAAGGATTACATTTTCTGAGTACATGACCATACAATTAATACACTAGATAAGAATTAAAATTTTATCTATCATAAATCTAAAAATAGAAGTAGACAATTTGCGTAGAATGCTGATGGAGGTAATAGAGTCAGTTACGGCATAAATCGATTGCAAATGTAACAGTTCCTTATGGTACATGGCAAGGAATATTTATTGATGAAAAAGGTTTTTAATTTAGACGTAAAGATATGAATAGAGGCTGTACGATGAGACTTAATGTCCTCAGGTAAGCTGTTCCAGGATTGAGCAATTTTGTAGTTTAGGCATTGTTTACCAATTTGGGATTGAACTGAGTTTATGTGGATGTTTGCTCTTCCACGGGTGGAATGATAATGAGTTGTTTCGTTTGCTTTCAAAGTATCTTTAAAATATGATGGTAAGTAATTGTTCAGGGCTCTGTAATATAAAAGACAAGATCGGAACTTGTTCTTCTGTTTATTGATATATATGCCATGTTATGGGGAAATACCATCCTTATTTACTGCCCATACAAATATTCAATTAATACTATTAATATATTATTAAAATATTGGTTGCTATGGATACCTGTTATCCGTAGGACAAGTGAAAACCGAAACCTTGCCCTCTGTTTTTGGGCAAAATTAATCTTCGTTTATAACACATGTAACTTCCACATAATTTATTATTCTGTTAATGGATATGCCATGCTTTGGGGAAATACGCTTATTTACTGCTCACTAATAAATATGGGTTCCTGTGGATACCTGTTACCAATAGGAGGGGTTAAAATCGAAACCTCGCCCTCTCTCTTAGGGCAAAATTTATGTTCATTATTGACACAATTCATTATTGACACAATTTCCCCAGCATTTGTGTCTTCTGTTCAAGGATATGCCATGCTATAAAGAAATACCACCCTTATTTACTGCTTACACAAATATTAAATAAAAATATATATTCATATATTGGTTGTCACAGATACCAGTTATCCATGGGAGGGATGAAAACCAAAATATCGCCCTTTGTCTTTGGGAAAAATTTACCTTCATTTATAGCTCAATATCCATATCATTTGTTTCTTCTGTTCATGGGTAGGCCATGTTATGAGAAAATACCATTCCTATTTACTTTTCACATAAATATTCAATAAATAAAATATTTAAATATTGGTTGTTATGGATACCTGTCACCCATAGAAGGGGTGAAACTGACACTCATCCTCAGTTTTCAGGAAGAAATTACCTTAATTTGCAGCGCAATTTCCACATCATTTGTTCTTCTCTTTATGTATATACCATGCTTGAGGAAATGCCCCTTATGTACTGCTCACAAAAATATTCAATAAATATATATATCTGAATATGGGTTGCTACGGATACCTGTTACCAACAGGAGGGGTGAAAAATCAAAAATTCACTCTCTGTGTAAGCAAAAATTTACCATCATTTAAGCCAAAATTTCCGCATAATGCACTTACGATATCTATCTATATTGGCATATATGTGGTGAGGGTGAGCTTTTAATTTTAATCTCCACCTGTGAGTGACAGGTTTCCATGGCAACCAAAAATTTTTATATTCACTGAATATCTAGGGTGACCTGTAATTTGGATGGAATTCACTAATAATGTGAAATGTCTAGGAAGAGAAGAGGCAAAAGACATTGAAATTGAATCATAAATGAAGGTAAATTTCACTGAAAAATTTAAGGCAAAATTTCAACTTTTACTCCTCCTATGGGTGACAAGTGTCCAAAGCAAACAAAATTTAGAAATATATATGGATTGAATATTTGTGTACCAACAATCAATGATGGTATTTCCTCAAAATGCGGCATATATGTCAGCGGAAGAGCAAGAGATGTGGAAATTGTGCCTTAAATGAAGATTAATTTTCCCCAAAAATGGAGGGTGAGATTTCAGTTTTCACCCATCCTATGGGTAATACCCACGGAAACAGGTGTCAGTAGCAACCAGGATTTTGGTATACTTATTGAATAGTTGTGTAAGTAGTAAATATGAATGGTATTCCCTCATAATGAGGCATATCCATAAAGAGAATAAACGCATGATGTGGAAATTGTGCCACTGGCAAGTAAGGATACATATTGCCCAAATACAGAGGGCGAGGTTTCATATTTCACCCCTACTCTGGCTAACAGGTATCCATGGCAACCAATATTTTGATATATATATATTTATTAAATATTTGTGAGAGCAGTAAATAAGGATGGTATTTCCTAATAATATGAAATACCATGAACAGGTGAAACTAATGATACAGAAATTGTGCTATAAATGAAGGTAAATTTTGCCCAAAACCAGAGACCGAGGTTTCAGATTTCACACCTTCTATGGCAAACAGGTATCTACAGCAAACAATGTATATTCATAGAATATTTGAAGGAACCCATATTTATTTGTGAGCAGTAAATGAGGGGTATTTCCTCAAAACATGGCATATCCATATTAAATAGATTAATAAATTATGTGGAAGTTGTGTCATAACGAAGACTGATTTTGCCCAAAAACAGAGGGCAAGGTTTCAGATTTCACCTGTCCTGTGGATAACAGGTATCCATAGCAACCAATATTTTAATAATAATGTATTAATTGAATATTTGTCTGAGCAGTAAATAACAATGGTATTCCCTATAACATAGCATATCCATAAACATAAGAACAAATGATATGAAAATGCTACCATTAATGAAGGTACATTTCGGCCTTAAACAGAAGGGTGAGGTTTCAGATTTCTTCCCTTCTTTGGCAAAAAAATATCCATAACAACCCATATTTTGATATATATTAGTTGACTATTTATTTGATTTGTAATTTGAAATAGTATTTCTTCATAATAGGGCATATTCATAAACAGAAAGGCAAATAATGTTGACATGATGCTGTAAATCAAGGTGAATTTTGCCTAAAATGGTGGGTGACGTTTAGAGATTTACCCCTTTAGTGGCTAGCAGGTATCCATAGCAACCAATATTTTTAAATATATATTTATCAAATATTTGTGAGAGCAGTAAATAAGGATGGTATCTCCTAATAATATTACATATATAGACAAGAAAAACAAATGATTTGGAAATTGTGCTATAAATGAAGGTTAATTTTGTCCAAAAACAGAGAGCGAGGTTTCAGATTTCACACCTTCTATGGCTAAAAGGTATCTACAGCAACCAATATTTTAATATTTATTCATAGAATATTTGTTTGACCAATAATTTGGAATGGTATTTGTTCATAATGAGGCATATCCATGAACAGAAGAAACAAATGATATGGAAATTGTCCCATAAATGAATATAAATTTTGCCCAAAAATGGAGGGTGCAGTTTTGAGCTTTACCCCTCCCTATAGGTAACATGTATCCATAGCAACCAAAATTTCCCAACATATGTAATGCTAGCCCATGTGACTTCCTGGTGCATGAGAAATTTTCTTGGTTTATTTAATATTTTGGGCATGACAATAACATATCCAAGTAAATATAGCTATTTTGAGTGAAATTTTCTATAATTATCAACTTTGTTGACCCCATTTGACCCCAAAAATAGGTCAAAGTGCATTTTTCAAATTAGTGACCCAAATAACATGGAATCATCTTCACTTTTGGTGAATTTGAAATTAATATGTAAAACACTTGAAAAGTTATGCTGAAAACATGAAGAAAATGCATTTTTCATTAAATGACTGTAAAATCAGGAGGTCGTTGACCTTTTACCCCTCCCAGAAAGAAAACCTACCACCTTTGGAATGTGAAAGCCATGGTTTCTGAAGCTCCAAAGTGTCCTCTTTCAATCGGTACCAAATTCAAGTGGTGCTCTGATGAGTAAGACCTGTACAAGAAATAAGCCTCTTTTTTTAGATATCTCCCTGACTAGAAGGCCATTTGATATCATAACTGATTTTGGGTAAAAAAACAGATGCATAAACCATTCATTTGCCTGTCCCAAACAAGTGGATTAGCCTACTTAAATCAAAGTAACATTGATAGTACTGGGTATATAGCCTATCGGCTAATGTTTCTATGTTTAAATACTTCCGGACAATAACTTAATATTTGACTTTGACTTTGACTTTCATGACAAATCTTCATTATGATGACTCACTGAGTTACATTTCCCCACTGCAACAGTCCACCCTTTTTTGCATAACAAATTTACAGCCTGTAATAGAACATACAACAATGAATGCTTACTCTCGTAATTAATTCTTTCAATAGCAGCCAATGAGAATGTTGAAATGTTTCACTTTTGAAATATTGTTCAACTGGCAAAGGAGGCAGGGAATTAAACATTTCTGGTCTAAAAATGTTTCATGATATACCTCATCAATTTAATATCCTCAGTGGGCAGATAACTATAAACAATAATAGATGATCCGGTAATTACTGTAAAGATTAAACTTCATACCAGTTGCAGTTTTACATCTTACACACAGAAACATGTATAATGCAAGGATTATGCCTGTTATATATGCACTTGACTATGCTGACCCATAAACTTTTTCCTCTACACAGTAACAAGCACTTGACCACTTTTCTCATCATGTTCAGCAAACACCCAAATGAAGACAGGTGAGTGGAGCGAAAACATCTCTCTGACAAAAAGCTGATCAGATCATGAAGACAACCCTTAATGCTTAATATTACAGGCTAGCCTAGACTCTCTTTCGCAAGTATACAAATCCAAAGGATTTGATAGATATGTTTAAATGTTTTTTGTTATTTATAGATTATCGAAGCAATAATGGTTCCTAAAAGAAACTCAAAACCAGAGACTCAACAAAGGCTTCAAAGATCAAATTTAAAAAGTTCTATGTAAAGGTTTCTTCATGAACTATAAACTTCTTGATGAACTCTTAAGAAAGCAATCTTTGATGTTTTCACCCAAGCGTCCTCAATTAGCCAAACTGATTTCAAAGACTATTTTTAAAACAAAGATTATTTTTGCTGAAATATTATGTTTGCCCTTCTGCTTTTTAAGGAACTGAATGTTTGTTATCAATTGTCAGGGTATTTCCATCTAAAATGTATTTATCTTGGAATACATTGCTTATCTCAAAGAATTAATCTTATTTTATTATAACTATACATTGAACTACCCAGAACCTTTTTTTCAAGAGTGCATGTGGACGATACTGTGGCATTGATGAGCTGCACAAAATTTTCCATGCAGTGTTACCAATATAAGAGGCAGTTTCCTTGTTACAATCTATCAATTTTTGTGTCAAAGGTGTTCCGCTAATATTCTCCCAAACTGGAGATGCGTATGTATGAACTATTTTATTGATCACAAACTTGAATTAGATTATGAATGGTGATAGCACAAGCCTGATGAAAGTGAGATTACAGTTTGCCGGTCTGGTCCTCAAAATACTACATGTTACACTGTAAGGGACATTTGGATAATATTAGAAAAGTATCAGCCATTTTATTTGAAAAGACCCTTTTCATTAGGTCTCACTTTGGTGGAGAATTGCTAAACGATATTAAGGGTTGCAATTTGTTTGCAAGAGCCGATGAGATATTACACTCACCTGTCCTCATTTGGGTGTTTGTTGAACATGATGGGGAAAGTGGTCCGGAGCCTGTGCCTGTTTGACAAAGGAAGGCCCATGCTTCTTATCTGAAGTAATGTGCATGAAAAGGTCACAGTTTATTGTGCATATAAAGTTAATTAGTATATAATGTTTCATTTTGATGTTGAAATGCAGTTGCTTTCATACCAGTAACAGAGGACTGCATCGTTTGCGTCACAAATTGGCAAGGAGTTGATGCATTGAAATGTGACATATTCGAAATACTATGGCCCATTACCGGCATGGCAATCCCGTCTCTCTTATGGTGCATTCTCTGTAGAATGTTGTATCCTTTTCACAATCAAGCAGAGATACTTGTAGAGATACATCACCGTTTTCTATTTATGCATAAGTGGAGCAGATTTTATCTTTAAGCCCAAGCTGTGCTCCGTATGATTACATGTTGTGTACAATTTCCATGCAGCAAATTAACAATCTATCACTTCTATAGCGTCAGAGGTGTAACAAGTGGGCTTATACATCTTTGAACTGGAAATGCATATGTATGAGATTTTGGGAATTTCGTCGATCTTTGCATGGGTGAAGTTAGATTATGAATGGTGATAAAATGAAATTATAATCTTAGATGTGTACGCTGTACATAATGGTAAGTAAAGCTGCATTGACCCATAATTTTGATTGAAGGTATTGTAAGAGAATAAGTGAGTGACAAGGTCTATTAGATTTATATAAATAAGGCACTGGATTCTGCATCTGAAGCCTATGTGTCGTTATCACTGTGCGCTAACGAGAGGGGTACCCTCGCCATCAGGGCAGCCATTACCACTATCGATTCAAAATAATTTTCTATCATCCTGAGCTTATTTCATCAAATCCAAAGCCTATACTTATCAAGCACGCAGTTTTATTGTTAAACTAACCATTGGACTTGTATTCCGCATGTGATTGTTCACACAATTATCATATTTTGCATTTGAAAAACATCGTCAGGGCGAGGGTAACAACAAATGCCTCTCGAGGGTAACACCAATTCCAATAAATGTCATGGCGAGGGTACTGCAAGAAAATGACAGTTTGTTTTTCCATTCCACAAAAGCAATGGTGATCTATCTAGTATCAGCTGTGTCCATCTATCTTTCTATCTACACTGAGCGCCATTAAAAACGCAACATCGTTAAACAACAAAATTTTCTAAGTTCTTGTCCCTCAATAATTATCAAATTTGACATAGACCTAAAGAGCAATTGCGGAAAAAATCGTGAAAAACTTTACTTTTCACTACACGCTACTCATTTTAGTGAGGTCTGTCTGAAACATCAATTCACGGACAGTGCTTCACTGGAAAATGAGGCAATGGAAATATTGGTTTTGTGGCTTGTTGGATGGGAATAATCTTATAAAATGTTCACATAACATGCACAAGACTTCAAAAAGCTGTCCAACGAACGTTTTTAAAAAATATATTGAGGATAAAGCAGATTTTGAAATGAAAAACTCAAAATATAGGCTTGAATAAGTGGAAATGAAGCATATGAACCCAAACTACTGAACAATGGGGTTGTTGTTCATACCCAGGATAGAAACAAAGACACAGACAATCATTCCATACCAAAACTCTAAAAAATCTGAATAAACAGATTTTAACAAAAAGCTCATGAAGGGGGCAGGCCGGCATTGATACATCATTTTTTTTAATTTCGTCATCTTTAATTGTGATTTGGTCAAATATCATTTTCTTCCACCCCATCAAGGAACTAAAATTGTAACCTAAATTTCATCGTGATGTTTTGAGAGGAAGTACCATTTTTTAGCCATTTTGCGATGTTGCGTTTTTAATGGCACTCAGTGTATCTATCTATCTATCTATCTATCTATCTATCTATCTATCTATCTATCTATCTATCTATCTATCAATGTAGACCATACATAGAGACATTGGACAAATTTGTCAAATTAAGAATTTATCAAATTATTGCAGCTCTCAAATACCAGGGCAGTAGCCTGCAGCTTCCCAGCCCCCCCCCTCCAGAATTTAGCCAAAAAGGTGCTTTCCAAATTATTTTTCTAATATTCCTTATTTTCTTGGGTGCACATTACTCCAGACTGGTCAATGCCACAGGAGTTCCTAAACCAATGCACATGACGTTAACCTATTATGTGTGCATGAACCTGGTTTAGAAGTCCCTGTGGTCTCTGCCTCATCAAGGATTCATTCCATCCTATGACCCTGAATACCCGAGTAAAACAGGTGTTTCATCCTGTGCAAAAAAACCAAACAAAAAAAGACTGCTCTTCCCCTTACAACAGTGGTCCACGTCTGACCTGTTAATATATATATTTTTTATAGTCCTACCATAAACCTTTGAAATACACTTTGGCATATCTGCATTGTGAAAACAGAATTTGACAATTTGATGTGTCAGTTTATCTATCAGGTTTCTATGAATACCAGATATTAACCTGAAAAATGATATCGCGATACAATAAAAGTTCATAATCAAATTTAAGGGCCAGCTCCAGGAATTACACCAGATTTTTAGACCAACTTTAGACATTTTTCAGTTGAAAAAGGAGGCCAACTGAGCTGAGCATAGGTGTACACTTGAGCAAAGTACCCCCCTCCTATGAATCTACTTCATTACAGCAAATGTTAAAATGATTCAAGCAAAACTTCAGTATAAGTTGATGAGCCAGAGGACATCATATTTTCAAGATATTTGACTGGATCATGACAGCCTAACGAAACTTGCAATTGGAGATAGGCCTACATATAGGTCATGCTGAAGTCAACACCACATTCCTAATTATTATCCTTGCCAAATATTCTCCTATAGGAATAGCGCTGTAAAATCAGATGAACTAAATAAGAAATTACTTTCTAGTAGTCTCTGTAGCAGGTACAGATAGGCCTATACCCGAACTAAATGTACTGAGGTTTGAAATGTTCTTGAAATAACCTTACATCGTCTTTTAGAATTATTAGCTGCATGTGCTGGTCTACAGTGACGACGAATTTGAAGACCAAGAGCCCAAGTCTGTGTGCATCCTAATACTCAGGGCATGCTAACCTAACCTGTTTATTGTCAGTAAAATGTACTGTACGGTGAGGAAGTAAGAAATATTTTAAGAAATTCTCACTGAGGATGGTACTGCTTAAGACAAGGGCATTCTGGTTGACGTTTGAGAAAAAATAACTTGATTATTCTCAAGCCCTCCCTACTTGAGAACAGCACCTCCCCACAGACGTGGTGCTGAGTCTGTGATTATGTCAAATGTTATTGGTTCATAAGAAAAAGTCCTTATCTATTTAATGAATGAGATATAATTAAAAAAATTTGCTTATCAGATATTAAGGTTGAAAGGTTCATAATGATTTTGAAATGGATTGAATGTATTTGTTGCTGGTTTTAGCAATGATGACCCTATTTTTCAAACTTTTATGTAGGCCTGCAACTAAAATTTTTTTATAGGTACTTTTTAAGATAAAGCCACTATTTTCAGACTTCCTCAATTAATGGAGTAGAATAAAGCATTAAGTAGGTCTGACATTGTGCAGCTGGTGGTCAATTAAGTTGAAAATTTTCATCTTTTAATAGGGTATTGCAATCATGTTCTTGATTGGAATTCCCAATTGTTAACTTCACAATTGCAATCATGTGTCAGCACAATCATACTCTGACCTCCCACAACAAAGAGCAACTTTTAGTATGGCTGATTCATTGACAACTTCAGTCTGAACAATTTGCTATGCTTACTTCTTTGCATGTCCTGCATTACCCTCACCAATATTTTTGGAGGTTACCCTCGCCAACCGGAAGTGACCCTCGCCCAAATCTTGCAGTACCCTCGCCACTTCCGGGTTGGTACCCTCGCCAAAATGCTAGTACCCTCGCCCAAAAAGTGCTGGTACCCTCGCCCAAAAGTGATGGTACCCTCGCCAAAATGCTGGTACCCTCGCCCTGCCTATTTCTCATTTTTGCGGTACCCTCGCCTCGCCCAATTTATTGTTTCATCAATATCATAATTCAGGCTTCAAGTTGAAAGTTGGCAGTTGGACAGATTGTATTTCACAAGCCATTAAAACTATATTCTTAATACTGAAGTGAAATTCCTCCTAAATTCCTTGCAATTTATCATTGAAATCACGAATGGACAGTTGTAATGGCCGCCTTAATGGCGAGGGTACCCCCTTCGTTAGTGCACAGTGGTTATGGGTTAAAATCCTCAGCAAGAAGGTGCTAAACAGCCAATCTGTTGCCATACTGGCTCAGTGTGCTGACAAATAAAAGATCCCTCCCATTATGTCAAGGGCGGACTGACCTATATTTGACAACCACTGAAGGCCGGGGCCTGTGCAAGATTTTAAAAAAAATACATAAGGAATGAAAATCCAAAAAGAATCAAACTTTTAGGTTATACTTATAGGCCCAAATGTAAGAGGGCCACACACAGGACAGGGCCCTACCATTGGGGTAAATTAAATAATTAATGCTAATTTCACTTTGCTGACATCATCTTTGCTCATGAGTTGCACAGTTACTGCAGATATTCCAGATGCATCACTGCTTAACTAAAAGACTCCAATGAATAGTCTCTCTGCCATTGTGTTGCGAAAATGCTTCTTTCTCGCACAGCATGTGTCTGAGATGTAATAGGCTTTTAGACAACATCTCTGCAGTTGTGTCATTCACTTGTTTGAGAGTTTAAAAACTGTTGACAGGTTTTTTGGAATTCATTACAAAAATAGTAGACTGACATTTGCAATTTTTTTTTTGCTATTTATTGTGGATTACAAAACAATCAATTATTTGTGGCTTAGATATGTTTATCACTGGCAGGTTATCTGACCCTTTTACCAACATTTGCTTCAATATAATGAAAGCTTCTTCCTCCATATTAAGGGGTTTTCTTCTCACTGTCAATCATTGTCCTTGTATTCTACGCATTTCATAACTTTTCTCCCCAATATCCATTACTGCAAGTTATTTGTCTAGCCTAGCGTTTGAACCAATTTGACGATTTGTGATAGTTATACATAAATAAATTTCACAAAACTGCTTTTGATATTTCAATACACCTGTAAATATGATGATATAATAATAATGATAGTGATTTTTATATTGCCTTTTACAATAAACTGATCTTGAGATATCTATTATGCTGATGTACATCCTGCTGTTTTGGGCAGTGAGCAACAAAGTTTGTCTCTTAAAACAATTTTACTGCTTTCGCTTCTCTGCTAATGATGTTGTTAGTGGTGTATTTTGAGCACAGTTGTGTATTTTTCTCGCCTTTTCTGGCCATAAAACCCAACACAAATATTCTCTTAACGCCGCTCTCCTCAGGAAATGTGCTGATTGAGTGATATGTTACTACCCCATTGAACTGTTCACAGGCTGTTTCCAACCGAATATAAGTGGCAGTTAAGTGAACAATGCAGGTTAAGTGAGGGTTTTTTCAAACAAGATTTGTGAAATTTGGTTAATATTTGTGGTTCAGCATATCTTTCATATTTGAAGTTTCTTTTTTGTTTTTGCAGACATTACACTTGTTAATGGATTTGATGTGTGCAATTCCTCAATTAACAAAAAGTCTTCAGGCATTACAAATGTCATGTTTTGGGTGGGACAATGACCCAGAATTTCTTTTGCAGTGTTTTGTAATCACAATGTCATGGTATTCTGACAGTCAATAATCACATGTCTTTCCTTTCATGGTCTCCTCACATAAAAGATAAAGAAAGCAGCAAAAGATTCACAATAATTTGAACGTTTGCCACATCCTAATGAATCAGTGATGATCTGTCACTATTTTCAAAGATTTCTTGTTCTTCATTAATTACTTCTTGACAAATGAAATTGATTGACATTTATATAAATTTATTCATACCAATGAAGCATATTTAAACTCCGGGTCTGACTAGTCATACCAATATTATATATAAATCCTGAACAAGCTTTTTTCCAGGTTATTAAAAGGTATTTGCCTTATTTATATGAGTATAATTATTAAATGAAGGTCAAAGTATTATTAAATCAAATGTTTTACATTGACCTAAAGTCTAAGTGATTGGACATACAGTGTATCTTTGCATTGCAAAGTGCCTGTTGCTTGATGTGTAATACAAATATGTACTATTTGTGGTAGCGAAACATCCTCCTTGTTAACCTGTAAGTCATAAGAGAACTTGAAGAAGGCCGTAGCTGGGGATGTACCGATCCGATACTCTGGATCGGTATCGGTGCCGATCCAGCACTAAAAAGCAGTATTGGATCGGATTGGTAGCACTACTCTCCATTTAACCAATGGTATTGGTATCGGAATGGTATCAGAAATCGGTTGTATCGGCAACAAAATACCAGGATCGGTATCGGATCGGAAGTGAAAAAGTGGTATCGGTGCATCCCTATAGGCCAATAGCACATGACATTCTCCATGAATACGGAACTTCTGTGTGACATCAGTAATCCAAGCTGTGTATATTACTCAATAAACCAGAGTGGATTACATTTGCAGTTGGCGTCCATTATCCATATTATGCACTCTTAGCTCCTATCTACTCAAACAGCTGTCCATTTCCGTTAGCAAAAACCAGACTTATCTCACTCAATATGGCCAATGATATTATCCCGATGTTTCATGCACAATCATGAACGTTGTACTACCAACTTTCAGGGTATACTTTACAGTAAAGTGTAATTTGGCTAACAGTTCTATATAAGTGATATTTGCCACAGCCTTAAAAATGTTTAGAGCCTAGCCATTAGTTAATGCAAAAGGAGAGGATCGGTTCTCTGTAAAAAAATTCATTTTTGACTCATGATAGCCGACGAAGTGTCATCATCATACATTTAGCATGGGAAACATAGAGGCTGTTTGATAAGTCGTAATCAACAGCAGGCCAATTGATTTGTCGTAACTGATTTTAGAGTAAAAAACAGATGCATAATCCTTTCACTTGCCTGTCCCCAACAAGTGGGATTAGCCTACTTAAATCAAATTAACATTGAGAGTATTGGGTATGTATAAATGTTAATGCCTATCGGTTAATGTTTCTATGTTACAATACTTCCGGACAATAACGAAATATTTGGCTTTGACTTTCATGACGAATCATCATTATGATGACTCACTGAGTTACATTTCCACAGTGCAACAGTCCACCCTTTTTGCATAACAAATTTACAGCCTGCAATAGAACATGTAATGCAACAATGAATGCTTGGGCTTGTAATTATTTCCTTTTCTAGCAGCCAATAAGAATGTTTAAATATTTCACTTTTGAAATACTGTTCAACTGGTAAAGGAGGCAGGGAATTAAACATTTCTGGTCAAAAAATGTTTCATGATATACCTCATCCATTTAATATCCTCAGTGGGCAGATAACTATAAAAACAATAATAGATGATCAGGTAATAACCGTAAAGATTAAAATTCATACCAGTTGCAGTTTTACATCTTACACACAGAAACATGTATAATGTAAGGATTATGCCTGTTATATATATATGCACTTGACTATGCTGACCCATAAGTGTACATATCAGATTTTCCTCTACACAGTGACGGGCACTTGACCACATTGCCCATCATGTTCAGCAAACACCCAAATGAGGACAGGTGAGTGGAGAGAAAACATCTCTTTGACAAAAAGCTGATCGGATCATGCAGACAACCCTTAATATCACAGGCTAGCCTGGACTCTCTTTCGCAAGTATACAAATCCAAAGGATATGTTACATATGTTTAAATGTTTTTTGTTATTTACAGATTATCGAAGCAATAATGGGTTCCTCAGATAAACCCAACACCAGAGACCCAACAATGGTTTTAAAGATCAACTTTAAAAAGTTCTATAAAAGGTTTCTTCATGAACTATAAACTTCTTGGTGAACTCTTAAGAAAGTAATCTTTGATGTTTTCACCCAAGCGTCCTCAGCCAAACTGTTTTCAAGATTATTTTTGCTAAAATATTCCATTTTCCCTTCTGCTTTTTAAGGAACTGAATGGTTATTATTGATTGTCAGGGTATTTCCATCTAAAATGTGTTCATCTTAGAATGCATTCCTTATCTCAAAGAATTAATCTTATTTTATTATAACTATACATTGAACTACCCAGAACCTTTTTTTCAAGAGTGCATGTGGACGATACTGTGGCATTGATGAGCTGCACAAAATTTTCCATGCAGTGTTACCAATACGAGGCAGTTTCCTTGTTATAATCTATCAATTTTTGTGTCAAAGGTGTTCGGCTAATCTTCTCCCAAACAGGAGATACATATATATGAGGTGATTATATTGATCACCAACCTAAATTCGATTATGCATGGTGATAGTACAAATCTGATAAAAGTTAGATTATAAATAGGCTGCTCGTCAGCTGGTCTTTAAAATACTCAATGTTGCACTGTAAGTATTTGGATAATCTTGGAATTTGGAAAATTATAGCTAGTTTATTTGAAAAGACCCTTTTCATTCAATCTCACTTTGGTGGAGAATTTCTAAATGATATTAAGGGTTGTAATTTGTCTGCATGAGCCGATGAGATATTGTCAAAGAAATGTTTTCTCTGGACTCACCTGCCCTTATTTGGGTGTTTGCTGAACATGAGGAGAAAAGTGGTCAAGATCCTGCTCCTGCTTGATGAAGAAAAGCCCATGATTCTTATCTGCAAGTTTATGAAAAGGTCACAGTGCATTTTAAACCTAAGCTAGATCAATTTTAGGTAATATACATGTATAAGGCTTCATTCAAGATTATGGTAACGTTTAAATACAGTAGCTACAGGACCTTGGCTGAGGCGTACATTGTTTGCATCACATAGAGAGTCAGTGTTTTGAAAGTTTATCTAATTCATTTATTATCGTTTTCATAGATACATTGTTTGCATCACATAGGGAGTCAGTATTTTGAAAGTTTATCTAATTCATTTATTATCGTTTTCATAGATACGTGTTTTTCCAGTTTGAACTTCACTTTATCTCAAAACTGTGATCTGACAGATTTAGTTGCATAACTTTGTATATTACGAGCACACATTTCAGGAAACTGATTGAATGCATTGATACATGGATTATCTATGTTTAGCTTGTTTAGCTTTAATACCTACACTGGTTGATAGATGCTTCAATGAAGTGTAACTGAAACAAACAGACCACTTATCCTCAAAGGAGAGTTACACTGCTGCCCAAAAGTTTAGAAATGATAAGCTGTTTACCTCTGCCTATAGTGTTGCACAAAATGGTACTGGATTGTTGCTTGCTCAAATCGAAATAGACCTTTATTATAGGTAAATTTGTGAAAATATTAAATTTCAAAGGTTGCTTTCAAAATGGGAATGTGTCAAAGTGAGAAAGCATTGGTCATTGCCATTTCATTGATATGCTTGGCCACTTGTTTGGGGCAATTAGTATTTGGAGAGCAACAATGGAAACTGAATGCCATTCATGTACACTGTGGAAACTACTCTTACAATCCGTCTTTCAATTATGGCAATTTCTTCAGATTAGTTAAGAATCGGTGCACCCACAGGCAAATTTCAGTAACACTGATCCAATGGCAAGACAATTTTTTTTCCAAACTTTTGACTTGCAGTGTACAGTGACTGACAACAAATGTCACTAAGTGATAAATTTGAAATTGTGAAGACGAGTGTCTTGTGAAAAACAATAAATGCGGTTTTGTATGGGAAACATTGAAACAGAGACTTTTCTGGCAAGCTGTAACAATCAGCTTAGACCGAAGTTGTTTGTGCATTTGTATACAAAACATAGCATTGCCTGGCAGTTTTAATTTCCTTTGTCATAAACCGTGATGTCAAACTCTGAACTGATATGTCACAGATTGAAGATTTGACCAATCACATTCACAGATACCCTGATGATGTCACGGTTTAACTGCAAAACGAAGTTTTCAAAAAACACGTAGCTATGAAAATGATAATAACAGCACTTACTATGAATGTTCCCACTTACCTGCATTTGCAATCTTCCCTTCTGTGATCATAGGTGGTCCTTCATTAAATGTGGTTTTGTCATTTGGGCATTTTCACCATTATGCATTTTATAGGTGGAAGATTTTTATCACCATGTTCCACTTATGCATGTTGCTTTTTAAATTGAGCTGATTTTATCTTTATGCAGTTAGATGATAAATGGTGATACTATCTGATGTATTGGAGTATATGTATGCATTTTACAGCAATTGTTTTATCACTTCCCCGCTCTGAATGATATCTTTGCAGATGAGTAGCTTCCACAATAACTGCAAATATCCCAGATGCCTGTACATGTATATCTCTATTGTGCATCACTGCTTCCCTAAAAGGGGGACCAATGCATAGTCACTCTGCCATTGTATACACGTAGTGCTGCAAAAAGACTTCTTCCTCTCACAGCTTTGGTTTGTATTGTAATGGGCTATGGTTGATATCTCTGCAGTTGTGATCTTCATTTGTTTCAGGGTTTAAATCTGGTGACAGGTTTTTTTGTAATTCATTACAGAAGTGGGAGACTTGAATGTGCTTTTGACACAATTGATCACAATATTCTATTGACCAGACCAGACTGGAAAACAGATATGGTGTATGCAACTCTGCCCTCAACTGGTTCAAGTCATACATTACTGAACGATCACAGTCTGTCTTGATACATGACCAAACATCAGAGAAGCTGCCTCTCAAATTTGGTGTTCCCCAAGGCTCGAAACTTGGTCCAGTCTTATTCAATTCTTATATTGCTCCAGTGAGTGAAGTCGCTTCTCGAAACCAGATCGAGGACCAGAAGTATGCCGATGATGAGCAGCTCAGTTTATCATTCAAACCGACATTCATAGAACAAGAAAATGCAATTATGAAAATGGAAAAGTGCATAACCGAAATCAGAAAATTTCTTCACGAAAACAAACTGTGTAACAATGGTGACAAAACGGAACTTCTCATGATTGGCACACCACAACAACTGAATAAACTCCGAGTGTCATCAATCAATGTTGAAAATGTTTCAATCAAAACAGCAGAGAATGTCAGGAACTTGGGTGTTATCTTTGACAAAAATATGACAATGGAGAAGCAAGTTAACAAGATGTGCCGAAATGCTTACTTTAATCTTCGAAACATCTCCAAACTTCGAAAATCCATGAACAAAGACACCATTAAAACTGCTGTAAATGCTCTGGTCACACCTCACCTGGACTATGGAAATGGCCTTTTGTATGGCATTTCTCAATATTTGGTGAACAAACTCCAAGTTGCCCAAAATTCAGCAGTTCGTCTCATTGAGAGATTGAAACACCAAGACAGTGTAGAATCATACCGAAAGCAACTTCACTGGCTGCCTATTCCTGCTAGAATTCAATTTAAGTTGATGACAACAACCTGGAAGGCACTAAACGACCAAGCTCCCTTGTACATTCAACAGATGGTCCAGCTTAAAACAAACAGTGACCGTAATCTTAGAAGTAACAACAAGCTTTTGTTAACAGAACCAGCTTCAAACCGTCAAAATAAGTTTGAAGACAGGGCTTTTTCGTTCGCAGCACCAAAACTCTGGAACAAGTTACCCGTATGTGTTCGCATAACAAAGACCCCTTGAGTGTTTCAGGAAAAACCTAAAAACCCACTTATTTAAAATGTTCTACAAATAATTTTCCCACCCAAGCGCTTCTGAGCAGTTCACTGGAAGAGGCGCTATATAAATCACTATTATTATTATTATTATTATTAAGATTAAATTTTGTTTTGCTACTTGTTGTGGACTACAAAATGATCAATCACTTTATTGCCCAGGCATATGTGTATCACTGGTGAGCAGTTTGACTCTTTCTCCAACATTTTTTTGGAACAAAATAACAAAAGCTAAAACTTCCTTTCAAACTCTGCAGATATACTTTTTCTCATGTACATTCTACTCTTCAAGGCAGTGTGCAACAAAGTTTCTCTAGTGAAACACTTTTGCTGCAATCGCTTCTCTGCTAATGATGTTATTTGTGGATGTATTTTTCTCCCCTTCTGTAGCCGTAAAGCACATCACAAACTCTGCTCAAGAAATTTGCTCCTTTGATTTGCTACCGCCCAATTAAAGTGGTCACAGGCTGCTTCTAACCAGAAACTTGGCAACAGAACAACAGTGCATTCTGTTAAATATTTGTATATATATAACTTCTTGATCCCTTGGTGTGGGGAAATTTGAGGTGAGAATTTTATGCAAAGATCATTTCTCTACAAAAGAAACTTATTCAAATAATGTTTGTTCACGAATATCTTTTGAGCATTGAAGAATGACAAAATATTTTGTTCTCAACAAAAACAGTTGTGTTCTAGACAGTTAAAGAAATAACCTGAATAGACTTACTAAATTTAAGGTATGCAATAATTGCAATACTGTGCATGTATTCATACATGTTGGACACTTTCATTGTTGTTGTATTTGCAGCAGTTGTCTTGGCATTCTTATTCATGGAAAATAAAGGTATTGCTACAAAAGCATGTCTTGCAAACCTTCCTGCTTGTTAACCTGCAAGTTAAAAGAGAAAACAAAACAGCAGCAGCATATCACATTCACCATGAATAGAGAGCCCCTGTGTGACATCAGTAAGAACCTCTGTATGACATCAGTAATCCTAACTTGGTATATTACTCAATAAACCAGAGTGGATTACATTTGCCCTTCGTGCACAAATGGTGTCCATTATGCATATTGCATAGATGTGTTGCATCCACACTCAGCCCCAACAGTGTATCTACTCAAACAGCTGTCCATTTCCGTTTGCATGATGCAGACCGAATATGGCCAATGATATCTCACTGCCGAAATATGGCCAATGACATTATCCCAACATTTTATGTACATTAGACACCACATTTTTCTAGCAAACTTGAAAAAAAAAGTAGTTTGGCTGTACAAGCCTAACATGAAAATTAGGGTGCATCGTCTGCCCCCTAAAAATGAAAAAATTGAAATATTCAATCGCACTTTTGCCATATTGCACCTTTTCCCGTAGAAAATCATTCTGCAAAATTTCAATAAGATCCCACATGGCTTTAGGGTGGCACTTTTGTTTCAAAGTTGAGTTCAAAATTGTCAAAAAATGATGCTTTGAAAAGTCGCGGTTAGAAATATCTAGCTTATGGTTTTCTGTATGATTGCAATTCATATACCATTATTCTCAGAAGAAAATTGTCTTTAATTTGAATGGTAGAAAGCTATATATTTTTGAAAATTTCTCATGCCTAAGTTTTTTGGAAAGCCGAAAGTTTCTGACTATTATGACAAAATGTTTGGGAAAAATCAACTTAAAAGCTCAATTTCTGCCTAACTTAGATGTAATCTTTAGAATGAAACATAAGGAACGCTTTGCTGAAGAAAGTAAGAAATTCAAAATTTTTTCTGGATAGTTATTCATCTAATTGAAATGTGCAAATTTTCATAAATTACCAGTAAATATGAGAAATACAACAGTTCCTTGAGACACCGTTCTGCCTCTGTCTTTCTTCTCACTACACCATAATGCAATCAAAGTTTTATCAGATGATGTAGTGGACCATATACTCACTTTGTAGAGTTCTTTGAGGTCCCAAAGTCATATTAACATCCTTTTTATGATTTATCACATTTTACCCAATAAAAAAGAAAATATCTCCAGTTATTCTCAACTCAATTTTGACTTCTACTGAATGGAAACCATTGATGTTCGTATTCAAATTAAAGCTGCCTTTCTAAGGAACCTAAATAAATCACTTAATTAAAATTTGATAAGATTATTTATAACCACAAATCGCTAAAATTTGACCTAACACTGAAATTTCAAGGCTGTTGTGCAACCTTCTGGCATTAGAATTTTTTCCTAAAATTTCAGAGGGCTTCTTTTATGATACAAAGGAACAACCATGCAAAAGTGCATGATGTTTTGAAGATATAGGGGCAGACGATGCACCCTAATGAAAATGTCTGCTTCACTATAAATATTTACCCGTTAAAGACTGTACCCGTGAAATAAAACAAAATTCTCGGTTCGAGAAGGAGATGTCTCACTGTAAGTCCCTCTAGCTTTTCCATTAAAATTGAATATCAGTCTGAGGTAGAAATGTTTTCTATCTACATAATGTGAATGTGAAGGTATAATCTGTATAATATGTGTGTCATGTAAACACATGTTTCTCAATTTAAAACTTCACTGACCTATAATGAGTGTTCAGATGACATTTATCTCCACGCAGTGACAGGCTCTTGACCACTTTCCCCATCATGTTCAGCAAACACCCAAATGAGGACAGGTGAGTGGAAAGAAAACAAGTCATTGACAATATCTCATCAGGTCATGCAGACAACCCTTGATGTTGCTGGCTATTCTCAGTTGCAGCCATTATACCAAAACAAAAGATAAAAATGGAACCATCAAAGGTGATTGTTTTTAAATTATTTCAATCAATAATGGTTCCTAAAAGAAACTCTGCAAAGGGTCTTTTGATTTACTTTAAAAGTTTGAAGGTTATTTATGAATTCCTTGATGAACCATAAGAAAGGAGCCTCTGAAGTTTTCTCCAATATTCCTTAACTGAACTTTGAATGATGATTCCTGGTTAAAATATAAGGTTTTCCCATTGATTTTTAGAAGCTGAACCATCATATAGGTTCTTGATGGTAAAGTAAATTGACATCCACTTGTATTTGGAGTTGTTTTAACAATATATTACATTTATAGAACCTTCAACAGACTTTTTTTTTAAATTGGCGTGTGGTTCACTAAATTTTCCGTGCAACATCATAAATACGTGACAGTTTCCGAGCTACAATCCATCACTTTTTGTGTCAAAGGTGTTCTGCTAATCTTCTCCCAAACAGGAGATGCATATGTATGAGGTGATTAAATTGATCACAACTTGAATAAGATTATGCATGGTGATAGCACAAGTCTGATGAATGAGAGATTATGGTTTGTTATGGAAAATACTGCAAGTACGTGTAAGGAGCATTTGAAAAATGCAAGAACTTGGAACTCATAATGATTCACCTTGGCATATTTTCATGGTGAAAAAGAGACGTGTGGGTACAAGTGAATTATCCAACAATGGACAAACATGTAGAGTGACCTCCGAAGACTAAATAAATGTTAGGATAGGCTTATTTACAGTTGTTCAGCCAATCCGACATCTATTCAGTCTGGGGAGGCCTATCTCTATCGATAAAATCATCCTTAGACCGATACCATTACCCAAACAGGTTATGTCAGTTTGAATGTCCACAAGTGCGAAATACACCAATACTTTGCACAAATTGAGTTTGTACAAACAACATATGGCTCATACATCAAAATGGCTGTGGAACACATTTAAACCTGGTCTTAGTTTACACAATCAATCTCAATTCAAACCAATTTTGGGGGAGAATTTCTGATAATATCAAGGGTCGCCATTTGTCTGGATGAGCCGATGAGATAGTGTAAAAGATATGTTTTCTCTCCACTAACCTGTCATCATTTGGGCGTTTGCTGAGCACCAATGCGAAAATAGGTCAAGAGCCTGCTCTTGCCAGAAAAATAAATAACGTGCACAAGGCACTTTAAAGGGCGCTCCTATAACTCATGACACTGCAAGTTCTTGAAAACCAAAGAAACCATTAACCATCTAATCCATACACTGTTTCATTGTTTTCCTTCTTTCTCTATGTCAAGCTGTCAGTCATGCTGTGTTTGTAGCTGTGTTTCTAGGTTTCTACCCATCTATCTATCTATCTTTCCTTCCACATATTTTTCCATCCAACTACTAAAACACATTGATGAACCATGCAGAGGTGTTTTGTCCCAGTTGCTGACCTCTTGTTGTTTTGACAAATTCTCAGTGAGCTATAAATAGATCTGGTGTGGGAAACCCCCCTGAATGACAACACAGGACTCCCTCTTTCCAGTTTTTCTGGGATGGTTTTCCTGGGTCTCTAAAATGTTATTTAAACTATGTGCATGTCCCTGTAAAATTGATCAATCGATTCTAGGCTGATAACATGCATTGTGTGAAGTTTTGAAGTCAATTGGAGCTGTAATTTGCCCATAAATCGACCCACAAGATTCTTCAGGATTTCAAGGACAACAGGGAGCTCTCTTAGCAGAGGGCGCCCTAATAAAAAAGGTCCATGCTTCATCAATTTACTCATATGCTTCATTTTGACGTTGAAGTAGTAATTCTATTCATGTAGCTAACATGCCATAAACAGTGCATCACATTGTTCGCATAACATATTGGCAGGGAGTTGGTGCATTGAAATGGAACATATTTGAAATACAGTGGCCCCTTACTGGCATTGCAATCTCCTTTTTCTGTGTCTTATTAAACTGATCTTTTGTTGGGGCACACTCTCTCTTACACATGCATTCTCTATACAATGTTGTATCCTTTCTACAGTCAAGCAGATATACATCGCCGTCTTTTATTTATGCATAAGTGGAGCAGATTTTATCTTTACGCCCAAGCTGTGCTCCGTATAATTACATATTGCAGACAATTTCCATGCAGCAAATTAACAATCTATCACTTCTTGTGTCAGAGGTGTTGGGCTAATACCTCTTTAAACCGGAGATGCATATGTATGAGACTCAGAATTTCGTCGATCTTAGGGTGGAGTGAAATCAGTGAATATGAATGGTGATATTACATAACATGAAGTATTTTCGTATGGTACATAAACATAATGGTATGTGAACCGTTGCTGCATTGGTACTCGTTGGACCTAGTAAGTATTTGTGTGTTAAAATCCTCAGCATGGAGGGACTTATGCCCTGTCTCAAGGCGAGAACCGGAGATCTTTTTATGTCTGTTGGACAGCTTAAGATGATTTCTAAGAGAAAAATAACGTGCAAGCACTTTAACAGCTGCTTGTAGATAGACTTCGTATCTATCTATCTATCTATCTATCTATCTATCTATCTATCTATCTATCAGATCTATCTATCTAAATGTATATCCTCCCTCCCTTCCTCCCCCTCCCTTTTTTCCTTCCTACTTTCCTTCCTACTGAATTCCTTCCTTTTTTCTTCCTTTTCCTTCCTTCATGCCTTCCTTCATGCCTGCCTTCATTCCTTCCTTCACACCTTCCTTCATTCTTTCTATTGAATCTGTAAACACTGGATCTGACTGCTGCTGTTGCTGCTGGTTTCACTGCAGCTGGTCATTTGAAATTCGCGCCAAAAACGATCATTTTAGTTTCGTAAATAAAAAGTTTAATGTCTCAGAAGTTTACCAAAAGTTGATGGAAGCAAGATAAAATTATCTTGAGACTGTATACTAAGTTTGAAAGTGATAGGTGAAATAGTGCGACCTCCTATATGGTCAGAAGCTTACCGAAAATTCCTCCTGTAATACAGGCTGCAAGCAGCTGTAAAAATGGCTAACCCGGCGACACACAACGGTAATGTAACGATTATATAATTAATTAGAGGCATATCACGGCGGAATAAGATCTTATGTCAGTAGAATAAGATCTTATATAGGCGGAATAAGATCGTAAATCGGTGGGCCAAGATCATGTGCATTCTGGGCAAGATCTAAATGCCTGTGAGGCAAGATCTAACCATTGGCGGGATGTCAAAAACCGTCGACGGGTTGTCAAAAACTGCTGGTGAAGCTGCAGATGTCCTGCAGGGGCGATATAAATGTCCCTCTGGAGCAGGAGATGTCCCTATATCCCGCCGGTTATGTTTTTCACTTGTTCTCACTCAAAAAATGCTGGCTGCTGGACATCCAAAAATTGAGAAAAATGTTGGCTCTTTCCCGGCGACTTGGTAAAAAAGTTTCAGCCTGCTGAATCAGTTTTAACATCCATGGGGTTCTCCTCATTTCTAGGAACCCGCCGAGATGCAAAAAATACCTCGGCGAGATGTGAAAAATTTCGCAGGATGTCACAAAATCATCCAAATAAGAAATACCATCCCCCCGACACCAAAAGACCTCCATAACGTGCCGTGAGAACTAGGCATAAGCAGATACTCCTTTAACCATTGCTTCACTATGACCCTACTATAGGCATGTAGATGTATCAGTTGTTTTGGAGTGTAAAAACAATAAGTCATGCATCATTTTTTTTCCAAAAGAAGGTACTCAAATGGAAAGCTGGATATGTGTGGTATATTGTGTTTATCACTTCAATGCACTAAAATGATCTTTCCACATGAGTAGCATCCACAATTACTGCAGATATTCCAGATCCCTGTCTCTACTGTGCATCACTGCTCCCCTAAAAGTCTCCAATGAATTGTCTCTCAGCCATTGTG
This sequence comes from Platynereis dumerilii, assembly GCA_026936325.1. Classification (NCBI taxonomy): domain Eukaryota; kingdom Metazoa; phylum Annelida; class Polychaeta; order Phyllodocida; family Nereididae; genus Platynereis; species Platynereis dumerilii. The sequence goes on from JAPTHN010000005.1 coordinate 28,909,987, forward strand.
TTGCAAAAAGTCATCTTCCTCTCAAGGCATGTGTCTGTACTCAAATGGAAAGTTTGATATGTAAGGTATACCTACATTGTGCTTCTCGCATCAATACACTTAAATGATCTTTCCACATGAGTAGCATCTGCAATTACTACAGATATACCAGATCCCTGCCTCTGCTGTGCATCACTGCTTCACTATAGGACTCAAATGAATAGTCTTTCTGCCATTGTGTTACAAAAAGGCGTCTTCCTCTCAAAGCTTGTGTCTGAAATGTAATGATCTAAGTATGATTTCTCTGCTTATTGTGTAATTCACTTGGTCCAGAGAGTCCAAAAACTATATGTCATGTTTCATCTGCTGCCAAAAGTAGGTACTCAAATGGAAAGCTGGATATATGTGTTGTATACATTGTGTTTCTCACTTCAATGCACTAAAATGATCTTTCCAGGTGAGTAGCATCCACAATTACTGCAGATATGCCAGATCCCTGTCTCTATTGTGCATCACTGCTTCCCTAAAAGTCTCCAATGAATAGTCTCTCTGCCATTGTGTTGCAAAAAGGCTTCTCCCTCTCACAGCATGTGTCTGAAATGTAATGGGCTTTTAGACGACATCTCTGCAGTTGTGTTTTTCGACGTGTAAAAACTGTTGACAGGTTTTCTGGAATTCATTATAAAAATAGTAGATTCACATTTGCAAAATTTTTTTCAAATATTTATTCGACCAAACTTCTATTTGTATATGTAAATATCTGATTCAAATCTAACTTTTCGGCGCAGGTGTGGATGGTAACATAGCTTGTTGGTTTTTACACTGTGATTGTTAGCTATTGTTTTGCTTTTTTTCTTTCATTTATCCATTGATAAAACACCTTTTTGCCAATGTAATGATTTCACATGATTTTTTTTTTCAACAACCCATTACATACAATATAAGTAAGGTTCAAAAAGTCTTAAGCAATAAATAAAAATAACAATTTCATCGATTTGTTGCAGATGCATGCATTGGAGTTTTCATCATATTGAACAGAAGCAGGCTCCTGGCCATTTCCCTGATCATGCTCAGTAAGCACCCAAATGAGGACAGGTGAGTGCAGAGAAAACATCACTCTGACAATATCTCATCAGGTCATGCAGACAACCCTTAATATTACTGGCTATTCTCAAGTACAGCCAGTATGCAACACCAAAGGATATGATAGAAATATTTATAGGTTTTTATTTTGTTGTACATTTTGGGAGCAATAACGGTTCCCAAAAGAAACCAAACAAAGGCTTTAAAGATCAACTTAAAAAGGTTGTATGTTGAGATTTCGTCATGAACTACAAACTTCTCGATGAACAATAATTTGTATAATAGTCTTTGATGACCTTAGCTATACTGTCTTCGAAAGAGTGGAGAGAAAACATCTCTCTGACAATATCTCATTGGCTCATGCAGACAAATGGCAACCCTTGATATCATTAGCAATTTTTTGTCAAAATTAGCCCCAGAAAAGCACTGGGATGTTCCTTGTGAGGTCATATCTCTATTCCTGCCATGCTTTCTGTATGACTTGTAAGCAGTTAGTGAGGTCAAATCCTATGCATTCAATGCTGTCAGGAAAGGTCATTTAACGTGTCACACCAGTCATCTATGAGGTCACAAGCTACCAAATGACAAATTGACAGTTCATTTCAAATGTACAGTGCCGCCTGTAAGTAAGTGAAACGCATGACATTGTGCCATTGCATCAATGTTAAACATCCTTAACCAAAATGCTTCTGGAAGGACTAATTCTCATCGGATGAAAGGGAAACAAAATGGGTCATAAAGGCCGATGTGTGAGGCATGTGGGATAAAAATAGCAGCCCATTTTCTTCGCTGTAGTCGGAGTTAGGTATGGGTCAAAGTCTTTGATAAGTAAGTGAACCACCCTTCCCTATGTTTTAACATTGGGCCTGCGTTTCACTTACTTACCAAAGACTTTGACCCATACCTAACTCCGACTACAGCGAAGAAAATGGGCTGCTATTTTTATCCCACATGCCTCACACATCGGCCTTTATGACCCATTTTGTTTCCCTTTCATCCGATGAGAATTAGTCCTTCCAGAAGCATTTTGGTTAAGGAAGTTTAACATTGATGCAATGGCACAATATCATGCGTTTCACTTACTTACAGGCGGCACTGTAATGGATAGGGCGTGTTGTGAGGTCATTTAATGTATAAATGTTTACCAACAGCTGAATGTAAGTAATCGTCATTCGTCAGTGACTGGACTTAGGTTGTGCTGGTGTACTCTCGATCAGTCGGAGCTGCTCAACCGCCATCTTTTCTATGGAGGGAGCTGCACTTTTATTTTTGGTGACCGCCGTATGACGAGGAGATGAGAAGACTGTGACTCTGGCACATACCTTAATAATTCAGGGATGCCCAGGGTCATTCAGTAGCCCCAGCATAGAATACTGGATACAACCGGCCCCCATTTAATGTCCCATGGGAGGTATGTATTTTTCACTATTTGACATGCACACGAATTTGTAAACCTGCAAAAACGAACATATACACGAATTTATAATTTGTGTAAGTGTGAAATATTGCAATTCACGAATTTGTGTATGTGTGATTACGAACACTGCAATCAGAAAATTGGCTAAAAATTACTCTAACCCTAATTTTAACACTAAACCCTAATGATATAGCACTTCCGGGAATGTTAGTGTTAGCAGATACACGAATGAATAATAAAGCACATTCACGAGTGTTAGTTATTACGTGTACACGATCACCTATGCTCGTTTTTTTATGTCCACGAATTCGTACATGCTCGTTTTTACACCTCCACGAATTCGTGAACATGCCAAATAATGAAAAATATATACATGCCCATGGGCTTGGGCTAAAGTGAGTTCCCGGGGTGAGATTTGAATCGATGCCCTCCCAACAAGTCAACAAGTGCACTTACCAATTAGGCCACAGACTGTAAGCTCATATGACATATATATATATCCACTAGTGACCACCAACACGACCTTCTGGCTGGATATTTGCAATAACTTATTGTCTGCATTCTTCCTTCATCCAATTCGATGGAGGAACAGAAACTACATCTCAGCTGAGGTGGCGTACCAACACGAGATGTTTCTACATCACAACTTGTCTCCCTCAGCGCACCGTGAGCTATTACGTTGCCGCTCATCACATGACGCCAAACGTGTTGCTTCAAAGCATGTACCCAAATGCAACAAGGCATGGGAGTCAATCAGATTCCCAGTTATGGAGGAGATATGTACTGTTAAGCTGAGACAGTGCAACGCTTTCAAGATAGCTCTCCGTCGCAGTGGAGATGCTGTCTTGATTCACAATACAGAAACTGATGATGTTTGGGGCTGTGGTATGAATTTACGTGGTAGGAACATGATGGGTCAGATTCTTATGAACGTTCGAAAGCTTGACTCTGAATTTCAGCATGATTTCCCAGCCTTACCATCAAGAAAACAAGAACATTTGAGTGTACCCCAGCATCTTCCAGAATCAACAAAAGCCCCTGCAAAACGAAAGCACAAGGTCCTTGTTTTTGGCAATTCCAATGTTCGGGGAATTGCCAAGGGAATAATTGACAGAGGTCTGGATGGCACAGCATTTGTTTATCCTGGACAGACTTTGAGTCAATTGAAGGGCCGGACTGAATCGATTGCGAAAGCCCTTCATCATGACAAGCCCGATGCCATCCTAATTCATGCTGGGGATATTGAGGTACGCGATGTCTCTACCTCTGTCCCTACGATCGCACATGCCATGTCGGAAATTACGAGTGATCTCAGAAGTAGGTTCCCTGGCACTCGCATCATCTTGAGTGGACTTCCCTCTGTGCCAGGGAAACGCCGACTGAACGAGCGTATTACCCAAGTGAATGAACACTTCGCCTTCATTTGCAGGAACAACGGTAACCATGCTTATCTATGCAATAAGAGCGCAAAACTTCAAAGAGACAATTTACATCTGACTATGCGCTCACGGGACAATATTGCGTGGACAACTACTTGTCACGTAAAGAAGTGTGTTTAGTGTATCGCCTGCTGCCCATGAATTTTGTGCTGATTATAATCTAAAAATTCTTAATCAAACTGAAATTGTTAGTTATACAGATACTCAGCTTGACAGTGGAAATCTTCATTATAATAGAGCTGACTGTCACTCATATGATGATCATATTGTGTTAAACAACAATATTGCGATCTCAGATGTAGCAAAGAATGATAAAATATTAAGTGAAACCTGTAGATTTTTTGTTAGTACTAGTGTTGCTTGCAGAACTTCACCTAAGCCTAATGTATCAAACGATGTACTTTATACTGATTTAAATTCTGTTGATGTAACTTCTGATAGCAATTCACCACAAAGTCAAATTTCAAGTGGTGACTTTGTGAATTTGGATAATGTGATACAGTGTGGTAACTCAGTCGAAGTATGCACAATGCCTGATTTTATAGCACATGGTGTTAACATACTCAATGATCATACCATTTCTAATGATGTGGCAAAAGCTGAAAACATTCAAAGTAGCAAGAATTTAAGCATAATGGTTTGGAATATTCAAGGCCTAGGAGATAAATTGAGTAACCAAGAATTTCTTAAACAGATTGAAAGTAATGACATTATACTATTTGTAGAAACTATGAAATTAGACAGTTATAAACCAACATTAAAAAGTCATACATATTTTCATGTACAACGCAAATTTCAGCATCCACGTGCTCGTAAACCAGCAGGAGGTATAGGACTACTAGTCTGTTCTAAATTGTATGAATCAGGTATTGTCAGTGTTGCTAAAAAATCTGATTTTGCTGTCTGGTTGAAAATTAGACAAAGTGGTCACCATGACTTGTATCTGGCCGTTATTTATATCCCTCCTCTTGATTCATCGTCAACCATTTCCAGTTTTCAAGATAATAATGCATTCCACTTACTGCAGGATGAAATAACACATTTTAGTAAAATTGGCGGCGTAGGTCTATGTGGTGATTTTAATGCACGCACAGGTAGATTGTCAGACTTCATCAATACAGTGGGAAATAGCAAACATTGTGTGCTTCCTAAGTATTGTGAACCAGTATCACTAATATTTCCACCCCATGATCGTCATTCTGATGATTCTAAAGTGAATAGATATGGGAGGGAGCTATTGCAGTTATGCAAATCTAGTGATATGCGAATTATGAATGGGTATTTTGATAGGAATGTGAGCACTGGAACCTTCACTTGCTACACATCTAATGGCAAAAGCTTAATTGATTATCTTGTATGTGATGAGCAGTTTTATCAGGACTTGCATAGTTTTTGTATTGGTCCACTCAATAGTGATTCTGATCACAGGCCTCTTGTGTTTACAGTAAATGTAAGTACTGATGATGAATTCGACAATGTGCCTAACTCTATAGCTCATCATGTGAACCATGGTAGTGAAGGTAATACTGTCAAATTCTATAGGTACAAATTTCACCTTCAAACTGCTGTTCGTCTGATGCCAACATTAACAGATGATCACTGTCTGTCTCTTTATGATACATTTTTGGACTGCATTGTTTCTGACACAGGTGTTGATACTGCAGTTTCTGCATTATATGGACTGCTGGATACAGCTATTTCCAAAAATTTTAAAAAGAAATATTTAAGAAAATCTGGTGATACTTTTCCAAAAAATGAATGGTTTGATAGTGAGTGCAAGTTCTTGAAGAGAGAGGTAAATGATTTTAGTAAGAATAATGATTTGAATTCTTCAACTAATCTTGAAAAATATAACACTCTTAAGAAGAAATATCGCTCGACTACACAGAGAAAAAAGCGTGAATATCAAAACAGAATTCGTACTCAGTTGAGTACAATGGAATGTAATAATCCACAAGAATACTGGAAGTTTTGGGATAGCCTAAAGAGGAATAACAGAGTAACCTTTACCAACGATATAACACTAAGTGCTTTTGAGACTTATTTTTCAGGCATTCAGTCCCCACCAGTCACAGCTCAGCAGAAATTTGATATGCAATTTTTAAAAAGTATTGAAGAGTATATGAATACATATGATAGCACATCAAAAACATGTCCTTTTATCACTGATGCCCCCATCACTTATCAGGAGGTAAAAATCGAACTTAGGAATCTCAAGTTGGGAAAAGCTCCTGGGATAGATGGAATAAGTAATGATTTTTACAAGTACTTATCTGATTATCTAACTGAGCCATTAACAGTGCTTTTTAACTATATATGGGAAAGCGGTATATACCCTGAAAAATGGGCTGAAGGTATAATACAACCACTGCATAAAAAGGGAAGCCATGCTGAGCCTGACAACTACCGAAAATTAACCCTAATGGCATGTATGGGCAAATTATTTGAATCAATTGTTAATAAAAGGCTAGTTTTCCAAGAGGAAGCGACTAATTCAATTGATCCACACCAGTTTGGTTTTTTTAAAGGGCGTAGGACCAGTGATAATGTATTTATTATAGACACTTTACTGTCTTATCACAAATACAAGAAAAAGCAATTGTTTATTACATTTGTTGATTTCTCTAAAGCATTTGACTTTGTCAATCGGACCTTTCTGTATTATAAATTGATTAAGAAAGGCTATGGTGGAAGATTGCTTAGAGTAATACAGAGCATGTTCTCTAAATCTGGGGCTAGAGTCAGGTGGCAAGGTCAGTTAGGATCTAACATTGATAGTACCCATGGCGTTCTACAGGGAGGAATTGTCAGCCCCAAGTTGTTCAACTTATATCTGTCAGATATGAATGAGTATTTAGACCAAAATAATGGTATTGCAATTAATAATGTTACATTCACTCATCTGCTATATGCAGATGATCTGGTGTTGGTATCTGACAGTGAAACCGGTATGCAGAAACACTTGGACAATCTTGCTGCTTACTGTAAAAAATGGCATTTGCTGATTAACTCTGAAAAGAGTAAGATAATGGTAGTACAACCATCTCGGAGACAATTAACAAATGAAATTTCTCACAAGTTTTCGATTGACGGTGACGAGTTAGAAGTAGTGCAGTCATACAAGTATCTAGGACATATTATTAGTAGTACAGGCAAAATATATGACATGATGCATGATCATCTTACGTCACAAGCACAGAAGGCGATGCATGCCCTCAAAGAACATGTAAAATCCACCGTTGGATATCTTCCAGCTAATGTTTATCTGAAAATGTTTGATTCACAGATCATGCCAATTCTAGAATACCATAGTGAAATATGGTTTTCGTTGAAGGAAATAGACAAGTTAGAGAAAATACAATTACATTTTCTTAAAAACCTACTTGGTGTTAGACTCCAAACCTCCACTGTTGCTGTATTAGCTGATACTGGTAGATTTCAATTACTATATAGACAACAAGCAGCTGCTATTAAATACTGGGAAAGATTAAAAACTGGTAACTGTGCACTCTTGCTTCGTGAGTGTCATGACATACAGACTTACCTTCTTCAAAAGAAACAACCATGTTGGTTGTCAAGAATACATAAACTATTTGGAAATCTAACTGTGAACCCTAACGACAATCCCAATGTGAATATATTGATAGCCAGACTATATGACCAGGCAAAAAGTAAAATGTTAGCGGATATTAATGACAGTAACAAAAATCCTAAACTCAGAACTTATAAACTCTTCAAAAAAGACATGCGTCTGGAGCCGTACTTAAATATGAATCTTCCTAGATGTCTTTATCAAAGCATTGCCAGGTTTCGATTGAGCTCTCACAATCTTCACATTGAACTTGGAAGACACAAACGACCGTACATTGAGGCAGGTGAACGGCTATGCAAGAGATGCAATTCAGATCAAGTTGAAGATGAATTTCACTGTCTTATGCGCTGTGAAAAGTGGGATATGCTTAGGACGAACCTTTTTGAAGTTGCTTCTAAAAAAATAGAGAATTTCTTAATTTTTCACCCAAAAGAACAATTTCTAAGTATATTGTGTGACAAAGATTGTGAAGTAAACTTTGCGCTTTCTAAATATTTAGCAACTGTCTTAAAAACGGACAACATAGTTTAAGGAGTTATGTAATAACTTCACTTAAACTTGCAACGATCATGGGCGGCAAAAGGCACCAAACATGTTTATTCATGTGGTATTTGGTGGACTAAAATTCATGTGTAAATGATATTGGGAAAAAATATTCTGAATATTGCTTTAAATTTGTTTTTTCCCTGTTATTTTATACAAACTCTTTGTACATGGTTGCTGGATTTTTATTAAATTATGTTTCAATAATAGTTTATTACTTGCAAATTTAGATGTAGTTACTATTTCTGTTTGTATACATTCAAATTATTATATTTTGTATATATGAATTATTATATAAATTACTATTTCTGTTTTGTATATAAATTATATCTCAATAATAGTTTATTACTTGTAAATTTAGATGTAGTTACTATTTCTGTTTTGTATATATAATTCTTCTCTTTTTACTTCATTATATTTTTTCTTTTATTTTATATATATGACACATGTATCTTTATGATATTTCGTTGTCTAATAAAAGTTTATATATATATATAATAACTTGAGCTTCTATGCAGTGACACAGCTGGAGGGTGGATTTTGTTGACAACCTTCATTGTTATTTGATTCAAAGGTTTGTTGCTGTATATATATTGGAGTGTGACCTGGGTGACTCAGGGTGACCATTGTGTTACTATTTGATAATGCAAGGTCACTACCAAGATGCCCCCTGGTGACAAAAAGATTAGTTCAGGGTGATGATATGGGATTTGTGAAGAACTGTGATTGTATAATATAATATGGACTTCCTCTGCCTGAAAAATAATCCGATAACACTGAGAGACAGAGAAATACGAAGTTCCTCTATATGGCCAAAATTGTTAAAGTGTACTCTAACAATTCAGAAACATCTTAGAAAACAGCAGACAATTCTAAGAAAAGTTGTCACTCCAATGCCGCAACGTAGCGTTCTACCACGCAATTGTGCACAATTTACTGTAATGTTATTACAACAACATTGCAAAATTGTCACACTGATGTCACTATATTGCTGCATGTAACATAGAAGTGCCCATAGGGAAGATTTTGGGTCAAATGCAGTCTGGCCCTAGAACTTATTTAAATTCTCAAATTGTTTCAATAAAATATATTAGAAATATTTCTGAAAGATATTGGTCTCCCCGTGACAACCATGAATAACTGGAACCAAATACAACCAATGTAGGTGGCTTATTGGCCAAGTTATGGCTTATAAATTTCCAAATTTAATTCCCAAATCCTAGAAAACAGAAAACATGGTGCAGAATGCCAAAGCCTATGATCCATGCATTTAATGATATTATTGCAATTACTATGCTAAATTGAAAATAATAATACACGTAGGCCTATATTTTTCTAGGAAATCATGACTCTAAATACCGTTTGAGATTAGGGACCGTTCAGAAATTATGACTGGGGGGGTGGGAGTTTTGCCCGAGGGGGTACTAACTTTTCACACGTGTTTCAAGGGGGGGTATACATTTTTAACAACACTTTCAAGGGAGGGGTAAGAAATTTTAACAAAGAAATAATGTTATAAAACACGCATAAACTCACTTTATCTAGAATTTTTTACGCGCAAAAGTCCGCGAAATGATGCGAATCTGTATGCGTGACATTGTATAACTGTATGTATTGCTTTGCATGTCGAGGGGGGGGGTACTAAAAATACGCATGAAACCTAGGGGTGGGGTACTAAAAATCCGCATGAATCTCAAGGGGGGGGTATCAATTTTTGACGGGAAGTTCCAGCAAAACTCCCACCCCCCCCCAGTCATAAATTCTGAACGGTCCCTTATATAAAGATATAACAGCAATGATGTAATGTCAACTGGATGATCTTAAGATCAGATATACTTAACTTTGCCAGTTCATGCTGACTATCTATTTTGGTGGTTAAGTTGCTGCTTTGGCTTGGTAGTTTGTTTAACCTTTTTTTAACTTAACAATCTCTGTCCACCGTGTCTTAGTGCTAGCTATGTAAGTTCTCATTTGAAGTCTCAATTTGTTAATTTGATATAAGGTTGAAAATAGCCACAGGATAAAGAAGGTGGACAAGGTAGCTATAGCTGATCAATGCTAAAGCCGACAATTTGTTGTACAATAGATTATGTAATTGGGTTTAAAAACAAAATTTAACTGAATTAAGGGAATCGACTTAAGGGGAGCTGAAGAATTGAGACTTTTTACACAGTAACTGCACCGAGATTGACCATCCACTTAGAATTTCAACCCCAATTTATGCAGGGTTGCCATTGGCTACCTGTGATTGGATCTGTGAGGTTTTTGCAAAATTTGGATTGGAATACTTGATGTTGATTGGATGGCCTATTGGCACACTGTTGAAATAATGACTTAAAAGTTTAGGATTATTAAATCCCTCTCAGAATTGGCTAACTGGTGACCATATCAACTTGTTAATTGGACTGACCAGGATGTTACAAGGTAAATTATGAACTATAATCATGTGAAATCTCCCTGTATAATATATAGGCAGGATATGGACTTTGAGGTGTGGAACTGAAAATTATTTGCCTAAATGCATGGCCAGAGTTGCGATTCATCTCACCACATTTAGACTTCAGTAAGACATTTTTAAACAGGAGAAGGCGTTAGCTGACGGCTTTGCATTTTAAAAAGTGCATAAAATAAACTGTAATTTTTGCATTAATTACTACTTTACGATAAAATTCAGGAAGCATAAGAGCTCTGTGTCAGTTACACACCTCCTTTTTGGCTCTGACATGCATTTGTTGGTGAGATCCCTTTGTCCTGTCAGAATCTGGAGTCCTCAAAATTGGGGTCTAACTGATATATATAATATGAAGTGTCATTGGGAAGAAGATCAGCAACTGTGCTTTGCAATAGCTGTCATCCTAACTGATGTTTCCACTCTTTTTCGGGTTACTTTGCTAGTTTGAGTATTGTGATTAAAAAATTCATATGGAAGGATAAAGATTTTCACTGTGAAATTTGCTCTTTGTGAGTCATTATATCTTGTGATGTGCCACCAAGAGGCTATCTGAATAGTCATGATAAAAAATATTTGTCACTACTGATTTATTATCGTTTTCATGGAGTACAGTCATAACGGCCAACACCCAAAACGGCCAATTCTACGACGGCCACTAACCAAAACGGCCAAATTTAGGACGGCCAATGCCCAAAACGGCCAAATTTAGGACGGCCAACCCCCAAAACGGCCAAAAAAAAAAAAATTATATATAGGCCTATATAGAGTTTATTACCTGGCTTTAGTTTGCAAGTTTACAGCAGACGACAGTATTAATTGTTGCTATTTGCCATGAATTTGAACTAGTCAAGTCTATGACTCAAGAGCATATTTGATTTAGTAAATTAATTAAAGTTCTATAGATCTAAAGTTCTTTAGATCTATAATTTCATCAAGTGTCAGTTGACCAAATCATTAGGCCAATTTGGAACCTTATAATAGGGCCCTATAGGCCTAATGTATCTTGTTAATTTATTTCATGTTTTATTATCAATTAGTTATGCATGTGTTTGTTCTTTTTCTCTTCATTCATGTATATATATCCATGACGTTTTAAAGCCAGTTTGCAAATTTAAAAGAAGAAATCGATTTTTTTCCAATTTACTGCCAAACAAGAAGAACTACAAATTAGCCTATAATGTTGCGTAATTTATGTCATGACAAAAATACATGCATTCGAGCCAATTTAAAATATCTCTTTATATAGATCTCGTTTGTGCAAAAATAAAGTCAAATAAATTAGCTTTTTGTAAAAGTTTTATTTTCCAGTTTCTTAATTGCTAAACATACATGTTTACTAGAACAATTAACTTGACACGTTTTCTGTAATTATGCAATGGATTGCACAGTTAAAACAACAGTGTCATTCAATTAAACTTCACACCTTTTTGGTACAATGAATACATTTTCTTTCTTTGTTAAAAGCAACTATTGATATAAAATAAATAATATCATTACTATATTATTAGAAGCTGAGCTAAAAAAAATTAACTTTAATATTCCCTACTTGCGTGTCGAAAATAGCACAACTGACAATTATTAAAAGTATTGTTTCAACTAATTGTGATGATGCATTCTAGTTTAGATACTTTCCATTATTGCTTAAAGTTACCCTGAATGATAGGGCAGGTTTCAAAAAAATATTTGTTTAATTTTCATATCTTACTGTGTAACTAGGCCATACTGGCCTGTGTTTAAATTTTCTTTGCGTTTGGGTAATTTATGTCTTTCTATTTTGATAAATCCAAGAAACACTAGGCCTATCTATATTGCATTTCACCAAATTATTATTTCAACAAACGAATAATCTAAAAGCAGCAGATTAATTTCATTGCTTTTTTTTCAGCATTTATAGTAGAGATTGGTTCTTGATTGGCTATGGCCAGAGTAATGATCATGTAATTAATGGCCGATCATCCAAATAGTCTTTAATTTCTGGTAATTAAGTGGAATGTAATAATGAACAATAAAAAAAAGAAAGGAATAATTCTTTAAAAAAAAGCAATAGAAAACACACAGATAGATAGAGCCGTCAGGTGACCTTTAATTAAAAGGTGCCATGAACTTAAGTGATCTTTTTGCGTCGGCTGAACGCTGAATGATGTCGATCTAAATAATTAATTTAACAATGTAGCTATGTGTTCAGTGAATGATTCAATAAGAAACCAATTAACAAATACAGTAATGATTTTAAAAGTCAACTAAGCATAAATGCACTTAATATAACGTTTTGGCAAACTTTATTATGCAAAAAACCAAACTAAATGACTGAAATCATTGTTTTGGCCGTTTTGGGTGGTGGCCGTCCTAGCAAGTGGCCGTCCCCCCTGGTGGCCGTCATTGAAAGTGGCCGTCCTGGCTAATTGGCCGTCTTGATTTTGGCCGTTTTGACCGTCCCCCGTTTTCATTGATACATGTTTTTCCAGTTTGCACTTCGCTTTATACCAAAACTGTGATGTCACAGATTTAGTTGCATAACTTTGTATATTACGAGTACATATTCCAAGTAACTGCACAAATGCATTCACACTTGGATTATGTATGTTCAGCTTGTTTCATATGTTTGGCTTTGATACCTACACTGGTTGTTGAATGCTTCAATGAACTGTAACTGAAGCAAACAGACTACTTATTCTTTCATAGTAAGTGCCCAAATGCATTCACACATGGATTATGTATGTTCAGCTTGTTTCAAATGTTTGGCTTTGATACCTACACTGATTGATGAATGCTTCAATGAACTGTAACTGAAGCAAACAGACTACTTATTCTCAAAGGAGAGTTACATTGTTAGGCAAAAGTTCTGAAATCATAAGGTGCTCGTCATTGCATTAGTGTTGCACAAAATGGTATATCGACATGATGTGGATTATTGAAGATGAATTTGTGAAAGTAGCGTTAAATGTCAAAGGTTGCTCTAAAAAAATGGGGATGTGTTAAAATGAGTAAGCATTGGCAATTGCTATTTCATCGATATGTATGCCCACTTGCTTGGAGCCAGAAGCATTTTTGAAAACAACAAAGGAAAATGAATGCAATTCATATACACTGTAGAAACTACCCCATAAAATCCCTCTTCCTATTTTGACATACTTTCTTCTTATCAGATAAGAAACCTTGCACCCACAAGCAAACACTAATCCAAAGACAAGAAACATACTGTTTCCAAACGTCCTGGCCTGCAGTGTACATCATCCTCCTCACGCAGGGATAGTTGACACTACCCCTGCTCTCAAGACCTGTCTGAGACGTACATCACATTGCTCCAGAGAAAAAAGCTAAGTTGAACATTTCTTTGCAACGTTTACTGTGTTATATTGTGATATTTTGTTGCTTAAATATAACTAGAACATAACTGTGTTATTGTTGAACAACTTTAGTGGTTTGTCTTTGTATAAAAACGTGAAATAGATTGTTTAAATTCTACCGCAACCGCTACCGCTACCGGAAGCGCAAATCACTGTATTATCGCTCATGTAAACAAACCATTTTCGGCCAATTTCTTAGTCTCTGCTTTGAATTATTTATGAAATAGCCACAAAATTTAAACAATCTGAGTGTGCCTATTAACTGCATAGAGTGCATCTTGCGAATTTAGAGTTAAATTTGGTATATTTGCCCTATTGTGTATCCAACACTTTGTGTATTATTTTTTTATTTTGAAATTCAAAACTCTGGACTTTTAGTCCTCACTGCTAAGTCTTTTTCTCATAATAGTTAAAAGTTGAGCTGATAAATCGGTATATTGACCATTGATTCTTGAATACACATTATTTGTAAAATTACTCAGAATTGGTTTAATCTGTTTCTGTTTTAATTAAATTTGGGGATTCCCAGATTTCTGCATTTGACCTACTTTTCCACTTGACCTAGTTTTTCTGGTTGACCTACTTTCAAGCTGACTCACTCTGTGACTCACTCTATGTTGAACTTAGTTCTTTAAAGGAATCTTATATATAATACATGTTGCATACTGTACAAATATTTCTTTATATTTTCAGTTGCTGAGGTGAACGTCAAGTGTCAATTGAAGACTGCTGAGTGACATTATTTCTGCTGAAATAAAAAATAATAATAAAATAAATAAATTCTACATTGTACTAACGGCTAGCTCTATCAAATTATATAGTTTATTGGTATTGTATTTACTGCAAGCCCAAACTTTTATTGTATATTAACAGTATATTTAAGTTATTCAGCTAAGATATAGCAAGTAACACATGTAATTCTGCATTTAAACAAGTAACACATGTAATTCTGCAGTTAATCTAAATTGAAATTATTTAATCTTAGAATTGTTATACCTTCACCGCACAAGAACGTTTTAGTACCAAGCCATCAGCAAATATTCTGCTACTTCACTAAATTATGATTTTACTGTATTTGTAGACCCAAGTCCATGATGCCTGTTTTCACGACTCCGAAGATTCCACTTCGTAGATCTTCGAGGCAACCAAGGAGATGTCTTCTCGCACAAGACATCCAGCTCACCAGTGGATTCACCTCTAACGCCTCAACCTGGGAACCGTCACTTCGGGCGTCACCCGTGCTATTCGACGACTCCGCAATGGTGGTGCCTGAGACTCAATGCATAGTCGACAACTCACTCATCATAGTGCAAGATACGCAACGCACTACCTCTCCTTTGTCAGCTGTTCCGGCAACACTGACCAACCTGACAACCGTCCCCGAGTCACAAGTCGTATCATCACCACCATCGCCCTCTGATTTGCCGCTCTCCCCTTCTGTTTCGATGTCAGGCACTCCGTCCCTACTTGCACTGGGCACAGATAACTCCTTGGCTGATGCGTCATCCCTACTTGTAAAATCAGCCATGCTCCCACCGGATAGTCCCAGTGCAAACCTCGCTCGTGCTCAAAGTGCCTTGATCCTAGCAAATCAGAGAATCGACAGTTTGCAAAAACAAATCGAAGAGTTGAAAGCAAACAACATCGCTTCCGCAGCACTGCAGTCGATTCCGCAGCCACCTGTAGTGCAAGAACGTACAAGAACTGTTATTCCTCCAAAGCCAGTCAGAGAGATGCTCCTCTTTAGAGCCAGTGGTCGCTTCACTGTGCTGTCGAACTTTTTTGACTGCAAATTGTCTATCCGTGGTGTGCTGTTCAGGAGCGCGGAACATGCCTACCAGCACAAGAAGGCACTGTTCCATGGACGAAGTGACATTGCGACCCGTGTTTTGCGCTCCAGAACACCACACCAGGCTAAGCAGGCTGCCAAAGATATCTCGCAGTGTAAGGAATGGCACGACTGCAAGGCCGACATCATGAGTGTAATTCTTGAAGAGAAAGTGAGACAGTGTCAAGTCTTCAGGAAAGCCCTCGTGAACACTGGCAACAAACGCCTAGTTCACAACACTGAGACCGATAGCTTTTGGGGTTGTGGGGAAGACTTTAAAGGGCTGAACACTCTCGGAAACCTACTCGAAGATCTTCGGCAACGACAACATCTGATGCTGCCTAAACCTGTGTCCGCTCGTCCTGCCACAGGAAACACAGGTCGCCCACACCATGTCAGACCCGCTGTCTTGACTCGTCCCACTCGCCCTCGACCAACCGCCACTGCACGCCCAACCTCCTCCTGTTCTGCCGCACCCTCTGTCAGTCGTCCGACGGTCCTTGTGCTGGGAAACTCCAACTCCCGTGGAGTCGCACAGGGCCTAATCGACAGAGGTCTGGACGCTTGTGGCTTCACGTTCCCTGGAGGTAGCATTTCCCATGTTACCTCCCGTATGCGTCATCTCAGATCTCCTGCCACCCCGGACTTTGTTCTTCTTATGGCAGGTGACATCGAAGCATCCGATGGCCTCTCCGCAGAAACGATCTGCGCACGCTACGAGCATCTACTCAAGGAGGCCCGTCACAATTTCCCCTTTGCTCGCCTCATCCTCTCCGGCCTCCCTCGGACTGGTAGCAACTACCGACAGGAAACCATCCGCAGAGTCAACCACTACTTCGAGGCGGTTGCTGCCGATGAGAGGCTCGTTGAGTTCGTCTCCAATGAGAATGCCAGACTTCGAGACAACATTCATCTGTCAAGAACAGCTACTGATAGACTCTGTTTTAATGTTAGTCGTAAAGTAAAGGTTTTTATGTAAGAAGGTTCCAGACCCTATTGTCACCTGTAAATAGTACTGTTTTAAACATGTCAATGAGTCATGCCAACACTTCTACCTTAAATTCATCAACATATTCCCATTATGATATTGCAAATGTACATGAAGATTTGTCAATGAATGATTGTGTGGATGTAGGAGATGATTTGGTTAATTCTGTGAATGACTGTTCTACTTTGGGCACAAACGCGAACGTAGATTCACAAAATAATGGTGACAATAACACTTTTTGTACAAAATCAGTAAATCTAGTTCCTAAAATTCTATCATGGAACATTCAAGGTATTGGACAGAAATTAGAGTTAGATGAGATAAGATCTATGTTTTCAAAATATGATGTAATTTTCCTGTATGAAACCATGAAACTTGATTCTTTTGATCCTCAGATAGAGGGATACTATTATCTACATTGTCAAAGAAAATTTAAACATCATAGAGCTAGAAGACCCTCTGGTGGTATAGCTGTTCTAATCAAATCAAATCTGTATAAATCTAAAATAGTGACTGTAGAAAAGGCGAATGAATACATTATATGGCTTAAGATTCAAAAGACACCACATGAGATGATCATAGGGGGTGCCTATATTCCCCCTCAAGGTAGCACAATTTATATGAATAGTAACTATGAATCAGATATCTTAAATGAAATACGACAAGACTTAGCATGCTTTTTAGATAACACACCAAGTGTGTCTATCTGTGGTGATCTGAATTGTCGGACTGGTAATGTGATTGATTTTGAGGAAACTATAAATGGAAGGAACTGTTCATTGATCTCTGATTTGAATGGTGCTGTCCCCACACTTTGTGGGAAAAACGAAGATTGGTCAATTAAGCAGAGACACTCTAAAGATGGCACAGTCAACAGCTATGGGAAAGAACTCATCAACATGTGTAGAGCAAGTAATATCAGAATAATGAATGGCTTCTTTTCTGAGAATCAAACCGATAACTTTACGTGTTATAGTCCAATGGGACAGAGTGTGGTTGATTATTTGCTATGTAGTGAGGCAGCATTTAAAAACTTAAAAGAATTTCACATTAAAGATAAACTTGCAGAATCAGATCATACACCACTGCACTTCTCATTTGATTTTCCAAAATCAGTGGCTTCTGAGCACTCTGAGAATGAAGCGATTCCTAGATCTAGATCTTTTAAATATATCTTTGATAAGAACAAAACGAAGGAGTATTTGTCAAACTTTAATGACGACAATGCCCAAAGTAAGTTATACCAGTTAAGCTGTGATATTGAAAATAACGTTGAAAGTGACAAGGTTGTCGAAACAATGTACCAGTATGTAACAGATAGGATAAAGCCAACATTCAAGCAAAGAAAAGCTAGATCTTCTAAAAATACCTTTCCAACCAATGAATGGTTCGACAATGATTGTAAAAATCAGAGAAAGCTGTTGAATAATTTTGCAAAGGAGAATGATCTCTCAATAACTCAAAACAAATTTAATTATGAGGTACTCCGTAAAGTTTATAAACAATTGATACAAAGAAAGAAACGTAATTTTCAGGAAGCAAATAGAAATGAAATGGAAAATCTAGCTGGTAAGAACCAGGCTGATTGTTGGAAATACTGGAATAAGTTGAAGGCTGTAGGAAAGAAACAGGTAAACCTCCCTGATTTGCCTACGTTTCATAAATACTTTGAGCAACAATCTCACTTACCAGAGCGTGACTACTTTGACAAACATAACATTGAAAATATAACATGCTCCATTCAAAACTCAACCTATGCTTGTAACAATGAATTAGCAAGTGATATCTGTGATAGTGTCATAACTGAAAATGAGGTTGCCTTCCATCTAAAGAAACTTAAAAATAACAAAGCAGCTGGTATTGATGGGATCCCAGCTGAGTTCTATAAATATGCAAGTGATAAACTAGTTGTTCCTTTCTGTGCTGTTTTTAATCACATATTCGATAAGGGTGAATATCCATCTCAATGGTCTGAAGGGCTCATTAATGCTCTGCATAAAAAAGGAGATCGATCAGATCCGGATAACTACAGAAAAATTACGATCAATGTCGTGATGGGGAAAATATTTGACTCTATTCTTAACAGTAGGCTGTATTACAAAAATGATGCTCTTGATCTTGATGATCCATTCCAGTTTGGTTTTACTCCTGGTTCGAGCACTACAGATTGTGTATTTATTCTAGATACTGTTATAAGCTACAAACAAGCAAGACGTAAACCTGTGTTTCTGTGCTTTGTAGACTTCACTAAAGCTTTTGACTATATTAATCGAAATGCTCTTTACTACAAACTCATGAAACAAGAAATAGGTGACAAAATGCTCAGGATAATAGTCAGCATGTATGACAAGTCCAAAGCTAGAGTTAATCAAAATGGTAAAATAGGAGATGCTATTGACAGTAAATGTGGGGTGTTGCAGGGGGGAATCCTTAGTCCCAAATTGTTCAATGAATTTATGTCTGATCTATCCAATTATCTGAATGAATCTGATGGAGTAACACTTGGTAATTTGACATTGACTCATATTTTATATGCTGATGATATTGTTCTCATGTCCGATTCCTCTGAATGCCTTCAGAATAGTGTTAACTCATTGCACAACTTCTGTAAAAAATGGCATCTTATTGTTAATGTCAATAAAACCAAAGTAATGCAATTTGGTTGTAGAACATCAAGTAGTATATTTTACAGTGGTGAAAAACTTGAAAATGTAGACAACTTTAAATATTTAGGTCATATGTTAACAAATAAACGTAATATACACAGCAAAATGACAGAATATCTTGCAACACAAGCTCAAAAAGCCCTGTTTGCATTACAAGGAGACTCCAAGCAGGCACTTGGATATATCAATCCCCAACTATCTTTGAAAATGTTTGACACATATGTTCTCCCTGTTCTGGAATTTAACAGTGAAATATGGACAGATATAAAAGCTGTTAGTGAACTTGAAAATTTACAACTTGCATACTTGAAGTGCTTGTTAGGTGTAAGGAAACAAACACCATCCTTGGCAGTTTATGGTGAGACAGGTAGATTCCAATTACATGTGCGTCAAAAAGTGAGAATGGTAAACTATTGGTCTCGTTTAGAAAGAATGGGCAATGAAAAAATCCTGAAAAGATGCTTAAACCTCCAAAAAGACATGCTTAAGAATGGTAACAGAAAAAATTGGTTAGGAAGAGTATGTCACATAATAAATAGCTGCGAGATTGAATATGACATCAGTGATATTGAAAACCCTGAAAATGTGTCTAGTAATGTTAAAACTAAGCTTTACGGTGGTGAACAAGCGCAACTAATCGCCTCAATAAATGATAGCATTCAACAGCCAAAACTAAGGACATATAAACTCTATAAAACTGACTGTCGTTTAGAACCCTACCTTTTCTTAAGAATTAACCGCAAAATGTTAACCAAAATTGCTAGATTTAGAACTAGTTCACACAGCTTAAGAATTGAAACAGGGCGACATCAGAGGCCAAAATTGCCAGCCCCAGAGAGAATTTGTGAAAAGTGTACTTTGGATATACCTGAAGACGAAATACATTGCTTGACTGTATGCCCCAGCAATGCAAGCCATCGACATAAACTCTTTTTAACAGCGTCTAAATTTATAGGTAACTTTCAGTCATTGGATAATAAAAATAAATTTGTTGAAATAATGAGATGCAAAGAACCTGAATTACTAATTAGTCTAGGGAAGTTCTTACAATTAGCCGATGTGTAAAACAGATATCTCCTGCATCCACATGATTATGCTTGTAAATAATGTTCTGTATATAATAGAATTAAATGAATGCTTAACATGATGCACACAATTGTGTTATAAATGTCTATTTACCAATTTACCATATCTCTATTTGTATATATGTAACATGTAACATCAGTATGTGCGATGTGACTCCTTAATTAGTTATTTTAAAACTGGTTGTGTAACAATAAATTAAATCATTAGATTACTTTTATAATGTCCTAGATAACTCTCCTAAATTTTTTTTAGTAATTATTATATTTATATATTTGATAATAATCTTAACTGGTAATTAATAGTCAATGAACAAAATTTATAATATTATACAATATATATATATGTATCTGAAGTACAGGACCTGAAAAACATTGACTAATATGTGTATATTTGTATTTCTTAATTATTCGACTAACTGGGTGGCTGGAACCTGTATTAACTTAAAACAACTATTTTATGTTATGTATGTATTGTATATGTATTGTATGTATGCAACCTTTGTGGATTTATCGGGGTGTATTCTATGTTTTTATTATTATTTTAGCCTATGTTGTTCTTAATTGCTTTTGCCTGACATATGTATCATTTTTGATATTTAAATGTCTAATAAAATTTATATATATTAAAATTGATCCACTTACATACTTACATGGCTGACTGCACTCACCAATCAGTAGCCTGTTTCTGGAATTTTCCGGCTTCTTGTGACAATGGTCATGTCACACCTGGACCATGCAGGAAGATTAGAGCTGTGAAAAATATTTAACTGTCATTTTCTGTTATCGTATTGCTTTTATTTTATGTTTAACACAGTTGGATACTCATTCATTTATGCAACAGTGTCATATAAAACTTGGGACAAATCTGTGAATTCACTCTTAATACCAGAAGTTACCTGGAGGTGGCATACCAGTACAGTGCTTAATTAATAAAAGAAAATAGTCTCTTTTCCCTTCCAATTCAGACAGTTTATAACCATGTAAAGATAATTTTCTTGTCATTGATGTTTATCCACAAAGTTGGTGTTTGTAGAACAGTCTAATAAACAATATTTCAATATATGATTTTTATTTGGTCATCAGGTACATATTGATTCCGTGGTGACCAAATAAAAGTCAAAATCAAAATATTGTACATTGTCTTTTTTCTGTATAACTTTACTGGTATATATTATTTCAAACTGATCAGTGGAAATTTTTAGAGTTAAATAATATGATGATATTTATATTTGTGACAATGGTGGATACTTCATAAGCAATGTACATTGTATTTCAAAATTTGCCAATTGTAAAGACTGCAATCACTGGGCAAGCTGATCACTGGTTTCAGTTGCTTTTATTACAGTATTGTATCTGAGTTGTTATAATGCAGGTACATATGTTGTAAGCCTCTGGTTTTGTAAGGTTATCACAGTTCTTAAACTATAATTTCACTCATAATGATTTTTATTGTCTAGGTTAACAGTTACCATTCACAAAGAAACACAAACAAATTTAAAGCTTACAAGGCTTGTCAAGTCAACCTTGAATTCACACATGCATAATGCATTTCTAACTTAGTAAGCATGTGTCTCATTGGTCACATTGTTTTAATTTCTGACCCTTCAGAGCCTCTGCAACCTCTCAGAGCCCCTATCTCCGTCGCCGGATGCATAATTAGCATGTTGTCCTACTTCACTGAAACAGGCGCATGTGGTCAGGGTCGATTAAACCTAGTCGACTCTGAGTGGTGAGGATGTACGGTGGCCCATAGGGGGAATTCTACACACTCTGTACTTCAGCAAAATCGACACTGTATCGACGGTAAAAATTCGACGTCTACACACATTCGACGTCAACTTTTCTGCATCGACTTTTCGACATCGACTTTTCTAAATCAACTTTTCTACATCGACATTACTTCCACATCATTACTTCGACATCGACATTACTTCGACATCGACATTACTTCGACATCGACATTACTTCGACATCGACATTACATCGACATTACTTCGACATCGACAGGCGAAATTATTTACACCAGAGGACGCCACCAGTCAGGTCATGAAGTCACATGACCTGATGATTGTCAACATGTATGGCAAAACCACAGGCTGGGATGGACCAGCGCCGTATTCTGGGTCTTATTTTTCTCTTTAGAAGTGATAACAATTCATACAAACATGCAGAAAGGAGGAACAGCTAACAAGGCAGATGCTGAGCACCGAAAATCCCGCAGGAATTCACCTAATTACCCATACACTTGCACAGCTTTTACTGTGCATGTGCTAATGGTAATGGTAAGCAAATTCAATGTATAGATCGACCTGTGTCACATGACATTGTATTTTCTTGATCTAACTTGAATCAACTAGGCTATTAAATAGCACAGCTTCATTTAGCGGGCCTGTAGTTGTATGTCAATGAATGTAAGTGAGCCCTTACATGTGTTGGAGTATTATCTCCACAATAAGCATGCCACGACACACCCAGGATCCATCCAGGGGTCATCAAGTGCATATATCTAGGCTGGCTGCACTGGTCCAGCTGTCAGTGCAGTGTGCATGTAAGAATGCCATGTGTTTATAATGTCACACATTGAGAGAATTCCTTTGGGATTGCTGGTTATTTATGTCCTACATTTTTTTCTTTTAATAAAGTTTTATATTTTAAAGAAATATATTCACTGTCTATAAATTACAAAAATGACATGATGTATTGAAATTAAAAGAGTATACTGTATAGGTCTCAAAGAAGTTGGCATACTTAATTAACTTTAATATTTACAATTGTACAGGCAGCTGGAGGAGTTCTTGGAGGATGAGAAAACCACAGGAAGAAAGCCAATATCATTGTTGCCGACCTGACTGTCAGAGGTATGAAAGATCAACTTTGTCAAATGTCAATGAAACTATTATCCACATGTACGCCACTAAAAGTTTGAAATTTATCCTTGATATTTGCTCATTCATATTCAATAAATTATTTAAACTTCCCAGGGGAGCCTACAACGCTCACAATGTACACAAATTTTGAAAAGATATCCTATGTAGTCTAATTAATCTCTATTTGTTGCACAGCAAATCTTTTCAAAAAAGTCTTCTTTATATTTAACAGTTAGGCCTATACAGTTACTTATTATTTTCCAGTTAGGCCTGTACAGTCACTTATTATTTTCCAAAAATATTTTTTTATTCAAAGAAAGGAAAACTCCCAAAAGTACCTACTTTACAATGTCTGCATTGACTTTTTCTGTCCGTTGAAATTTGGTATGCTCATAATTCTCCCTGGGCTCCCCCCCCCCAAAAAAAACGCAACCGATAGTTAAATTTATATTATATTTGATTGCAGGTGGATTGTCTACAAAAGTGAAAGCAAGAGCTTTAGGTGTGTTGTGGGGGCTAGGGGCCAAGAACCCCCCCCCCCCCAGAAAACTTGTATGAAAAGCAGCATTTTGAAGAACATATTTGACAACGCAAGCTCGAGGATGCCAAATCCTGCCTGGGCTACCTACGGTGTCTGGATCCGACCGACACTGCCTTGGTTTCTCTCCTGGGATCCGCAAATGCAAGGTGCCAGGTATGTAAAACAATGAAAATGTTGGCTAATTCAGTTGAAATGTCTCAGTGCCCTTTTTATTTTCACAGCATTACAATTATGATAGATTCAAAGTTGACATAATCAACAGTATTTTAAATGTCCTCATTACGCAGGATATTCAGTGAATGATGTTCATTCTAAATACAATATTAAAGTAAATTTATAATTTCATGTCTGATGGCAGTGATGGGAGTGATCTAGAATCAAACTATTTATGTAATAGGCAAGCTTGTGGTTATTAATGTTCTCGGTTATCACTCTAAAAATTGAAATTGTTGAATTGATACAATGAATTCAGTTGTTTATAAATGTCATATCAACGCCTTTTCAGTTTTTGGAAGGAAATTCGCTCGTACTTGGAGGAAAGGAACATTTAGCGGAATTACAAGTGTGGAAAATGTCTTCAAGGAAATGCCCACTGGTTTGAAATACAGGTCAGTATTATCTGTAAGTGTATTCAGGGACAATCACGGTAAACAAATTCCTATAGGGCCTATCATTACTTGGCTAGCAGATTCAGTACATTTAATCATAGCCCCCTGTCCTTTGCTTTAAATACAACCAAAATCTTAAACAATTTTCTAAAAAATGACCAAAAAAGTCGAACTCAAAGGCTCTGATCTAAATAGATTTTTTGTGAAGCAATTCCTTTTTTCCTGAATTATTTTCTAATACAAAACAAAAATAATATTTTTGCCTTGAAAGACAGCAGCCATTTGGAATTAATTTTGAATGAAATATAGATATACCTATAATATATTAAAGGAACAACCATTACATTTCCAGGGCGAGGCTTGGAGTTTTCAACAGGAAATTATTTTCCTTATGGGAACAATGACATTTTAAATATATTTATTCTGAGTGCACAGTGTCCCCAAATATTTGTTTCTAAATCAAACAAAACCCTTCTAGGAAGTACCCCCACAAGTAATTATTTTTTTCAAAACTGCCTTGAAAGAATTAATTGATATTATCCAAACTGATTAAGAAGTTTTTTCAATTAAAAAAAAAATCCAACCCTCCCCCTGTTAAAAAATTACGGGATACTAGAGGAGGGAGGCGGTATGAGATAGTGTTGTGGTGCTATTACAGGAGGGGGGAGGGGGGAGGGGGCCAGGGGGTGTAAGACTAGATGTCACACAACACAATTAAATTTTTTGAAACATGAAAAAAATTTAATTGACGGTCAGCGTACAAAAATTGTGCTCTTGTTGTTTGTTGAATTTTGGGAGCATGACTTATTAAAAGACATGAAATTTGAACTGGTGTGAAATCTGGATCATTGAATTCTATATTAAAACCCCATGACAGTGCAGTTCGATCACTGCTACGAACATCATGAGTGTCAGGTCTGCTCTGAATTAACACGTGTTAGTTCAGAAGCAGACCTGACATGAATGGTTTTAACTCGCAATTTCGGGATATAGTAAAATAGTGGGAGCTCTTGTCGTGGAACACCAGTGCGTAACATCCAAGATTTTAAGAGGGGGGGTATAGGCTTTGTTATGTAACAGGGAGGGGGGTATATGGACTTGTGTTACAGGCTGTTACAGGGGGTGGGGGTTGACAAAAATGAGTTATTTTTGCATCATGTAATTTTTGAATGGCTGTTGAGAATTAATGGTTGCCCAAACAAATTTGTGATTAAAATTGCCTTAATTTCAATAAAGAAACATTGCACTTAGAAAATACAATGGTTCAATTAAAAAATGAGGTTTTCTTGAGCTCAAATCCTGCTCTCTGATTGGTCTGTAGACAGGAAGTGTGCCATTTCTGTGTGTTTATGAGAAAGGTCAGGATTTTCACCTGCACTAGTTAAAAATAATGTGCAAGCACTTTAAGCAGCGCCTGTACAATTTCTCACTAAGTATATACACTCACCAGTAAAAGAAACGCAACACTTGATTTTAGCTCATATTTTTGCAAATACATTTTTTGGGTCAAAACCAAATAGATTGAATTGATTCTATCGTCGACAAGCATACTTGTACCAAAAATCATTCAACTACGACCATTTCCTGTCTTTTTTTGGTCTGTTTTATCAAATTTGAGATTTTGAACAAAAAATGACTTCCCAACACCTTACAACAAAAAGGAAGACGTCATTTGAAAGCCTACCTAATAGACGTTAAAAAGCCAAAAAATTACTTCAACAACTTTATTTTTAGATTTTACATAAAACTTTGAAAATTTGCATTTCACCAATTTTAGAACACAGTGACGAAAATGATTTAGTTTCATGCCTTTTGATTTATGCTATCTTTGTGAAATTTTGCCAAGATGTGTCCAATATGTCTCTGAGACAGGAGGAAAAGATTCAAGGTAAAAAATGGATAAGAAAAATCTTTCATTGCATTGAAGG
Organism: Platynereis dumerilii; assembly: GCA_026936325.1. Classification (NCBI taxonomy): domain Eukaryota; kingdom Metazoa; phylum Annelida; class Polychaeta; order Phyllodocida; family Nereididae; genus Platynereis; species Platynereis dumerilii. The sequence continues at coordinate 28,936,350 of JAPTHN010000005.1, forward strand.
CCGAATATTTTAAGTGAAAGTGACAATCGGCCACATAAAACTTTAAAATCCCAAAACTGAATTTATGATATTGCGAGATGTTTCAGATATCTGTTCCCTGACATGGACTGAACTGATATTCCGGTAAAAAAGTTCCAAGTCGATACTTAGAAAGGAATTTCTTAAATTACAGAGCAATAGTTTTATTGCAGAAATTGCCTACAGGTGGTGCTTCAGGCCAGGACCAATATTAAGTAAACCATTGTGGCCATACAGCATGTTGATTTATTTGGACTGGAGTAGAGCACCATCTGCAGGAAATTTCCGAAATGAGACTTGCATTCTGAAATAAAAAATTAGTGTCAAAATATGGACCTGGAACTTTTTTACGGGAATATCAGTTCAGTCCTTGTCAAGGCAAAGATATCTGAAACATCTTACGATGTCATAAATTCAGTTTTTGGATTTTAATGTTTTTTGAAGTGATTGTCACTTTTACTTAAAATTTGGCCTTCAACACAATGAAAGATTTGTTCTTATCAATATTTTGCCTTGAATCTTATTCTCATGTCTCAGAGACATTATTGGACACATCTTGGAAAAAATTTACAAAAATAGCACGATTCAAAAGGCATGAAACTAAATCATTTTCATCACTGTGTTCTAAAATTTGTGAAACAAGTTTTATGTAAGATCTATAAAAAGAGTTGTTGAAGTAATTTTTTGGCTTTTTAACGTCTATTAGGTAGGCTTTCAAAAGACATCTTCCATTTGGTTGTAAGTTGTAGGGAAGATCTTTTTTTGTTCAAAATCTCAAAATTGATAAAACAGACCAAAAAAATATAGGAAATGGTCGCAGTTGAATGATTTTTGGTACAATTATACTCGTCGACGATAGAATCAATTTCATCCATTTGGTTTTGACTAAAAAAAAATATTTGCAAAAATATGAGCTAAAATCATGTGTTGCGTTTCTTTTGCTGGTGAGTTTATATCTATGTACCATTGTACCTATCTTTCTTTGTTTCTATGTAGCTATTTCTTTGTTTCTTTCTGGCTTGCTATTTATTATTTTAATTAACTATCTATCTACCTGGTTACTTATCTATTTCAGCATAGATATATTTTTGCATTTATTTGTGTGTCTCTGTTAAATTTTGTTGTCGTTCTATCTATTTATAATCACTAGTCAATGGATTTGTGTCACAATTAAGGGTCATCTGACTTTTATAGTCACTTGGCTCTTGAATGGTATTGAACTATCAAGTGCGATTGTGAAATGCAATTAGTGAATTACCCTTCAGTTATTGCTGATAACATGTAATTCTGACTGCCTCAACTGCTCCCCCCGAAACAGAATTGCTATTGAACATCCCCTGTTTAAACTTCAATTACATCAATTTATATGGTTCAATTGAGGGCGCTCCCAACAAAAGGATGTGACAGCTGGAAGAAGAAGAAGATGCGCGCACATCTCTGATAGCTTGACCCCCAAAGCAACAGTCCATTTATTTTCTTTATTAATTTTTTTGTTACGGTTGGCCACCAAAATCGACTGGGCTTTAGGAAAAAATCCATTGAGGCTATATTTCAAGTTTGAGTGAGATTGGTGAGAGAAGGCAATCTCAGTAGTGTTAACAAGATTAGCCAAAATTCTTGGGGTAAGAGCAGCTGCGTGGCTAAAAATGCTAAACAAAAAAATCTCTGCAACCAAGCAAACTCAAGACTCAAGAATTTTATTTCTCCACAAAATTTACAATTATACAATTTTGAACTTAGTATTGATTTGTAAATTTGAGACAGGCAATTTTAAAATTGAGACAGGAAGACATAATATACCCAAGACCCCGGTAGAGCTTAGAAAATGTGACAAATGTGACACAGGTGACATTGAAGATGAAATACATTGCCTTTTAGTGTGCAACAATAACACTGCTCAGAGAATAGAACTTGTAAATAAAGCAAGCAGCTTAATCCCTAATTTCTGTGATCTTGATAGCATACAACAGTTTAAAATACTCATGTCAAATAAAAGCCCTGACGTAATACTTGCTGTGGGTTCTTTTCTCAATAAAATAATGTGAATAAAATCTAAAACTTCTGTGCCTCCTTGCACTTTACTTTCACCGGTGCTGCTGTCTATGTCGAGATATGTATCCTCACTTTGCTTTTATTGACTTTTGTGCAATAACACATATGAAACTGGGACCAATGTGCATATTTCATGAACTATGAAAGACAATTCTACATGAACTGTGAAACCTGTCATTTATTATGATATGACACTAGATTATGTTTGGTAACGTAGAATACTGTAGATGTAGATTTGAATTTTTTGATTTTTCGATTTTCAATTCTTGATTGACACATGTATCTGTATTTGATATTTCTGTTGTCATTAAAAGTTTATATATATATGTAAAAGAAGTAATTCTAGTTAAATACAACATGTACAATTAAAATAAATTCTGTGGACAGGATGACCTATCTAAGACAAGATTCTTGTCGCTAGCGACAAGCCAACCTGATGAATGGCCTTTTGTGCGATCTGTTATCGCCCATTATTTTTCTAGGTGCCCTGCAGGCCCTTTCATCTTAAAATCCTATTTTTTTTTTCACAAATGTCTCACACCTCACAGATCTTCAAAATACTAATGTAATTTTGCTTTATTTTGGTTTCAGTTGTCAAGACTATAAAGAGCATTCTTCAAGACATCGCCATCTAAATCCAACTCATGGTGCTTGCAAGTGTTGATTGATGAGATAGGCCCAGCAGTCGTCAACGTGTAATCCTTTATGAGAGTTCTTTTACTACCCAGAAATACAACAGATACTATAGACTGCCACTTCAACATCTTTTTCGAAAGATCCAACCGGTATATTGCATCTGCAGGTTTATTGAAAATATACTGGATTCACTGCCTGGCAGTCTTGGAACCAACATGCCCTGCCTCGAGACTTTTAGCAGCGAGCTATGGACTGTAACCACTCAGCCAACTAGCTTTGTGAAAAGGATATTATTGCTTTTGCCTGCAATCATCACATTACCCCCCCCCCCCTCTCTGGATCCGCTACTGCAATGATAGCGAGAGAAAGTTATATTTTTATTTATTGTAAAATGCTGAAGCACAAACTTAAGTGAACAATTGTGCGCTCAGTGCTGCTCACACTGTGGAATTATGTATTTTTTTATTTGTAACTTGTATAATTTAATAAAACCTTAAAGATCAAGTAATTCAATAAAACATGTAGTCTTGTTGATTAAAGATTTTTGTAAGTTTGCTTGATTTGTTCTTCATTTGTCTGATAATCTTGTCATTCCGCAATCTCTTCCTCTTCATTGACCATGGCAAGTAATCATGCTGAAACGAAAGGAAAGAAAGCAGTCAGTTATTAAATTTATTGTATTGAATGAATTTCATTGACATGAAATTTGTGGTGAGCCTGCCATAATGATACACCTTGGGCACCCATGAAACTGTGCCCAGGGAACTGTGCCCAGGAACCTTGCCCTAAGTTCCAATGCCATGGCATGCTTGAGTGTTAGTAATAGCTGAAGGCCTATGATGACGAGAGAATAGAAGACTCGGGAGTCTGGCTTCCACTCTGTTCATTCAGGCATGCCCATGGTTTTCCAGTTGCCCCAACTTAGAACATTGGATACAACCCATCAGTCCCATCCCAATTTAATTTCTCCATGGGCTTAGACCAAATTGAATTCGAGGAGCGGTATTCATACCCAGGAGTGTCATAATCGGTCCAGAATAGAGTCCTCAACTTTTTCCGCTGCAGATTTTAAACTGTCCGTTCCATTATAATCTGCATTAGTAGCTCACTGGTTAGGGCAACATCACTGTTCTGAATTCTGGTATCATAAGTCTAACTGTTCTGAATCCTGACATTAATTTTTCTCTAATTTTTTTGTTTCAATTACATGGGTCATTTTACATGGTCATCAAATATGCTGGTGAAGTTTTAAGTTATATACTTACCTATACCAGAAACATTCTTGCATTCTGAATTTCTGGTCCTCAGCTCCTGTGAAAATGAAAGAAAAATAATTTAAATACATGTACAGGTTGTAACAGATCAGCATTACTAAGTACTAGTCCCTGGGGAGGGGTCTAGTACTTAATATTGACGGCGATGTCCCTCTGTGGTCTTGAAGTCTTGAATCCGAAAAATATTTCCATAGATCTGCACTTGTGTCAATATAACAATATTAAACACTTGGCCTTATAAACAATGACCGTTACTGACTATAACGGCCCTCGGCCATGTAAACAAGGGCTGTTATAGTCAATAACAATAAGGGTCGTTATTGACAATATCAGCCCCCGGCCTTGTCCAATATAGAAAATCAGCAGCCCTCAAAATGTTGCTTATGCTCTAGTGAATGGCTCTGCAAATTGATAAAATAGTGGGCTGTCAATAAATCTAGAATGAAACAAAATACAAAGTACCACCCTAATCTAAGAACCAAAATAGAGACAAATAGAAAAAAAAGTGAACCATAATATTTAATCCTATAGATCCACAGATATAACAAATCGTTTTTGAAAGCTTGGTCTTTCTTTTGAAATAGACCCATCATTAATGACATTATACCTTGCCAAGTCCTTGGGCTTGACTTTCCAAAACATGGCCTATCTCTCAAATTTTAATTAATATAAATGCTAACACGGGCAAAAATCATATACAGTATACACAAACTGGGGCATCCAAGTACACCAGTATTTATTATAATATTGATTGGCACTTGATCATGTACACTGATGTAGGCCTGTTGCCATTTGAGTGGAAAAACAACAAAAATTTAATGACAACACTGCAATGACAAGGGCCAAGTCAGTTGGAAGTTCTTGTGCCATTATTTCGATTTTCAGGGAGTTTCTTGATCAATAATTTGAACAACTGAGGCCAACATTCTTACAAATAAAGCAGACACAAAGAAACAGTACTAAGAAAGATTAAATATTGACATCTTACCTCACAACAGCAGTTACACAGAGCTTCGTGCAGCTCTCCCTAATCCCCAGCCATGCTGCTCTGTGAAGGTGACCTAATTTCGTGACCTAGTTACGGATGACCGCAGCGCCACGTAGTGGCAGTTCCCCCCCCCCCCCCCCCCCTCTCGATGTCGAAGTTCTGTCGATGTCGAAGTTCTGGTTCTGTCGATGTCGAAGTAATGTCGATTTCGAAGTGATGTCGACGTCGAAGTGATGTCGACGTAGAAGTGATGTCGATGTAGAAGTGATGTCGATCTTGTATCGATCTTGAAGTCATGTCGATCTTGAAGTCATGTCGATCTTGTCGATCTTGAAGTCATGTCGATCTTGAATCACTGTCGAAGTCATGCCGAATTGTTGTCGAATGTATGTCGATGTTGTAGAAGTACAGATTGTGTAGAATTCCCCCTATGGGCCACAGTAGAGGATGGTGTACATTGACTGACAACAAATTATTTGAAATTGTGAAAACTAGTGTCTGATGAAAACCGATAAAAACAGACTCTGTTTGGAAAACATTGAAACAGAGAGGTGTAATACTCAGCCTGGACTGAAGTTGTTTGTCGTGGTTGTACAAAAATAATAATATAGCCTGGCAGGTGTGAATTCCTTTGTCTGTAACCGTGATGTCAAACTTTAAACTGAGTGTCACAGATTGAAGATTAAACCGATTACATTTGCAGATATCTGATGAGGTCACGGTTTTGCTGCAAAACGAAGTTTTCAAAAAACACATAGCTATGAAAACGATAATAAGAGTTAGAATCCGATTCATAATCCTCTCATAAAATTTGTCAGTTACATGAAGGCAACACTAGAGAACTATTATAATATAGTGTCTTTTCAAAAACTGACTGGCTATTGAAACTTATGTTTTGATCATGACATAATGACTCACAGAGTACAATTTTTGCGGTGAAGTGGTCCTCACCTTATTCATAAGTAATGGAAATTATAGACCTGTAGGCATATTATATTTTCAGTTACAACCATGCAACTTCTACACCTTTTCATGTATACCCCAGGTTATTCAAACTAAGCTATGCCAATAAATTTGCCCTATATTACATATTTGCATTTTTATATAAATTCTAACCTGAATGTCTAACACTACTTGTGATTGTGCAGAGCAAATAGATAAACCTTAGTACAGGTAAGTACACGATGTGATATATTTATGCACAAGAAACGTCCCCTGTCAGCGTGCCTCAGCGGTCCAGTGTTGGCCCGGCGCCGGTCCGATGTCAGCAGCATCGGACCGGCTTTGGGCCGACGTTGGGCCGCCGAGGCACGCTGATAGGGGTCTAAACATCGTTCTTTTGAGTTCTCCATATTTTGTCACTTTTGAGTATATTCTCATGGATTTGGATTACAGAAATTTTAATAAGCATTAGTTTCTTTTCAACCTGCAAGTAGCAAGTTGCAACGTATCATTTTAACTTAATCTGATTGGCTCTTCTTGCTTTATAAACCAATCAGATTAGAGTAAACTGCTGAGTAAGTTGAATTGAAACACAATGCTTATTAAAGCTGGTGTGTCTCACAATATTCACTGGGCTAACAATACCATGAAATTGATTATGTCTTTATTTGGCTCTGGTTCGGTGTAGGCCTATATCACATTTTTGCTTTGGATAAAAAAGCCAAGGATTTGGACAAAAAAGTTTGTACTCAGTATACAGGATAACTTTATTTTAAACTTGATATGTAAATTTAGGATACAATTGCCCTACTCAAGCCATTTCACTGATACAGGCCAGGAATTAATATATGAGTAATATGACATTTCATTCTCGATGTGAATCTGACTTACCATTTTTATTCATTCGATATAATTTGAATTTGCAGCCATGGCATCAATGATCACTTTGTGGCTACTTGTGGTGACCTCTGGTGTAAATTCCTTGACGTACAGAGAAGCGTCACAATTCACAGCAACACCAGACTGCACGGTGGATGAAGGCGTCACAGGAGCTTCAATGGAAGTCACATACAGCCGACGTGAAAGGACAACAACCATTACGACCAACCACTTACCCAACCACCACTGGCAATGTGTGAGTAGTAGTACCTCCCCAAAGATCATGTGCCCACCGCCCCACCCGTACCGCCTATGGTCTTGTTCGTCATTATGTTCCTCATGATGATGTGATTTGATATTTGTATCCGCCCAATGTTTTAATGTATATTGTAGAAGTTTCTCTTGTTGAACGTATAAATAAAAAGTAGGATAAGGTAAATAATTATTTACCTAATAACATATCCTAAAAAGTTAAAATAACCAAATTTACATATCTGTCCATGTGAAACAACGAAACTGCAGAAAATAGCTTTTGGTTGTTTAATAGTTGTGCTAATGTTTATAGTTTCCACTTTTTTTTTCTACAGGTAAACCCAAATAATCCTGCGCAAGACGTCAAAACTTACTCTTTCTCAGAACCAACAATTTTAGAGGATGATGAGGTGTACTGCCTGCCCGGCGGGGCTATAGGATTCGCTAAAAATGGTGTGAAAATCTACAATCCTTTCACGAGTGGTGGAGAAAACGCTGCAGAGTTGGAGGTCATGGACTGTAATGGGGGCCACAGCGATGGGGGAGGGAATTACCACTACCACTCTCTTCCTGACAATGGGGTCGTCTATGATTCCAGTGACCCCTCTGCTCAGTTCATTGGTGTGGCTTTTGATGGAAACCCTATTTATACGTATGTATTGTCTCCTACTTGTCCAATATGGGGTCAATCATTTGCATTGTCACAGTGTCAAAATATACATATGGTTTCTGTGCATGCTATGACTATGAGATGACTGGGAAGGGTCAGTGGATCACATCAGGTGGTATTGCACTGTAGTGCCAATCACTGGGTCCATGGTTCAATTTCTGCTTTGGCCAGGTCACCTGACTTACAGTGCCACCTGTAAGTAAGTGAAACGCATGATATTGTGCCATTGCATCAATGTTAAACATCCTTTATCAAAATGCTTCTGGAAGGACGAATTCTCATCTGATGAGAGGAAAACATTTTGGGTCATAAAGGCCGATATGTGAGGCATGCGGGATAAAAACAGCCAATTTTCTTTGCTGTAGTTGGCGTTAGGTATGGGTCAAAGTCTTTGATAAGTAAGTGAAACGCAGGCCCAATGTTAAAAGATAGGGAAGGGTGGTTCACTTACTTATCAAAGACTTTGACCCATACCTAACTCCGACTACAGCGAAGAAAATGGGCAGCTATTTTTATCCCACTTGCCTCACACATCGGCCTTTATGACCCACTTTGTTTCCCTTTCATCCGATGAAAATTCATACCTCCACAAGCAGTTAGGCTGAGGATGTTTAGCATTGATGCAATGGCACAATGTCATGCGTTTCACATACTTACAGGCGGCACTGTATGCTAGACTGATCAATCATCCTTTACCTCAGTTTTTGCCTACAGGTTTGCAGAAATAGATGTTGTAAAGCCCAATTATCCATCTATCCAACTGAATGACAAGCTTTAGTAGGTAGCTATATATATCTGATAGGTATAATTTATTCACCCCAGGAGAGGGAATATGGGATTTATATGACAAACACATATTCACGATCCATTGGTGAATAACCAGCTTATGCCATGAGACAAACACTTAAACAGGTAAACATTGAAGGATAAGTGGACAATAGGGAATATGGGAATTATTGCAATGAATGAATCATTAGTATCGCAGAAAATACAATTTTTAGAGATGCTTGCTTGCTTGCAAGCGGCATCTCTATTGTGGGAGGATGGCTCTGAAACTTATGACAACTGCCTTGGTCATGCTGTTTCATCTCTGTCATTAAAACTTTGCATACTGTCTCAATAGAATTTTATCTCGCGTTGATAAACTTTTTGTGTCTTTCTGAGATGAAGAAATTAATAAAGAAAACAAACAGGCTGAGTTTCTGCAAGTCAAAGGTCAATCACCAAAAGTAGGTCACAGGCCAGGTACCCTCCAGCAGGTCTCACATGCCAGATACCCTCTGCAGGTGTCACATGCCAGATATCCTTGTGAAGGTGACAGGCATAGGGGTACATACTATCATGGGCAGTCTATCTACAAGCATCTCTTAAAGTGCTTGCACATTATTTTTGATATCTGTATTACAGCGCAGGGCCAAACTTCAATATGGATGACCTGGATATTTGCCATGGAACTTACGTGAATGGAAAGTACAGATACATCGCATCTGCAGATCACTACCCATATTTTTTGGGCTGCTACAGATCAGCCCCCATTGGTGTAAATTCTCGACAAGGAAAATGTACAGGTAGGAAATGATAGCTATATATTGCTAATTACTACCCTATGAATAAACAGTAACATATAAAATTGTAATCCAAAATCAATACAACAACTTCACCCAAAATCAGCCCCGCCATCTCGATTGAGGACTGGTATAGCCTTGAATATCTCACTGCACTCATTTGTTTTCTGATCCAATTCCTATGCCTTGTCCTTTTAATATTCATGCTGATAGATAGTAATTGTCATTCCCACAGGCAAGTATAAAATTGAAGTATTTTTGATATGAGACACTAAGTCTAATATTTATAATTATTATAGCTGATGGGCCATATGAAAAGCGACTTCTTGTCAATTCAATTTTTTTAACTTTATTGAAAGTAAAAGAACTGCATGAACCTACCAAAAGAGAGCAGAGTCAGTGTTCGAAATAAGGGGCGGTCAAGGGGGTCTTGACCCCCTAAATGCTGTAAGGACCCCCTCAAATACATTATTTAGAGGGACCCAGGGGGGGGGGGTCCTTAAAAAACACCCTCAAATACTAAATGTGCAGGATTTAATAAAGAAATGGCGTTTTCAAAATAAATTTTCTAGGGTAATATTCACTTAAAACACTCAGAATTCATTTCTAAAACCTCTCAGCTTCTGGGGGGCCTCCGGGGCACGCGGACCTCCGGCGGCTCACGGACCTCCGGCCCCAAAAGCTTCGACCCTTCGGGCCTTGCCAGTGAAAGACCCCCCCAAATGACATTGGCTATTTCGACCACTGAGAGTCATTCTGTTATAGCTGAATTTGACCTCGTCATTTTGTTCATGTTCTCCTTTCCTTAGGTATGGCAGCTGGAGCAGCGTGTAGCTGTCAATATGGCGTGACGGTTGCTCGTAGGTCTGTGAGTCCCAAGTTCAAACAGGAGGCTAAGCGAGCGACTTGTGATGACGGATTTTGCGGAGAAGTTGTGGAGTGCGGCAGAAATAAGAAGAAGACGTCGAATGATCATTGGATGAAGAAAAAGGCTTTACTGAAAACACTACTGGACCTGCTGCAATAACCGTTATTTTCAATGCAAACAGGCTAGACCGAACTAAAGATATTGATTGTATTATGCATAATTTACGGGTCATTTCTCAGTTGCTGGACTATACTAGGGGTGTTCAGAAAGTATTGACACTCTTTTCTAATGAACCTTTCTATTTGAAGCAGCTGTAAAAAATTTCACAAAAACAATTTCAAGTATTTTACTATCTAAATTGTGAAAACTTTGAACCTGTTCTAAATAAAAATAATAAATAAAAACTACGCCTTCAAAATCATTGAGCAATTGTATATGGTACTCTAAATTTTGTCTGTCTGCACTCCGCAGTGACTGATGTTCTACATTGTTCCGGCTGTATCAGCATATCTAATGATTCAGATTCAGATCTACAGATTCAGATCTTTGTAGCTCATATCAAATCATCATTTATAATAATAGTAATATCGATATTGTATAAAACAAGCTACATGGACATATGAAGTATAGACGTATAAATAAGATCAGCCATTCAATGTTAACAAACTGCCATAATGTTGTCACAACATAACTATATAACTGGGCTGGTTTTCAGATAACAGCACCAGTGCCGCTTAATTGTGCCATTATTCCTTACTTGCCAATCTCGATTTATATTTATTAGTCACTGTCAACGAATGTAAAGTGTTTACAAAAATGGACTGAAATGCTCCTTGCGAGGTCATATGCCTTTCAATACCATCACATGTAATAATCTATGAAAATATTAAGCAATTTGTTAGGTCATATCCTATACTTCCAATGCTGTCAAAACACGTCACTGATTGAATATGGAAGAGGACACAAGTTACTCAATGACAAATTGACACTTCATTTCAATGCAATGGATAGGGCCTGTTGTGAAGTCACCAGCAGTCGAAAGCAAGTATTTGTAATTTGTCTACTGTAATTTATATTTTAAGAAAGTAAGATATCCACGCGAAAACTGAGAGCTTAAAAACACTTGATAAGTTCAGTAAATTGTGGTTTAACTACAGTTGAGGTCAAATGTATTCATACAGCGAGGGCTGCTGTTTTCAAAGTTTTGTGGCATCAAACAATCTGCCTATACTGGAATGAAAACACTTCAGATTATTTGTGATGATTGTTTTTCAACTCATGGCAGTGAAAAAACCAGAATAAAATATGTTTTGCAGTTGTTAAGAGGCTCTAAATTCAAAATGTCCAAAATTTGGTGGGTCAAAAGAAATCATACACTCGTATTTTTCTCCAATATATGCAAAATAAGCATTGGTAATCCAACTAAACAGTGAAAATTGATGTCAGAAATTAATGCCTCAATGTCTGATGAGGTTTTATTAATTTCTGAACGGTAACAAATTGACTGACCTAGTTTTTCCCATGGGATGTGATAAGTTACTGCTCACATATTTTATTTAAAATTTCAAAATATTTCTAACGGAAAAAAAACATGCAGAAAATACATTAAAACAATGGCAATCAAATTCAGAGAGTCTGGGCGCTGATATCAAGTGATATGTGAACAATTTAACAGGACAATGTCTTCATGTAGATGACCATCGAGGGCTCTGCAGCCTATCGGTCAACAGAATCATGGCATAAATAGTAAACAGATGGGACCTATCTGCAAAACAAGAATGCATTTTGGTCAGGAAGGTGGATCTCACCCCAAAACTAACAAAGAAAAAGTTCTGTGGAGAGTTACAGGCATGGTGGACATAGATTTGAGCAAGCATTGTCAGACACATTTTGCCTCAACACAGCCGGATTGCCTTCAATACAATAAAAATGTCACTTCATCTGGTTTAAAGTGCAGTTGAGATTCATAACTTATCCCAAAAATATTTCTCCTACTTCACCAAGTTATCAGAGATGAAATTGGATGTTTTGTTTTGGTGCATACTAAATAGGCTCTTCTTTGCATTGAGACCTCTTAGAGGCCATGTTGGTGCAATGTTCATAGTACTTGTTGACAGCTATACGTATATCCCCTGTGTAGCTGTGTCCATAATTCTCCACAGAGCTCTTTCATTGTTAATTATGGTTGTTTGTTACCATACTGACTAACATCCATTGTCAGACCGACAGCCTCCATCCATTTCCCACATGTGCAGTGATTCTGTTGACCAATTTTCCACATACTTCCTAGTGGTGGTAGTGTATATGGTGGACCTTGGTGTGCGAAACTGTTCAGTACTGCATACAATTTGTTTGCTGGCCATTTGAATTCAATTATTCACCTTTTCAAGTATTTGCCACATGCTTCTTCCTTTAAATAAGTTTTGAAAAATGGAAATAATATATGTAAGTAGGTTACTTATCACATCCCTTGAGAAAAATTTGGTCAGTCAACAGTTTGCATTTCAGAAATTTACAAAACATAATCAGACATTGAGGCATCCATTTCTGACATCAATTTCCATCATTTAGTTGGTTTACCAATGCTTATTTTGCATATATTGGAGAAAAATCCAAGTGCATGATTTCTTTTGACCCACCAAATTTTGGACATTTTGAATTCAGAGCCTCTTAACAACTGCAAATCATATTTTATTCTGGTTTTTTTTCACTGCCATGACTTGAAAAACAATCAAACAGATAATTTGAAATGTTTTCATTCCAATATAGGCAGATCTTACGATGCCACGTAACTTTGAAAACAGCAGCCCTCACTGTATGAATACATTTGACCTCAACTGTATATCAAACACATTTTATGTCAGTTTTACAAACATGTAATGTTTCCTTGTTTGGCAATCTACATGCCAGATAACTTGCAAATAGAAAATTTTAGTCAAACGTTTTTGCAATCCATTCCAAAACGGCTGTCACCAGACTTCACACTCCCAAACAAGTGAAAAACACAACAGCAGAGATGTCGTCTAAAAGCCCATTACATTTCAGACACATGCTGTGAGAGGGAGAAGCCTTTTCGCAACACAATGGCAGAGAGACTATTCATTGGAGACTTTTAGGGAAGCAGTGATGCACAATAGAGACAGGGATTTGGGATATCTGCAGTAATTGTGGACGCTACTCACGTGGAAAGATCATTTTGGTGCATTGAAGTGAGAAACGCAATGCATACAACACATATATCCAGCTTTCCGTTCGAGTACCTACTTTTGGCAGCATATGACACACGACATATAGTTTTTGGACATACACAATAAGCAGAGAAATCATACTTAGACCACTACATTTCAGACACATGCTGTGAGAGGAAGAAGCCTTTTTGCAACACAATGACAGAGTGACTATTCATTGGAGACTTTTAAGGAAGCAATGAAGCACAAAAGTAACAGGGATCTGGAATATCTGCAGTAATTGTTGGGGAAATATTTTTATTTTAAATTGTGGCTACTCATGTGTAAAGATAAATTTTAGTGCATTAAACTGACAAAAACAATGCGTACGACACATATCCAGCTTTCCATTCGAGTACCTACTTTGGGCAAAAGTATGGTGCATTTTTCTTTTGACGCGTTCTGGAATGATTGAATTACATAATAAGCTGAGAAATCGTACGAAGACCAATTCAGACACTTACGCTGAGAGAGGAAGAAGGCTTTTTGCAATACAACGGCAGAGTGACTATTCATTGGATACTTTTAGAGAAGCTGTGATGAACAATAGAGACAGAGATCTTGAATATCTGCAGTAATTGTGGATGCTACTCATGTGCAAAGAAATATTTCCGCTCGATGAAGTGACAAGCATGATATGTGCATTTATAAAGTGTGTATATAAACAAATCCAGTTTTCCATTGAAGTAGAGTAGGTCGGGGCAAGAAGCCCGGGTTAGGTGAGAGGCCCCCCCCCCATGGGTTATATCTAAACTAACATTTTTGGTGTGTTTTCTTGTTTATATGATTGAAGCCAGAGGCATTTTAGGTTATGTCACAAATTATCAGGCAAACAGCACCAAACCATAGTAGAAATTAAAGAAACAAAAAAATATGCCTGGTTTTTGTAACTTTGAGTAATTCTTTGAAAGGGGTTGTCAGAAATAATGTTGGAAGTATTTAAAAGTATTATGGCTATCTGCATTGCTTCACTTTATGGCCATCACATAAATATGATTTGGATCATGTTTTTTGCATTTTAGTTCAAAATACAGAGGTCAAATGAAAATATGGGTGTTTGGGGTGAGAGGCCCCATATGATATGGGACATGAGGCCCCCTTCATTTGGGCCTCGAAGTTGCTTCAGGAATCACTGAATAATATGTACTTTACCTTAAATCTTGATATAATAGCTTATTAAAACATAAAAAAATTGGCCGAAATTGAATAAGGGCAGAAAATATCAAAAAGTAATAGTATGAACAGAAAAATTCAGAAATTCAAAAAAAGTACAGAGGATGCCTTAAAAATGATAGAAGAACCCTAAGAAATAACTTTCAACTTGAATGTGCTCGCAAAAAAGAATTGCCATAGGATTATAATAGGGGGGCTTCTTGCCCGATGGGTGGGGTAAGAAGGTCATTTGCAATTTTTTACAGAAATGGCTGTAACTCCTTTATCAAAATTGGTAGACATTTGTTTTACTAGTTATAAGTAGAGTCAAGTGATCACTTCCTGACAGCATAAGCATTCAAATAATCGACCATAAAAAGTAGGTCAAATCACACCTCAAAGTTAAGGGGGGCTGCATGCCCCGCGCTACTCTACCTATAGCTTTGCAAAAAGATTATACATGACAATGGTCATGTTGTTTCCACACTCTGAAACGAAAGAATCACGCAATAAGAAGCGCAAAAAAACTATTACTATTCAGACACATGCTGCGAGATGAAGAAGCCTTGCAATTACAAAACAATGGAAGGTAGAACATTCCATGGAAAATTCTGTGATGCCATGTTTTCACGAAAGAAACATTTATAGTTGGGCAGAATTGTCAGGGATACTCATGTGCGAAGATTAATATTCATTGATGAACACAATATAGACACATATCCAATATGGACATTAGTTTTCCGCGATCGTGAAAAATGGACACAATTCACGAAATTAGCATTCTGAAACAGAATTGGCTGTCTGAAACAGAATTGACAATTTCATACTAAAATTCTCATATTATCACTCACGGAGCCCAAAATCACATATATTCTGAAGCAAAAAAGGCATAAATTTCGATATAAAGTGCATTCCACTGCTTGGATGTCTCAATCTGATGCTACAGTATCCTCAGTATGCTGCACATGCAATCTTTGGTGAAAAACTTGTTTTATTAACAATTTTGGTCAAGAAATGTGGCAAAACACCCCAAGAAGTATGACGACCACCATTTTGTAATCTGTGAACCCAGAACCTTGTGACAACTTTATTTGTAATCTCCTATATATATAACAGTAAATACTGCAACACCAACCTTGCCCTTATGTAGGGGAGAGTGGGGCACAGTGAGACGGCAGGCACAGTGAGACAAAGCCCGTAGCATCTAGCTGGTACTGTTAACAGATCAACCCTCTTTTGTATAGTACAAAAAGTAAGTAAGTAAGTGAGAGACTGTCCTATATCCTGAATGCCTACACAGCATATCGAGAGTGGAATTTCAATATTTTGGTTTTTAATCAGTAAAAGTAAATAATTTTGCTAAACGACTTTTTGTTATAATTCCCAAGAAAAAATATATAATCCAAATCAATTGCCAGGGATTCAAACCTTGATTATTTGTCTTAGTTTAGTGAGATGATGAACCACAATACAGGCATCCGGTCCTCAGGATTCAAAAATTTTATAAAGAGAGCTGTGTGGGGCACAGTGAGACAGTTTGAGGCGGGGCACAGTGAGACATCACAAAATACACTCGAAACGACCTGAATGTAATGCATAGCTCACAATTCAGTATTGAAAACAAAATGCCAGCTATAAACTACTGATTTTAGTGAGTTATATCCAAAGGGAAGCATCCGAAAGAATTTTGATTAGTATATAACAGTTGTGACAGGTTAAATAAGTCGTTCATGTGTCGTGTGCGATGAAGTTTCGAAACATGCTAAAAATGGGACGTAAAAAATCACCTATCCAGCTGCTTTTGTATGAGTAGGCCTACAGTAGTTTCTGTAGCAACGATTGATAGAACAATTCCGCAGGTCCTGGCGATAGGCGATTATGGCAGCAGATGCCCTGTCTCACTGTGCCCCACCTGCTGTCTCACTGTGCCCCGAACATGGGGCACAGTGAGACACTTAACGAGCATGTACGTAACTCAAAATTTCTCCAAACCTGTAAAAGGTAGGAATCTGAAACTGCTGGACAACATACCCAATGTCATTATCTATAACATGGACCTTATCTCATTTAACTTGTTACTGCCAACATTTTGGAACACTTGAAAATTAAAAAAAGTGTCTCACTGTGCACCGCTCTCCCCTACAGTCACACTTTTGAAACATTTCCTACATGGTCAGCAGTATGACCGTTTTTGCAAGTAATGTAATAGATTACTTACATAATCTGATCACTTCATAATCAGATTACTGACAACACTGCATGGTAATATTATTATGATAAGTGAAGGCTAATTACTTTCAATTAATATCTTGATTGAACATTATGATTGTATTGACCAGGTTCGAGGTTTATGGTTGAAAATATACAAGTTTAATTCCTGAAGCCATGGATATTTAGTCTGAAATTTCCAAGCCTAATTGTAGAAATGCATATAATGATATTGTAATAAGTATGCTTATGTGTCTTTGGAAAATTTAAATCTTACTCTTGTTTAATTGTGATGTTCGAATACCATAGCATCATAATTCATGTAAACTATAGAAGATATTGACTGCATAGCAAAGACTCAGCTTTGCCTTATAATCTTAAATTAACTAATTTGGTGGTAAAGTTGTTACTTTAAATCTGTTCTTTAATATATAGCTATATATTTGGTTAAAATTCACTGCAAGAAATCTAAATCTGCACCTCAACTTAACAAGTAAAAGAACCCCTTTATCTCAATATTTCTAAGTCCTCCTTGTTGCCAAATTGACCACCCATGAATGTATAAGAATTTCATTGTGAAGTTAAGGCGGAAAAGAGCCTCATAATAAAAGGAGCATACGTACATCTGTTGAATTTGCTGGACAGCAGGTTGGGTATCTTGAGAATTTAACTTAAAATCTGAGTTAGGGAATTGAGTATAGGGAACTAGGAAAATTGATCAGAACAGGGGTTTTTATACAGTCACTGCACCTTTATAGATTGACTATGCACCTTAAATATAGAAATTCCACCTTAATTTATGCATGGTTGCCATGGGCTCCCCACTTTGGATCTGTGAGAATTGTGAATAATTTGGATCAGAATAGTGGATGTTGATTGGATGGCCTATTGGCAGACTGTTGAAAGAATGACTTAAAAGTTTTGGATTATTAAATCCCTCTCAGAATTGGCTAGCTTAGCTGGTGACCATATCAACTTGTTGGATTGACCAGGATTGCAAAAGGTAAGCATGAAAACTCTGAAAATTGAACTGACTGTAATATTCCAGTATACAGGCAGGCTATGAACTTTGAAATTAACTAAAATGATTCACAGCTACTCATACCGTAATATGGGGTGACTAGGAACACTGGGGTGAATCGGGACAAGTCAGAAAATAATTTTTATTTTTAAAGAACAACAACTTCTACTTGTTGCAAGGACTTGATTTTTTGCACGGTTTTAGTATACACTCCAATCATGATTCAGATGAATTTTCATAATTCTACCTGCAGATGGCAAGAAGCTGCAGCACCTTAAACATTGCCCCGCGGAATTTACATTTTTGCAACCTGGTCAAAACTTTGCTTATACCACAAAAACTATAAAAGAAATAGACACAAAAATTTCACAAAACGTCAAGTATATATAGTTATGGCCAATTACGGAAAAAAAATCATAAACTTAGGTACATTTGCACTGACTACATTCAACAAGTACTAACGCACTTCAGTTTCAGAGTTATTTTAGTGTCATTTTCGGCCCCAGTAATAACCCCAGTTATAAGCCAAAAACGAGAGTTCCTCCGTGGCCTAGTGGTTAAGAGTGCTTGTTTGCACAACCACTGGCTCTGAGGGCTTGGGTTTGAATCCCACCCCGGAACTCACTTTAGTCCCAGCCCATGGGACATTAAATGGAGGCGGGTTGTATCCAGTGTTCTATGCTGGGGCAACTGAAAGACCCTGGGCATCCGTGAATTAATAGGGTATGTACCAGACTCACAGTCTTCTCATCTCATCATCATACGGTGATCACCTGCCTTGATATAGCCCACTAAGGTGCTACTGAGGCGTAAAACACAAACAAACAAGCAAACAAACAAACCCAAAAACGAAATCAGTGATAGAATGTCATAAAAATATTGTTGGACCGGGTACTACCATGCTGCAAAATTATTTTTATCTTGTAGAAATGCTATGGGAGTGTCAAAATTGTGATAAATATGCACTTTTGGAACCTAATAAAAAGTGATGTGATATAACATCAAATGAAGGCAGCAAAATAAAGATTTTACAAGCCAAATTGATTCAAACAGTTTTAAGAAACCAAAAGAGTTGCTGAGATGTGATATTTTGTCTGTTTAGTCCTGGGTCCGGATCCAAGTACAGGGTGGGGAACCAAAATTTTCCATGAATTTCCTTGTGCTAAAAAAGAATCTCACATCTACAGGAAAATTGTGAAAACAATACAGCGTAATCATTAAGGTATCAGCCATACCTGTGGAAGGTTAGAATGAGCTGTGATAAAAAATGACTCCACAGGAGACAAAAAGGAAGAGGTGGTCAGATTTGCTTCAGTGCCAAATGGACTAAAAAACAATCCCTGACATAGTCAGACTGACCTCATAACCGGAATACAATATCATGAAGGCAATCAATGATGGGAAAGGAATAAGAGGGAAGTCTGGGAGTTTCTGGAGAGAATTAAAAGAGGAATGGAGCATTCCTGGAGTCACTGAAGACAAAACTGACAAGGTACCTGCAACCTCTATGAGAGAGGTGGTTGGAGAGCTTCAAATGGACCTCAAGGCTGCTAGAGCGCCTATGCAAAATGATTTTGGCCTGAAATCATATGTCAGGACCCCAAAGACACCATTCGGCCTATTCTATGAAGGCCAGAAGATAGAAATGGTGAAAAAATGATGGGTTACATTAGGAAACATGGTTCGATATTCAATTTTTTTTCAAACTATGAACGTTTGGTTGTGGATTCTATTGTCAACAAAAGAAATGGCAAATTCTATATAAAATCAATAGAAGATGTCAATGGGACATTCAGGGCAAAGTATCCAGCTCAGGCAATGGTTTTAGGAGTCATGACTCCAGATAGAAAAATTATGATTTATTTCTTTTTCATGCGAGTAAATAGTAGAGGAACGTGCCATAGGTTCCGTGACCAATTTCTCCGACTCAATTTTTCGATGCAAATTCTGTTAGATGGGTTCAAAATAAGAAAATTTAGCGAGGGTACCCCTCTCAAAAGTTCGGGCTAACTCCACCAGCGGCCATTTTCCAAAATGGCCCCCAAAATTCAAAATTTGCCATAATTCCACTTCTATTTGGCCTAGAAATTCAAATTTTGGGTCAAAATATAGATTTTAAGGGTCAAGAAACCCAATAAACATATTCCTAAAGGTGTCTGCCCAACTTTAGTGGTCATAATCCAATATGGCAGCCAAAATGGCTGACGAAAATGGGTAACTCACAATTCCTGTATCATAAGCTCAAAATATGGAGTTTGACCTTCATACAATGTGTTTACATACCTCAGAGAATTCAATATTGTGATTAATGATTTGTGTATTCAACCAATATGGTTCCATATCCAATATGGCCACCAAAATGGCCATTCAAAATGCCCTAAATCTCACTTTTATCACAACGAAGCCAATATTTGGTCTTTTATTTGGTGAAAACATCAATATATGTACTTTAATTGTCCAAAACAACTGACTGATAACAATTCATAAGATTTACACACAAATCTGTTCTAATAATCCAATATGACTGCTAAAATGGCTGATCCAATTACTAAAAAATACCACAATTTTACATAAATAATTGGTCTACATTGGTAATCTTGGCATTAATATACCTTTTTTAATTTCCAAAGAGTTCTGTTATCAGTATTTGACAAGTGAACACCCAACCCTATGGTTAGAAATCCAATAAGCCTGCCAGAAGGCCTCCCAATAGGTTCATATTTGAATTTTTATCATTATTATCGCATTTATTTGTAGTAATGTGGGACTTTGTATGAATTTAATTTAAATTGTCAATATACAGATTGTATGCACTTAATTGATTGACAAAATTTAAAGCTTTTGCCATAGTTAAATGCAATTGGACTGTCCATTTGCAATAAAGATTACATTTTTAATAGCATCAGTTGAATAACATCTACCTTTGCCACCTTTGCATGTAGTCTCAGAATGCATCCCTGAAGCACTGCTGATCAGATACTGAACTCTGATCCATCTGTCAGGTAGTAGTCTGCCTGTACTTAACATAGGCTGTATTATAGTATTTATAAGAATTTGTTGTATTTTTGGTCTGTGGGTGCTAGGCCATGAAGTGTCTTGTAGTAAATGTTTACTGCAATACTATTACGGAGTAATACTAATTTCACTCATGGGGAATTGGAGAATGTAATATCAACCTTACTGCATGATGAGAACCGAATATGTCCTCCTCATAAACCAACAAAGAATGAGATTCCTATAGTTCTGTTATGAATAGAAATGTCAGGTATCTTGGAATCCAAGTCACCACATACAAACAAAAACTTCACTAATATATATATTAGCCAACCTGCATGCCATGAATCCTCTTTTAATTATTGCTGCTAATGGCCAATTTGAAGTGAAATTCTTATTAGCAAGTTGCCCTAAAAATTGGAATATTTAGCTAAATGTACTACTGACGCTGGTATTGTCAAAGATTGGCAACATAGTAGTTTCAAAAACACTCCTACCTGAATATTTTAATGGCAAATTAAATCAAAATATTAATATATTAAGGCAAATACAAAAGTTCAAAAGTTCAAATTATGGAAGAAAAATCTCTTTTATGTACAATCTTATACCAAACTGAGCGAAAAATCTGTAAATTATCAAAATATATAAATTTCAAGACTTGACTTCCGGCTACTCGGAGCCTGTTAGGAAAATAAAACAGGACTTTAGGACATTGTTGACAAGAACAGATTCTTTTGAGGGCTCTTCAGCTAAGGTCATATATCTGAAACTTGATAGCCTTCTGATATATTATAAGCAACCACTATCCTTGCAGTCACTGAGTACAGGATGGTTGTAAGTCCTGCAATGTTGCTAGCAACATATGACATGCATTTTCAGATTGTGCAAAAATTTCTGTAACTAATCCCCAGTCTCCCAGTCAGCAAGCCCTTCCAGAAATTTAGACTTAAATTTTAAAATAACTGATTTTCTCCGAAGGAATACCCTGACAACCTGTACATATGTTTAAGTCTCATAAGACGTTGCTACACACATTGCAACCATCCTCTACTGACAAGATATTACATGCGTCTTTTACAAGGATATAATTGGCTACTTAAATATATTATCAAGGGCTGTAGCTACAGCAAAGCCAACAACCTATACCATTTCCAATGACGACAAGCTACAGTCTCTTATACAATCAGGTTTCAGATTTAACCATTGCTGAATGGTCATTGAAAGAATCATGTTAACAATATCCTAAAATGTTTCCTGTTTTACAATGATTTACAAACAGCTATTATTAACTGGGAGCCAAATCAGAGAATTTGAATTTGATGTTAATTTCAACTGTTTTGTCTCTCCAATTGGTACAGCAGTCACATGTCCAGAAAAGTGATCTTCCTCCTAAACTTAACTGTGGTATTTGCCTCACATATCAAGTTGGAGTGT
The DNA here is from genome assembly GCA_026936325.1 of Platynereis dumerilii. NCBI lineage: Eukaryota > Metazoa > Annelida > Polychaeta > Phyllodocida > Nereididae > Platynereis > Platynereis dumerilii. The sequence continues at coordinate 28,958,530 of JAPTHN010000005.1, forward strand.
ATTGGGATTTGAAACTTTGGCATTTAATTTACCATTCTTTGACAGTAGCAGCCTCAATGATTTGTTATAATCTTTCACTTTAAATTGTCAATGATTAAAAGATGTTTTTACAACCCACAAACTGATGATTTGTTTGTATGCGGTAACAGAATGAGACCTTCAGGAATCTCTTCATTCTATGTTGGTTTATGTGGAGGACATAAGCAAAAAAATAATTTATTTATTTCCCCAAAACTTAGCAAGAACTCCATTTTTCTGCCAACATGAAACTGTTTAACACAAAATGTTACATTTCTGTTTGCTTAACAATAGTTTCAATTTAATTCCATACTTTTTTATTTCACAGGTTACTCCAAGTAATCCTGTGCAGGCTGTCAAAACATACACGTTCACGGAGCCAACAATTTTAGAGGATGATGAAGTTTACTGTCTGCCCATGGGAGCAATTGGAATCGCTAAAAATGGTGTGAGAATCTACAATCCATTCACAAGCAATGGAGGGAATGCTGCCGAGCTGGAAATTGTGGATTGTAATGGAGGCCACAGCGATGGCGGAGGGCGATATCACTACCACTCTCTTCCTGACAATGGGGTCGTCTATGATTCCAGTGACCCCTCTGCTCAGTTCATTGGTGTGGCTCTTGATGGCAATCCTATTTATAGGTATGTGTTACTTCCTATTAGATCTGAGATCATTAATATGCCACAACACAGAATCAAGTGCAGTACATACTATTAGTTATTTGTTGTTTGCTTGGCGGATACAGGATTTACCTTCCCAAAGATAGCTGTATGGGATACAGCTATCTGAGGGAAGGTAAATCCTGTATCTGCCAAAAGCAAACAACAAATTACGAATTTATCCGACCACATGGTACTATAAAACCCCCATAACAATGTAGTTCAATGGCATGAATATTACAAAGGTCAGGTGTGACAGCGTTAATTAATTAATTCAGAAGCAGACCTGACATGAATGATGTTCATAGCTTTGAACTACACTGCTATGGGGTTTTATTTATACCCGAAATAATTTTATCAGTGGTCTTTGCTAAATTTTAGTCTGATAACTTCAAATTCTCTAAGTTAGGAGCAGCGGTTTGTTGTGACGTCACCAGCAGACCATTGTGACGTCATGACATAAACAATCACTGCCCATTGTTTGCATAACAACCTGTGATAATTTATGAGTGATTGTGATGTCATCACTGCAGGATACAGAAAATATCTGTACAGGCCAAGCTGCCTGACAGATACTATAACAAAACAACCCAAGTCAGGGTCACTGAGTAACAATATCACGAGCTGTTGTGTGAATTAATATCACTCGAGCTCGCAGGGCGAGAGTGATATTAATTCACACAACAGCTCGTGATATTGTACGAAGTGCCCTGACGCGTGGTTGTTTTGTTTTTATCACCTGGTTTTACCTCAAATTTTCAGTTCTAAAGAGGGACTATTTTCTGCCATTACAAAAATGTGACGTCACCATGGAGCAACAATGGACATGACGTCACAATCCCATTATTCTAGCCCTTGTTTGGTTTGTGACATCATCAGGCAGCTGAAATGCTGGTGATGTCATAACCATTGTTAAAAAATATCGCCCTTGAAGGGTGGTATTTTTTACAATATCATAGACCCTGATATTTTGACTGTAAACAGTGATATTCACAGCCAACCAGGTGATAAAGGATATTTATCCTCAGTCCAGTGTGAATCCTTGATTCTGATTGGCTGAGAGCCGCGGTGTATGACACCGTACACCCTGTCTGTCGTCACCAGACAGGGTGTATGAGATAAACAATGATGTCACAATTGCAACCATAGGATTGTTATGACGTCATCCTTGTAGCAACAATAGTCATGACGTCACAATGCCATTGTTTGAGCCATTGTGACATCATCAAGGTGACAGCTCTGGTGATGACGTCACAATGCTGTTGCTTTGTTACTGAAAGACATTTCAGACTCAGTTTGCAAGATAATCTATGGGAATCAATAAAACAAGAAGTCTGAGGATAAAACCGTTACACCCAGCTCGTTTTTCGAGGGTACGGGAATATACACCACTCAGGCCTCCATACACCACTCAGCCTTCGGCTTCGTGGTGTATGGAGTCCTTCGTGGTGTATATTCCCGTACCCTCGAAACGAGCAGGGTGTAACTGATAATACCCCATAATGTTTACAATACCACATGAAAAAGCAGTGGATATATCCCATGTGGTATTGCGTTGTATACTCAATGGTTTGTTGTATACTCAATGGTTTGATCATTGTTGATGATGTCTTTGCATTGTTTGCCATTGTGACGTCATGGCCATGGTGACGTCACGACATTGTGACATCATCAGTTGAGCTGCTATCTGTGCTCTGATTGGCTGAGGCCACTGTTGAGTATTGATAATCTCAATGAAGTTCAGCTCTCTTTTGAATTACAATATGAGGTATAAATAAGACTAAGTGGGTGTATGGAGGTATTTTGAGATGTACTCCCACTCGTGAAGATATCCTGAGTCCTCTGTACCCACTCGTGCTGTCGCACTCGTGGGTACAGAGGACTCAGGATATCTTCAACTCGTGGAGTAGCCTACATCTCAAAATACCACCATACCCATTTAGTCTTATTATAGTACACTGTTACTGGTATACCCTTTTCACAAAATCATTGGATTGAGAAGAGACATCTTACATGTGACCTTCATCAAGTAAATTGCCAATAACTTATTTGCCCAAGTTCTTTAATGACAGCTAGACAAACAAACAGACATAATTTTTGACATGAATTCACATACAATTGCAAGGAATAATGATTGATATTGTAGAACAAGTGGGGAGGGGGTGAGGTAATTTTCGATGATATTACATTCTATAAATACAGATAAGAGCGCCATGCAGATATGCACATCATGACTTGCAACCTTCATGAATAAACAATTACAAGTACAATGATTGACTTCAATAGGAAGATCTGATCAACAAAGAAAAGAATATGTAATAATTATGACAATTGAGGTCTTCATTACAGTGCAGGGCGAAACTTCAACATGGATGACCTGGATATTTGCCATGGAACTTACGTGAATGGAAAGTACAGATACATTGCATCTGTAGATCACTTCCCATATTTCTTAGGATGCTTCAGATCAGCTCCTCAAGTCAGAGCCAATTCTCAACAGGGAAAATGTACAGGTAGGAAATAAAAGTTTTGAAGTTAGCAATTACTTATACATATGTCTGTAAAATGCTTATCAGCTTATCCATGGCCAAAGTGCAAAAAAAAACTGCCTGCCTTCCGTATTTTTCTTATAGAGATATAAATTTGTACAGATGGAAGCCAACACATGTCTTTGCCCTTGCTTGCTTGTTTAGCTGGATTTGCACCATAAACAGGGTATACCATATCCAAATCCTGTGTTTAATCCTTTATTAATTCTGATAAAATAATTTCCATCCCCTATTTTTCTTGAAACTGAGTGCAGGAAAGGGGAAATATAATTATGCAAATTATTGTCAGTTCTATAATGTTTCGAACTTCTTTGAAAGTCTAATGCCTGGTTCTCACGACGGCGATTTGAGAGCGACGCATCAAGAGAAGTCATTTCCTGGAAAGTTGTGGCGTAGAACGTTGGTTTTGGCACGTTACGTAATCAATTAGTGTCATGTGCGACGCTTAAAGTTAGTAGCCGCGGTGAGTCTTGAGGTGTCCGCGGCGCTGCTTAAGCTTTCTTCGCCGCGTTCCACCTCTCTTTCCTCAGCGCAGTTCCAAACAGACGCGTCGCACTTTGTTTTGGAATTCGGCGAGGCTGCTTTTACTTCGCCCAATGTTGTTTCCTCTTACGCCGCTGATGGTTGTGAGGCAGCTACGTCTGAAATTGGCGACCTGCGACGCATCAGGAAACCTTCGGCGTACACCCGAGGTAAGATGCGTCGCTGAAAATGACAGCATCGCCGAAGACTGTAAGGATGCAACGCCGCATTTAGGGACTTGTTACTGCGTAACTTGATGGTTCATCGTCGCACATGCATTCATAAAGCGCCGAGGACATTACAGGCGCGTCGATGCTGACCTTCTTCGTCGTCCTTGCCTTAAGCAGCGACGAAGGTCTCTTAAGCATCGACGAACGTCTGTTGTTGCAGCGCTGCGGCAAAGTGTGTTTCGCTGCTGCAGGAGTCACTTTTGGTCATTATAAAAAGGGACACAGAGGACCTCCTTGCTTCATTTGCTGATTGCCCTTCAATGAGAACACAACGACTGCCTACTGAACATATGCATGATGAATGAAGAAGAAATTATTGTTGTGGCTGGTGCTGCTGCTGTTGCTATCGGAGCTGTCTATTTGAGACACAGGAGGAGGAGGGCCAGGAGACAGAAAAGGTGGTGGATTCGCAACTGGTTGCTGCAGAGGGAACAACATGGTCACTTCCATCAACTGCTGCCTGAACTGCAAGTGCGTGACGTGTCCGGCTACTACAACTACACTAGAATGCCCCCTGCCATCTTTGCTGAAATCCTGGAAGCTGTTGGACCACTCATCGCTAAGCAAGACACCAACATGAGGAGGGCTTTGGAACCTGGTCTGAAGTTGGCTATCACCCTGCGGTACATGGCAACAGGAAACAGCTACAAGTCCCTAGCTTATGCTTTCCGTGTGGCACCCAACACCATCTGCAACTTCATCCCTGAGGTCTGCCTTGCCATCGTTCATGCCTTCGAAAGACAGCTGGCACTACCCACACAGCCTGAAAGATGGAAGGAGATAGCCAAGGCTTTTGAGACGAAATGGAACTTGCCCAACTGCATTGGAGCTCTGGATGGCAAGCACGTCGCAATCCGACGTCCCAAGGCTGCAGGCTCCTTGTTCTACAACTACAAGGGATTTCACTCCATTGTCCTGATGGCCCTCGTTGATGCCGACTACAAGTTCATCTATGTGCAGGCTGGCTGTCAAGGAAGTGCATCTGATGGCGGCGTCTTCAGGGACACAGTACTTCGACAACTCCTGGACGAGGAAGATCTAGGCCTACCACCTCCAGAACCTCTACCTGGCACAGAAGACAATCCTTTCCCATATTACATCGTGGGTGACGAGGCATTTCCCCTGAAGACATGGCTGCTCAAACCAGTGCCAAGAAAGAACCTTGACATTCCTTCCAGAGTCTACAATTACAGGATTTCAAGAGCCAGGAGAGTGGTGGAGAATGCCTTCGGTCTGCTGTCACACAGGTTCAGATGCTTCCTGACCACCATGCCCCAACGACCTACAAGAGTGACATACATCACAATGGCTGCTTGTGTTCTACACAACATTCTGCGAGACAGAGTAGGCGTCCACCATGCCCGTGACAATGAAGTGATGGACAGAGAAGATCCACAGACACATGACGTCACTGAAGGAGTTTGGAGGGGAGACCGTCAATTAGGAGACCTAGGAGAACCACTTCGACACGGAAATGCCTCCAGAGATGCCAAGGCTGCTCGAGACTACCTACGTGACTGGGTCAACAGTCCGGCAGGAAGTGTCCCTTGGCAGTTGGAGAAAATCTGAAGAAGATGCAGACTATCTATTCAAAACAACAAACCCCAGGCCCTTTTAAGGGCCACCAAATCCTCCCAATTGAGCTGGCCATGTACACATCCTATGTTGACAAAACAAGCCCAAAAATCAATCAATCAATCAATCCCTCCATCCATCTATCTATCTATCTATCTATCTATCTATCTATCTATCTATCTATCAAGCTATCTATCTATCTATCCAAGTCCAATCCCTGCAAAGTGACGACAACTGCTTTTCTTTTGCTGCAGTGTATATATGTAACGAGCATTGTGTTCCATCTATCAAGCTATCTATCTATCTATCTATCTAGCTATCTATCTAGTTATCTATCAAGCTATCTATCTATCTATCCAAGTCCAATTCCTGCAAAGTGACGACAACTGCTTTTCTTTTGCTGCAGTGTATATATGTAACGAGCATTGTGTTCCATCTATCAAGCTATCTATCTATCTATCTATCTAGCTATCTATCTAGCTATCTATCTAGCTATCTATCTATCTATCTATCTAGCTAGCTATCTAGCTATCTACCTGCCACTTGCCCTAGACAAGTGAAATTACAAAGTGATGCACTTGTACTAGTGCAACCAACCAACACAAGTTTTAAAAGCAAAGCACTTGTACTAGTGCATTACATTTTAATTAAGAAATTCATGCACTTGTACTAGTGCAATAAAAATATGTTTATACCAAAGAATGCAGCACTTGTACTAGTGCTGCACTTGGTATGTTTTGGGGCAAAGAAAGGGGGAACTAGCACCTTGCTTTTATGAAGGTGATTACTTTTAATGAAGGCCAGGACCGGACTTTTGTTTTGGGGGACTTTTTTTTTGGGGGACTTTTTTTTGGGGGATTGTCAACGTTTTTTTTGCTCTTTTTTGGCTCTTTTCGGTTAACACAAGCTCTTTTTTTTTGTCAACATAAGATGTGTACGTGGCCTGCCCTTTTGGGAGGATTTGGTGGCCCTTAAAAGGGCCGAGGTTTTTTGTTGTCTTTGCTGCATCTTCTACTTTCGTGGAGAAAGGAGATTGTCAGTCCAACTGGCCGAAGGGGAAGGCTGGTGCTGGTGATGGGCGGCCGGTTGACCAAAGCTGGGTCCAGGGGGGTAGCCGTACTTCTCAGGGCTCTCCTGAGCATCCATCATCAGTGTCATGGAGGATGGGCTGGGCTGCATCACGGTGTAGCTGGGAGTCTGCCTGGAGGATCCTCCTTCCCTGGGCTGGTGGTGGTGGTAGTGATGGCTGCTGCTGGAAGCGTGGTGGTGCTGCTGGTGGTGGGATGGCACATACGTCGAAGAAGGAGGAGGATGAGGAGGAGGTGGCATCTGCAGGCGCTGAGGAGGATGAGGAGGCTGGAAGGTCTGCTCCTGATGCTGTCTTGACTGGCGGCTGGCCTCATCATCCCAGTAGAGGGCGGCCTCTGCAATGGTCCTGACCATCTTCCTCCTGATTTCAGGGCTGGCGTGCACTCCCACGTGGTAGAGGTCCTGGCACTTCATCCTCCAGTACTCCTGGTCGGGTGTCAACTCCTGGTGGTCGGGGCACATCTTGCAGCCAGAGCCTTTCAGGATTTTCTTGGCGGAGGACATGGCTTGCATGCTGCCTGCGATGACGTTCATGGCGGAGTGCATGGCTTCTTCTGCTGGGGCCTTCCTCTTGGTTCCCTTGGCAGCGGCTCCAGGCTTTGGTGCTCCAGGGAAGACTTGGGACTGCTGGCTCTCAGGTCTGTCCTGTGCTGGCTGTTCAGGTGGCATGTCCGGCATGTCATACGAAGCTGGCAGGGAATCCTCAGGGTTGTAGCTGTCCTCGGAGTCTGAGGCTGGCCGGTTGGCAGACAGTTGAGAGATGGCGGACAGCTCCTTCCCTGGCTTGTGGACGATGGAGTCCTTCAGGAAGCGACAGTTGTTCAGGATGTACTGGTCCCTCTCTGTGAGCGTCTCCTTCCTGGCGGCTCCTGAAGCTTCAGGCCTGACGAGTCTGGAGAAGTGAGTGCGGACTGTCTTCCTCCAGTTGAAGATGTCCTGGGAGGTGTACTTGGGTCCCAGCTCCTTGGCTTTTTCTGAGTCCAGCAGCAGCTTCTCGTTCCCCTTGTAGCCTCTGGTGCCCTTCATGTAGAGGACAGGATGCTCTCTGTACCAGTTGATGAGGTCATCTTCTTGGTCAGATGTGATGCCCAGGTTGTTGCGGATGTTTTTCTTGGGGGCCTTCCCTTTGCCCTTCTTGCCCTTGGACTTGGCTTCAGCAGCAGCTGCAGGGGTCTCATCAGCAGAGTCTTCTTCCTCCTCGAAGGTGTCCTCATGGATGGCCACTCTGTCTAGAGCAAGAACAGGCTGGCTCTCTGGTGTTTTCTTGGGAGTCTGCTTCGGAGTCTGAGTCTTCTTCGGAGTCTGCTTCTTTGGAGTCTTCTTTGGAGTCTTCTTTGGAGTAGACTTGGCAGTAGGCTCTGGAAGACCCGTGGAAGACTTGGCAGCAGGCTTGGCAGCAGGCTTGGCAGCAGGCTTGGCAGCAGGCTTGGCAGCAGGCTTGTCAGCAGACTTGGCAGCAGGCTTGTCTCCTTCATCAGTTTCAAACAGTTCAACTGATGAATCTTCATCTGTTGTGTTGTCTTCTGGCCGGCCCTCGAAGATGGTCTCGCTGACGACAGTGGCTTTGGTGGTTGAAGTGGTGGTCTTCGTCTGGCTGCCAGCTGTAGTGGAGGTGTAGAGCCCAGGTAGAGAGAGGTCTGCCATGGCTGTAGTGAAGAATGTAGTCACTGCAGCATCTGAAGGTTCATGGAGAGGAGTTGCAGCTGGAGTTGTAGCTGGAGTTGTCACTGGAGTGCTCCCAGGAGTGTGGAGTGTTGACCTGGTGCTGAGCTTGGTTGGTGCCCTGGTGACGACGGTGCCCTTTCTCCTCTTTGGTCCCATGTTGTAGCAGCAAAAGTACAATTGTAGCAACAAAAGTAGCAGCAAATGTAGCAGTTGATAATAGTGTCGTGGATTCTAGGTGTGTTCTGGTCGAAGGTCTGAGTGGGTTTGGTGCTCTAAACTGGCCTCCTCTATATATATGCAGGGTGCGGACCGCCTCTTTCCCCCTCCTTCGCCCCCCCTGCTTCGCTGCTGCTGCCCCAGCCGCTGCGCAAAAAGAGGGTGACACGCAGACAAAGGGTTGATGCTAAAAATAGAACAACGCATGCACTCAGGCGCCACTCTGTCTGCTGCATTGGGGGTCCAAAAGACGCGGCGCGCACCCTCTCACGTGCGTCGAACATGTGTCTTTCTGCGACGCGTGTCTGAAACATGTGACATGAAGCAAGAGCTTTCTGCTACACTGCTGTTTCTGCGTCGAAGCTCTTCTTTGTGCGCCGCATCTTAAAAAATCTGCGGCGCGCACTGATTTCTTTTTACGCTTCTTCTTGCTTCACCACTTCTTTCCTCGCAAAGATTCAACCGGTTGAATCTTTTTTTCCTGCATCGTCAAATTTCTAGGAATTGCGTAGAAAGACCTCTTAAAACGACGCATGCTGTTCCTGTTGCGCCGTAAAGCCAAAATTGACGGCGAACATGCTCAAATCTTTGCCCTTTCCTGGAAATATAAGAAACGCCGTCACTTAAACCCTCTGTTACGTCTCCGTGAGAACTAGCCATAAGAACCTCATGAAACGGAAAAGGAGTATCCATCTCAAAGTTACAGCAAAAAGTCACCATAGCAATTTTTTTTCTTTCCTCAGGTATGGCAGCCGGTGCAGCATGTAGCTGCCAGGATGGAGTGAAGTTTGCTCGCAGGTCTGTGAGTCCCAAATTCAAACGTGAGGCTAAGCGAGCAACTTGTGATGACGGATATTGTGGAGAAGAAGCTGTGGAATGCGGCAGAAATAAGAGGAAGACAAACGATCAGTGGATGAAGAAAAAGGCCTTACTGAAAACTCTACTGGACCTGCTGCAGTAACAGTCGTTTTCAATGTCAAGCTGGACAGAAACCAAAGATAATTACAGCTTATTGCGCCTCATCAGCCATAACGGCAAAAATATGTAATGGCAGACAAAATCTGCCAACAGTATAAGTAACATCCAATAAAATAGAAATTGGTTTTGTGCCAAATACGAGACCTCAGTTGCCAGACAAACAGTATGAGGGGCATTCAGGATGTTCTCACTAATTTTACAAATGAATCTTACAATTTGAAGCAGCTGAAAAGAATTTCACAAAAACAAGTTCAGGTATTTTACTATCTCTTCAGAAAATATTGTACCTGTTGGAAATGTTTGTATTTTTTTATTACTGCAATAAATAAAAATAATAAATCAAAACCACGCTTATAGAATCATTGACATCAAGCAAAAGTACACCGCACCTCACAATATTGTCTATCTGCAGTGACTCGTGTTCTACACGTACAATACATTGTTCCAGACTCCAGTTATGTCAGCAAATCTATGGAATTTGAGGTACAGATGCATTAACGAGGTCACATTTCAATTAGACAACCACATAGATAAAACTTGAGCGATTATCCCTTTTAAACTTGCCAATGTTGGATTGAGTTAAATATTTAAGAAAGTGAGATATATCCATGCAAAAACTGACAGCTTAAAACTTCAGTGATTTGTTGTCGGATATATGTTTAAGTAACTCTATTGATGCAAAAACACATATATGTCTGATAACTTGCAAATAGCAAATTTGAATCAACAATTTTTCCAATGAATTCCAAAACAGCTGTCACTGACTCACCAGTTTTCAAACTCCCGAACAAGTGAATAACACAACTGCAGAGATGTCGCCTAAAAGCCCATTACATTTCAGACACATGCTGTGAGAGAGATAAGCCTTTTACAACACAGCGGCAGAGAGACTATTCATTGGAGACTTTTAAGGAAGCAGTGATGCATAATGGATCTGGAATATCTGCAGTAATTGTGCATGCTGCTCATATCACCGTCATGTGCAAAGAAATCGTTTAGCTCGATGAAGTGATTAACATGATATGTGGATATGTGGCATTATATGCATAAAGTGTGTATATAATAAACAAATTCAATTTTCCATCGAAGTACCCAGCTTTGCAAAAAGAAAATACATGGCATTTTGTTTTTACGCTCAAGAACGAGTAAATGACACAGCAAAGAGAGATGCCGCACAATGCACATTGTCTTTCAGACACATGCTGTGAGAAGAAGATGCCTTGAAATACAATGGCAGACAGAACATTCAACGGGAAATCTAGTGATTCAGTGTTTCACGAAAGAAACATTCAGAAGAATCATAGCAGGGCAGATTTGTCAGGAGCACTGATGCGCAAAGATACATTTTAGTGCATTAAGTGATAAACACAATACACAACACATATCCAGCTTTCCGTTCGAGTACCTGCTTTTGGAAAAAAGATGATGCTTGACATTGTTTTCACACTCTGAAACAAGTGAAATACACAATAAGCAGAGAAATCACAGTAAGACCATTACATGTCAGATATACAGGGTGGTCAAAAAAAAACTTTACAGTTGATATTTCATTTTCCAGGCTGCCATGATTGAGTCAGTGCCAGGGTACTTATTTTGCATACAAGCCAAGTATAATAGATCTTTGGAAAATTGGTTGGTGATTAAAATAGGTCATTACTTTTTTGATAGTAGACAAAATGGAAGCCAGGAATGCTCCTGCATTTTCACTACTCTGGGTTGATCATGACCCATCAGCAATTTGGAAGCAACTGAGCTTCACAAGACAGATAAATATGACCTAAAATGAAAATGAAAATACAGAGGTACAATTCAGCGCAAGCCAGAAGGTGCTAGACCAAGTTCAGCCTACACTATGGCCATTATAAGATTTAAAAACAAAGCCGTCTGAAGGTTGACGATCAGGGTGTTAAAAATCTCGGGAAAAGTACATATTAACATCTTAAAAGAGCATCTGAAGCACTGGATAGATAAGACATACAATGCTACAGATAATTTGATCTTCAAACAAGATGGGGCATCAGTCATTCTCCCATGGAAAGCCCAGAACTGGATCAAGGTTCGTTCTGCCAAGTTTCTCGGCAGGACAATAGGGCCCCTATTATCACAAGATCTTAATCAATGTGATTATTCTGGGTTGGCAAATTTAGAGGCAGATCCCTGCAAGACACCACAGACTTTAGTTGCCAAATGAAGGCTTCCGTTAAGTTTTTATGGGAAAAACGCACACAAAGTTACATTGATGACACCTCTGCATCATTTAGGCCCACGGTAGAAAAGTCATCAGTCCGAAAGGACCTCCAAATGAATGAATATCTCTAGAAACGTTGTTCTTTGTTATACAAGTTGTTTTGTGGTGAAAAATAAGTCGTTGTTACAATGAGCGTCACCCAAAAAATAATTCATAAGTGTAAAGTTTTTTTTTGACCACCCTGTATATGCTGTGAGAAGAAGAAGCCTGGCAACACAATGGTAGAATATTCTAAACCAGCCAGTAGAAGAAAGATTATGTCAAATGTGTGAAGATAGCTCCATAGAGGATGAAAAACACTTCATATTGAATTGTTCAGCATATAATGATATTAGAACACAATTATACAACAGTATAACCTGTAATAATTTTACTGAATTGGAACCAGCACAGAAATTTGTATATATGTTTAAAAATGAGCCGAATCAATTATGTAAATACATTGAAAAATCATGGGAAATAAGATGTTTAAAGTTATACAATATATAAGCTGTCATTTGTTTGTTTGAAATTGTAAGTTGTCACTTACGTTAATTTGTTTAAAGTTGTAAATTTTGACTCTTTGTGAATTGTTGGCACTGTACGCCTGGATTTTTATTTTGTAACTGTCATGAAGTGGTAGATAAGCCCTATTAGGGCTGGGTATTTTTACTATAATGAATTTTTTATGAAATGTAAATGTATTGTACCTGCCACTATAAACAATAAAAAAAGTTCAAAGTTCAAAGTTCTAAGGAAAATTTAGTGATGCAGTGTTTCACAAAAGATACATCCAGGGACTGATATGTTTGTAGATTTTAGAACGACATATATTTGGACAATTTCAGTCTTTAGAGAACTTCAATCTTGTTTGTCACAGCTGTAGCAAAAGATGAAGAGTATCTTTACGATTCATTGACATTTCAATCAATATACTTCAATACAATAGTCTCTGTGCATACGAGAATGAATTTTAAGACATGTATTATAATTCAATACAATTTAGTGTCTTAAAAAATTGATATTTTGGGTCCAAGCGGTAACGTCTTCATGTTTTGGCATTTTACATATTAAAACAAATATAGACTATCTCAGGCAGAACTTAAATCTATAAATTTTCTTCTTGTGTATGTGAGGAAAACTTTGACATCCTGTATTTATGCACTCAGTATGTTAATTAGGAGAAAAAGGAGGATTCACCAATGAGGTGAAGCCACAAATGAGATTGAAATTGCTGTCCAACAAGAACTGGATTCGAACCCTGGACCTAGCGATTGGCAGCCAGGCAAGCTATGACTGGGTTGACCCATCAGAGTACTTGATCAAATATACATCCAGTAAAAATAACTAATAATTTCAAGAGGCACTATTTTGTTTGAATGGCCATAAAAAGATCCCTCGCAACCACACCGACCAATGAGAGTGTCAACACATTGTGACGTCATCACTTCGCTGCCCATTGTTTACATAACAACGTCAGATAATGATATGCATGTGCTTCACAACGATGAACCACATGGTGTCACATGGTTTTTTGCCAGAACTTCACTACCTATTGTTGGATAATAGTCACAATGCTATGATTACTATACCTAGGGTGTTTCAGGTGACCCCAGTATTTTCCGATCCAGCTTGACTTTGGTCTGGTATTGCAGTTTATGTAGTAAAAGTAACACACAAAATTTTGGCCCATTCTCTAAATATTTACCTTTACCAGAATGCCCTTGAAGTTTATAAATAATGTAATTCCCCATTGGCGAACATGCAAATCCTCAAGTTACAAAAACCAATGAAGAAATCAATATTTTTTCCTCAATCCACAGTTCCAGAGTAAGTTTGGGAGGGCAATTCAAATCTGGTGTTATTTTTTTTTAACCCCACTTGCCAAGCTGCCAGAAGCTGTCAAATTTGTGAAAATCTGTTTAAAATGGCAGAATTTTAGGAAATTCAACACTCCCTATAGCTCATAAGGAAGACCTACTGTGACATGGCTGATGCTTAATACTTTTAACATTTCCCCTTTGGACATAACTCTATATTGTTGGTAGAAAAAGGATGTGGTAAAGAAGTGGTCCAAGGACCCGGTGCATGCATTGCATGCTATTTTTGATTCTGCGGTGATAGCTTGATGAATCGTCTTTTCATATGGCAGCGCATAAACTGATGATTAAGTGTCGTCCAAAGACCAGACTTCACAAAAGTTGGGCTTAAAGTCTCTGCGGGACTTAACTTTTTCATCAACAGGACAGTTGGACCTATCAAATCTTACAGGACATTTGGAACGATCAAATGCATTAGGGTGAAATGAAGTTTAAAGAAACTCAAGAATTGCAAGTAGCATTCTTTAATTGACTAGGCCACACAAATCAATTGCAAACTGCAACAAATAATAAGAACCGGGGAAATAATGGCACCACATTGTAGTGCAGCCAAACATATTTTATAATCAGCATGTTTTTCTTTCTTCTAGTCCAGTATCCGGAACAAATAGTTCCAGGGTGTAACAATAAGTGTGTTGTTTGGTTGGTGATGTCATCATAACAAACATTTCAGCCAGTGAGTGGTGGTTTTGGTACATTATCTTTGGTTTGGGGGCGGCAGCCCCCTTGTGACTCCATGACAACGGTTGTGATACAATGATTTTAAAGATTAAAGGGTCTCACCAAACATAATCTACCACTAGGCCTATACACATGTTTGGTCTCACTTTAACTACTTATCCGGATATTGGACATGAGCTGTAGATAAATCCCCAACAGGTATTTATTTAAGACTCTAATCATGCTAATACAAATGAAATGCCAGACATACATACTGTCTCAGTCTCACGCTGTGTCTACTTCATAATTCGGCATTTACACTTAATTGAAAAGATGTTTTTTGGTTAAGAATTGGAACGCTTTAAATGAGAGCACTATTAATGTTTTTACTGTTTGTCAGGACTCTTAAAAAGAAATTGAAGTTGTGTTATTTTCCCGGTAGGGGTAGTATGTATTGTTAAATTTTTTACCTTTTCTCCCCTATGCAAATACGTTGTATTATGTATTCTCTGGTCAAAAAAATCAAATCAAATGGGTTTACATATTGTTTAATAGAAATAATTATGAAAAATGTGGATATATGCTAAATATATCCAAAACAATATACAAACTCTAAAAATAACTTAAAAATTGCAAAGAAAAAGCTAAATATAAATGGAAGTAAAGAATTTCATAAATATTTGCAGATAAAAAATATTTGAAAGTTAATATCACATTTCAACCTTTCCTAAGGTCACAGATATCTACAGAAATGTATCTGCCTGCTTATCTCCTCCTCCGAAACACTGCAGAGAAAACTCTTCTAAGAAAATTTCTCTTTGGTTGCGAAGTCTTATCGGAGTCTCCGGATGAGTTGATCTGGCCATTAGACGTGTCCTGAAAATAAAAGTAGGATAAATTATAAGAACATATTCTTTTTACAAAATAAAAATGTTAATTTGATGAACAGGTTACAAAAAGAAGATTGGATGACTTGGCTGTTAGGAACTTAATTTGGTGATGTCACAGCTAGTATCAAAAGTATGAGTGTATAAAATGTTGACTGCATAGCGCTACGAAGTAATTCAAAGCATACAAAAGCATTGATCAGGCACAGGCGCAAACCTGATAGTCTATAGTCTCATTTGTCATTAGTAAATTTATTCAAAGAAGCCATGCTCTGACTGAGCCAGCTGACTTCTTTTGGACAGAAAATACAGTAGGTCACTTTTAAACTTGACCAATCAGAGAAGTTCTTATAAGTGTGACCTTTGCAAGAAAAACTTTGATTGGCTGATTCCAAAAAATTATATATATGTTTTCTGTCTAGATGAATTTGACAGGCACAGAAAGAGCAAGGAACCTATGACTATGCTAGTAAAGAGTTGAAAAGACTATTATGCTTGGGCCAGTGGAGTATAATATTTTTTTCTGAACAGCAGCACATATATCAATCTATAATTAAATTATTGACCAGGGGCGTAGATCCTGGGGGGGATGGGAGGGGGATACATCCGCCCTAAGATGATCATATGATTACCCCCCCCCCAGAATTTCAAATATACGCAACTTGATGTTGACAATTATCAGTTGCGGTTGGATGTTATGTGGAAAATACAAGCTAAATGCCTGAGACCTGTGACCTGTACACATGTCTCAGAACTTATGTATCTTAGATAATCTAAAATATATTGGCTTCTGGGCCCTCAAGTGACCCCCAAACCCTCGCCACGCGACTTTCAGCCGGTTGAGCATTGTACAAAGTTTGTGTTCGCAAAAAATCATCCCCAACAAAAATGAAAAATCTACGCCCCTGAATGATTCAGAACTTTACAAACTTTTTGACTTTCTTGACTGATTGCAGCATTGTCACCACTGGGCTGTTCTCGAGCCTGTGAACCTGAAGTTTCTTCAGGATTGGCAACCTTGGCAGCTTGCTTGTCCTCACAGAGTGTCTTGCTTGTTTCCTTCATCCTCTCGGGGGCCTTGCTTGTTTCCTTCACCGTCTCAGGGGTCATGCGGGTATCAGGTCTGTTTGGAAGGTCGCCAATCGACTTGGCCTTCTTCTCAAGTTCTAAAAGAACTTCTTGCTTCATGGCCGCCGTTTCCTTTTTAAGGTCATCATTCAATTTCCGAATCTGTTCCTGTCAAATTAGAAAATCGTAATGGAATTTATCGAGTTTGACGCTAACTCGAAAAATTTAGGCCACGTTTGCTTCACGGGCTTTCAATGGTAAATCATCACTTTTGAAGACACTGGCATTACTCTAATGATTATTTGACAAATAAAATATCTGCACAAGTTTCAGAATGCTGCCAATGAAAGTCTATGAAGAAATTGTCAAAATATTACTAAAAGCATAACCGAATCAGCATGCCTGTGGCTAAACAATAAAATAGCATTAAGGCCAGACATAATTGATCTTTAGCTTCTCGAGTCTTGTTACGACCCTAGAAAAAGTGCCTCTGTCAGGAAGACAAAAATACAGCTGTGATCTCAATTTTTTTATAATGTGAATTTCACATAAATTGTCGATAAGCTAAAAAATGTTTCCGTTGGTAGAAATTCGGGCGTAAGTCCAATATCCGTATTTATAAGCAGTTTGAGTGAGGCTCGTTTCTCTTTAAAATCATTGCATAACAACCGTTGTCATGGCGTCAAATGGAGGCTGCCAACCCCACCACCTCGCTCAGTGGCTGACATTTTTGTTATGATGATGTCATCAACCAAACAACACACTCATAGTAACACGCTGGTACGATTTGGTCGGGATATTGAACTTGAACCGAAATTCTGTTGGGTCGATAAACCTGAGTAACAGAAAATGAGTTTGTCTGGCCTAATGATGGATAAATCACAAATTTATAAATATCTGTTTATATTGACAGAAGGCACATTTAAAAAAAAAGAATTTTCTGATTATTTTTAAAACTCAAAATTGCTCACCTGACGGATTTTGGCCATTTCATATACATCACTCCGATCAACATCCTTGCGCCTTGAACCCTTTGAAAAATAGATATTATCATTCGTAAATTAATTATTATCGATGAATAGCTGGTCAGTCTGATATTTACAACTGCAACAAAATATCTAATTTTCACTTTGTAACTTTCTATTACATGCACATTTCAATTTAAGTACATGTACACAGGAAAATTATGGAATTATTGATAATTTTTTTTTTTAAACAAACAATTATAGTCCTTGTCATACTTACGTGGAATCTCAAGTTCTTTTCTATGCTGTTGAACTGTGATGTCAGAGATGACTCTATTCTAGCATTGCAATATATGTAAATTAAATACAAGCTGTGATGTCATTTTAAACCAGGTCAGATTCCCCAGCATCTAGCCAATGTGAATCCACCAAACTGAGCATCACAGTTTCAACTCAGTGTCAGAGTTTTATCTGGGTCTGGGAAAACCCATGCAAGTTTGACATCACAGCCTCTCAGCCAATGGGTTGCCAGAACAAATATACATAACATAAGCCATGTGTTTACAAACAAATTGTCAAAGCCTTCTGTTTATACCAACTTCCATCAAAGTTTAAAGTTGTAAGTCAGCAAGTTTGTAGATTAATCAAACAACTCTGTGGGGATTATAACAGTTGTCTACTGTGAATGCTCACAAAGCTGCCCTTTGGTAGGATCAGACTGGTGATTGCTGTGATAAATCATTGGGATCACAAATTTAATGCTTCCTTCAATATATCGATGTTTGAACTGTGATGCGTAGTTTACTGTCAGCCCATTGGCTATCAAGCTGTTGATGACGTAGTTGTAGGGGCTATCCCAGAAAAAACTCTTACTCTGACAATGTGTTGAAACTGTGACGCTCAGTTCAGGAGGATCAACATTGGCTAGAAGCTGGGGAATCTGACCCAGTTTAAAATGACATCACAGCTTGTAGTTAATTTACATATATTGCAATGCTAGAATAGAGTCATCTCTGACATCACAGTTCAACAGCACAGAAAAAAAACTTGAGATTCCACGTAAGTATGACAAGGACTGTAACATCAAATTAAAATACACATTACTGGAATCTATTTTAATGATTTCCTTAATATTTTTCATGTAAATATTTGGTATCATCATGCTCCCAAAACTGAAATGATGGGACTCACCAAAGGCTGGAAGATTTTCCTCCCATTCCTCAACAGCTGGACATTTCTCCAGGACTCTGAATCAGCTTTCTCAGGATTATTTTTCTCTGCAAAGACAGGGGTTCTTCTCGACGCCATCTTTGGAGGACGTAGTTATCGAACAGTGGAGATAACAACTTGTGATCTGCAAAAAACTGTAAGATGTAGAGTAGCACAGGGCATGCAGCCCCCCTTAACTTCGAGGTGCAATTTGACCTACTTTTTGTGGTCGATTATTTGAATGCTTATGTTGTCAGGAACTTGAGGAAGGGATCACTTGACTCTACTTATAACTAGTGAAACAACAGTCTACCAATTTTAATAAAGGAGTTACGACCCTTTTTGTAAAAAATATAAAATGGCCTTCTTACCCCACCCATCGGGCAAGAAGCCCCCCTATTATAATCCTATGGCAATTTTTTTTGCGAGTGCATTCAGCTTGAAAGTAATTTTTAGGGTTCTTCTATCATTTTCAAGGCATTCTATTCACTTTTTCTGAATTTTGGGATTTTTCTGTTCATACATTTATTTTTCAATATTTTTTGCCCTGTTTTAATTTCGGACAAATTTTTTCGATTTGAATTAGCTATTTCATCAAGATGTAAGGTAAAGTAAACATTATGAAATGGTTTTTGAAGTAGCTTCGACACCTCAGTGAAGGGGGGCCTCTCGCCCCATACCATGTGGGGCCTCTCGCCCCAAACTCACATATTTTAATTTGACCTCTATATTTTGAGCTAAAATGCAAAAAATATGATTCAAATCACATTTATGTAATGGTCATAAAGTGAAGCAATGCAGATATCCATTATACCTTTAAAAATTTCCAAAGTTATTTCTGACAACCCCTTTCAAAGAATTAATCAAAGTTACAAAAACCATGCACCTTTTTTTGCTTCTTTAATTAAGTGTTTGAGTTACGTTTCTGTTACCATGGATACAGAAGGTCAGTGCATCAAGCACAGCTCAATGTTTTTAATAAAATGCAGCAAATTAGGGGTATCATTCAGTTTATCACCTGGTTGGCTATGAATATCAATGTTTACAGTCAAAATATCAGGGCCTATGATATTGTAAAAAAAACCACCCTTCAAGGGTGATATTTTTTAACAATGGTTATGACATCACCGGCATTTCAGATGCCTGATGACGTCACAAACCAAGCAATGGCCAAAACAATAGGATTGTGACGTCACCTCCATTGTTGCTCCATGGTGACGTCACATTTTTGTAATGGCAGAAAATAGTCCCTCTTTATAATTGAAAATTTGAGGTAAAACTAGGTGATAAAAACAAAACAACCACGCGTCAGGGCACTTCGTACAATATCACGAGCTGTTGTGTGAATTAATATCCTTCATTACATTATTAAAATTTATTTATTTTTCAACCTGATCAGCTGAGGCGATTGCTAAACACATTCTCCATCAGTAACTGTTAAAAAAATTAAAGAGATCATGCTCATAATGAGAAATGAAGCTGCAGCCAAATACACTGAAATTCCACAATTTAGGAACCGCTCAATTTGGAGGACCTCGGGTATTTATAAAAAACATTTTTATCACGAAATCTATTTTCAAGCCTACAATCAGGAGCTGAATCACACGCTCGTTCTGCAAGCATATCAGAAGCTTTTTAAATGTATTTAATGGATCTTCATTCTTCAGCTGATTTATAGATACCGCAAACAAAAATTTTAACTATCATTTGTATTATTCATTGAAGCAGCTATGAGAAAATCAAAAATCAAAAAAAAAAATCTTACCAAAATGTCAACACTGTATGGAGAGCACAATCACAAATTGGACAAAAGAGCCTCAATTTGATCTGGTTACCAGGTGACATCACGTGACTCACGTCATGTACACATCCGCCACATGACGCATTTCGGCTGCCTTGTTTACATTTGAAGGCGGCATCGTTTGGTGACTCCTCGCTATTTAAAGTCGAATTTGCAACTAGAGGTATACCACAATTATCAGAAAATGTGTCACATCAAACAATTAACTATAGGGGGAGACGGGGCACATTTGAACGCTTTTAGCGTCTACTAATTTTGTGTGCTGTCCAAGGTCATTATGTTGACTTGGACACAGTGCCTCGTGTCCCTTTGTGCCCCGGTCCCCCCTAGCGAATTATCTGGAAGAGAAATTTAATGTAGGAACACTGAATGTTAATTAATTAATTAACTTAACTTAAGGACTGAATGACGGCTTCAAAAAATAACAGGTTGCTAACGACATGACAAGATATCAACTGCCCATCTTAGGTGTTCAAGAAACGAAAACTAAAAATGGAATGAAGGGATTATTGAATTGAAACAAGAGACAGAAAAAAGAAATTTGTACTGTATCATATGAGGTTGGAATTATGATTTAAAAAAAGGAGCCTTGATGGCCCTGATTAATCAGAAATTTCTTGATAAATTTTTTTTGGGGATGTTGGGGGTTTTGTGATTGTCTACGACATAATAAATCTAATATTATAGCACTTACGCTAGAGTACTCTCCACAGACTGTGTGACTGAATTTGAATTGTTGAATTGTATTTGCAGGTCTCCAAATTGCACATGAGGACAAATGAGTTTTATAAAGTTCAATTTAAGTGATTCCATCTAAATCTCGTTCATCACCAGAAATAAATAGTGCTCGTCCGACTGCCAAGGGTAATTGCGGCATAAATTGCTTGTAATTTCATCTTTGTCAAATCAAATTGAAAAGTAATTTGCTGTCATTCTAAAATTATCTAAAGCAATTTCCTTACCAGAAGCTAATGATCAAAAGGCAATAAATCAAAATCAAATGAGAGGTAGCCATTTTCAGTGGGGTGTGCCTTTTTGCTCTTGAAAAATTATGCCTCTTTTCCAAATCCTGGAATAAGTAATAATTATTTATTTCATTGCTCGAATCACATTTCGTCAAGCAACTTCGATTTGCCTAATACTGTTGATCATTCAAATGATGTACATAAATTTTGTTACAATCGATGAATGACAACTATACTTGTAACATTTCGCTGTTTGTGGACTTCAATGGCGTCACAACAAAGTGTTTACTTCATATTGAAATGACGCGTCAATTAGTCATTGAATAAATTTTGACCACCTCAGTGGTGAGTGTTGTGACTCAGTTAGTGACTTGGGTTAATAGAATTCCATGGAACTTGGAAGTATAGGCTATGACCTTACCGGCCACTAATGAGTCATGAAGAATAACAAACATGTAGTAACATTAATATAATAACGATATTACCTCAAGAAACATTCCAGTACATTTCTGTGAGCATAATTTTAAAAGCATCCACCAGCTGCAAGTTTCACTTTGTCACTTGTTGTCAATTTTTCTTTCAAGCATGCATGGAATCCTTCCATGTTTATTTCTTCAACAAACTCAAGATTTTGAAACACAGCGTAAAAAATATTGCATGCGCTATCATGTTAGCATTTCCTTAAAATACAAAGGGTGAGGGCTGAGGGGTTCGCTCAGTTGGTGATGCTCCAAGCTTCTAATTATTGGGTCCCAGGTTTAATTGCAGCTGGGAACAGGATAACATCGTTCACATCTTTACTTATACCATGTCTAAATTGGCCTACCAAAGGGACAAACATGTAGGACATCAACCCCACAAATCATCAATCCATTCTCACAGTAAATATAACCAGACCCCCACAAACTTGTGCCACCAACATTGTATCTTCGGCCTAAATTGCCTTCATCAATCCTATTAAATGTAGGTTATATAAACAGAAGAAGCTAAAACCTAAGCTTTGGGGCTGCAATTCACTTCTCTCCAAAAGTAGAGGGGCACAACTGTTGCTGATTGATGTTGTTTTCATCAGCTTCAGTAAATCCAACAACACAGATCCATTTGGCTGTTGCTGACCCAGACTTGATGGATTGACCCACATGGATTGGGACCAAAGAAGTATATCTTATGATACATGGAACTATGTCTTGATATTGGCAACTGCAGAATATTGTTTCTTATAAGGAGGCCAGTAAAAACAAATGCAGGAACTTGATGTCATATGGTTCACCATGCAACCAGTATTAATTACTACAAGAATTATTCTAAGGTATGGTCCCACAACCACTTCACAGTTGCACTGGTGCACTCCACTGAACTGAGGTTCGAAACAGGTGATTACAACAAACAGTCAATGCTAAACAATGCTAAACAAGATAATCCAGCTTGCTATTTTGCAACAGGGCCCCTTTGAACATTGTCAGAGCATAAGAAAATGTGACCACAGGCACACAGAGCCAGGGATTTTTGCCAAAGACCTTCTAATTTGAGCATTTGTGCATCCATTTATCCACCTGGAATTGTTGATGGACTATATTTATATTGGGAAACCTATTATTTGGAATTGCTGACAGGACAAATCATAGGATACCAATTCATAAGAAAAGGTAAGATGAAATTCTCCTATGGCCACGTCACAAAGAATTTTTGGCCAACTAATATTGAAACTTTGAAGTCTGTTAATCAAATAAAAAAGATGTTTCAAGGTTGCACTTTGCACATGTTTTCCACAGTGACTAAATACACAGTTCTAAGTGGTTTTCTATAGCTGACAGCAATTTCATTTTAAATGAATTGACTTTTTCTGAAACATGTGCTTTCTCCAAGCCAATGTTTTGATCAAACAGGAAGTCATGTACAGCATGTACAGTGCTGCCACGTTGTTGCACCATATTTATAAGGTATGTATATGTTTACAATGTATATGTATTATCAACCAAACATATAAGCTAAAACACAATTCTGTGTGGCAGATTATTGATCCATAAAAAACATGAGTTATCAAGATTGTCATTCTTGACGCTGCAATGGGAAGAAAATGCATGAGAAAGCAGCTGCAGGGAATTAATCCATTGATTACCAATCCTGAGGGTTTCCAGGTTAAAGGACAAATTCTTCATGAGGCCTGTGGTGTATCCAGGGGGGCTGCCCCCCCCCTCAAAGACTACCAAGAAATATAGTAGCAATTCAAAGAAATGTGATAATGTGTGCCGGCGAATGCTGAAACACACCCCCCCCCCTGCCCGACTATCAAATCTTGTTCCACCACTGGAGGCACTATTTTGTTGGGGAAAATGTGCATAGGTAATCAACCATGGGAGAAGGGAAATATGTGTGTTATCCAGAGAGGGCTTTTTAAATAACTCTATAGTTGTGATAAACTCGTAAATATTCCCGATTCCCATGATGAATAACCAGCTAATACCATGAGACAAACACTCAAACATAAAGATTGCAGAATACAGACAGACAGAAAATGAAGTTTATTTACATGATGAATGATACAAAATTACACATAGGCCTACATGTATATATTCAAAATGTTATTAATTAATTAAGATTGCAGAATAAGTGCATGGACAACAACGAACATGGGATTCATTGCAAGGAAATACTGGCTTGTGATTGCCTGATACAGGTGACAAATGGTGTGAGCTGCAGCTCCCCTATTTCTATCACTGAGCACTGAAGATCTAAAATGTGACCATTTCTGCTTCTTCTTCTTCTTCTGTAACGCTCTTCCGTCCATTAGGACATAGCGCGGCTCCGAGAACCATGACTTTTTTTATTATTTAATCAGGGAGGAGGAGTCACCCTATGCTGCTGGCTTCAATAGTTTTCAGCTGTTTTGTCTACTGTAGGGCTACTTGAAAGTGGATGATTTGTGAAAACTTGTTGCCTGAGCTTTCAAAGTTCAAAATGACATTCGTTGCTAAGTGCTCAGTGCTGGCCAGATTCTTCAAATGTCCTTGTTTTCAGTGCCTCCAATTGGAGGAGTATATAATTTCTTCCTGCAGTTCTGCAAAAAACTGCAGAATTCTGCAGTTCTGCAAAAAACTGTAGAATTCTGCAGTTCTGCAAAAAGCTGCAGAATTCTGCAAAAAACTGCAGAATTCTGTAGGAAACTGCAGAATTCTGCAGGAAACTGCAGAATTCTGCAGTTCCAAAAAAATCTGCAGAATTCTGCAGTTTCAAAAAAAACTCTACAGGAAGCTGCGGAATTCTGCAGCTAACTGCATGATTTCTGAACCTCTGTTACTTCCTCCAGTGTATAACATCTGTACAGTTCAGACCTCTTTGACATTGGACTTGCCGCTACCAAAGAAACATTTATTTGGGGGGTTGGTTTGGGGGGTTGTGGTTTGGGGGGGTCTGGGATTTGGTAGTCCTCTGTCATTGCAGCGTTTCTGAAAAGTTTCTGCAGCAAAATCTGTAATCCTGTAGGAGATATGC
Organism: Platynereis dumerilii; assembly: GCA_026936325.1. Classification (NCBI taxonomy): domain Eukaryota; kingdom Metazoa; phylum Annelida; class Polychaeta; order Phyllodocida; family Nereididae; genus Platynereis; species Platynereis dumerilii. The sequence continues at coordinate 28,983,189 of JAPTHN010000005.1, forward strand.
AGCCTGGGAGGTTTTATGCAGAATTCTGCAAAAAACTGCAGAATTCTGCAAAAAACTGCAGAATTCTGCAGTTTCAAAAAAAACTCTGCAGGAAGCTGCAGAATTCTGCAGCTAACTGCATGATTTCTGAACCTCTATTACTTCCTCCAGTGTATTGCATCTGTACAGTTCAGACCTCTTTGACATTGGGCTTGCCGCTACCAGGTAAACATTTATTTGGGGGGGTTGTGGTTTGGGGGGTCTGGGTTTTGGTAGTCCTCTGTCATTGCAGCGTTTCTGAAAAGTTTCTGCAGCAAAATCTGTAATCCTGTAGGAGATATGCAGCCTGGGAGGTTTTATGCAGTTCTACAAAAAACTGCAGAATTCTGCAAAAAACTGCAGAATTCTGCAGGAAACTGCAGAATTCTGCAGGAAGCTGCAGAATTCTGCAGTTCCAAAAAAATCTGCAGAATTCTGCAGTTTCAAAAAAAAACTCAGCAGGAAGCTGCGGAATTCTGCAGCTAACTGCATGATTTCTGAACCTCTGTTACTTCCTCCAGTTTATTGCATCTGTACAGTTCAGACCTCTTTGACATTGGACTTGCCGCTACCAAAGAAACATTTATTTGGGGGGTTGGTTTGGGGGGTTGTGGTTTGGGGGGGGTCTGGGTTTTGGTAGTCCTCTGTCATTGCAGCGTTTCTGAAAAGTTTCTGCAGCAAAATCTGTAATCCTGTAGGAGATATGCAGCCTGGGAGGTTTTATGCAGAATTCTGCAGAAAACTGCAGAATTCTGCAGGAAGCTGCAGAATTCTGCAGTTCCAAAAAAATCTGCAGAATTCTGCACTTTCAAAAAAAACTCTGCAGGAAGCTGCAGAATTCTGCAGCTAACTGCATGATTTCTGAACCTCTATTACTTCCTCCAGTGTATTGCATCTGTACAGTTCAGACCTCTCTGACATTGGGCTTGCCGCTACCAAGTAAACATTTATTTTGGGGGGTTGTGGCTTGGGGGGTCTGGGTTTTGGTAGTCCTCTGTCATTGCAGCGTTTCTGAAAAGTTTCTGCAGCAAAATCTGTAATCCTGTAGGAGATATGCAGCCTGGGAGGTTTTATGCAGTTCTGCAAAAAACTGCAGAATTCTGCAGTTCTACAAAAAACTGCAGAATTCTGCAGTTTCAAAAAAAATCTGCAGGAAGCTGCAGAATTCTGCAGTTCTGTAGCAAATTCTGCAGTTCTACCAGGTGGCAGTTTGTGGAATGACATTTTTGCGAGCACACAGATCGCCGAAAAAAAGTGCCGTACGGCAAAAAGAAACAACGACGGACAAAGACTGACTGCTGTATTAAATAGACCTGGTTGCAGAGTACCTGAAACTTTTTTCGGAATGAAATTTGGTTGAGAATTGACCGAGCAGTGAGGAAAAATGTCCATGGAAGTTCATTTTGATAGAGCACTGTCAGCAGTTTATAAAATGACATTTTTGCGAGCTGACCGATCGCCGAAAAACGGGTCGTACGGCAAAAAGAAACAACGACGGACAAAGACTGACTATTGTATTAAATAGACCTGGTTGCAGAGTATCTGAAACTTTTTTCGGAATGAAATTTGGTTGAGAATTAACCGAGCAGAGAGGCAAAACGTCCATTGAAGTTTATTTTGATAGAGCACTGTCAGTAGTTTATAAAATGACATTTTTGCGAGCTGACCGATCGCCGAAAAAAGGGTCGCATGGCGAAAAAATAACAACGACGGACAAAGACTGACTAGTGTAGTCAATAGACCTGGTTGTCGGGTACCTGAAACATTTTTCTGAATGAGAATTGACCGAGCAGAGAGGCAAAACTTTCATGGAGTTTATTTTGATACAGCAGTTTGTAAAATGACATTTTTGTGATCCCACTTGTTTCCTCACAGTCCTCATTCTTGTATAGGTATTAATGGAGCTGCAGAACTGCAGAATTCTGTAGTTTCCTACAGAACTGCAGAATTCTGCAGCTTACTGCAGAATTCTGCAGCTTCCTGCAGAATTCTGCAGTTTCCTACAGAACTGCAGAATTTATTGCAGAACTGCAGAATTCTGCAGCTTCCTGCAGAATTCTGCAGTTTTCTGCAGTTTTCTGCAGAATTCAGCAGTTTCCTACAGAACTGCAGAATTTTTTTGCAGAACTGCAGAATTCTGCAGTTTTCTGCAGAATTCTGCAGTTTCTATTGCAGAATATGCAGCTGCAGGAAGAAATTTAAGTGTACTGTCCAATTGTCACAATTTATAGGCCTAGCAGAAGATGCATGATCATAAAGTCAGTAGAAAAACATCTGCTGAATTTGTTGACATGTCGTCATGATGAACGTCATCAAACACGTTCACCATTTCTGCAGTGTCTGGTTTCCTCTGAGATGTATACTTTGCAGTTATTCGAAAGTCTAAGATGTTTCTCAGTTAAAACACCCCAGAAATAGGAACCTTTTAAAAGGCATCACTCAAATGAATCCACATCCTCAGTTCAGCATATAACTTGTGTTCACTTAAGCTAAAGTTTCTTAAAAGCCCTCTTAAAGCATGATGTGAGTAAAGAAAGGAAATTTAGTCAAGAGCTTTTAGTGAACTACCAAATGAATCAAAGTGGGAAGCAGTCATATAAGGCCAGTTTTGGCTGCTCGCGAGTTTTCTTGTATCGCTCTAAAAATAAAACACATTCAAAAACCTTGGTTGGTTTTCAGCAGCGCAACAAGGGGCTTCTTTGATTTATTTTTTTTACACGTTCTTGCCACTATCTCATTTTAAAAAAGCGACCAAACCACCATCGCATTGTTTGACAAGTTTGAGAAATTTCTGCCATCAATTGAGCTTTCCTACCATCTAGGACATTCATTTAAGGAGATTAATCATGTTACAAAGTTAGTCGATCTGTGTTTTGGCATGCTACACACGCCTTGGCGTTTAGGAGAGACTCATCGATCAGAGAAAAGATCAATCAGTCCAAGCCAATGGTGCAGTTTGCTCTACGACATTCGAAAGTCAACAAGTATACATGTAGGCTTACATGTATACATACATTATACAATCATCTAGAATTGGTTTCAGACATGCTTTGGAATTATTGCTCATGTTTTTACAATGCACTGCTTGAGCTTACATAAAATGTAGTGACGTTGGCCATCGGACTAACGAGTGACTCTTTGGTCTTACGGTTAACATGCTTGCCTTTCACGCTGGGTGACCAGGTTCGATTCCAAGCCTGGCATCCCCCTCGAAACATCACACTTAAACACACTACCTCTTCCGATTCTATAAGAGAAGATCAGACACGCCTGTGACATGATGCATATAACGGGGGATGTAGGAACTACCGATACCATATATAGAAAAACATGCAAGACAGAATATTTTTCTGTGGTTGTTACCAATTTGAATTTTTTTCTGCAATCGTTACCAATTTGAATATTTTTTTTTGCGATGGTTACCTATTTGAATATTTTTCTGTGATTGTTGCCAATGTGCTGACAGATAGACAGACTGAAACACACCTAGACAGCATGACAGCTATAGACAGAAAGCACGACAGTCATCCATCCTAGCTTTCCATCCCCATATCCATCAAACACCAGAAATGGTAATCTACTGACGGATGAATAAATATGACCTATTCAAGGAAGATGAATTTTGAATCCACATGGATAATTGAAGAATCGCTACAGTGACAAGGCCTGCTTCTTTCCCATGCAAAACAACCCTCTGCTGCTCAGCTCTGTTCTGCATCTCTTTTCATGGTCTTTGCTTCCGAATATCAAAGAGGTCTAAGCAGATCAGAAGCTAACCAACCGTTGCTTGAGATAAGCCAATGAGACCATCAATCAACTCCAGTAACAAAGAAATGTTTCAGTTGTCTGGGTAAGCAAATTCCTCCAGGGAATTTATTGTCCAGTATATTTAGGCAATGGAACTAAAGTCAAAATGAATATATTGCAACCGCCAACGCAAGGCTGTGAAAGGAATTGAAGGCAAACGTTAGCAAAGTATTGACAATCAGATAGTAACTATTGTGTTGGTAAGCAAATTCATTGGTTGTATTTATTGTCCAGTCAATTTTAAGTGATTGAGCCGAAGTCAAAATGAATATTGCAACCGCCTAGCAATAGGGGCTACTGTGAAATAGGATGTCATATCAAGTTTTTGAGGTAGTATACCAGCATATCACTACATGCCATGTGGCACATTAGGGTGGGCTGAAAAAAACTTTTTTTGGAATTTCAATATGCCAGTGGTATAGAAAGTTGGCTATGGCCAAAAAATGATATTTGGTGCAAAAAAAATTTTGCGGCATGCGACTTGTGCCGGGCCACTCCGGCTTTTATGAAAATGCATATTTTCAGTCATTTCGCAAGCTTTTTTTGACCATGTTTTGGCCTGAGTCAGCTTCCTTTGTTTCAGAAGGCTCAATGGCATACTTAAATCTTCTATGAAGGTCATTTTGGATTTGAAACACCATAATCAGGTTGATTATATTTAAGATATAGCCATTTCTGGGTAAATGTTGGGAATCAGAATATGGCTTTTTTTTTGCTAAAAATTGCCTGAAAAAATTGAAAATATCGAAATTGACCCAACAAAAAGTTATTCCAAGGCAACTGTAATTACCAAGAGTCCTCCCTAGCACCCTAAAAAACACTTCCAGCATATACCTGCATCAATTTGTTGTTTCAGTTTCCGGTATAGGGGCAATTCGGTGAAGTTAGATTTACAGATTTGACACTTTAGCAGCTTGTGTAGCCCTACCATTACACCTCAGTTATTTCATTGTTACATGGGGATGAGGCCAAGTAATAGGGGTATCAGACAAGCCATCAACCAAAGCTCCAAGTGCAACAGGAGCTGAACTACAAGACGAAATGTCACCTTGTCGAACATCATATTGAATGTACCGCGAGTGAGTACGTCAGACAAGATGACATTTCGCCTTGTAGCTCAGCTTCTATTGCACTTGGAGCTTTGGTTGATAGCTTGTCTGATACCCCTATTAGCTGGCCTCATCCCCATGTAACAATGAAATAACTGAGGTGTAATGGTAGGGCTACACAAGCTGCTAAAGTGTCAAATCTGTAAATCTGACTTTACGGAATTGCCCCTATTCTGGGAACTAAAACAACAAATTGATGCAGATAATACGCTGGAAATGTTTTTTTAGGGCATTGGGGAGGACTCGGGGTAATTACAATTACCTTGGAATCATTTTTTGTTGGGTCAATTCCGACATTTTCACATTTTTCGGGCAATTTTTAGCAAAAAAAGCCAAATTCTGAATCCCAACATTTACCTAGAAATGGCTATATCTTGAATATAAGCGACCTGTTTATGGTGATTCATATCCAAAATGGCCTTCATAGAAGATTTAAGTATGCCATTGAGCCTTCTGAAACCAAGGAAGCTGACTCAGGCCAAAAAATGGTCTAAAAAAGCATGCGAAATGGCTGAAAATATGCAATTTCATAAAAGCCGGAGTGGCCCGGCACAAGTCGCATGCCACAAAATATTTTTTGCACCAATTATCATTTTTTGGCCATAGCCAACTTTCTATACCACTGGCATATTGAAATTCCAAAAAAAGTTTTTTTCAGCCCACCCTAGTGGCACATCTGTATATGACATGGGGAGGGAGGTATGTTAATCTTAGGCCTGAGGGGGGGAGGCATGCCCCTCAATGTTGAACCAAGGGCACATGAAAAAGATTTCTCTTTATTTCGATACAGTGACTGACCACAGAGTCGATCCTCCCTCCCTTCCCCAGAAGAGTTAATCCACCCATCAAAAAATGTGCAAATGTGTATTATCCCCTTCATGAGACTCCCTGGCTGTGCCACTTGCAGCGAACAGTAAACAGCATTCAGATTAGGCAGGTTATGAGCAACATTTTTTTACTATTGACTCACCCGGCTTGTAATCTTCTTCTTTCACTCAGTTATGCTTCATAGCTAGGGATGGACACCGGTTCACGGTATATCGACCGTACCGGTTTTTTCCGCCGGTTTGATAACCGAAATCGATGAAATGTAGTTTCGGTTCGATCCAATTCTACCCTCCACATGCTTAATTTCCATGTAAAACAGTCAAAAACGACTTTATTAAGCAAAGAAATGCGAAAAATCGCGCAAAAAACATTAACGGACCTTCGCCCAGGTTGCAGCCCACTGAATTCCGGACCAAAAGTATGGTTTGTCTTGCGGATTTTTCCGAAAAATGCACTAAATTGCGGATCCGGGGCTGAATTTGCGGATCGCGATACTAACCGAAAACCGAAAAAACGTATCAACGGTACGTATCATATCGAACTTGGCAAACGGTGTCCATCCCTATTCATAGCACTTTCATGTTATGTCATATACCATATATGGCTGTTTTGGACACTGCATCATGTGCCAACACTACATCACACTCAGCCAATCATGATACCCCATAAGTGTTAGGTCACATACCAATTTTTCTCAACTTTTTAAATTCTACATACTTTCTGGAAGGATAATAACAAAGACATCGAAACACTGTGACTAACACTGGATGTTATTCAGTTCATCTCATGAAAATTCTCCCTGGTCTCGTAGACTTTTCATGCAACAACCTTTGAAATGTCATGCATTGCACGATGTATATCAATTTCACCATCTGCACAGATACACACAATGTATGACATATTGTGATGGCTCACAGTCAGATGCATTCCAACTTTTCATTCTATACACACGGGAGTTATGCATACATGTATACAATTTGTATATGTATTCATTTGCACTTGTCACTCACCATTTAATGTTTTAGATAATCCAAATTTCTGCCTCCAAGAGAACTTTGGAAGTTCACACTCTGCATGACATATCAGTTTCACTGTCTAAATACAATGTATTCATATTATCGTGACATGCCAAAGTTAGATGTTTTCTCATGTTTCTTCCAGTTTTCTGTCAGTACACGAGAGTCATATTGGGCCTAATTAACTGCAGAACACCAGTCATATTTTATTCAGTTTCAGATATATGATGTTTTGTGTGCTGGAAATTATTTATGATATTACCGGCTGTTCGAAGGGCTCCGGAGACTGCTCAAGGATTTGAAGTGTCAGTGTTTGTTTTGGGCCTAATTGGCATTGATGTGTCAACTGATCTTGAAGTTCAATTATCCTTCAGTATTGCTCAAGTGGGCCTAATTGCCTTTCCATCAATTATATATATGGCCACCCTATGGCAAAAGTTGCACGTTATTCTTCCTTTGTTTGTTTCTATGCACGAGAGTCACATATCCTTTCGAAGTCTCGCACTTGTCACTCATCACATAAACCTTATTGAACACCAATCGCATTCTACACACTGTCAAGTCTAAATGTTCTTTTGTGTACAGGAATATTTGTTTAGATAATGCAAATTCTGCCATCGAAAGACTTTTTCTTGTTTGTGGACTTCTCAAAGCGCTTTTAGTATACAATCTAGGCTCATGTGGTGAGCTGCAATTAATTCACTTAAGGCACCGAGAGTATCCAAGGATTCCAATCTATCGCATTTGATCTTTGACACACAAATATTCCATCTTCACTTCTCAACAAGACAACAAGGAGAAAATTACCAAGACATGAATCATCTCATAATAAATCATTTTAATAACTGGGAAATTATCAAACCTGACAACTGAATTGCTACCAATCTGCAGTGAAAATTAATTGAAGACCTTGAATCCTTCTTGACTGATATTGGATTTCTTGTTAAACTGGTAATTTCAAAATCAAAGGGAGTTGAATTGAATTGGGTAGGAGAACAAGTTTTTCGTTGCAATTAAGGCAATGTATCAACATCATTGAAATTAAGAATTTCAGCAATTTTCATTTTTTACGAGGAAATGGAAGAAAACTGAAAGACATTGTTTCTTTGATATATGTTTTTCGAGTGTCATGACGCTAATGATGTGTCATGGTCAAAACATAATGAGGACTGTAGCAAAATCATCGTTTTATTTGTCTCCTGCGATTCCATCTGGGACCCCTGCATTCATCGCAAAGAAATCTATAGGCCTAACTGTTGTCAGACCAAATTATGGTGAACGACAGGTCTATCCAAAATTTTCAATCTACCAATACAAAGATTCTGATAACTTACTGTCGCAATCATAGATAGATAGATAGATAGATAGATAGATAGATAGATAGATAGATAGATAGATAGATAGATAGATAGATAGATATAGACAGATAGATATGGTGATAGATAGATAGATATGGTGATAGATAGATAGATAGATAGATAGATAGATAGATAGATAGATAGATAGATAGATAATAGATAGATAGATAGATAGATATATAGATAGATGGATAGATAGATAGACAGATAGATAGATAGATATGGTAAGTGCAGCCGTCTTTAAGCCGAGTTCTGATTGCTCACGAGGACTGACGGATGAGCAGGAGTCCTCAACATGTTACACATTTATCCCATTTGAGGGAACTTTTACTTCCCAGGCTCAGCATAGTCACTGGTGCAAGGGGCATCTGATTTAAACGCTCCATCAGAAGAACATCAGCAGTTCTTCATGCAGTTCAATCAGCATTCAGGAAATCAAAGGTAATGTCCAATCCATCATGCTTGATTATGGTCATTGAAACCAAAATCTTCATTTCTTAACAAGAGAAAACTGTCAAGACAAGGCTCATTGCAAAACCAATTCAATAACTCCTGAAACCACCATTTTTACACAGACAATTAAATTGATCGATCACATTTCATCCAACTTGATTGGACGGAGAAAAAAATGTGTATTAATTTTGTTTAATATTGCAGTACCTGCATTCCCTTTTACTAGCCTCCTTATAGGAAACAATATTCTGCTGTTTCCAATATATCAGGATATAGTTCAAACAAAAAATATTTGAAGATATAATTCTTCCTATTCTTTGGCCCCACTCCCTGTGGGTCTATCTATCAAGTCTGGGTCAGCAACAGCCAAATGGATCTGTGTTGTTGGATTTACTGAAGCCGATGAAAACAACATCAATCAGCAATAGTTGTACCCCTCTACTGGATTGCAGTCTAAAAAGAAAATTCACATGCTACATTGCTACAAACAATACTTCTTACAGCATACAGTAAACAATTTGATAAACCACATTCTACAAACAATATTACCTGCTTTAGTTTGAAACTAAACGAAGGGATAAACTACACGCTACAAACAATACCTGTTGGGGTTTAAAACTAAACCAAGAGATAAACAATGTACAAACCTTTTTTTTTTTTTACAGAATGAACAAACTTGTGTAAGGATGTTTAATTTGTGAAGCTGATCAAGTAGACCTGCTTGAACAACAGCAGTAACTTCTAAGTACTCTGTATGTTTCTTCGAAACAAAATTGAGACACTTCACAATTAATTAACTAATGTTTAAGAAATCAATCATATAGGTCTATACTGTGTGTGTTATTACTTACCTATTTAGTATACTTGCAGTCTGTCTGTCTGTCTTGATGTTGATTATTGTGTGTCTTGGTGATTACTAACAATGTACTTATATTAGACAGACAGACACGTAAACAGCCATTAATCCAACCTCTCTATCCATTCGTTCACCAGGCACCAGAAATGGTAATCTGCACTGATGAATAAATATGAGCCGCAAAAGGTAGATTAACTTTTAAGCAGCATGCATCAATGAAGAATCCACCGTGATGACAGGCCCTTTCCCTTGCATTAAAAACCCTTTGCAGCTCCGTTCTGTTCTGCATCTCTTTTCATGGTCTTTGCTTCTGAATATCAAAGATGTCTAAGCAGATCAGAAGTTAACCAACCATTGCTGGAGAAAAGCCAACAACGCCATCAATCAACTCCAGTGACAACGAAATTCAGGCAAAGTTCTGAAACGCCGTATGATACATGAACGATGGTAAGGATGCGAGTCTGGTACATGCCCTATTAATTAAGGGATATCCAGGGTATTTTACTTGCCACAGTATGAAACACTGGATACAACCCACCTCCATTTAACGTTCCGTGGGCTTGGACAAGTCAGGGGCTATTTATAGTACATAGAGGCTCATAGAGAGGCTGACCCTACATGACTCAAGCCCTTACATGCACAGACCGCCCCATAGCAGCCCGATGCTCTACCAACTGAGCTACAGTTCTGCCCGACAGTTTACATACCCCTTTGCAAAATGACAGATTTCTCTATTTCCAGGGCAATTTTAACAAGCAACAATAGATAGATAGATAGATATTTATTTTTCTTGTTGCAAAAGTACATACATTTTACATCGATAACAACAAAATATGATTATATACAAATTACAAATAACAACAAGAAGGGACGCAACAGAGTTGGGAAACTATTTAAAGTTGCACCCAGGTTACAAGTTTACAATAAAATACAAAATGTTAATATACAGCAATAGCTTGACAAAAAATACAGACTTGTATTGTTCTGGAAAATATTAAAATAAAATATCAAATAAAAGGAAGCGATAGAACACAAATTAAATATTTTGAGGAATTTCAGTAAGATGATACTTTGGATATCATGAAGTTTTTAGCAAAACACTTGACATTATTTTTGTTCTTTAAATGTTCATCTAGATGAAGCCAAATGTTTGGTGCTCGACCTAAGTAACTTTTATTGTATTGTTCTGTTGTATGATGTGGAGCTCTCAGAAGGTTTCTATTTCTGGTATGATATGGGTGGTCTATAACATCAAACAAATTAATAATTCTCGGTGGTAAGGTATCATTGATATATCTAAATGAAATTTTAGCAAGGCTTAACTGGATAGCATCCTCTATAGTAAGTATTTTTGCTTTCTTAAACAATGGCAAAAGTTTAGTTCTTAATCCGACATTGAAAATTGCCCGAATAGCTCTGTTCTGTAGTTTCCTGATAATTTTTATATCTTTAATTTTCAACATTGGTCCCCAAACATTCAATGCATAGTTCAGGTGGCTTTGAATATTTGAGTGATATACCTGTAGTTTAATTTGAGGTGGTAAAATATTTTTTACCATACTGAGACTGTAGTTGCCAGCAACTAATTTTGTTATCACATTTTTAACATGCGGATTCCATTCTAAGAACTCATCTACTGTAATGCCTAAGAATTTTATGCTACTAACTCTCTCTATTTCTCTTCCTCCCAGCTTTATTTTACCGTGACATGACAGTTCATTCCTTCTAGTTCGAAAAACTATGTATTTTGACTTATTTATGTTAAGTGTTAGCGAATTACTATCAAACCAGTCAGCTAGATTCTCCAAATCAGCATTCACCTTTCTGTATAAAAACTTCAAATTTTTTCCGGAGGCAAAAACAGTTGTGTCGTCTGCAAATGTAACACAGCCACAGAATTTCAAGCATTTGACAAGATCATTCGCTAGCACAATGTACATTAGTGGACCAAAGACAGAACCCTGTGGTGTACCATAAGGCATTAAGTAGTTATTTGAAGTAACATCTTTATATTTCACCCTAATATGCCGATTAGCCAGGTAGCTCTTAAACCATGAAAGTACTTTGCCTCTTATGCCATAAAATTCTAATTTCTTAAATAATGTCTCATGTTTTATGCTGTCAAATGCCTTTGACATGTCTAAGAATAGGCTGACTGTATAATATCCTTTATTCATGTTTTCAAGAATATTGCCGGTGAAATCTAAGATAGCATCATTGGTACTTCTCCCTTTTCGAAATCCATATTGCCCCTCTGATAAAACTTTATGTTTAGCGAAAAACTTTACTACCCTGTTATGAATAACTTTCTCTAAGACTTTCGATATTACTGGCAGTAAAGAGACTGGCCGATAGTTGACTATTTCTGTTTTATCTTTGCCTTTATAAAGTGGTTTGATAATGGCATCTTTCATATTATCAGGGAACACACCTTCTTCAATAGATTTGTTAAATAAGATTTTCAAAGCTTCAACTATTCCAGGACATATTGTTTTTAGAATTCTATTTGAGATCTCATCATACCCACTGCTATCTTTCGTTTTCAGGTTCTTTATTATAATTTCTATTTCTTTGACTGTGGCTGGAAAAAAGTAGCAGCTTTGCTCTACTGGGTTTACCATATTTTGCATTGGATCCTTTATGTTATCCTTTTCTTCTATTCTGTCAGCTAATCTCTTTCCTACTCACTGTTGTGTTTAGCAAAAGCGTCACTTACTATATCGGCTCTATTTTCTTTGATGCCATTAACCAAAATTTCGTCAGATATTTCCTTTTTGTTATGTAGCTTGCCAGTTAGTCTATTGATTATAGACCAAATTTTCTTTGAATTCTGTCGATTTTCATTTATGAGTTTTCCATAATAAGCAAATTTCGATTTTCTTCTGAAATTATTCAGTTGGTTACGATAATCCTTATAATTCTTGAATTCAGTGGTTTGTCGATTTTTCCTAGCAACCTTTTTGTACATCTGATGACATACGCGTGATGATCTTAATAGTCCTGGGGTAAGCCATGGCTGATTCTGTATTGGCCTAAAATTTTTCCCAGTTTTTGTTTTTTCTGGAGCATAAAAGTCCATCACGTTTTTAATTTCTGATGTCAGCTTTGCACTAGCTTCATTCACAGTCATGGTATTCAGATCATTCCAGTTTCTATTTCTTAGACTAGCATTCATATTACGCATGACTGTGTCATCAATTTTACGAAATGTATACTGATGGCTAACAGCATTACTTTCCGAGATGTCTTGCATTATGGCTAAACACAGATAGTGATCAGATATATCAGTTGTAACAATAAGAGAATTGCAATTTGTATGCAGCTCAACATCAACATATATATTGTCAATGAGCGTTGCACTACTGTGAGTCACTCGCGTTGGCTTATAAATCGTTGGGATGATACTTTTATTAAGATTCATCTCGAAGAACTTCATGGTATTTCCATGAGAATTTATTTTCAGATAATCAAGGTTTTGATCTGTTCCTATAACAACCTTTTTGTGTTCTAATCGTATTTTGTCAACAATCTTTTCATAATTCCCCAAAAAATCTACTTCGCTAGTTCCCGGGACTCTATAGACTTCCCCGATTACTATATTGTTACCATGTTTTTGTGGAAGCTCTATAAAAATAGATTCAAACTTCCCTTCTTCGAATATCCTAAGATCAGGTCTTTCAATATAATTTATTGTGGACTTTACCAAAATCGAGACTCCACCGCTACGTTTATTTTTCCGATACTCACTCAGCAGATCATAATTATCAAAATTGTATCTACTGTGATTTGCTTCAGATAAAAAAGTTTCACATAATAGGAGAATATCTGGTGACATTTGTTTTGTGTCTAATGTATTCAATAGTTCCACAAGCTCATCATATTTACCAGGTAGGCTATGTATATTAAGGTGAGCCACAACAAATTTCTTCTCTATCATTGACCCTGACAGGTCACTAGTTACATCAAAATAGTTACATTTAGAAACCAGAACATGTTTGTAGTCAATTACTTCGAGCAAATCCTCTGACATGGGTGTCAGTGAACTGGGGTAGTTCCAAAATGAACAATTTGAACAGACAAGAAAGAAAAAAAAAAAAAAAAAAGGTGAAAAGAAATGTGGAAGAACAAAAATAAAAATGAAAATAATATAAGTTGCACTAATCTGATGGACAAGATTAATGCTTGAGTTAAGGGATTATGCAATCATCACCAACAGCTAAAGTAACCCATTGTTCCTACTTTAATTGACTTCATACTGCCTTCTGCTTGATATATACAGGGTGGTCAAAAAAAAACTTTACACTTATGAATAATTTTTTGGATGACGCTCATTGTAACAAATGCTTATTTTTCAATGCAAAAACAACTTGTATAGCAAATAATAACTCTTCTAGAGACAATTTATTCATTCGGAGGTCCTTTTGGACTGATGACTTTTCTGCAGTGGGCCTAAATGATGCAGAGGTGTCAAAAATGTAACTTTGTGTCAGTTTTTCCCCATACTAACATTATGGATGCCTTTATTGGGCAACTAAGGTCTGTGGTGTCTTGCAGGGATCTGCCTCTAAGTTTGCCCATCCAGAATAATCACATTGATTGAGATCTTGTGATAACAGGGGCCATGTTGTCCCGCTAAGAAACTTGACAGAGCGAACCTTGATCCAGTTCTGGGCTTTGCAAGGGAGTGTGGCTGATGCCCCGTCTTGTATGAAGATCAAATTATCTGTGGCACTGTATGTCTTATCTATCCAGGGCTTTAGATGCTCTTTCAAGATGTTAATATGTACTTTTCATGTGATTTCAACACCCTGATCATCCACCTTCAGACGGCTTTGTTTTAAAATCTTATAATGGCCATAGTGAAGTCTGAACTTGCTCTAGCACCTTCTGGATTGTGCTGAATTGTGCCTCTGTCTTCTCAATTTCATTTTATGTTGTATTTATTTTGTCCTGTGAAGCTCAGTAGCTTCAAAATTGCTGATGGGCCATGAACAACCCGGAGTAGTAAAAACGCAGGAGCACTCCCGGCTTCTATTTTGTCTGCTATCAAAAAAGTAATGAACTGTTTTGATTATTAACCAATTTTCCAAAGATCTAGCATACTTGGCTTGTATAAACAATAAGTACCCAGGCACTGACTCAATCATGGCAATCATGGCAGCCTGGAAAATGAAATATCAACTGTAAAGTTTTTTTTTGACCACCCTGTATATATATATCTATATACATGTCCTTTATGTACACACATACCAATGCCCAAATCTACCCTACTTCAAAAAATATATTCTATGTGTATATAAATGCAGTTTCAAATTTTTACAATTGCACTTAGCAGACACTACAATAAACTTATTTTGAGTAATTTCGTGAGATAAAACATGCATAAGATTGCTTTGGTATGATTTTTAAAATGTGTCTTTCGAAAAATATCAAGACGATGGTGTGGCGGCACTATGACACCGTTAGCTGCTAGGGGCTGCACACAGAGCCATGGGCCAACACACCATCATCCTTCAATCACACATTGTGTTTGTTTTTTTTTTCTTTAGAATATTACTAGCAATACACATGCACATTTTACCTGCAAAATTTTGAAAAATTAATTACAAGATCCAATTCCAAAGCTAAAATTGGTTTTGATTCTTTCAAGTGAGAGATACTAAACATATTAATGTCCTCATGTCCTCACAAAAAGCATGATAAACCTTGGAATATTTCAAACTTGCATGATAAGCTCACATATATGGTATTTTACTGCATCTTATCAGTCCATGTACAATCAATCAGGGAACATAATATAATTGCTGCTCCAACAAATATGGCTAGCTAATATATAATTTTCTTATAATTACACATATCTATTATCTATAATATAATAGTGTATAGATTTGATGCAATGAAATATACAAATTATAATTAAAGTGATTAATCATTCTTCATATATTTAACATACTTGGTGCAACTTTAAATAGGCAAATCAAACATGAACTGCATGTGGCTTAACACTTCTGAACCATTAAAAATTCAATAGCAATGAGATTCTATGATATTATCAATTAATTGCAATTTATAACATTTTCAAAAGTTTACATACCCTCCTGTAATATCACATATTTTTCCCCTTCGGATCAAGAACAGCTTAAGGATTTTCTACATTATTTCAAAAGTCCTTAGAATACATCAGCAGAGATTTTAATCCATTCTGCATCACAGAATTTATGCAACTCCACCTTCGTTGTTGGTCTCCACTGGGGCACGGTCTTTCTCGAATCAACCCATAATCCAAACATAAAAGTGCTATCTCTCTTGGTTCCATGTCTCAAGCATAACTCTGTCCCTGTTCTCATCACACTCATCAAACATTGCATGTGCCACATCACTGACATTTACTTTGTTTTGCAATAGTACCTGTACTTAAACAATTCCTACCTTCTTTAAACTACACCTTCATTTCACATCTTTCCTTGCAACTTTTGATCAATGTGCAAAACTGGGTTATATGCTTTCTCTCAGGCTATCCAGGTGGCAGCAGGGGCCAGGCACACTGACAACTGCTGCCACCACAATATGCCCATAAATACACTGTACAAAGTTCATTTGTTTTCCCAGCCCAATCTAACATTTTCCATCAACAAGAGACATAACCATTCTATTTGCATCTGTTTCATATTAAAATATCCATTTATGTTTATCAATTTGGACCACCTGACCATGCCCTCCATCACCGTAATATTCAGGCACACATAATCCTACCCAAAATGGCTCAAATTCCTGCTTGCAACGGGTTTTCTAGTTTATCAATAATGTTCCAGTCTGGAGGGTGTTAAACCACTCGAGAAGCTTTTTCCAACTGTCCTGAAGAAATATTTGGATAGGATTGGTGGAAGGTTTTGGATTGTTGTCCTGTTGCAGTGCCTTGTTTCATCCCGTTCCAAACTTTCAAACTGAATCATGTCGGTTCTCCTCCAAAATTTTCTGGAAATCAGTGGCGTTACAACTTTCATTAGTCTTGACCAATTTTTCAGTGCTGTTTGCAAACTTGGATGCAATACATCAGAAGCAGTTTAGCAAGTCCCAAGCCATCTACCAAAATGTTTTTGGATGGATGAGACTTAGCTGAGGTGTTATATCATTAAAATTCCTTGCCATCCCTTTCAATTTGCATGCAAGTAGTTTACTCAGAATTACGATGATAAGAAGACCATTTCCAAATCGAACCAGGGTGGTGTGCTTCAATGCTTTGCAGCTGTTTCAGTTCGAATAGCACCAGAGACATTGTCAAGACCGAAGAATTGATTAACGTCACTGGTTTCCAGAAAATTTTGGAAGAGAACCGACATGATTCAGTGTGAAAGTTGGGAACGGAATGAAACAAGTCGTTGCACTCTGACAACAATCCAAAACCTTCCACCAATCCTGTCCAAATATTTCTTCAGGACAGTTGGGAAAAGCTTCTCGAGTGGTTTAACACCCTCCAGACTGAAATATTATTGATAAATTATGGGTTGATGGGGGACAGACTATGCCCCGGCAGAGACCAACAACGAAGGTGGAGTTGCATAAAGTCTGTGATGCAGAATTAAAATCACTGCTGATGTATTCTAAGGACTTTTGAATTAATGTAGTAAAATCCTGTAAGCTGTTCTTGATACGAAAAGAGAAAATATGTGATATTAAAGGAGGGTTGGTAAACTTGTCATAAAATTCAATTCATTGATAATATCATAGAATCTCATTGCTATTGAATTTTTAATGGCTCAGAAGTGTTAAGCCACATGAAGTGCATTGTATTTTATGCTTTATTTGCCTATTGTTGTTAAAATTGCCCTGGAAATAGAGCTGTCATTTTGCGTAGGGGTATGTAAACTTTCGGGCAGAAGTGTATCCCCCCTTCCATGTCACCAAGTCTAAATATATTTATAAAATAAATGAATAAACAACTATGACAATAACAATGGATTAAAATCATCGTTTATTGTTCACATAGTTTATATATAAGTATATAAACACATCCTGGTCTTTGTGGTAGCTACTTTTAATCATTTATGGCTTAAATATTAGAAATCAGGCCAAAGAAAATACACTTTAAGAAATTGAAATGAATATGTTTAAATGTGAGGATACTGGATCATTGCATTACGAAATCCAGTTTTGATGAATGGAAAAAACCCAAGGATGAAGTATGGAGTTGTCTGGCAGCACAAATACTGTAAGATTTAAAAATATACTTCCAAATGAAGCTTCAAAGCAAACTTTATGATGCATGGTTAATTTGCATTAATTTGTATAATTTTTTATCAATGAAATTCCACAAATACTCACTTTATGCAATTGGAAAACCCCACCCTTTAATTACTGAAATCAAGACATAAAAAGAAATACTAGACGGTACGTAACCCAACATAATTCATGTTTTCAGTTCTCAAGGCTTCATAAATTTGTTAATAAGGGAACAACCATTATTTTATCTTCAGAGAGGGACTAAGGTTTTCCTGGATAAAAGTGACAGCAGGGGTGGACTGGCCTACGTGACAAAGTGGCAGCTGCCACGGGGGAGGGCCCATCCACTCAGGCGGGCCCGTGCGAGATGCAAAAAAATTAAAATTTCAAGGAAAAGTGAAATTTTGCGTTATCAAGCATACACTTCTCAGGTCGCAGTGTAAAAAACAATTTTTTCCAACTTTTTTTTACTTAACTCATTTTTTTTTTTCAAGGCGGCATGGATGCTCCAGACATGCAAGAATGATCTCTGGTGAGGAAACTGGACAAAATGGTAGACTGGCAAAAGGCAAGGTAGTGTGGTTTTAAACTTTTCTGAGTGTAAATGCAGCCATAATTGGCAGAATTAAAGCTTAATTTGACATCTTCAGACCATTAAATTTTGATGTATGCTTGTGACTTAAACTTAATGACTCAAAAAAATACCTGGACTTACATGTAAGTTGATTACAAAACAAAACCCTCCCTGGATATCTAATGGTTGCTGCCTTAGTTAATTCCATTTCTAGATTAGTAATATAAGCTTATAAATAGGGTTGGGATGATAACCGGTAGGCTATTCATACCGTACCGCGGCATTTTTCGTGCCAAATATCGTACCGTCAGGTTCCACAGTTATCACGGTATGAACGGTGTTGCTATATACCGTCATTTACCTGTTCACATAAGAAGAAATTGCAAGAAATCAACTCGAATCCGCGTTTTTTCGTCCCTCGGGCCCCACGACACTTCGTTCTCGGATGCAAGAGATTCTCGGCGGAAGCGTCTGCTTAAAAAATGGCGGACGAGGGCAGCGCAAAATAAAGGATTTCTAATATTGTGATATCAAAATAACAATATCGTCCCAACCCTACTTGTAAATAAATCTACTACAATTAATTGAACAGCAAGGAGAAAAGATGCCAAAAACTCACTTCGTGCAGCTGGGAAACCTCTGGCAGGTGTAAGCTTTGGAGGTTTAAATGTGGCTAAAAAAATGAAACGTCAGCAAAGATGAAAACAAAAAATTGGTGAATACACAACAACAACAAATAAATAAGTATTTCATGCAACATAACATGGGACTGTATATAAATATTCTCTGAGGCGAAGCTCTAAAGAAATCCCCCATCAAATATAAAGAAGATTGCATTTTGTTAGTTGATGTGTAAGATGCCAAGTTGAATTTCTTGTGCTCCATTGATTGTGATAATTGTATTGAATCATGGCTTTATTAATGGCTTAATGGTTTATTGATTCAAACACTCCATTATAGAATCCCTTAATATTTGCACTCTGAATAGTGCTACCACCTTTTTTCGAATGAGCGGGGTGAATTGCCTCTGTGCTTTTTAATAAATCACCGAATATCTATTTATGCTCTCGGGGATAGTTGGACCTTGAACTAAACATAAAAAGCTAATCAAGTTGACAACTCACCTAGTCTCTGGCTTAATGAACCATGTACCCTCCCGTCCTTCCGCCCTTCTTTTGCTTGACGCGCCAATGTTTTGACCACTTCAGGGCTACGCTTTTTAGTAGCTTGAGGCCTAAACTTTGAAACTGCTTCAGGATCATCTGTAAAGATACAAGAGAAGCAATCAAATCAGAGAGTGATAAAATCAAATGGTTTTTATAATAGCAACAAATATGTATTCTGGATATTCACATTCAAATGTGAACTAGGTTCGTCCTATTCAATTATTTACTGTTTCAAGGAAAACCTTAAACCCAGCAGTCGCGCAAGATGGCACAGCAAGGCACAGCACACACAGAATGGACTACAGTTTGTCTCGCCAATCATGCAAACTGGAAATTAGCACAAGTTCTAGGGTCTGTATAACACTAACATATGGCTTTTCAGTTTTGGGGAGTGGCTTTGGTGCCAACTTAGCAGGTACTAAATCATGAGTGGCACTGCAGTATCTCATTGATATCCCACAATAGGCAGTTAAGTTCTGGAAAAAAAACATGTGATTCACACCATGTGGTTCATCGTTGTGAACCACATGCATCTCATTATCTGACGTTGTTATGTAAACAATTGACAGTGAAGTGATGACATCACAATGTTTTGACGCTCTCATTGGTCGGTCTGGTTGCTAAGGATCTTTTTTGGGCATTCAAACAAAATAGTGCCTCTTGAAATTATTAATTATTTTTACTGGAGGTCTGTTTTTATTGTGGGATATAAATTAAACTTAACGGGAGTGTGGTTCACATCAATGAACTTCTTCCGCGACCTGACATTCATGAGGTTCATTGCTGTGAACCACACTCCCGTTAAGTTTTATTATATGACGTCATGGTCCTTTGTGTGTACGATTGGTTGCGTCACTTAGTCTGGAAACATGTAAACAGTAGGCAAAAAGCCTTTGAGCTCGAAAATCGGCATAAAAAACGGCCCTGAAACTTCACGAAAAAGTGCCTATCATATTACAAAATAGCAGATCTACCCGTGAGTATGTTTATTTCTGCTATGCGACTTTTAGATGATGAACAATCAAGCCAAACATCAGTTTGCTTGTGGGACGAGACAAACTGTAGTTGCCATGACATCATCCTGGAAAATTATGAATAACCCAAAAGCCAGATAATACCAATAATAACAGCATAAAATATGTGGTAAGACTGACCCAAATGTACACTCAACAAAAAAAAGAAACGGCCTCCCGGAGGAAGGCTTCATTTTTGCTTATAATTTGAAAGATAATTTTTTGGGCTAAAAACAATTAAAAAGTTCCATTCTATTGGTTGGGTGGTCATATTTTGTCTCTTGACATTGCTGAAATGGTATCAGAATTTTTGCAGGACCTTTTACTCGTAATTAGTCAAAACGCCTACAAACAAAAATGGGAACAGACAATAACGCCTACGATCAAGATTATGTAAAAATTAGACATTCTTTTATGTAAAGCTGACCCATCATTCGGGGTAACTTTAAAATGGAAACGCCACACACACTTCAGAAGTCTTGAGTTTTTTAAAAACAAATTGAAATATGCCGTTTATATATATATACTGGATGCATAGCAAAACAAAGAAAACATATCAAAGACTCTCACACATACACATCATATCTTCTTCATCATCAGTATCATCAGTCAGATCAATTGGCTCCTCTCTGTAATTCGCAGGGTCTTCATAGGGAATTGTGTCATCGAGGGAATCATATATATGATCGTCATAGTTGTCATGTGGATCTATATCCGGGATGTTTTCATACAGGGGATCGGCGTAATATTCAGGATTCTGATTTTCGATGTTTTCATACTGGGGACTGGCGTAATATTCAGGATTGCGATTAGGATCCCCACCCATGTCATCTTCATAGCCTTCCGGAGGATCTACATCATTGTTTCCAGGCCCAATCTTTCTACGAGGTATTTGCATGTAAACATTACCAGGGGTCTTATTCCTCGGCCAGGTTAGTGCTTTTGTATTGGTTAAACGTCTGGGACTTCTTGCAGGAGTGTAAGTTTGAGTTGAGTCACTTTGTCTCGTAGGCGTGGTAGATTGGTTCCCTGAAGAGGCAGCTTGAGTACGAGTGTGAATTTTCTCACTTTGTTGCGAAGAGGGGATAGCAGGATTTCTCGGGTTAACTGAAGGTGTGTGATTGATGGTTTGAGCTTCCTGATTTCTTTTCAACGTTGGACTTTTTAAGGTAGATCCACCTACAAATAATTGAAATTGTTGAATTAGTTGAAAGCTCATGGAAATATACATTGTATTTCTGAACACCTCGCTGGATTATTCTTTCAAACTGTCATACAACAGTAGCACAAGCAACATCAAAATTGAAGAAGCCTGCTTGCTAAGCAGAGCGAAAGTCTCTACAGGTCATTTTTTAATCATTGGATGTAGAAAGAGTATACATTGTATTGTTTTCAAATGAAGATGTACAAGTCATGAAATGATTGTTGCTCTCATTATAAGCAAATTAGCAGAAATATTGTCCACTGATGTTAGAATGATGTAAGAAAAGCAAAAGGTCCTCTTACTTCCTTTCTCAGTGGTGTTGATAGGCCCGCCGCCAGGTTTGTTGAAGCGAGGTAGAGGAACTGGAATTGAATGATTGATTTTATTTTATGTTATTTATTGGTTTCTGCCACACATAACACTCATACACAATATCATACTTTCACAAATCCATACATTCCATTATATTAAAGTATAAATAATATAGTAATTCCGGTGCATGGTAAGAGAGTGGGCCAATTGATAAATATAACTGTAATAGGCACACCCCCTTCGATGAATAAAATTATGAAAATGAGATATAATACAATACGATAAGTTGATGTATGAACTAGAAGGCAAACCAGTTTGCTATGGCCGTACGGGAGCCTTCGTCAGACTGAGGGAGCGCTATTGGCAGCGATTTTTGGGACTTTGACCACTCGGACGTTTCACGGCCGCCAGTAGTGGGACTTCAAAGCGCAAAAAAGATAAATTCAATACGTTTCACCGTAAAATGATGTGAATCAACTCAACATTGCCTTGTACAGTAGCAGCGGTGATGACTTAACGTTCTTCAGATAACCTAACACAAATTAACTGCAGTTTGAACACCAGATGAAGTGATGACCCCAGAAGAAAAATCAATGCATTTTCTTGATGAATGGTAAGGGGCAACCATGCAATTTCCAGGGGGCTTGGGATTTTCCTCGGGGAGAAATTATATATTTTTACGGTGACTATGGCAGCATTTATTTATTTCAAGCAGTGGCGGATACAGGGGGGGGGGCTAGGGGGCCCGGGCCCCCCCTAGACCACCAAGATTAATAGTAGCATTTTGAAGGATAATTGCGATAACGCGGGCCCACGAATGCCGAAACACGTCTGGGCCCCCCCTAGACTACCGTGTCTGGATCCGCCACTGTCAAGCGCGAAGTCCTCAAATATTCATTCTCAAATGTTTTACATATAAAGTAACAGCAGCAATTTGCTAAATACTATTATTAACTTAAGATTCAAAACAATTTTCTATTAATTATTCTTGCACTATTAAAGCAAAATTGAATGGACATGTGTCAACAGACAATAGAATAACTCTATTTGCTCTATGGGACAATGCCAACTCAATGGCTAATTGCACTTGAAGTAATACACACCTTGATCAAAGGAACTAAACTCCCTTTATATAGTAATTACAAAGAAGAGCCAGTCACTTATCCTTTCCAATTGCTATTAGATCAGTGTTATTATGAATTCATCAATGTTGCTATCTTCCCAATTAATAAACCATTGTGTGCTGTAGACGCTAGGGGCGCTGCAGCATGAAATACCCGTCGCCATCTGTCGGCCAGTGATGTGTACAGCCTGCAGACCATCAGTGGTTGAAATTGTTTTATGTTTTATGATTTTTTGTTTGTTTCAAGCCTGGAAAATACTAAAATATCCAGTAAAACTCTTAAACTGAATTTCATTTAATTGCACATACATTGGTAATTGTGCATGATGACAAACACACTGTATTAAAAAGAATGTGTGAAGCAGAATATATTTACAACCGCAACATTCTGCAGATTAGGCATGACCTGGTTTTGAGATTTTTTTGACTCTCGAGTTGGAAAGGGAAGTAAAAGACAACATTTTGGATTAAACTAGATGAATGCTGTCCCACAGGGACGAAATGGCGCCGTAATATTTTCCCAGTAGGCCTATATACATTGTATGTCTCTCACTTCAAGTCACTTGCTATCACTACTGCTTATGCATCTGTTTGCCAGAGGGCATAAAGATGATTATAAGTAAAAAGAAAGGCTTCAAAAAAGGTGTCAACAAACACGTTTTTAGCAGCCTTAAACTGACTTCATTTATTTTCGTAGTTCCATAACATTCCACCAGAGGCAAAATGGCGCTGATCGCGGCACCCTCGTCCCTCTAGTGGATATGCAACGAACTACCGTAAACATTCCACCAGAGGCAAAATGGCGCTGATCGCGGCACCCTCGTCCCTCTTGTGGATATGCAACGAACTACCGTCCACGAGATCAAAACAACGCAACGTCCACGCCATGACCCACCCTGTGTCCAAGTCCAAAACAGAGTAGCCGGCAAGATCTAACGATCTGGCCGGCGCCAATAAAGCGGTAAGCATCTCTGGATATACAGACTGACAACACTGTTAGAATACAGCCATCTCATTAAGTTTATAGCGAGGTTTTTGCTGAATTTACGCCAGGGGCGCCACCCGTACGACGTAAATTCGGCACCCTCTGTCGGTAACCAAGACAGCAAGATGGCGGCGAGGCACTCGAAAAAATGCGTGAAAGAAAAGTCGGTTTTGAAATTGCTGCATTACGCTGCCAAAAAAGGATGTACATCAAATTTTACAGCCCACAGCACGAGAGCATGAGTAATAAAGGTATTCTGCCAAGTTATGGCCCCCATGGATCGCTAGTAAGTGAGATCTCGACGTCAGACGATCGTTAATGGGATCGCGGACGACAGCGGACGACGTTTTCTCTATCTGCTAAATGGCCGGTACCACCCTGGTGGTACGGCCATAATTATGCAAGAGGTACTATAATGGTGCACAAAAATATATAATCGTATAATTATTAAAAAGTAGAAAATGTAGGTACAGAATGATTTGTGGGCATATTACATTGTACTGTTTTCTGATGAAGAGAGAGCAAATGATTGTAGCTCTCACCAGAAGCAAATTATCAGAAATATGGTATTCATGTCAAGTTGTCCACAGATGTTGAAATGAAGACTAAGAAAAGAAAGCAATCCACTTACTTGGTTTCTTAGGACCGTTGTTAGTTCCGACAGATTTATTGTCCCTACTTGATTTCCTGGTGGGGATTGGATTGAGAATAAGAGTGGAAGGTGACACATGTGTTTTCTCTGGGTTAGGGTTCCGAATTATCGGCCAGGTATCTGCTTTTGTATTGGTTAAACGCCTTCTTGCAGGTGTGTGATTAATGGTTGAAGCTTCCTGATTCCGTTTCAAAGATGGACTATTTGAGGTAGATCCACCTACAATTAATTGAATGAGTTGAATTAGTTCAAAGCTCGTAGAATATATATATATATTGTATTGTTTTCAGATGGAGATGTATTTAGTTCAAAGCTCATGGAAATATACATTGTATTTCTGACCATCTCGCTCGATTATTCTATCAAACTGTCATACAACAAAAGCACAAGCAACATCAATACTGAAGAAGCCTACTTGCCAAGCAGAGCGAAAGTCTCTAAAGGTAATTTTTTATCATTGGATGTAGAAAGAGTGTACATTGTATTGTTTTCTGATGGAGATGTAGGTACAAGTCCAGTGGTGTCAGCGTAGGTGGGGCTGGTTTTTTTTGGACAAAGCTTACATGTTTTTTTTTCAAGAAAAATAGTAAATTTCCCCATGGACCTCATCTGTGAAGGCTTCGGTCTGATTTGCCCCACCACTTTAAAATGAAACTGATGGCCCCGTACAAGTCAGCAAACAATTGTAGCTCGTGTCAGTAGCAAATTATCAGAAATTGTAACCATATCCACCAGGAGTATGTGCGGATCCAGACAAGGTAATCTCGGACGGCCCGGACGAGTTTTGGCCATTGTGGGCGAGCTTCGCCATGTACGTACTTTCAGCAAAATACTACTATTAATCTCAGAGATCTAGGGGGGGTTCGGGCCCCCTAGGCCCCATTGGATCCACCACTGATGTGAGGTAGATTCATTCAGAAGAAGCCCACGGGAGATGGGCTTAGAAAAGCAAAAGATTCACTTACTTGATCTCTTTCGGGGGCTGCTTGACCCCTTTCGGGGGCTGCTTGACCCCTTTTGGGGGCTGCTTGACCCCTTTCGGGAGCTGCTTGACCCCTTTCGAGAGCTGCTTGACCCCTTTCGGGGGCTGCTAGACCCACGAGGAGAATTTAAGCGAGATGCGGGTACTGGAATTTGTGGTGGTGAATTTGTTGGACGAGATGCACCTTTAAAGCACGTGGAAATGTACATTAGTAAATATAGTAATTCCGGTGCATGGTAAGGAGGTTAGCCAATAGATAAATATATATCGTTATATCGTTATTGGCACAACCCCTGTAATGAATAGAATTATGAAAATGAGATATAATACAATAAGAGAAGTTCATGCATGAATTATGCAAGAGGTACAGCTGGCACATAAAACTAGAAGGCACACCAGTGTGCAATGGGCGCTAGTCTTATCGGAAAGCGCTTTGGTTGCCACGAGGAATAAGTGCTGGTGCAATTTTCATATCGGATAATATATGTTTTTGCATCTATTATCTGTACTCGTCTTTGAGATTTTGACTATTCAAGAAAGTTTTGAATAATGACAAGGGTGTTTTTAGACTGAATGAATAGTTTTGGATGATACCATAACTGCCCATTTGGTAGCTGCAACTTGCAAGTGCTGCCACCTTCTGTCAATCACTTGTGGCCTAGACCAAAGGTAGCAGGTTCCTAAATAAAATACTTCATATTTTTAATTTAACGTTAACAAGTGTAAAAAAAGTTATAATGCGAGCATGGGTGCAACTTTAGTATATTTCATCAGAACTAAGGGTCACAATTGTTATTATCAACTCAGAAATATACCTTGACCAGATATTTTTCCTTCAAATTCAACATTTCTGAAGATACTTGGAAATCTCTGCAGTTGGTACTCAAAAATTTCACCAAGATCCAAATCTTGTTTCAGAGCCATAATTTCATGGTAAACAGTTCTATTTAACCTTTTTCTATTTTAATTACTAGTCTACACTCTGAATTACAAGAAAAAGTCAGTTCCATTAATATCCAATCAGAAAAAACATTGTTTTCCACTGCTGGACTAAAAACCATAAGACATTGGAAAAGCGCCCCTGGTGGAACTGCCCGGAATTAGGGACCTGCAACCTGAAGGAGAGTGAAAAAAGAAGCCTTTCCCCTCAAAATAGTTATTTTCTCCTATTTTTGAAAACTACAACAGATTTCTGATTGAAGCACAGCAACAGTTTTCACCACTCAACCACGTAGGACCACTTCCAGGCTTCATCAGATGCCCTCGGCAGAGCTGCATTTTGAAGCGTTTTCGAGGCGCATTTTGAAGTGTTTTAGCTCTTGGAGGCTGAGAGGTTGAATGGCCGCCAAATCAAGACAATTGGTGATAAACATAAAAATTCAGCTGTTCTTTGTAGAATACAAATGTGGGAATCAGTCCCTATCATTGTGACATTCTTACCCTAATTTGTTAGTTAATTAATGATCATCTTAACAAGAAATTGCGTTTTTTAAATGAATATTTTTTTCTAAATTCCTTATATTTTCATGGAAAAAGCCCAAAATAGCTTAATTACCACACAAAACTTGCTTGAAAGTGTTTTAATTTACTGAAAACCAATACCAAATGACAAAAAAGTTAAAAAAAATTCATTTGGAAAGTCGTTCATGCCCTACAGGCCACTTGGCCACTTTTGAGGTCCCTGCTTGAGGTAGCAGGTTCCTAAATAAAATACTTCATATTTTTAATTTAACGTTAACAAGTGTAAAAAAAGTTATAATGCGAGCATGGGTGCAACTTTAGTATATTTCATCAGAACTAAGGGTCACAATTGTTATTATCAACTCAGAAATATACCTTGACCAGATATTTTTCCTTCAAATTCAACATTTCTGAAGATACTTGGAAATCTCTGCAGTTGGTACTCAAAAATTTCACCAAGATCCAAATCTTGTTTCAGAGCCATAATTTCATGGTAAACAGTTCTATTTAACCTTTTTCTATTTTAATTACTAGTCTACACTCTGAATTACAAGAAAAAGTCAGTTCCATTAATATCCAATCAGAAAAAACATTGTTTTCCACTGCTGGACTAAAAACCATAAGACATTGGAAAAGCGCCCCTGGTGGAAGTGCCCGGAATTAGGGACCTGCAACCTGAAGGAGAGTGAAAAAAGAAGCCTTTCCCCTCAAAATAGTTATTTTCTCCTATTTTTGAAAACTACAACAGATTTCTGATTGAAGCACAGCAACAGTTTTCACCACTCAACCACGTAGGACCACTTCCAGGCTTCATCAGATGCCCTCGGCAGAGCTGCATTTTGAAGCGTTTTCGAGGCGCATTTTGAAGTGTTTTAGCTCTTGGAGGCTGAGAGGTTGAATGGCCGCCAAATCAAGACAATTGGTGATAAACATAAAAATTCAGCTGTTCTTTGTAGAATACAAATGTGGGAATCAGTCCCTATCATTGTGACATTCTTACCCTAATTTGTTAGTTACTTAATGATCATCTTAACAAGAAATTGCGTTTTTTAAATGAATTTTTTTTCTAAATTCCTTATATTTTCATGGAAAAAGCCCAAAATAGCTTAATTACCACACAAAACTTGCTTGAAAGTGTTTTAATTTACTGAAAACCAATACCAAATGACAAAAAAGTTAAAAAAAATTACATTTGGAAAGTCATTCATGCCCTACGGGCCACTTGGCCACTTCTGAGGTCCCTGCTTGAGGTAGCAGGTTCCTAAATAAAATACTTCATATTTTTAATTTAACGTTAACAAGTGTAAAAAAAGTTATGATGCGAGCATGGGTGCAACTTTAGTATATTTCATCAGAACTAAGGGTCACAATTGTTATTATCAACTCAGAAATATACCTTGACCAGATATTTTTCCTTCAAATTCAACATTTCTGAAGATACTTGGAAATCTCTGCAGTTGGTACTAAAAAATTTCACCAAGATCCAAATCTTGTTTCAGAGCCATAATTTCATGGTAAACAGTTCTATTTAACCTTTTTCTATTTTAATTACTAGTCTACACTCTGAATTACAAGAAAAAGTCAGTTCCATTAATATCCAATCAGAAAAAACATTGTTTTCCACTGCTGGACTAAAAACCATAAGACATTGGAAAAGCGCCCCTGGTGGAACTGCCCGGAATTAGGGACCTGCAACCCAAAGATTCTATACATAAAGATAAGCTAGCTTCAATACTTTCTATGGCAACCACCACGTGTGATGTTACCTGTGCCCATCCCCAGAGGGAGCAGTGAACAGAAGAGGTGATGTTACCATAGTGAGGACAAGATGCAGCCTCACTTCAGTTTCTTGACCTAGACGCGCACATCAATCTGGTTTCCACGGCATATTATGGCCTTAGGCACCTACTGATGTACGTCACAAAACATTTCTGAATCGGTGACGTCGCTTTGATTGTTTTCTCAACCAATCAGCGTTCAGAAATCAGTACTCCCTGCTTGTCTCTTGATATACAGACCGGAACTAGATTGGCGCACATGGTTACCAAAGGATTGACAGAAACCACTTGAGAATAAAGGCCTAGGTATATCTTAATGTGCGGAGATTTACAGGGACAAAGTAATCTCAGGCAGGATTTTTGTACTATGGAAAATATTCAGGGCACTTTCCAAGGCGATGGATGCAAATGCAATGTGAATTCATCTGCAATAGGTGTTGGCCCCCGAGTGATAATACGAGGTTTTTGGACATCAACAAATACCTCACCCCTCCCCCTTCCCCACCACAGCTCAGTATAACAATGGGTGCAGCGCCCATTAAGATTTAACAAGTAAAATCTATAAGAAAAGCAAAAGATCAACTTACTTGCTCTCTTGGGAGTGTTGCTAGACCCAGAAAGTTTATTTAAGCGAGGAGCCGGTACTGGAATTCGTGGAGGTGAATTTGTTGGCTGAGTGGTTTGACGAATGCCAGGAGTATTTGATGCAGATGCCCCTAAAATTGGTTTAAAGCAGGTAGAAATATACATTTAATTGTACTGTTTTAGATACTGACATACAACTTAGCAGAAAATTACCAGAATTATTCAATGTGGCGTCAATAATATTTTTTACTGAAAATACATTCTTTTTTCCAAATTAAGACCTATTAATTATTTTGTTAACATAAAAAGAGCACTCTTGCCACCCATCATGTGAGTTGAATTGTTAACAGCCCAGTTTCGGCAAGAATGCCGAAAGGAGAGCATCATGTTGGAAGCATTGTCACATCAAATATAATTCCTCAAATAGGGAATGGACAGCACTAGAAATGTGACATTCTTGAGTTTATGTTGAATGACTGCCACAAATGTAGTTTGGGCCAGGAAATCAGTATACAGGCAGAGAAATAAAGAACGGAAGGTTGAGTGGACAACCTTCATTCAGGAGGAGGAGGATTTTACATGCCACACCACAAAAATGATGTGAAATCGCCAAATTTGTAAGAACGGTCACTTTTTCAAGGCTCTTGAGGGCCAGATTAATGATGTTCAAATCTTTGGTGACAGCACAATTTGAAGGGGTAAACTTGTGATAGAATTGCAGGACATCGTATTTTCTAAAGGGCAGGTGGGGGAAATACCCCCCCCCCTGTTCCGGAAGCCTTGGAAGTAGGAAATATTGTGCGCATGACCACAAAATGTTAAAAATGAGAAAAGCAAAAGATCTACTTACTTTGGTTTTTAGGATACCAAATCCCATATCCTTCACAGCCTGGATCAACAACTTCCCATTTGAATTTTCTTTCTTTTCTAGCCGAAAGCTTCCGTACTCCTTCAATGATAAAAATACCATGCACTAAGCTCGGCTGGATATGCAATTCTTGAAAATTAAAAGTTCATTTTTCTTCGCAAAGTCCCCCAATGCTCCTCTAAACAGAGGACTCTCCCAGTGAAGGCTGAAGTCATTTAATTCTTGAAACCTGAGTCTATATGTTGTACAGCTGTTATCATGGCATGTAGGCCCATCCTAAAAAAGAGTTCTTCTCACAATAGGCTGATCTGTTCTATGCTTATCAAAAGCTACCTCCATAAGCCAAAGCTGTTGTTGGTGTCCTTAATTGATTAATTAACTAATTGATTGACTTACAACATACTGCATGCAACAATATCTAATTTCATCTATAATTCTACCTGTCATTTTCAGGGGTGCCTGAAGGAATCGCGGGCGGCAGGGGCGGTCAGACAAAAAAGGGCAAATCATATTCGTGCCGATTTCACAAGACAAAGTTTAAATAGAGAGTCAATAATAATTTCAATATATACTTACTAATTTGTACCTAAAATTAGTAAAATAAGGCCTTTTAATGTATTTTTCTTAAAGATCTAAAGGGCACCCTTGCCCCCTTGGACAACGACAGGAGGGGCAATTGCCCCCCCTGCCCCCCCCCCTCCTGTTCCGGCACCCCTGGTCATTTTCTTTGTACAAATAAAAAGGAGAGGAAATACTTACTGTAAGCTGCTGGTCTCCCACGTGCGATTCGAGGGTTGGATGATTTTCTTCTTCCAGATTTTGGCCAATAAGCTAATTGAAAGAAACATGCATTACAACAAGTTTAAGCTGATTATACTTAGAATGGCTCGTACAAAAAGTTTGCATAGTATAAGCAAGCAGAATGAGAGAGGCACTCATTTCTTATATATCCAAAAGGTAGTGATGCACGGATAGTGAAAATAGCCGGATACCGGATCCATACCGGATACTGGATAATCCAACAACACCAACTGCCAGATACCGGATAGGAGCCAGATAGTTGGAACCAGATAGTAAACTTTGGAAATAGGAAGTTTTTCAGCATTCTTGCCAATTTCGCAGTTGATTTAAAGGAAAATTTTCTGAGAGCCGAGACATATATCCAGCTGGGAGACTGTTCCTCTGATGGAATGTTTTTGTTACCTTCTGTAACTGAATTTAAATTTTGAAGATGGTTACATCATGTTTTTGGCTCGGTTTTTGTAACCTTCTTTATTCTTTATGAAAGTTTTTTTAGCTTTTCACTTATTTTTGAGCATCCAAGATATCCAGTTCTGACACCCTAATTCTGCCGGATACCGGATATCCTGCAAATTCCAATATCTGGCTGGACACCGGATACCTTGCTGGATAACAGTGCATCCCTACCAAAAGGTATAGTTCGCATGTTTGCTTCCAAATGTCATAGGTGCAAACATGTTTACCATGTTTCTAATAAATTCAAAGGTACAACACTCTTGACTGAACTTCTATTAGGGGGCGACCATTTAATTTACAGGGGGGATTGGAGTTTTCCTCGGCAGAAAATTATTTATTTCACTGTAGCGATGGCAGTAATTATTTATTTCAAGTGCGTGAAGTCCCCAAATCATTGCCAAATGAAGCAACACCTTGTTAAGAAATAGCTCCACCAGAAATTATTTATTTCAGGACTGCCCAAAAAGAATTGATTTATTTCACTAAAACTGGACAAGAGATTTTTTTTTTAACTCCAAGGCTCCCCCTTAAGAGTAAATGGTGGCCCCCTAACTAAATCAAGGCAGAAAATAGGTCACTTTTGAACTATGACAATCACAGAATTTCTTAAATAGTTCAAATTTGTAAGAACATCACAAAGAATTGGCTGATTTAATAGCTTATTACTAGAGGAAAATGACTTTAAAAAATCTAAGAAAAAGTAAAAAATATAACAAACCATCGCGCTGCCCAATGGACCCTCTTGTACGTCTTTGGGAAGATCTTCTTCGCTGTCCTTTAGCCTCGCGAATCAGACGGCCTGCTTCCCTTTGCGCTTCATACATTGCTTGTTGTTTCCGCATTTGTTCCTGTTTATCAGTTATCGCCTTTTCTTCAGCTGCAAGTCTTTCTTCCTCTCTTCTCGCAGCTTCTTCAATTAGTTGCTGTCTCACCCAGGCAACTTTTGCTTTGGTGGCTTAAAAAAACAGATCATTTAAATGTTGCAGTAAACGAATGACAAGTACTTACATTCAGCTACTAGTGGCCATCAGTGACCTCACAACAAGCCCTATCAAATTCATCGAAATGAGTGTCAATTTCGTTATCGGGTAACTTGTGACCTCACTGATGAGGGCTGTGGATCCACTGGTTTTTGGCTAAAGTGAGTCAATAGTTTTGATGACTGTCCTCTTTGCAACTGGACCAATACAAAATTGGGTTTCAACTAGAAGAGTTTCATGTTTTAAAAGACAATAATATATTTGCATATTTTAATTTAATTTCATATTAATCCATTTACATCTACTTATAAAATGTCCACAATGTTTGAATAAATATAAAATACATGTATGTCTGGTGGACCTCCAGCCAGCCATCATGAATGTAATCGCAACACCTGATGCCTCGGGTAAAACTCCAAATATAAGCTTAGACCTTACCATCTATGATAGCTTGCAAATATTCATCTTCCATGTTGTCTACATCTTCCGGGACCACAAGTTCGTTATTGTAATATAATCTCTCATCTCCGAACCTGTCGTAGTAATCAGCTGGAATTTCAATACAAAACACTAGTTACAAAATAATATACATTAGAATCTTTGCAGTGGAAATCTTGCATGGAAACACCTGGGCATCATGCAAGGCAGTCAAGTTTATGAAAAAACTTTATGGGAGTGTGGTTCACAGCAATGAACCTCATGAATGTCAGGTCGCGGAAGAATACAACATGAGTCCGAAGGCAGTCATTTTAACAACATTTTGTACAGGTATGGTATTTTTTTAATAGATAGTGGCATACCTGAAATTGCTGAAAATAATTCTGAAAATTTCATTCAGCTACTTCAAACAGAAAGCTCCAACAAAAATTGGACAGAACTTTCTGAACACCCCTCGCATTGCATAAATTCTATCAAATTCGTATTAATTAGGCTATAATGTGCTTTTTACAAGACATGAATGTCATGATAATTCAAATTTTGCTCTAACTATATATATATATTTTTTTAATAGATTAAATATGGAGTCATACAGCTGTGTGTGTATAGGCAAAATCTACTTACTCTCGAAGCAATGTCGCAATGTCCCAACGTCCATCAGACTCACTTGCTTTTCCAAAGCTGTCAGTTTATCTGATGAATTAAACAAGTCATAATTGGATTTTGATATAATAAAGAAAAGCAAGTCAACAAAAAAGCTATCTACAAAGCTGGTCCCCAAGGGAGCAACAATTAAATATACATATATACACTCTAAAAAATGTCGGGACAACATTGGTTTTTTAGATTCAAATTTCAATGCAAAACCAACTTGAATTTTTCAAAAATCCATGTTGGTTTTTCGCATTGAAATTTGGTTTTTCAAAAAACCATTTTGAATCTAAAAAACCAATTTTGTCTGAAATTTTTTAGTGTGTACACTGCCGGTCGAAAGTCTGGAAACACTATGCTGTTCTCCATTCGATTAGGGTTACACATAACAGCTTCTGGGTGTTTGAATTCTTATTTAATCAAGATGAAATATACAGTGCCACCTGTATATAAGTGAAACGCAAGACTTTGTGCCATTGCATCAATGCTAAACATCCTCAGCCAAACTGCTTGTGGAAGCGCTAATTCTCATCCAATGAGAGGAAAACACATTGGGTCATAAAGGCCTATGTGTGAGGCATGTTGGATAACAATGGTAGCCAATTTTCTTTGCTGTAGTAAGAGTTAGATATGGGTCAAAGTCTTTGATAAGTTAGTGAAATGCAGGCCCAATGTTATTTGATAGGGAAGGGTGGTTCACTTAATTATCAAAGACTTTGACCCACACCAAACTCCGACTACAGCAAAGAAAATTGCCTCCATTGTTATCCCACATACCTCACGTATCGGCCTTTATGACCCGATATGTTTTCCTCTCAGCGGATGAGAATTCATGCCTCAACAAGCTGTTTGGTCGAGGATGTTTAGCATCGATGCAATGGCACAATGTCATGCATTTCACTTACTTACAGTAATATCTCGAAGTCAAATGGTTGTGACAGGGATCGAGGACGACAGTGGATGACATTCTTCTCTATGTGCTAAATGGCCTGTACCACCCCTGGTGGTACGGCCATAATGAGCATGTTGGGATGTATTTTACAGAAATTTAAAGACGAAAAACAGGGCCAACTCAACATATGTGGAAACAGGCATAAGGTGAGGCTTAAAATTTGGGTTGCAAATAGAGTTAGGATTATGGATAGGTTTAGGGTTCGAGTTTTGGTTAACCCTGTGTTTTTTTATTAAACTTCTGTAACAAATCTCCTCGCTTGTCAATTGTCTCTTACATTTGGTGAATTATATTCCACTGAAACAGCCATAACTGGCCAAAAAAAATGAAAAAACCTCTTGCTCCCTTAATTTATGTGAGCAGTGTAAAACAATAAAATGAAAATTTCTTCAAAAACAGAAAATAAACTTTGCTTACCCCTTGTCCATCCACGCCTGGCTTTGGCTTCGTCTTCCAGCTGCCATTCAAATTGTCGCTTTTTTGAATGAGATTGTTTTCCTGAAATATCCAAGAGAATGGTACCGAAAATAATAAGATTGCTGCAAAGGATTACTTAATTCTTTTGATAAGGATGGTACCAAATATTGTACATTTTGCACCAAGTGGGCACTTCAGCAGATGCAAGTGGGCAGATGTCGGTTGGTTACCAGCCATAAAAACTGATATTGCACTTTGTGATGTGCAATAACTGTTATATCATATGGTTTTTTGTGGCAAATGCAAAGAAAAGGGCTGGAATTCTGATGTCTAAACTTTTTGTGCTTCTTTTGACCAGCGTGTTTAAAATGTATCTCCTTAAAATTAATAACTACTAAACCCACAAAAAAATGTTTCACACTTTTGGAATCCATAGATGATATACTTGATGATGGGTCTTCTTTAAATTTTTTAATAAAATATATATCAATTTTAGAGAATTTTACGTTGCAGATTAAAGTGAGCTACTTGACTTTTTCCCAGCAGTTTGTATACTTATGACAAATTGACATTTCAAAAATCATTATCAAATTATTTCCAGTAAAATAATATTCCAGTCCCTCATTGACCAATATTCGTAACATAAAATGTATGAAAGTACGCAAATTGCAATCGGATTTTCTGCAAAAGTCTTTGATGTGGTCAGGGAAAGCTTGTTTGTGAAAAGTCATAGAAAAGTCAGAGAATTCCACCATCTCACATGAGTGGCAAGTAGCCTCGGGGGGCTACTTGCCACTCATTTCATCTGGAAACCAAAGCCAAAACCACAAACTATTTTTAATCCTTCAGAAAAAACGTTGGCATCCATTTTAATCTTTATGAATCTGATACCATTGGAATTGTCTTTTCAAGCCAATTCCAACGATACAAAATATTGGGGTGGCAAAAACGGGAACCAGGGAACCAAACTAATCTGAATCGTCAAAAACCAAAACCATTTTAATCCAAAAAGGCCAAAAACCCAGTACCATCCAGCGGCGCCTCTACACCTTTTCATAGTGAGTAGGCTTACCCCCCCCCCCCTCCGGGGCAAGTAGCACCCTGAACCACATTGGTCCAGGGCATAGAAATATATGTTAATCCATATACTCACTTAGAGGGAGGGGCTTGGCACTGACGAGTCTGGGGTTGAAGCTTTTTCTTCCTGTTGATGAACTGTAGCCTGAAAATATTCATCATGTTACAATTAATACATTTTAATTCACTGTATCTTAGGGTATGATTCAGATTAGCGGGCTGTGGTGACTTCATTATCAAAAACTTGTTATTTGACACTTATAATCAGCGCGTGAAAACCGATTATTTTTGGGATGCAGAAGTCTCAAATCTATCAAAGACAGTACTTATGTTTTAGATGTGTTTTGATGAAGTATAGGTTATTCACCTAGGGAGAGGCAATATGTGATTTATCCAGCGAGGGCGTTAGCCCAAGCTGTGATAAACACATATTGCTGATCCCGCAGTGAATAACCGGCTTATACCATAAGACAAAGCTGAAAGTTGTCATTTGTTGCTGTGGTTTTTCACAGCTTCACTTATTATTCTCCCACGGGAGGATAACTGGACAACAAAGAATATGTGTTTTATTGCAGTGAAATACTGGCTCATAATTGGCTGACAGAGGTGTCGAGTGGTATAAATAGTTTTAAAGAACGTAATTTGGCAGGTGTTTGGTGTTGGCAGCCCCCATTAACCATAGCAAAACAGTGGTTTTCACTTGCCAAATTCATATATGGTCATTTTCAAGCCTGCTGAAGTGAATGAGAGGTCAAGAATAAACATTGATCACACGATCAGCCGGGCGAGAGGCAAATTTAATGTCAATAATAATTTTACCTTAATTAAGACTTAGCTAATTACATTTTTTCTAAAAGATCAAAAGGGCATACATTTTCGTGATGCAAAAAGACGTAAAAACACGATTTCTTGCTCTTGCCAAATATCAAATTGTTGACCCTGGGCAGCAATCTTTTTGTTGGCGGGAAAAGCCACTGTTCACCACTGGGGGAGCCACCATCTGACCTACTTTGGTCATTATTTTTCCACCATCTTATCATCAACTTCATCACATATTTTATCTTCAATTTCTCTTTCCCCTGGAGTTTTGAGAGAGCTGCTGCTGGCCATCCTTGCAGATCAAGGACCAGAGGATATAGGGATTATAAACAGAGAGACAACTGGAGTCTTACTTAACCATTGGCTTGAAGAAAAGACTCAGGATTATTAGCCTCTCCCAGCCACAAAGGACCACTGTTTACAAGAAGGCTGTGACCTAATTTTGGAACTAGGCCACTGCTGGGTGCTGTGCAGTGGAGCATGACAGCAACAACAAAGAGATCATCATGTGGAGAGTCTACATTAGCCCTAATCAAATTAGGTTTTATACAAGCAGATTCCCTGTGGTCATGATTGGATCGGTGAAGTTTTAATTGCAGCCTGTCAGTCTTGACAGTCAAGACTCATGTCCTTTTCATCTGTTACTTGACAGATATATATATATTATTATTCTATTATTGTCTGTTCACCAGCCTGTTTTCTTGACATACTGCCTGTCTTTCTTGACAGATTTTCTATCTTTCTTGACAGAAATATTAATTTAATTCTTGTTATCTGACAAATTGTTCACCCATTTGCTGTCTTTGAGTTGACTACATTGTTTAGCCTGTCTTCCCGGACAGATATGATTTGCCTGTCACTCATAGCAGAATTTAAAATTGTATTCCTCCATATCTAATGGACAATTTTTCCCTGTCTTTCTTAACAGATATTATTTCGCCGTCAATCATGGCAGAAATATTAATTTTACAGAAATTCCTTATTTTACGTCTGGAAATATTAATTTTACAGAAATTCCTTATTTTACGTCTGGCTCGTGACATTAAGAAGATGCCGTCTTCCACGACGGTTATGAACATTAATCCTTTTCCCCATTTCCCCCGAGAGATAAATTAAATTATTCACTGTCACCCTTACTTCCGTGATAGACTTACTTTATGTAAATTATATAAATATTTATTTCTTGATCTCGTCGCCAGTATTGTTTATTTATCCCCTTTAATCCTTGACAATAACTGTTATGTAATATGTACCGATCACCTGCTGCTCTCACATTACGAGATTTCAACTCTAAAGATTGCTTGTCTTTTCTTGACAAAATATCATCAATTTATTCAGCAATTTTTCTTGACATCAATATACTAATTGCCTGTCTTCCTTGACGATTCCACATTATTCCTAGGTGAAAATATTTTCCGCTGCCTGTCATTTTGACAGATTGCCTGTCTTACTTGACCGTTGACAGAATTATTGAATGATTTCATGTTTCCAGATATTGCTATTGCTTGTCCTCCTGGGGGGCGATTATGTACACTGAAAATTGATTTGCCTGTCTTACTTGTCAGATTGTCATTTTCACGTGACAGATTTACAGTCTTGAGAGAATCCCAGTCTTTCATGAAAAACATATTAATTTAATTTTTCTTCTTGACTTTTATACTTGTCGATATTCCGACCTTTCATAAAAATCCAGGAATATGGATTTATTTCTTGTTTCTCAACGGATATTCTTTACAGATCCCGATCTTCTCTGCAGAGCCAGACTTATTGTACCCAACAAGTTGACAAATTTATGCCCTATCTTCCTTGACAGAAAGATTAAATCATATACTTTGTCAGAAAATGCTCAAGGATCAGCTAAGGATCGACCGATTACCTTGATTAAATCATGTACTTTGTCAGAAATGCTCAAGGATCAGCTACCTTGACTTATAGTCTACATTAATTTCCTCTCTTCTTTGAAACATATTATATCTATTCACAGCCTTTCTTACTTTACTGATGGTCAGCTTTACTCTACAGATTGTCTTTTCTGACAAAAATATTAACTTAATTCCGGTTTACCTGGACAGATGTTGATTTACTTAGCGCCAGTGATCCTGAACCGTTTCCTGAACAGTTTAATTTCCCTGTCCTTGACAGATTGCCAGCCTTTCTTGGCAGTAATATCATTAGTTTCTTTACAGTATGGTTTAATAACTACCTGTCTTCCTGGATATCTAAATATAAAAGTGCTAACTCTCTTGGTTCCATGTCTCAGGCATAACTGTCACAATTCTCTGCACACTGATCAACCTTTGCATGTCTCACATCATTGACATTTACTTTGTTTTGCAATACTTGCTGTACTTCAACAATTCCCATTTCCTTTGAAATCCACCTTTATTTAACACCTTCTGCATCAATATTTCACCAATGTGCATAAATGGGTCATAGGCTTTCTGGCAAGCTCCCCAGGTGGCAACATAGGGCAGCCATTCCAGACAACACATGCAGGTGCTGCCACCACAGCATACTCATGAATACAAATTGTTCTCCACACCAAATTTGCATGAACAAAATCTACTGTGTTTTCAAATTAATGAATTTCTTGAGAATATATTACTCAAAGACCACAACTGTTTATATAACACTGTCACCCTTTATGATTATCAGCAGCATGCCCTCATATTGCACACAACCTACTCTAAGTGGCTCAAATACCCGTTTGCAACGGGTTTTCTAGTGTATATTATTTCGCCAAATTCCCTGTCTTACTTGATAGAATTGATTGAATTAACTGCCTGTTTTATTTGACAGATTTCATTTTATTCACAGCCTGTCTTTCTTGACAGATTTCATTTCATTCACAAACTGTCTTATCTGGACAGAATGCCTGTCTTTCTTGACAGATTTCATTTTATTCACAGCCTGTCTTATCTTGACAGAATGCCTGTCTTTCTTGACAGATTTCATTTTATTCACAAACTGTCTTATCTTGACAGAATGCCTGTCTTTCTTGACAGATTTCATTTTATTCACAAACTGTCTTATCTTGACAGAATGCCTGTCTTTCTTGACAGATTTCATTTTATTCACAAACTGTCTTATCTTGACAAAATGCCTGTCTTATCTTGACAGATTTCATTTTATTCACAAACTGTCTTATCTTGACAGAATGCCTGTCTTATCTTGACAGATTTCATTTTATTCACAGCCTCTCTTTCTTAACAGATTTCTTTTTATTCACAGCCTGTCGTCCTTGACAGATTTAATTTTATTCACAGCCTGTCTTACTTGACAGAACGTGACAGATTTAATTTTATTCACAGCCTGTCGTTTCCGGACAGATCTATTATATATTCACATCCTGTCTTGTTTTATTTGGATGTCAAATTTACGAATTCATTACACAGTTCAAGTTATTATTTGTACCCTATTGCCTCATGAGTTTGCCAAGCCACTCGCATGTGTATATTTGTGTGTACCAAATAACTTAGGTACCAAGTATTTGCATCAGTTTTGCGAACATAAGTCTTCCTTACTCGGCGCACTGCTGCATGT
Source organism: Platynereis dumerilii (assembly GCA_026936325.1). Classification (NCBI taxonomy): domain Eukaryota; kingdom Metazoa; phylum Annelida; class Polychaeta; order Phyllodocida; family Nereididae; genus Platynereis; species Platynereis dumerilii. The sequence goes on from JAPTHN010000005.1 coordinate 29,023,691, forward strand.
AGCTGGCCAGCTGATTGAGATCTGAGCTGATTACCCACTGTCGTACTTTAAGTCATTGACTGCGAAGGACCAAGGCCAACAATACCTACTGGAGGAGACAACGGAGATGCCAACAACTCAAGAGTTTGGGCAACAACTCAAGGGTTTGGGCCTAAACCCTGTATACACACCTACACTTCTACAATATTTGATTTTATTCACAGCCTGTCTTTTTTGACAGAATTTATTTTATCACTGCCTGTCTTTTTGGACAGAATGCCTGTCTTTCTTGACGGATATTATTTTATCACAGCCTGTCTTTCTTGACAGATATTATTTTATCACAGCCTGTCTTTCTGGACAGATTGCCCCTCTTTCTTGACAGATTTTATTTTCTTCACCACCTGTCTTACTTGACAGATCTATTATTTATTCACAGCCTGTTTTACTTTAATTTAATTTATTTTATTCACCGCCTGTCTTTCTTGACAGATTTTATTATATTCTCAGCCTGCCTTTCTTTCTTGACAGACTTACTTGATTTTATTTTATCCACACCCTATCTTACTCCAAATATCTAATATTTATTCACCGCCTGTCTTACTTGACAGAATCTCTGTATTTCTTGGCAGATTTACCCTTCCCATCCTCCCCTACAGCCAGTTCATCAACCATCTCCTGCCGCAAGGACCAAATTCCCTACTTAACCCGGCTACTTTTCGCCCATTCGCCAAGTTCGAAAAGCTTCACCTAGCATTTTGTCGAATAATGACAGTTCCAGATAAACATCAAACCCAACTTACAAACATTATTTTATTCACTGCCTGTCTTTCTTGACCAATTGCCTGTCACACTTTAAAGATTTCCTGTCTCCCTTGAAGGCTTGACTAAATGCTAATTGATTTATCTTTCTTGACAGATATTCTTTACTGATCGTCTTCCTTGACCTACATGTCTTCTTTATTGCCAGCCTGACTGGGTAGATGGAATGACTTTCCTGTCTGGAATAGCAATTTCATTTTATTCCCACCCCCTATATTAATAGACCGATTCTAATTTCTTCACTGTCTGATTTCTTCACAGATAACATGTATTACTTATACTTTATTTCATTTACTGTCTTGCTTGACATTTTCCATGCTTACTTGCGGGTTTGCCGCCCTTACTTGTCCTATTGCCTTCCTCACTTAAATGTTATCAATTTCTTGTTTATTTTCCTGACAGACATCACTTATTTACGGCATCCCTTCTCTTACATTGCTAGTCAGATACAATTTTGGCCTATTCACATCATATCCTACTTGGACAGATTTATAAATTATAACAATATTAAGTAATTATTCACTTCTAACAATATCGAGTAATTATAACCTCATCACTGTTGCTTGATTTTCCGTTTATATTCTCCATGATTTTCTGCCGCCTCTGCCTCACCTGGCTGATCCTCTATCCAGTTGGTATAATATCTACCAAGTGAATCGAAGTCTCCATATCCGGGGCCAATATTGGCTTGTGACGTGCGGTCATTCCATGCATGGATGACCCGCAATTGTGCATCAATCTGCATTCCATGCACATGGGTGTGGATATCGACCATCTGCGGCTATCATGTCGATGATCAGCGGATCTAAATCTGCCCACTCTGCGCACATGGCTGGGCCAATATTGCTTTGTATCGTGCGGTCATTCCATGCACATGGATGACCCTCAATCGTTCAGCAATCTGCATTCCATGCACATGGGTGTGGATATCGACCATCTGTGGCTATCATATCGACAATCAGCGGATCGAAATCTGCTCACTCTACGTACTTGGGTGGGCCAATATCGGTTTGTAACGTGCAGTCATTCCATGCACATGGATGACCCTCAATTGTTCAGCAAATCTACATTCCATGCACATGGGTGTGGATAGCGCCAATCATCGATGATCCCTGGATACAAATCGTTCATGTTGTGGTCATTCCATGCATATGGGTGACTTTCAGCTGTTTACATCCTGTGGATTACCAATCATCAGTCGGTTCACTCCCTGCGCGTGGGTCACCCATCTGGACTCTGCCTCTCCCTTCTGTGGGGTTTGCTCATTTGACACTCGCTATGGCGCCTTTGGTAACCCCACTATCATTGTGTCATCGTATTCCTATTGTTCACTGTTAATATTTATTGTACATATGTTCAATTTATTACTTTTCTTCACAAGTAAAAATTCTTCACCTTTATTTCTATATTTTCCATAATTAAAATGTATGTCACTTAACTATTCCTTCATCTAATTTTATTTATTGTGTATCATTAAAATAGTTGTTAGGCCTAAGTAATCCTAACTTTATCCTTCATTTCAAATACATGTAACTGTTTACTTTATATTTAATTAAAAATTTTAAAAGCCAATCATGCATCGGGTTTTCCTTGCCAACAAAAATCAAATTGTTGACCCTGGGCAGCAATCTTTTTGTTGGCGGGAAAAGCCACTGTTCACCACTGGGGGAGCCACCATAATTTTCAGGGCCCACTAAAGTTGATTATTTTCTTCAAAATTGTAGAAACATTTCACATTTTTGTAATTGTGGTTTTGTGAATTAGGCCTATATTAATTATTTTAGGAGCCAGGAGTCAACTCTGATGTATACACTTTTAACTATCGCACACTTTTAACTATCGCACGCTTCCATATTGAAAGATAAATCATAATGCGCTCAAAGTCAGGCGCATGTGCATAAAAAATTACATCGAAGCTATGATATATGATCCGAGGAACTGTAACGAAGATTCCATAATGAGCCAAGAAGACCACCACAACTAGACATCAAGGAGAGGCCAACAAACCTGCATGGTTTCCAGCCTATCACCTTCTACAGTTCTACAGAGTCTGACTCCATGCAGCTGGAAACCGGACTGGTAACATGGGAAATTAAAGTTCGAATTGCAAGGGAGCCTTACTGTGATAAACCCTGAGATAGCTTGTATCAAGGAATCGATTGTTGCCAAAGAGAATAGGAACAGCAGGAAATACCAGAACTTACACCATGGGCCCAGAAAAGCACAACATCAAGGCGATAGCAGAAGAAAAGGACATTGGAGTGATCATAGATGATAAGCTAAGTTTCAGCAAGCACATGGCAGCGAAAATCAAGAAAGCCAACTCAGTGATGGGAGTGATAAGGAGAACGTACGTACATTTGGACGAAGACAGCTTCAAATTACTCTACAAGGGACTGGTCAGGCCGCACCTTGAGTACAGTACCACCCAAAATAAAGTACGATTGCCCCAGCAGGAAGGAAGAATCAGCCACTACTTCACCCTTTCACACCTTTTGACTACCTCTGAATCACTTCCTACTTTTACCTACTTGAAACTACCTTATAAAATTACATTAAAATCAAATTTAAACAACACCAATTTGAACTCCATCACCCCCATTGTGTTCGATTAACTTGATATTTTGCACCTCTGCTAATTGCAGTTACATTGGTAGCTGTCTAAATAGAGTTCTTAATGTAGGCTAAGGTTGTTGTAAGGAGTCAAAGGGAGTTGTAAGGAGATTTGGGGTGGAGAGGAGAAAAGAGGGCAAAATAGGTAAACAGAGGACTTCTGACAGAAAATATTCTTACTTTATTTTGGGTTGTACTGTACATGCCAATCAAGTTTGGGCACCTCACCTTCAAAAGGACATAACTGCAATAGAAAATGTACAGCGAAGGGCAACAAAACAGATCCCAGGACTAAAGAATGCAACGTATCAAGATAGATTAAGGAAATTGAATCTGCCAGCACTAAAATATCGGAGAGTAAGGGGGAACATGATAGAAGTGTATAAGATCCTGACTGGGAAGTATGATGAAGAGGTCACAACGGACTTCATGAAGACAAAGCAGGGAGATACCAGAGGTCATAAATATAAACTATACAAGCAACACTGCCGCTTAAACATCAGGAAATTCTCCTTCACCTTCCGAGTGGTCAACATGTGGAACAGCTTACCAGAATCAATTGTCAACGCGAAAACAGTGAAATCATTCGAAGGAAGACTAGACAAATGATGGAAAGATGTGGAATGGAAGTATGACGTTGACGCAGAGATAACCAACCGCCCAAGTAGCCGCCGTACACAGTATACCGAAGAGCTGACACCAGAGGCCGAACAGGCCTAATATAGTCAGAAGAGGACCTGTAAGTACCTGTAAGTACCTGTAAGTACCTGTAAGTACCTGTAAGTACCTGTAAGTACCTGTAAGTACCTGTAAGTACCTGTAAGGATTTTAATTGATGGATGGATGATTGGAGCTTTACGTCCTGTATTTATGCACTTAGTAGGCTAATTAGGACAGGGGGAGGACACGGCAATGAGGCGAAGGATGATTGAAACAGCCGTCCAACATAGGCCCAGGTGACCCAGCAAGAGCTGGATTCGAACCCTGGACCCAGCAATTGGCAGCCCAGCACGCTACCACTAGACCAACCCTCCCCCCATAAGGATTTTAATGAATTGACTGTTTTTAATGATGATGAGGTAGTAATGCTACCTACTCAACTTTTTATTTACAAACAGTGAATAAAGATATTAAACTAAAATACCGCCGACTCGCCGACTCCAAAGCCCAGGTTAGAGCTCTATGCATAACGCACAGTAACTCATCACTAGTACATGATCAAAACTTAAGTAGTGAAATTATGATTGATCAAATGAATGTTTAAGTTACCTTTTCTGTTTGTCAAGGAGCTCCTTACTGAACGCCTTGACCTTAGCCAAGGAAGTGGCATGATTTTCTTGATTCCCTTTGAAGCTTTGTACTATCCAGGCATAATAATGCAGCCCGTACTTTTGGCAAATCAAAATGAGGCTTAATCGTCCAAGCCCTGATATCCTACTGTTGGTGGCGTTTCCATGGGAACCACCTCCAGTGGTAAAGAGATGAGCTGTCACCAAACATGCTGTCACTAATAACGGCACCAGGTCTTGTGCACGAGGTACTTGACGTGGTGCTGTCTAATAATCAGTTTTCAATATTTTATCACCTGGTTGGTTGTGAATATCATTGTTTACAGTCAAAATATCAGGGCCTATGATATTGTAAAAAATACCACCCTTCAAGGGCGATATTTTTTAACAATGGTTGTGACATCACCGGCATTTCAGATGCCTGATGACGTCACAAACCAAACTATTGCCAAAGCAAGAGGATTGTAACATCATATCCATTGTTACTCCATGGTGACGTCACATTTTTGTAATGGCAGAAAATAGTCTCTCTTTATAACAAAAAATTTGAGGTAAAACCAGGTGATAAAAACAAACAACCATGCGTCAGGGCACTTCGTACAATATCACTCGCTGTCGTGTGAATTAATATCACTCTCGCCCTTTGGGCTCAAGTGATATTAATTCACACAACAGCTCATGATATTGTTACTCAGTGACCCTGACTTGGGTTGTTTTGTTATAACACTCTTGCTCATAAATCTATCTATACAAAGGCGCTATTCTGGATGCTTCGGTCCCTCTTACGAGGCGTCTGGGCGACCCACGACTTCCAAATTCGCACAGTGTTTTAATATTGATGTCCTGCAAAAAGTGGACAACTTTTTTTTTCCAATTTCAAAAAAAAATCTTCTTTACAACTTTTTTTCATTTTCACTTCTTTTTTTTTCCAGGTAAACTGAGGGGAATGAGCTACCTTTTTTCCCACAGTGCACTAACATTGTTTCCCTGAGGGGCTTTTTCCAATTTCAGAAATTCTTTTTTCCCACATTTTTTTTTTTCAACATTTTTTCTGCACGCTTTTTTTCCAAAATCTTTTTCCCGATTGCGTCGCATCACCATGGCAACTACACTGTCTAACTTAAAGAGAATTCGTTAGCTATAACTACACACCAGTTTTTAAATACTCTATTTTGCCAATTTCAAAAAGAAAATTTTTCCAAAATTTTTTAAGTTTTTTTTTTCAAAGCTTTTTTCATTTTCACCAATTTTTTTTTTTTTCAAAAAAAGAGGAAATAAAAAAAGGGGAAGTCGGCCTTCTTTTTTCAGTCTCTGCACAGGGTCAACATTTTTACCTGAGGGGAATGGGCGGTTCAAGTCCAATAGAAGGACCAAATAGTTCCATGGTGTAACAATAAGGGTGTTATTTGGTTGTGACGTTGTCATAACAAATGTTTCGGCCAATGAGCGGGGGTGTGGGGGCGGCAGCCCCCATGTGACACCATGACAACGGTTGTGACGCAATGATTTTAAAGAGTAAAGAGTCTCACTGGAACTACTTAACTACTTAACCGGATATTGGACTTGAGCCGAATGGGCTACCTTTTTTCCCACAGTGCACTTACATTGTTGTCCTGAGGGGACTGGGCTACTGCTTTTTCCAATTTCAGAAAAAAAAATTTCCCAAATTTTTTTTTTCACCATTTTTTCTGCACACTTTTTTCCAAAATCTTATCCCCGCTTGCATTGCATCACCATGGCAATTACACTGCCTCACATAAAGAGAATTTGGTAGCTATAATTACACACCAGTTTTTAAATACTCTATTTTGCCACAATGGGCATGTCCTGTATAGAATATAGGCACATGTCAAAAAGTGGGTAGAAATTTGGTAACACCATTTCATGATGGGAGCTGCAAACAGACTTCCAACATTTTTCTTAGATAAATATGGGCCCATTCAACATCACAGCCTGAACATTCTTTGAGAAAATCTTGAAAACTGATGTCTATAATGGAAGTACTGAAAAAACAACAAATATTCCAGATTTTTGAAGAGTTGAAATCACATGAAATATTGTTGATACATGAAAATAATCATTACCAAACAAATAATTAGGATCAAAATGAGTTAGTAACATAGTTTAAATTTGAAATAGTACCATCTATGGGTAATCAGGACTATGATCGGAATGGCACACCCCATTTTGTTGTGATTTGAGAATTCCTTTCTAAAGGGACTTAAGCTATTAAATCTTGAGGGATAGAAGGTTAGATTAGATTTTATTTTTTCAAAAATGACAAAACATACATACAGATTCAGTTACATGATCATTTTTGGTCCAGGAACTTTGACAATTTCTTAAAATTTGAAAATTTTTGGACTATGTACACATCTTAACCACTTTGTTGGTACTGAAAAGTACAACCATGAAGATTTCTTCCAAATGCTACCATGGCTTCCACTGAAAAAAAATTAATTGCTGGCTATTATTGTTTGTCACAACACAACAGTGTAAATTCAGTACTCCAATTGATGGCAGCCAAAAAAACCATGAATCACTGAATGAATTCATGGAAAATATTGCAAAAGGTCGTCCTTGCTGGTGCAGCACACATGGGCCTGACTAAAAGAGATTCAGTATATGTTAGGTGTGTGATCATGTTAAACAAGACATAGTTGTGTTGTGATAAACAGTTAATAGCGAAGGTTGTAGTCAATTTCCAGCAAGAACGATGGTGGCATTTGGAGAGCATCTTCTTAGGTGTAATTTTAAGTACATACAAAGTGGTTTCTAATAATCACACAGTCCAAAAACTTCATTCAAAATTTCAAGAATTGAGACAAATGAAATTCTCCATACAACATAAATATCCTCTCATTCCTCTGCGATCTATCCACGCATTAAAATTTCAGGGCTAAAGCTCTTTAACGAAGAAAAATATTCAGAAATCAAGAAAAAATAGGTGTGTCATTCAAATCGAAGTCTAGATTTCCCCTACAGGGTATTTTCCTAATATGGACCATGTTATTAACTCTTTTTGACCCTTATTATTGTTTTGCTGTCATTTATTTTCATGTATCAACAATATTTCATGTGATATCAACCCTTCAAAAATCTGGAATATTTGCTGTTATTTCATCATTTCCATTATTGACCCCAGTTTTCAAGATTTTCTCAAAATTCATAAAATGTTCACTCTGTGATGTTGCATTGACCCATATTAGTCTAGAAAAAATGTTAGAAGTCTGTAGCTCCCATCATGAAAATTAATGGTGTTACCAAATTTCTACCCACTTTTTATGCCATATTTATGAGCAAGAGTGTACTTACAAGTTTTCAGTGCATCTGCTACATTTATGCAGTGGACAATGGGATAATCAAAGGAAAGTGACATTAATCACACAAGGTGTTTTTGGACATAAACAAAAATAATGTGCACAAGGCACTTTAAAGGGCATTCTGCACATCATCTAACTGCTGTGGTGTTTTGTCCTAATTGTTGACCACTTGTTGTTTTGACAAATTCTCTGTGAGCTATAAATAGATCGGGTTGGGGAAGCCCCTCAATGACATCACAGGTCTCCCTCTTTCAAGTTTTTCTTGGATGGTTTCCCTGGGTGTCGAAAATGGTATTTAAACAATGTGCATGTTCCTGTTTAAAAGTTGATCAACACAATCTTTGCCAAATTAAACCACGTGTGCAAAGTTTGAATGAAATTGGTGCAGTATTTTGTCTCAAAATTTGTCCACAAGATTCCAGAGAAGACCAGTAACAATAGGGCAGAATGGCCTAATAAAAAGCAGTGTTTATGAGAAGTAACATAGACAATCAGTAAACATTTTTAGAGAATCCAAACTATCCAATTCAAGGAGTCCCTCTGACGCAATGACACATACTAGAGGGACCTATGGAGTGACCATTTAATTGGAGTCTGATGCTTTGGCATTTCCATAATATCTGAGCTTATCTCAGACACCACCAAGGACTTCCGGAGAAGAAGCAGCACTGTTAACAATGAAATGAAGACAAACAATGCGGTCACACCTGCCGACAACAACTCTTAACCAATGTTTCCGGGGCTTTGGAGTCGGTTATTAAGTGATCCGACTCCCAACTCCTTTGGCTTTCTGAAAAGCAACTCTGACTCTTTAGGTCTCCTGAATTATGACTCCGACTCCCGACTCCGCTTATCAGCATTGTTGCACACAAATATTACATGGTCAACACTGGAGAAAAAATTAGTTCTACGAAGTTTTCATTTGATTTTCTACATGAATAGTGAATACTTCTATAGCAAATATTGTGTTAAAGGTTTTACATTTTTTGCAACAGTTTTTTGGAAATTATGTTAATTATTTTAGGTGTCAGGAGTCACCAATTTAATTTTCGACTCTGACTCCAGCTGAAAGTCAAAGTTCGACTCTGACTCCAACTCCAAAGCCCTGAATGTTTTGCAGCTGAACCACTTACATCTTTATTTTGCCCTGAAGGACAGTGAATGTGTAAACAAAATTAACAAGAAATTCTTTAAAAAAAGAATTGTAGGCACCTGAGGTTTCTTCAAACACATATTTTATTTTCCAAATATTCAAATAATGTTTTATGTATGTTTAGTTACATCTATACCTCCGATGTACCACTGTGAGTGTGTGATTTAACAAACCTAATGTATACATGTTACCTCATGATTAGGCATGCCTAATTACAGGTGTAATTAACATAGATAGCAAACGAAGCAATGAGAAGCCCTTTTATATTCTTTGTCATGAATATGAAATTTCTATTTCCATTACAACAAACTAATTGTGGCTTGCATAATATTTGGATTATTACGCTTTTAGACTGGCCAGTTTGTGAGAAGTTGAATATCTAATGTTCTCATACAGTGTTTTCTTTTATCACTTGTCTTATATCATCTCAAATCTTTATACACTTAGGCTATATAATTTTTTGAAGGAAATCTGTATTGGATAAATGCTTCATACTCACTTTGGAGAATCAGTAAGATCAGACATCTGTTAGATAGAAACGATACGGAAAAACTAGTACATGCATTTATATCGAGTAGAATTGATTATTGTAATAGCATTTTGTTTGGTGTTCCTGACTACCAGTTGAAAAAGTTGCAGGTCATACAAAATTCTGCAACTCGTCTTGTTTGTAGATTGAGCAGAAGGGACAGGCAACATATGACACATGTACTTAGAAGTTTACACTGGCTCCCCGTAGCACTTAAGATAGAATTCAAGTTACTCTGTATAATTTTTAAATGTATTAATTTTGAGCGTTCACCAATTTACCTTAGAGATTTAATTATTATCAATGACAATGTGAGGAGTTTAAGGAGCAATGCTGCAGTGACACTTCGGAGATCAGTGATGTCAAAAACAAAGTCTTACGGTGACAGGGCATTCGTCACTGCTGCCCCTACTCTGTGGAACGCTCTTCCAGTTTATTTAAGAATATTAAAAGATTTTAACAAATTTAAGGGTCAATTAAAGACGTACCTGTTTATAACTATGTAAGCTTAATCCTGACCTTTGGAATTCCATGAGTGTACATTTTTCATCACACAAAGGTCTAAAGTTTGAAACTCACCAAGAGCTTTCAGCCATATCTCATGGCCTTCATCAGCTGTCTGAGCATGCTCAGTGGGTCACATGACTGCCCAGGGTCAAGTCATGTGACAGGAGGTGCTTTGAGGACGTCTCGTCCATGTTGTCTCCAGATATAACTATGTAAGCTTAATCCTGACCTTTGGAATTCCATGAGTGTACATTTTTCATCACACAAAGGTCAAAGTTTGAAACTCACTGGGCAAAGAGGACAACTGGCACAAAAGGAGAATCAAAGAGGCTATAGAGATCAGAAGAAAGAAACCATCGCTAAACAGGGACCAAGGCTGGGACCTCCCCCCCATCTTCTGCAACCTCCTGTCACATGACTTGACCCTGGGCAGTCATGTGACCCACTGAGCATGCTCAGACAGCTGATGAAGGCCATGAGATATGGCTGAAAGCTCTTGGTGAGTTTCAAACTTTAGACCTTTGTGTGATGAAAAATGTACACTCACGTACCTGTTTAGTTTTTATTGAATGTTGATCAGTGATTTTAATAATTTCCTTTAGATTTTATCTTTTAATTTTATTAATTTATTTAATTTTCAAAGATTGTACAGTGTGTTGAGATGTTTTACATGTAATGCACTTCAAACCAATAAACATTATCATTTATCATTATGATAATATTATGCTCCAGGTGTGCTTTGGATATGGTCCCCAATCACTCAACCATGACAGTCATGGTTTAGTGGCTCCCAAGGTCATGCAGTGAAGGAGCTACTGAGCAGAAAGAGGGGCAAATACTACTTGATTTGTAAATTGTAATCACAGTTACCTTCACTGTAGCATGAGTACCCTTCTAATATTGGAGGTAAATTTGGAGGGTTCTCCTGCTATAGGGAAAGTATATCTGCAAGGCCAACTTCCTAGTGGCCCCCTCCAGAAACTCAAGAAGCTCCACCACTGCAGTACACATAAATTGATGACAAATAGCACTTGGCTGATTCTTTTTGCCCCTTTAGTTAGGGACCTCCACTGTAAAATCTTTCCTCATTTGGAGCTTATAACACAGATCTGAGATGGTCCCTACAAAAACAGAAGAGAACCTTTGCTGTGCTGCAACATCAAGCACGTTTATCTGCAGACCATACACACGACAGCAGTGCCATGTGCACATTGTATGAACATTTTTAACACAGGTTATCATAAGTGGTTAACTCAGGACTATAACTTTTCTTCTAACCGTGTAAGCAGCAAAAAGGTTTGTTATGTTGTAACACGAGTTCAGTTAATCAATATTAGTTACCTAACTCATGTTCAGCACTGACATAACATCAGTAAAATGACTTAAAACCACTTTAGGATAACCTGTGTTAAGCGTTGATACAATCAGGCACAGATGACTGGTTGGCTCCTCCAGATACTCCATTTCCATCAAAGGATTTCTCCAAATATTTGTTGCAAGGTGTGTTGAGAAATACCCCCACCAGATTTTTTTTTCATGACTACCAAGGTATACCTGATCAAAAAGAATTGATTTATTTCACCAAAACTGAGCAAGAGTTTATTTATTTATTTTTAAAAACTCCAAGCCGCCTTCTCGGAGATCTAACTGTTGCCCCCCAAGGAGATCATCATTCCGGTACTTCCACCATGCTTAACATTCCATTTAAGACTCGCTAATGCAAATCATAATGTTTTGAATGGATTAAAAGTGTTCGACAGCCCTGAATGCCATAGCTCCATCGACCCAGCAATCATCATCATCATCATACTATTAATTAATTCACGGACCCCTTACGCTACTCCAAGCAAACTACTGATTTCCCAGCCATGAAACTTTGCAAGCATCTTCTTACAACTGCCTACAATGTCCTTAGCCAGGTTTGGTGCTTCAATCTCATCAAAATCATAATACTCTCCTGAAAACAGCCCCCCACCAACTTCATGGCCTGGCTAAGGCTGGCTTCACGGGTATAATGCTAGTGGTACAAAATGGCGGCTTTTTTCCGAAAATGGTTTGAATGTTTGCCAGAGAGAAAATGAAGAGTTCCACTAACACAGCCAGGACGGTGACAGCCTATATTGAAGTAAAGAGGCTGATCATGCTCTTAAAAAAAAGAGGCTGATCATGCTCTTAAAAAACAAGACAAAAACAAATGATTATGAAATAATTTTCTTTTGATTAGATCATTTGAGAGTCATGTAATATATGCAGCTGTTTAGGCCTGTTTAAATGATAAATTTATTTTAAAATGAAGACCCCACCACTCGGTTGACGTCATCAGGCAGATACTATTAGTTATTTGTTGTTTGCTCGGCGGATACATGATTTACCTACCTGAAGATAGCTGCACATTTCGATGTCCTTGGTCTCGGTCTGGGAGGCTCATACCTCGGTCTTGACCTCAGATGTCCCGGCCTCGACCAGTGGCAGATACAGGGGGGGGGGGCCTGGACTATCAAGATAGATAGTGGCATTTTGAAAAAAAAAATGCGATGAAGCCGGCCCTCGAATGCCGAAACACGGCCAGGCCCCCTAGACTATCATGTCTGGATCCGCAACTGTCGACTACATTACATTTACTGATTACTTGGCAACTCACCAAGATACATGTTTAATAAATGCAACCAGAAAAGTTACTAACTGAAGCATCTTTGGGCTATAAAATCTAATCTGCCAAATGCCAATCCAGTATAATTCGGCTCACTTATCTTCCCAATTCAATTAAATATATTGCCTCTTGTAATTAACTTTCAATTTAATGACATGCAACAAAACGCTACATTCAAGATTGCAAATTATTTCCTGCCCAGTAGCAAATTAAGTCAATTCCAAACTGTAAATGTCACGGTGGTAAATTTAACATGTTCTTAAATCAGCAAGTATATACTGTATCCATAAAATTCAATGTGAAATAGAAATTCGAAGTCATAGTACAAGAGAAACAAGATTCAAGATGCACATTTTCAAACCATCAGCATTTTGTTTTACAAGTATGAAGTTATCTTGAGCATTCAAAATATGTGATTCACTTTAAGCCTAAAAATTAGGATAGGATTAGCCGAGCTTACCTTTTTAAGTGAAGGATGATCCGAATCTTCCCGTAACAACAATCCGCCTCTAGAGTTCATACATACAAATTTCTAAAAATGGATTGCCTATATATTTTTGGGAAGAACAGCATGTAGCACAAGCGTAACATGCGCTTCACTCTAAACATTTGGTTGTCACTGTGACTAGTTCATGACTGCTTTGGGGTAGTAATGGTTGCTAAAATTGGGTAGTGACTTCCTGGAAAATCGTTTTGACTATTCTGTCATAATCAAAATGACTACGTTGACTATGTAAGTGTCCGAAAGGTAGTCAATTTGATCACCATCTGGTAGCTTTGATTACCAGAGTGGTACAGCTTACTAATCCAATATCTGTCACATTTGGGTCATTCCATGCCAAATCACCCAGAGCCTCCCACCTGACCATCTCAGATTTTGTCGAAAAAAATCACACATGTTCTAAACATATGTAGCACTGGGGGATCCCACATTTCAGGTGCCTATCACCCTTAGTTTAAAAGTTATGACCGATAACGTGTGAGGGGGTATTTTCTGACAAATTGCAAGTCAGATATATGACAGTTTTGAGATTGGCATTTCTCAAAAACCGTGTCTGACATATATGAATTTGAAACTTTTTTTACCATTTAATGTCCTCCTAGACATTCCATATCTCTTCCCACCAGCTACAGGAGGCAATAGAATGGTTGCAATAAAATGTTGAATTTGATGTTGCAGGCTCCCTCCTTTTTTATTTTCAGATTTTGGCCAGCTGTGTCATCACAAGTATTTGAGTAAACTTCCAATATTTAACAAATTCTAAGAATATGGGTTCGGAGGTCCACACCGAGAAAAATATTTAAGGATACCTCGGCTCACAAAAGTTTTGGACCATTTCAAACATGGTTCCAGAATGAAAATACCTGAAAATAGGGGGTATTATAAGACCTGGATGACCATGTTGGCAATGAATTACGGTGTTGAAATTTTTTTCTGTGGCCTTGTAAGCTTATCATCCACTTGTGTTACTAATTTGGTGGATGTGTCTCGATTCCTTCATATCTTTTGAATTTTTTTTCTAAAGGTCAATTGTGCCATTCGCTTCCTTGTTAATTCTGCATAATTATGAAAATAAAGTAACTAACTCTATCAAACATGCTTACAAAACATTTATTCTAAGGTTGTACTTGAAATTAACTGGGGTGTATGCCTATAATCAATCAAAATATATGAATTTTGTGTCATCAAACCAAAATTATTTTACTATATGAATCCTTATACATTGTAGGCCTATGTCTGTAATGATTATAATCAGGGGAAAATTCCCCAAAAAAGCTACACTTTATTAGCGTCATTTTCAAAAGGAATCTCGTAGTAACTATGATTTAGCTTAAAGCTATGCAAGATACTAGGCATGAGCAGTCCAGAAAAAAAAAGTATTAGCCACTTGTTAGTTACATTATGTGAAGAGAGGGCTTCCATGCTTCTGGCCAAAAATTGGCTGAGTAAATGCAATCCACTTCAATCAAAGCCATCCTTGAAAATAATCCTATACATGGAGTTCCCAATAAAGCAATATGGTGATGAGACCCTCCATACATCTTATTTTTAGGGTATTTCATGGATATCATATTATGACAATGGCCATGGCTGACCAGTGAAAAAAGCATGTTTCTAGCCATAATTTGCCTGACTTATGACCAGCCTGTGTAATCCAAGTAATTCATACATTTTTATTGATCAAATGAATTATCCATGCTTCATTCAAACAATTTCCATGCACAATATGTTTTGTTTGCAAGCTTATATATAGTTTGTTATATTTATTTGCAGAAATTGCATGGAAAAAAATGAAACCAATGGCGTTCAGAAAAAAAATTCAAAAGATATGAAGGAATCGAGACACATCCACCAAATTAGTAACACAAGTGGATGACAAGCTTACAAGGCCACAGAAAAAATTTCAAAACTGTAGTTCATTGCCAACATGGTCATCCATGTCTTATAATACCCCCTATTTGCAGGTATTTTCATTCTGGAACCATGTTGGAAATGGACCAAAACTTTAATGAACCAAGGTATCCTCAAATGTTTTTCTCGGAGTGGACCTCCGAACCCATATTCTTAGAATTTGTTAAATATTGGAAGTTTACTCAAATACTTGTGAGGACCAGTGGCGGATCCAGACACGGTCATCTAGGGGGGGGCCCGGGCGTTTTCGGGCATTCGCGGGCTCGCGCCGCAGCGTATTTTCTTCAAAATACTATTATTAATCTCAGTGGTCTAGGGGGGGCCTGTGCCCCCTAGGCCCCCCCCTGTATCCGCCACTGAGGACACAGCTGGCCAAAATCTGAAAATAAAAAAGGAGGGAGCCTGCAACATCAAATTCAACATTTTATTGCAACCATTCTATTGCCTCCTGTAGCTGGTGGGAAGAGCTATGGAATGTCTAGGAGGACATTAAATGGTAAAAAAAGTTTCAAATTCATATATGACACGGTTTTTGAGAAATGCCAATCTCAAAACTGTCATATATCAGACTTACAAATTTTCAGAAAATACCCCCTCACATGTTATCGGTCATAACTTTTAAACTAAGGGTGATAGGCACCTGAAATGTGGGATCCCCAAGTGATATAGAGTTTAGAACATGTGTGATTTTTTTCGACAAAATCTGAGACGGTCAGGTGGGAGGCTCTGGGTGATTTTGCATGGAATGACCCATTTACAACCCTTCAGCAATTTTGACCCAAGGAGTTGTCGGTTTAGGCACCAGGAATTACCACTCTAGAGTTGTCATCTTGACCACCCTGTGTTTAGAGTGTTGTTTCTTTAGAAACATGTGTGAGGGTCGAGGACTTGAGGGTCACCCGGAACAAGAACAAAAGAATGAGGAAAGCCTATACAAACAGCTAGTCAAGTGCATGGTCCAAAAACTCGTTCTCCTTACCATTGTATAAGAGTGGCAGGCATGGCAGAAAAAAGTAGGGAATTAGGGCATGTCATTGCCTGGAAACTTCTGCAAGGTGTTAAAAAAAACTTTACACGTATGCATATTTTTTTTGATAAAGGTCATTGTAACAATAACTTGTTTTTTAATACAAAAAGAACAACCTTCCCAGAGCAGAGATAATTGATTGAATCTTAGGTCCTTTTGGACTGCTGACTTTTCTACAGTGGGCCTTAATTATGCACAGGTGTCAAAAATATAACAATGTGTTTGTTTTTCCCCTACAGTACCTACAAACTTAATGGAGGCCTTCATTGGGCAACTAAGGTCTGTGGTGTCTTGCAGGGGTCTGCCTCTAAATTTTCCCACCCGGAATAATAACATTGATTGAGATCTTGTGATAATAGGGTCATATTGGCCGAGAAACTTGACAGAGCGGACCTTGAGCCAGTTCTGGGGTTTTCCTTGGATTGTGGCTGATGCCCCGTTTTGTTTGAAGATCAAATTGTCTGTAGCACCACAGTAGTAGCACTGTACGTCTTATCTATCCAGGGCTTCACACGATCTTTTAAGATGGTGATATGTACATCTCCTGTGATTTTAACACCCTGATCGACAATCTTAGGGTGACTTATTTTTTTAAATCTTAAAATGGCTCTAATGCAGGCTGAACTTGGTATAGTATCTCGAGGCTTGCCTTGGGATTCTCCTTTTCATTCTATTTTGTATTTATTTTCTCTTGTGAAGTGCAGTCGCTTCAAAATTGCTGATTGGCCACATACGGAGGTATAAACCTTGATTTAACAACTGGTGTATGACTCTGAAAGTTATGTTGACTGATGTCTCGGGGGGGTTACTCACTAATAAGAGAGGGTGTATATAGAGGCGCCGCTGGATATTGGTTTTTTGGCCTTTTTGGATTAAAATGGTTTTGGTTTTATGACAATTTTGATTAATTTGGTTCTGGTTTTTGCAACCCCAACACGTTTGGTATCGTAAGAATCCGCTTGAAAAG
Source organism: Platynereis dumerilii (assembly GCA_026936325.1). NCBI lineage: Eukaryota > Metazoa > Annelida > Polychaeta > Phyllodocida > Nereididae > Platynereis > Platynereis dumerilii. The sequence goes on from JAPTHN010000005.1 coordinate 29,040,963, forward strand.
AGGATTAAAATGGTTTAAAAACAATGAAGATTAAATTGGTTGCCAAAAATTTTATCGAAGGATTAAAATGGTTTTTGGTTTTGGCGTTGTTGTATAATCTATTAATAGATCTTGGCGGCAACCTCGATATCAGATAGCGTCACTTGTATGCGCATGCGCACTAAGTAATAAACTTCATCTTGATCACAACGATGTCTTTGCCTGTCTGGACTGGATTAACCTTATAATATGGTGGCAGCGGTGGGATAGATTCGAGCGTCCTTAGCTCCGTAGGATGTACAAGTCCTGGTGAATCGTACGAACCGTTACTTGGGTGCTGACAGTCCGTGAATCGAACGAACCGTTACTTGGGTGCTGACAGTCCCGTTTTCAGGGTGAAATTTGGCGAATTCCGATCGATGTTTGGAGTCGAGTTCTGAATGGTCGCCACGTGCTTTGAAAAGTCGACAGTGGTCTCAGAAAACCCAAGAAATCAGTGAATAACAGTTCGGAAACAACTGTAGACCATGTCCAGTCGATGCTACAAGTTGTTGTGAAGGTACTGACTATCGTTTTTGTGAGTGACAGTCTCGTTTTGTGAATATTTTGGCGAATTCCCCGTCGATGTCAATGGTCGAGTTTTGGAATGGGCGCCAACCACGTGCGTTGAGATTTGCGCTATGAAAACTTCAAGATATCAGTAAATATCAGCCGATAAACATTACGAATAGCTCCAGTCGATGCTACAAGTCGTTGTGAAGGTACAAACTTTTCGTTGTGTGATGTCATTCACGTTTACAGTGTGGAAAGTGGCGAATTTCCGATCGATGTCAACAGTCGAGTTTTGAATGGTAGCCGACCACGTGTTTTGAATGGGTGACGACGATCTCTAAAAATCTGCAGAAAATTGTGATTACACTACAGGACAGTCATAGCAACGTTTCAAATACCTCCCCCAGAGCCGTTTAACTTTGATGCAAAGGATTGGAAAGCCTGGATTACTCGTTTCGAACGCTTTCGTATGGCTTCGAAAATCCCAGACGAACCGGCTGATCCGGCGACAGGAACTACGGAGGATTTGGTAAATTTGCTTATTTACTCAATGGGGTCAAAAGCTGAACATGTCATGAAAGGCTTCAAGTTGGATGCAGCCAACCAGAAAAAGTACAAAGTTGTCAAGAAAAAATTTGATGAACATTATTTGCCAAAGACGAACGAATTGTTTGAACGTACAACTTTCAACAAACGTAATCAATTGCCTGGTGAATCTAGTGAGGCATTCTTAACAGATTTGTATAAACTTGTTGAGACATGTGAGTATGGGACAATGAGAGACCAATTGCTGAGAGACCGAATTATTGCTGGTATTTCTGATACCAACTTATCAGAGAAGCTTCAAATGGACAAAACATTGACTCTAGATCAAGTTGTGGACTGTGTTAGAAGTTCAGAGTTAATTAAGCAGCAGTCAGCCGACATGAGACATGGTACATCAGCTATTGCTCATGCCATTCGTGGTAACTGGAAGGGTCGTCATTCTAGTTCAAGTGCATCTAGCCGTTATGCTGATCATGCTACGTCAACTCGTTACAAGCCTCAACAGTCCCGAGGTCAAGGTCAACAGTCCCGAGGTCAAGGTCAACAGTCCCGAGGTCAAGGTCAACAGTCTCGAAGTCAAGGTCAACAGTCACGTCAGTCTCAGTCGCAACACCACCAGCCTTGTCGTCAGTGTGGATATTTGGAACACACAAGTGGTGCTTGTCCGGCACGCAAGGCTAAGTGTCACAATTGCGGTCGCCATGGTCACTATCGTAAACTGTGTCCCGTTAATGGTAACAAGAACAGACGTTCTGGTGGTGTTCGTGAAGTTGAAGCATGTGAAGATTATTTGTCGTCAGATGAAGAGATGTTTTTCGGTCCTGTCGTGTGTGACAAGAAGTCAAGACCGTGGAGTACTACATTGTCAATTTGTGGTGTTAATGTTAACTTTAAAGTGGACTCTGGTGCTGACACTTCAGTAATTTCAGAAAGTACGTATGAGCGGATGAAGAATGCTCCTGTGTTGATGAAGTCAGACATGCGTTTGTCTACTGTGTCTGGGGAAATCAGTTGTGTTGGGTGGTTTGAAGCATCCACCAAGTTCAAGGGCAAACAGTACTGTTTCAGGATCTATAGTGATTAAGTGCAAGAACTGTGTGAATTTGTTAGGTCGCGATGTTGCTCATGCTATGGAATTGATCATTCCCGATTCGCAGATCCTTGATGTTTCACTGTACAGCAACCCTGAAATCTTTGGGCCAATTTCAAGTCCGATGACTGTCAAGCCTGTGAAGTTACAATTGAGTCATAATTTTGTGCCCTATCATGTGAACGCCCCTCGAAAAATCCCTATCCCCCTTCAGTCAGCAGTGTCCGATGAGTTGCAGTTCATGTTGGACAACAACATCATAAAACCTGTAACTGAGCCAAGTGATTGGTGTGCCCCCATTTCTGTGCCCCTCAAGAAAAATGGAAAGGTCAGAATTTGCGTTGACTTGCGCCAGCTCAATAAACATTTGAAACGTCCCAGATTCCCGTTACCAAGTTTCTAATTCATGCCCCGACTCAAGAGCTCCATGACGAACGTGTCCGTCTTGTGCTTAATCGTGTCCAGGAGGTGGGCATGAAGTTGAACAAAGACAAGTGTGTCTTCAATGTGTCAGAGTTAGAATTCCTGGGCCACACAATCAGCAGAGATGGCATTAGCCCTAGTCCGTCAAAAGTTGCAGCGATCTCCAAATTGCCGACTCCCACACCTGAGACTTTGAAATCTGTGCTAGGAATGATTAACTATCTTGGTCAGTTTGTGCCTAACCTACAGTTTGTGTTGAAACCTATCAATGATTTGTTGAAGTCTGACGTGAAATTTGTGTGGTGTGACAAACAAGAAGCAGCGTTTTGTGAAGTTAAACGTTTATTGTGTAATGCTCCTGTGCTTGCTTACTTTGATGTAACTTTGCCAACTGTTGTTAGCTGTGATGCTTCGAGATATGGAATTGGCGGTGTGTTGATGCAAGAACACAGTGGAAAGTTGAAACCTGTTGCTTTCTGTTCACGTATGTTGTCTAGTGCTGAGCAAGGTTATGCTCAAGTTGAGAAGGAATGTCTTGCATGTACATGGGTGTGTGAAAAGTTCAATGGGTACTTGCTTGGATTACCTACGTTTCGCTTGATGACAGATCACAAGCCGTTAATCCCGTTAATATCTTCGAAAGATGTTGACAAGGCCCCACCCCGAATCCAAAGACTATTACTTCGTTTGATGCCTTACAGATGTGTTCCAGAATATGTCCCCGGAAAGTTACTCCATGTGGCAGACGCCTTGTCTCGCAGCCCAGTGGACCATCCGGATGAGAAGTCGAATTTGCTTGCAGATGAGGTTGCAGCATTTGTTCACAGTGTTACTTCATCCTGGTCTATGTCATCGTCACGGTTGGAACAGATTGCTCGTCTCACCAAAGAAGATACCATTTTGAGTGAACTTACTGAATTTGTATGTGATTCATGGCCAAAGTATGTTAAAGATTTGCCTGAATCTGTGAAACCGTACTTTTCTGTGAGTGGTCACCTGTCAGTGGTGGACGGTCTTATCCTGTATGATGATCGTGTTGTAATTCCCAAAGCTCTCCAGAAAGAAATGTTGCAGTGTTTGCATCAAGGTCACTGGGGAATCACGAAGTGTCGCCATTTAGCTTCAGAAACTATTTGGTGGTTGGGACTGAATAAAGATATTCAAGACATGGTCAGCAAGTGTGATGAATGCCAAGTCAGTAGAGCCGCTCAACAACATGAGCCATCGATTCCGTCAACTGTGCCCAAAGGCCCGTGGATTCGTGTAGGTGCTGATTTGTGCCAAGATGGCAAGAGACATTTTTTGATAATAGTGGACTATTATTCAAAATTTATTGAAATTCTGAAGATAAAATCCCAGAAGTCAAGTGTAGTCATTGGCAAGATGAAAAGTGTGTTTGCAAGGTTTGGTATACCATCTGAATTGGTCAGCGACAACGGCCCGTGTTTTGCCAGTGTGGAATTCAAAGATTTTGCCAAGGTATGTGGATTTGATCACACGACCACAAGTCCGCATTACCCGCAGGCCAATGGCCAAGCCGAAAGTGCGGTTAAAATTGCGAAGAAAATTGTCAAGTCAACAGACCCGTTTATTGCACTTATGCAGTATCGAGCCACACCATTGGTGGCTACTGGTTACAGCCCTGCCCAGATGCTAATGGGTAGAAAGATTTCTACTAATCTACCTGCGCTACGCGTGGCAGATAAACCCCCAGATCCAGTGGAAATGAAGCGGCGTCTTGAAAAACATCAGCAGAGTTATGCTGCGAATCATGATCGCAAGTCAGGCGCTCGCAAGTTGTCTAAATTGCGACCTGGTGATTCTGTGCGTTGTAAGACCAGTGTTGATTCTAAGTGGAGCAAGCCTGCTCGTATTGTACGTCAACACACTGCACCAAGGTCTTACATCATCCAAAACCCAGATGGATCAACGTACCGGCGAAATCGTCGCCATCTGCTTCACATTCCCCCAAACTCCAGTGGAACTCCCCGTCAATCTCAAGTGACAATTCCCCCGACAGTGATGTCCAATGTTCCACCTGCACCTGCTGTTCACACCCCTCCTCGTCCCCCGAACGTGCACACTCCTCCTAGTGCACAGAGTGACAGCTCCCGTGCAGCTCCCCCTATCTCCCTGCGCCACTCCCAGCGCAATAAAGTGGTCCCGCGAAGACTCATTGAGGAGATGTGATGATCATTGTGGTGAAAGTTAAATTTATCATTGTTGTGAAAATCATCATTGTGGACTGAGATTGGACTCCGTATTGAATATCATTGTTGTGAAAATTTTATTATCAATGTCGTGAAAATCAAATCATTTTGGACTGAGATTGAACTCTAATTGTATTCCATATAAATGTGAATTGCCAAGTTGAAAAGTGAAATTGGATTTCATGCATCTATTGACTGAGATATTGGACTCCTCCTGTGTGTTTGTGAAATGTGAATTCATCGATCTTGTGTGTGAAATGTGTGATTTCATAATCTGTGGACTGAGAAAGGACTCCATGTGAATTTGATGAAAATTGTGTTCTCGTGTTGAACTTAAGATCTAACTAGTTGTGGTTAAAGTTTGGTCTAGTTCACAGATCATTTCAGTTGTGCTAAAAGTTCTTGTGCATAGTCATACAAGAGTAAATTTAACAAGTTGTGTTAAAGTTGTGTTAAAGTAAACTTTACAAAGTTATGTAAAAGTAGTTTACAAATTTGTGTTAAAGTAAACTTTACAAAGTAATGTAAAAGTTATCTTAAAAGGGGAGATGTTGTATAATCTATTAATAGATCGTGGCGGCAACCTCGATATCAGATAGCTTCACTTGTATGCGCATGCGCACTAAGTGATAAACTTCATCTTGATCACAACGATGTCTTTGCCTTGTCTGGACTGGATTAACCTTATAATAGGCGTATTTTCCGGATTTAAATGGTTCTGGTTTTCAAAATTGCCGTGGCGCATCCGTATGCAAAAGTCCGCGAAGTAGGGGAACATGGGGACCGACGGGCCATGGGGACCGATGGGCCATCCTCTTAACTCCACATGAAAAACGTTTCATAACATCTAATTTACATTTTTAGTATTGCTTATCACATCTATGAATACCATATCGACCACTGATCAATAAGTGAAAGCACAAGCGTGTAGGCGGCAAAATGAAATTTTCAACATCTAAAAATTTTTTTTCTGATCCAGAAAATGTTTAATATCTCAAAAGTGTGTAGACTGGACGCAATATATTTTCTATGATGATATGTCCTATATATTGGTGACAATTTACACATTGAATTTTAGGAACTAGAACCATTTTTCACTAAAAAAGAGGGGTTTAACTGTTCACAAAGCTTTTGGGGACCGATGGGCCACCCAACATGGGGACCAATGGGCCACTATTTCTTGAGATTTTCTATAGGTGGCGTATCGTCATGGGGCTGGATATAAAAGTATTTTATGGGAAAAAGCACAATAGAACTTCAGCCTGCATCTTTAAATGATAAGTTTTGACTTAAATGAATGCCCTCAAATTTACAGAGATAGATTTGCCTTGGTAATAGCTTCAAACACAAAATGGTGGAAATTTAAAATATCCATAATCACAAATTTTTAATCTAGGTAGTATTTGGGATATATTAAACATAAGGACCCCGTTAGACATTGATGTAATATTGAGTGTAAATTAAATTTTAAAATATATAAGCTAATGGAGGGTTATTGATGAATTTTATTGTTTTGATTCAAGATTTCTCCTGCAGGTGGCATACTAGTACAGTATCATTGGAAAATTTTACTTTTCCCCTAAAAATCTAAATGATTGACAGAAATGATTCATTTGATGGAGAAAAAATTAAAATATTCTCATTTTTTAATATTCATCAACAAATTTGAGGTTTTAGACAAGATTTTCATGATAGCCAAACTTCTGTACTGACCAAATATCAAATAATTCTTTTTCTTAGTTACCAATGAACCAATCGTTTTGGAATTCTCCAATATAGTTTTTAATGCATCTTTTCATGTACTGCTAAAATATCATCTCAATAGATTGACTATAACTGTATTGATAACATGAGATCGTGCGTTTAGTTCTCCATTTTATTCCAGAATGACATCACGTCAAATCATTCGGATGACGTCACAACAATCATTAATACATAGGTGACCTCACGAAGTGATCATTGCAAGGTTAAGGTGACTCAACCGTGGTAGTTTGATCATACAGATTTTTCTAAAATTTTGCACAGGTAGTCTATGGGACCCATACATTCCAAAAATGAAAAATAAAAAAATTTCACCGACTCGTTTGGTTGCCATGGTAACAGCATGTTTGGCCTGATGACTGCTTAAAAGTTATAAATTGAGTTTTTGGTCATGTACCACAGAATAGAGTATTACATGCATTTGTCACACAAAAATTTCAGAATTGTATTCCCATGGATGTAAACCAATACATTTGCCACAAATTTGAGGAAAAAGGTTAAAATACTTTTTTCTGTAAGAGCTCAAAGGGCACAAACACACTAATTAATTGCAGATTTTGCATGCATCAATTTTGGCAGTAATCAAATTTAAGGAAAACGATCATACAGATTTTTTTTTAAATTTGCATATATCATAGACAGCTTATTGTCAAACAAATGTCCAAAAATAAAAAAATTTCACCGAGTCGTTTTTTTACTGCAGTACCATGACTATGCCAATGTCAATATAAAGAAATAAAGACAATTTTAGACACAGTTGACTGAAATTAGTTGAGAAAATTCTTTTGATAAAGATGAGAAGCTGAAACTTTGAATTAGCATAGAGTAGGTGTTACTGCATTCAATAAAAAAATAATTATGCTTCTAGCTGCATTAGATCCCATTTAAATAGCAAATTACTGGCTGCCATGCTGTTAAAAAAAAGGGAGCAGAAAATGGTAACGTCACAACTTTTGCAGGGCCTGCAGCAGTTGTGACGCTATGTTGCTAGGCAACCAGGCTGCTCAGAAGTATGTGCAGTGTACCACGGTTGAGTCACCTTAAATTGAGCATATCAACACATCTTCCCTTTTAAGAGAGAAAGAAGTAATTTACAGTAATTACACATTAAATTCAAAATTTAATAATTACTTCAATCAGATCTGGAGAATCTAAATTCAACTTACTTAACGTCTGACTAAGAAACCTTTGAACAGATCATCAAACTCATGTTATCACAACTTATTACTATAATTGCATAAAAAACAGCAACTTAACTATTAAACCAACTGCACTGGTTCACAACACCACCAGTGAGCAAGATGCTTAACATTCTTCAATTAATCTTTTAGGCTTATTTCTAACTCTTGCACTCACTCTGACATTCACATCATTTCCAACAACATTTGGATCAACATTCACATTTCTTGATTTATGTACATGTTTCTCTGAACGATCTGGCAAATTCTGAGATGAACAATCAACAATTGGATCACGATCTGGCACAATCGTTTGGAATGTTTCAGGTGTTAACAAAATATCATTCCTGTTCCTTCTAAGAGTAGAACCTCTTTCAGTTCTGACAACATAGGATCTAGGTCTTGTTATAATATTATCCAGAATATGACAAAAACATCGGAGTCCATCGAGTTCCTTTTATTGATACAACGTGGGCGGATCTAATACACTGCGCATGCGCATAACATGAATGCTACGTTCATAGACTTCGTAAACGGTAACAACGATATCACAACATCCCCGTTATCGAGATATAATATTTTCGAATTAAAAATATACAATAAAACATCTTAAGTAGATCAGATCATATTCATAGATTACATCATTAAGTATCTCAGAAATACTTGGCATTTAATATTTATGTTATGTAAAATGTTATGTAAAATTACTTCCCAGATGGTTTTGTTAAGTTTTTTTTATAGAACTGGATTATATAATAATATGTTGTAAATCGGACTAATCATGACTACATCACACGCGACTAGTATGGAGTTGAATACATAAAGGCACAATTTGGTTGGCACAACAGGAATTGACATTTGACATAGTAAAATTTGACATTGGCATGAATTGGCATAATACTGGCAAGTTCAGCAATAACATATTAAGTTTACAATAGTAAAATGTGGATTATTAATGTATATGACAAAACAGATTACAATGAGATTTTACTTGGTGAATGTAACAAATTGAAATATTTTGTGACAATAAAGATAATCATGATTATTTTATATGAATTGTCTCTTTGAATTTATGCTATTGTTTGTCTATAAAGTCACTATGATAAGCATATGGGTAATGTTTCCCTAGATGGTTAAATATGGGTAATAGAACAGTCATAGGGGTAGACAACCCTCATGTTCTTTATAGGCGTTATTATAGCCTCTATTTACACACTTATTCTGCAAATCTTTTGGGTCTTCGGACGACCCTTCCTGATCGTCGTGGTTGGTCAGTTGGAGCACGGTTGGGTGTTGGGTCTTTCGCTGGGCCACCCGGTACCGGCTGTGGAGGATTCGCATTGGTTGGGGGATTCACATTGCTGTGTCTCGTCGATGGTGCGAACCTCACATGTTTCGTGTTCGAGGTATTCTCCGATTCTCGAATGTGGCATCTGGTTCTGCGGACCATGGCTCCGTTCCAGGTTTCGAGAATATAGCTCCCGTCCTCCATGGCTTTTAACACGAACCCTGGTTGCCAGAGTTTGCTGTCTGGATTGCGTATGCGAACACTTTGGCCTGGGCGGAGGGGTGCGAGGTCAGACTTTGACGTCTTGTCGTATTGCTGCTTCATATGGCTGGCCCTGTCCTGTAGTCGTGCTCTATGGTTTTCTTTCCCTGGCTCCGTCCGACTTGGGAGCATGGTCGCGATGGGCTTGCCGAACATCATCTCGGCTGGAGATGGTAAGCAGCTGTCTACAGGGGTCGCCCTAATGTTCAAGATGGCCTTGTCGATGTCCTCTCCCTCTTCGAGGCATTTCAGGACGACGGCCTTAAGAGTGCGGACATGGCGTTCGATGAAACCATTGCTTTGGGCGAAGTGGGGGGAGCTGGTCACATGACGAATGGACCACTCCTGCACAAACTGTGTGAAGGCCTGCCCTGAGTACTGAGGGCCATTGTCCGTCATGATTTCGTCTGGGCGGCCAAAAAGAGAGGCATAAAATTTGGTTTTGTCTGCGACTGCCTTGCTTGTCGTTGATCTTAGCTCTTCTACAATGGGGAATTTCGAGTATCGATCCACAGTCAGCAGGAATTGTCTGCCATGGGCTTCAAACAGGTCCGAAGCAATCATCTGCCATGGCTTGGATGGCACTTCGTGTGGTTGAAGGGGCTGCTTCGGGTGTGCCGCCTGGCGTTGCTGGCACGCGTTGCATGACTTGCATAATTTCTCAATGTCATTGTTTATATTTGGCCAGTACACACTTTCCCTGGCTAGTCGGCGGGTCTTCTCAATGCCCTGGTGTCCAGAGTGTAACTGTTGTAAGATGTCATTAGTCATGGACGCAGGGATGACCACTTGCCTGCCTTTGACGATGATGCCAGATTCTATTGCTAGTTCATCTCGGAAGGACCAGTATGGGCGAATGATCTCTGGCAGATCTCTGATTTTCTCCGGCCATCCTTTGGTTATTGTGTCCTTCACGAGTGATAGCACTGGGTCGCTGGCTGTCTCTCTCTGGAGTTGTTGTTGCTTCTCCGGAGTGAAGTTTATCAGAAGGATATCAACATCATCTTCTTCCAACTCGACCGTGTCCACTCTTTCATCTAGGTCAACAGGGCTGTTGTTTGATGGATTTGGCAGCCTGCTGAGGACATCAGCCATGACCATCTCGGGGCCAGGGCGGTATATGACGGTGTACTGGTACCCTTGGATCTTCAGCAGCATCCGTTGCAGACGAGGGGGCGCTGCATGCAGGGGCTTGGTGCATATCGCCACGAGTGGTTTGTGGTCGGTGACCACAGTAAATGGCTTTCCGTACAGGTACATGTGGTATCGCTGGATGCCATATACGATGGCTAGCATCTCACGCTCGATATTGCTGTATCGAGATTGGCATTCCGTGAGGGTCTTGGATCCAAACGCCACAGGTTTGTTGTTCTGGGTCAGTGCTGCACCGAGACCTTTTTGAGATGCATCAACCTCTAATGTCAATGGCTCGCGGGCATTGTAGTACTTGAGACATGCGTCCACAGTGATCATGCTTTTGAGTTTCTTAAAGCATGCCTGGTGGTCCGTGTCCCACAGAAAGGGTACATCTTTCTTCATCAAGTCTCGTAGCACATATGCTGACTCAGCAAGTTTAGGGATATACGGAGCGAGGTAGTTTAACATTCCCATGAAACGTTGTATGTCATCCTTGCTCTGTGGTTCTGGCATTTTTTGGATGTCCTGGACCTTGGCAGGGTCCGGTCGTACACCTTGGCTGGTGTATAGGTTGCCAAAGAAAGAGATTTCTTTCTGTTTGATGAGGCATTTTTGGCTGTTGAAGACTAAGCCTTTCTCCATAGCTCGTCTCATTAAACTGTGCAAGTTTTGGTCATGTTCCTCCTCAGTTCGGCCAATGACGGCGATGTCGTCAGCGATACTGACAACGCCTGTCAGTCCTTCAAGGATCTCGTCCATTCGGCTTTGGAAAATGTCTTGGGAGACCTTCAGACCAAAAGGAAGCCTCCTCCAGCAGTATCGGCCGAAGGGTGTCCGGAAGGTAGTCAGCAGCTGCGAGTCTTCATCAAGATGTATAGCCCAGTATCCTGCCTTGGCGTCTAATTTACTGAAGAATTTAGCCTCGGCAAACATGGGATTCAGCTCCTCCACAGTGGGAATCTTGTGGGGACATCTCTTGAGATTTTCATTCAGCTTCTGTGGATCCAGACATATTCTCAGGGAATTGTCCTTTTTTACACTGAAAGCTAAACTGGAGCACCAGTCCGTATGCTCAGTGACCTTTCGGAGGACAGACTGGTCGACAAGTTTTGCTAACTCTTGTCTCAGCTTGTCCTTCAAGTGAATGCTACACTTCCTTGGTGGGTCGATGAAGGGTTCAGCGTCTTCCTTCAGGTGCAACTTCACAGGACCTTTGAAGTTGCCAATCTTGTCAAACTGATCGGGGTATTTCGCTTTGAGTTGACCAATGTGTTTGATGGGCTGCGCTTGATCCGGTTTTTTGCATACACCATCAATATGGATAGAGACAATGCCTAACTCCTCGCTGGTGGGAAGTCCAAGGATCGGTGGTCCTTGCACATCAACTACAAAGAACTTTGCTGGTCGCCATGCGAGATTCTTGTGCTGGCATGGTATCTCCATGATGCCCATACAAGGGATCTTGTTACCACTGTAGGATGTGAGTGTGACACGTGCTGCAGTTTGGAGTTTTTCTATGGCTTCGACGGATTTGCCATACATTTGCTCGAATGTTCTCAATGGCAATGTGTTGCCAGACGCTCCTGTGTCTACCTTTAGTCTAAGGGTGTATTTGCCTTTCTTCAAACCAGGGGGCGCAATGTTTAGAGTTACAAATGCTTCCTGGCGAAGGCTGTCGACACAGACTGTGTCTTTACCCTTTTCACCAACTGTGATAGAGTGAAAGTCTTTCTGATACATGTCATCTTCATACTCGCTTGCGTCGTGGTCAAGGAAATCAACCTTGGAGTTTGAATTGTCCGACTTCTGCTTGTGTCGGGGACGTCTCCTGTTTCGGGACTGGGACTGGTTTCTCCGAGGGCCTGGAGTTTGGTCCCGTTTGCGGCTCTGGCTTCGGTTCCGTCTGGTTTTCCTGCAACTCACTTTCCAGTGTCCTTTCGAACCACAGGCGGAGCATACGTCGTAGTATGCTGGACACTGTCGGGGCTGGTGGAAAGTATCACAGTTGCCACACTTTTTCTGGCGATTCAAAGCGTTAATCGATTCCTTACCAGGTTGGTAACCCAATTGGTTGAGCTGCGTGTTTCCTGCCGCTACAGCTTCGTATTTTCGACCTTCTTCCAGTACTGTGTCTAGTTTGACTCCACTGGCTTGTCCGTATAGCCAGTTGCGGAATAACTCATGTGGGGGGTTAGCAATGAGGAGCTCAATCAGTCTCTCTGTCAGCTCTTCATCTGTGAACTGGCACTTTAGAGCCAAGGTACGGGCTCTGGATACAAAGTCATCAATGCTCTCACCGTTTTTCATTGTGAATTTCATGAGTTGTAGTCGATGGATCCGGAAATTGACATTTACTTTCAGCTGATCCTCGAAGAACTTCCACAATTTCGTGGGATCTTTTCTGTCGGCTTCTGTCAGACCACTGGCATTGAGGCGCCGCAAACCTTCATCCCCCACACCAATACTGATCTTCCGGGCTTTGGCTTCGGCGTCAGTTACGTTCTGGTCCTCTACGTATAGCTGGATCTTCTGCTTGAACAGGGATAGGGCCTCTGCCAAGTCAGTGTCCGTCCAGTCCATCCGCGGGATGTGCGTTGCGGACATGGACGCCGCCATTGTGTAGATGTACAGACCACGTGTGTCGGTGATTCGGGCGATTTGCGATCGTTTTAGGCCTCAGAAATGTCGGTCGTGCATTCCGGCCGGTAGAGTAGTTCAATCTTGAAGCGCTACAGTCTTTACCGCTGCCACCATGTTATAATATTATCCAGAATATGACAAAAACATCGGAGTCCATCGAGTTCCTTTTATTGATACAACGTGGGCGGATCTAATACACTGCGCATGCGCATAACATGAATGCTACGTTCATAGACTTCGTAAACGGTAACAACGATATCACAACAGGTCTCTCTGGCTGTACAATTCGTGCTTTATCAGACCAACCTGGTTTTCCACCTTTGTTGCGGATTCTCACAATTTGACCTGACACAAGTGGTTTAAGACTTCTTGTGCCCTTGTTGTAACTAACCAACTGACTTTCAGAAGGTCTACTTTCATCAACAGAATAATCAACAGTATTGTGCACAATTTTCACACTTGGTAACCTAGTGCGTAGTTTCCTACCCATAATCAATTCTGCTGGACTTCTTCCAGACTCTAGGGGAGTCTCACGATACGCTAATAGAGATAAATACGGATCTTGATTATCCTTCAGAGCTTTCTCTAACAAGCGTTTTACAACTTTGACACTGTTCTCTACAAGTCCGTTTGACCTAGGATAGTGGGGACTGCTAGTTACATGATTGAATTCCCACAGTTGTGCAAATTGACGAAATTCTGAACTTGCAAATTGAGGACCATTGTCACTCATCACCGTACCTGGAATACCCCATCTGGCAAATATTGATTTCAACTTGAGAATAACTTGAGAACTACTCTCGCTTGACAACAATGCAATTTCAGGGTAATGCGAATAATAATCAGTAACAATCAAATATGTCTTGTTGTGAAAATAAAACAAATCACATCCAACCTTTTCATAAGGTGCTTCACCCTTATCATGTGGTGAAAGAGGTTCACGGGGTTGAGCATATCTCATGCTCTGACAAGTACCACATTTCTCAACAAGATTGTCTATATCTTGATTCATGTTAGGCCAATACACATGATCTCTGGCTCTTCTTTTACACTTTTCTCTACCCATGTGACCTTCATGAATTCTGTCTAACATTTCTGCTCTAAGTGATCTTGGTACAACAACTCTCTTCCCTTTTAGGAGTACCCCGTCAATTACATCTAACTCATCAAGAAAGTTTACATAAGGCTTTGGAATGATACCATCTCCTGATGAGAGTACATCAATCACATTCTGTAATTCACAATCTTTCGAAGTCTCATGAGCAAATGATTTCCATTTTTCCTCTGACAAGGAAACTTCTGCCTTAATAGCACATACGTGAATGGCTATGTCTTCATCCAATTCACTAACAAATGAGTCATCCTTACACTTGGGAAAGGCCCTGGATAGAGCATCTGCAACGGCTAACTGTTTGCCGGGTGTGAACTCTAACTTCAGATTGTACTTCTGCAATCTCAGACGCAATCTTTGCAGTCTGGCTGGTGTGTCATTATTATTACACTGTCATACAATGACTTCTTAAAGATAGAAATGAGTGGTCTGTGGTCAGTTTCCACTAGAACATCGAGGCCATACACATAGTTATGAAACCTTTCACATGCGAAAGCTATCGCTAGTAACTCTTTTTCTATCTGCGCATAATTTCTTTCGGCTCTAGTCATTCCTCTAGAGGCATACGCTACAGGTTTCCAGACATTCTCGCTGAAAATCAACAAACAAGCACCTAAACCATCTTTGCTAGCATCATTTGAAAGCTTGATTGGCTTACTCGGATCAAAGAAAGCTAAACTATTCTCCTGCGAGATACCAGCTTTAAGAGCTTCAAATTCACTCTCATGTTCATGCGACCAATTCCACTCCACATCATTCTGCAGTAATGATCGGATGTGCTTGGTATGGGGGGATAAGTTCGGAATGAACCGGTTGAGGAAATTCACCATGCCTAACAACCTCTGGATGTCATGCTTATCCTTGGGAGTAGGGAAGTCTCTAATTGCTTGAATTTTGCTGGGATCAGGCTTACATCCGTGTTCTGAAATAACTTCACCTAAATAGGTCAACTCTCCAACCTTGAACTCACACTTCTCAAAGTTTAAGACTAAACCTGCCTGTGTATGTCTATCTAGTAGTGCAAATAAATTTCTGTCATGTTCTTGCACCGTAGCACCCCAGACAATAATGTCATCAATATAGACTCGAATGCCTTGAAGGCCTTGCACGATCTCTTCTAACTTCTTGTGGAAAACCTCGCTTGCTGACGAAATACCCATAGGTAACCTTAGATACCTGTAACAACCATAGGGTGTATTGAACGTTGTGAGCAACGAACTGCTGTGATCTAGCTTCACTTGATGAAACCCTGATGATGCGTCTAGCTTGGAAAACACTTTACCATTAGTCAAATCTGCTAAAATATCAATCCTTTCTAGGAATTGGGTAGTGCTCTCTCATAATTGCTTCATTTAGATTTTTGGGATCGATACACAGTCTATAACTGCCATTTTTCTTTTCTGCCATCACAAACTGATTGACCCAGGCTGTCGGCTCATCTACTGGCTGAATGAACCCTGCACTGACTTGCTCATCTAGCAGTTTCTTAAGAGGTTTCAAACGAGATTGTGGCACCCTTCTCATAGGCTGAATCACTGGAATAGCATCTGGCTTCAAGGTAATTTTGTGTTCACCTTGCAAACAACCTGTTCCTGCGAACAATTTAGGAAATTTCTGTTTGACCAACTGAGCAACTGTGGCATCATTTTTACGCTTTACACTTGCCACACGTTTGACTAAACCTAGCCTCACACAATCACGATCTCCTAAGAGAGTCTGTCCCGTAGGCACGACATAGAACAAACAGTGATACACTGAGCTACCTACTTTGACACTAAGTCTGCATTTTCCCTCAATTTCAATCTTTGTATCATTGACTGCATTAAGATTCGCTTTGCTCTCAGACAACTTTGGCCTAGACTTCAAGGATCTAAAGTCAGCTTTAGTCATAAGATTCACATTGACAGCACCTGTGTCTAACTTGAACGGAATCACTTTCTCATCATTGACAAGTAATGGAGCTACAAACATCGAATCAAATTTCTGACTATCATCAATGGAGCACACACAGTTTTGATCTACACAATCATCATGACCATCATCCAACATTGCAACATCACAATAGACATCATTCAACATTGCATTTTCATCAACATTGTCATTGGACATTTTAGAGTCATTTCTCACATCAACATACTCATTGGTCTCATTAGAGTCATCACACAAAGAGTCATTTCTCAAATCATCACACAAAGAGTCATTTCTCAAATAATCACACACAAAGAGTCATTTCTCAAATCATCACAAAAAGAGTCATTTCTCAAATCATCACACACAGAGTCATTTCTCAAGTCGACTGTCACCGAACCACAGAAGAATGTTTCCGAATCGCTGTCGGTGTCGCTGAAGTCTTGCTTGTCCACTGCGCGAACAGATTTCTTTTTCCAGCTCGAGTGTCTTTTCTTGTACTTGTTTTTCGCGGTACGACACATCGCTGCATAGTGATCCTTTCTTCCGCATTTCTAGCAAATCCTTCCGATCGCCGCACATCGTTCCGTTCCGTGGTCTTCGCCGCATCGACTACAGCTGCCTTGTTCACTCGTTTTACTAGCACCGTGACTACCGTCTGATCTGCTGTCTTTCTGATGACTAGCATTACGACTGGAGTAACTTCGGTTTTGATACTTCGACGTCTTGTGCTTAGCGTACGCAACTGAACTTGACTCACCACCTTGAGATGACTTGAATTGTTTACTGTACTCATCACTGGTTTCATATGAACGACACGTGGCAATGACATCTGTTAATGACGGGTTTTTGAGCCGCCACAATTTGTCTCTCAAATTTTCTTTCTGACAAGTGTGAATAATGTGGTCACAAATACCTTCATCTTCGTCCTTGAATTTACAGTCCTTGGCTTTTACTCGCAGTCTGGCAACATACGCATCGATTTTTTCACCATCTGACTGCCGCATGTTCTTGAGTTGCCATCTCTCCCACCGAGGGTCAGAACTTGGTTTGCAGTGCGCTTCCATCTTTTTTAAGACAGTTTCCAGGTCGTTCTTGTCTTCTCCATCAGCATAAACAAAGGAATTGTATATTTCCTTCATTGCATCTGGTCCCATACAATGGGTGAGGAGCTGCACCAACTGTCCTGCTTCTTTTAGCTTTGTTTTCGCTCCAGACAGAGACACATAAAGCTCAAATCTTTGGCGAAAAATTGATAACATGAGATAGTGCGTTTAGTTCTCCATTTTATTCCAGAATGACGTCACGTCAAATCATTCGGATGACGTCACAACAATCATTAATACATAGGTGACGTCACGAAGTGATCATTGCAAGGTTAAATTGAGCATATCAACACAATAACTACAAAAAAGTAACTCATGACATTTGTGAAAATTAAGCTTTTTTTCAAAGTGTAAAATCTGGGCATATCTATATTCTTTCGATCTCTTATTGTCCTCTACACTCAGATGGATCAACAAAAACATATTGGAAACAAATTTTGAATTCTTTATCCACCTTTTGACAAGTTATTAACATGGTCCATCGGACCCCATGGGATGGCCCATCGGTCCCCATGGTTGGCCATCTTTCTTGACAGAAAATGTGTTTTCTCATCTTTCTACCTAGGTTGATCTATGTGAATCTTATATCATTTTATAGAGAATTACACCAGCTAATAGGGTGCACAGTATGAATCCTTTATCTGAAGTAGATTTTCCTCCATGGTCAATAATTTGTCAAGCGGCCCATCGGTCCCCACTCTCCCCTACCCCCCGGGACTGATGTAGATGCTAAAAATGCCATAAAATTATCCAATGCAACAGTTGCAATTTGTGTCATTTAACAAGAATAACACAGCGATGATGTACTGTCCACAAACGAAGCTCCAGACCATCGTAGACACATGATTTCATCCAAAATAGCATTAGACAAGCTATTTCTTCTTGGGATTCTTTTTATTGGTGTTGTTCAAAATATATCGTAGTATTGCCCGCTTTAGATTAAGTTCTCACAATTTAAAGATAGAACTAGGGAGACACAAACGGCCGTATGTCCCTGCGGATGAAAGATTTTGCAGAAGATGTGCATTGGGACTAGTTGAGGATGAATGTCATTGTCTCATGATTTGTGATTATTGGAAAAATGAACGGGTAGAACTTTTTGAAGTGGTTACAAAATTGATAGAAAACTTTGTGGTATTAAGTTCTCGAGCACAGTTTCTTGAAATTATAAAGAATAAAACATCCGATATAAACTATGCATTAGGTAAATTCTTAAATGTTGTTATAAAATCTGATAATAGCACTTAGTGTAAAATTATGATAATAGTACCTATCCACATGGTTAGGGTGGCTAATGGCACCATTGTTTTGTATGTGGCAAGTTTGCATGACATAAACTTTTGCAAATTGTTTATTAGTGCGAATATATTATATATCATATTTGTTCTATTTTTCTTAAATCTGTAAATACTTTGATATTGTGTTATTATCCTTCATTGTTGGCTCCGCTAGGCGAGAGCCTATGTAACGAGTCAGGTCCACATTCCTCTGCAACGCTGTGCACAACTTCCTGACAAAATTAAAGATAGTATACAGTTGTCCTTTGGTACCATGATTTCATATCACCAAATGGCTCTTTTCTATTTTGGCTCCAGTTTGTGCATTAGAAGTGCCAAAAACAGCCAATTACAAATCGCGCCAGGCCAAGCCAATGGTTTTAAGGCCAAGCCAAATTTATTTTTGTTGTCAACTAGATCAGCAGCACAGACCAACACTATGGTAGCATTGATGACAGGATTGATTACACTTCTCCAATAGCAATTGAAAGGTTAGTTACAGTGTCTCAACTGAAGTGCAGTAATTTACTAATTTGAGTCTATTTAATTGGTATTGAAGTGTCAGATCTAAGGTGTGATCGTCAAGTGCAATTTGCAACTCACACCATTGACACAATAGTCATGTTGATTTTTCTAAGTATTTCTTTGAAAAACATGTCAACTTCTCTTAAATATTATCTTTTTACATAAGTGTCAGACAGTAGGCCCAACCTTATCAACATTCACAAATACTGTCCACTAATATTTCAGCACATCATTTTCATTTTCTAATGAACCATCAACAAATTACATACAAGATAGATAGATAGATAGATAGATAGATAGATAGATAGATAGATAGATAGATAGATAGATAGATAGATAGATAGATAGATAGATAGATAGACAGACAGATAGATAGACGATAGAGAGATAGATCGTCTGGGGATAATGAAAATTTAGCAAATTGCCAAACCATGCATGTTTTCTCATTCATACGTACTGCTTTTATCGCAAGCACACCTGACATCATCTGACAAATTGCCAAAAAGAAGTAGCTTTCGGCTTGGCGGAGCCATGTGCTCTCCGAGCGCCCGCTCTAGTTTTAAAGATGCAATGATATTTTCTATGGTTCTAATAACCGCATAAGTGCTAAATTGTATAAAATTATGTTGTTTGCTTAATGAGTACTCTTGTTGTATATATATATTTGAACATAATATGATGTACTCTTGTATATATGTCTGTATTATAACTAGAATTTTTATTTTTTTATGCTCTTGTTTCTTTGTTGTTGTTTTTGGTTTTCCCTGTACATTGTACCATGTTCTTATTGTTTTGTAACTGACAGTTTGGTCATATGTGACCTTTTTTGTCAATAAAAACGTACTACATAATGTTACATAGGTATTAGGCAAAACACTTGAAATTATAATAGAAATGTAAAATGTTATTTGATTGATAAAAATGTTTTAAAATTGCACATTTTATTGGTCGCGTATCTCACTTTCTTGTGGCCTAAAAACTGGGGCATTTTCAAACTATGTTATTCTGAATAAGAGGGTAGTAGTACACAGAGTCAGTTATACCTAGCAATGCTTACTTTTTGTTCAGAAAGCTGCAAATGAGTCACAACGCATTATGGATTACAAAAGTACATTCCTCGCCTTGCCGGGTGGCCAACTTTATATAACTAATATAATATAGTCAAACTGATATTATATTATTAGTATATCAAATGATACCAAATGATATAATATCAGTTTGACTATATTATATATCATATAGTCAAACTGATATTATATTATTCTAATTAAATTCTACAGTTATACATGGTATTACATACTCAAAAGCTAAGGTGGCCAAAGTTACCCCAACTCTGGGGTTACATTGGCTGACCCTTAAATTATGTAATAAAGCATATAACCATCATAGATTTTGGAAAAGCTTTTCGCCAAATGAAAACCTCAATGTACTAGCAGTGTTATGGCATGAAACTGTTGATATTCAACAAAGTTTTTCTCGAACACAAATTTGTTGCTCCGAAACACCCAATTTAGTAACTCTGTTTTACGGACAATTCTTTGGATCTGTTGGCAATAAAAACAGCTTGGCGGAGTCCTGTATAGCAATGCGCTGATCATCACTCCGTCTGGTTCAAGTTGTGTGACTGCGCTTCCTGCATGGGTGTTCTCTGCCGGCTTTTTTCTGAAAGTTTACAATTCCATGGGTGTTTTCTGCATGGAATGCACTGACATGGGCAGCTGCCCCTCCCCCCACTGGAATTTTACGAAGTAAGGTGTTTAACTTGTAAATATTCCAAACTTTCTGGGTTTCTTCTGGGTTAAGTATGCCTCAGTTCCGGTCTTAGTCCCGCGTGGGATTCTGCTCAGTCTACGGCCTCAGGCTAACGTCACCCATGTTACACATGCAAATATTTCATAAAATGTCCCACGTCTTGGTCGGCTCTTGTTGGGAAAGAATAATCCGCGCTTGGAGCAAATAATGATGCTTGGGTATAAAGAAATAGGCCAAGAAACCGGTAGCAGTGTGCAATTCTGTGCTTTATCATTCTGGCCCTGACTGCCCGACATATGTTGTTCTCTAGTTAAGGATAGAATAGGTGTTGCTGTCTGGTGTAAATGGATGTATGATTAAGAAAAACAAGGGCCAGTCAGAAGACAAGGGCCCATCCCTCCCTTCTCGGAGCCCAGGGAGAACAATAAACCATCAATGATTAAGAAAATGGCCACAGGTATTAGGGACCGTTCAGAATTTATGACCGGGGGGGTGGTGGGAGTTCTGGCTGAGGTACTAACTTTTCACACTTGTTTCAAGGGGGGGGTATTAATTTTTGACAACACTTCCAAGGAAGGTAAGAAATTTTAAAAAAGAAAAAATGTTAACAAACACGCATAAACTCATTTTATTTGTACTTTTTGACGCGCAAAAGTCTGCGAAATGATGCGAATCTGTATGCGTGGCCATGTATAACACTGTAACAGTATATTGTACTAAAAATACACGTGAAACCTAAGGGTTGGGTACTAAAAATCTGCATGAAACTCAAGGGGGGGGGGTATCAATTTTTGACGGGAAGTTCCAGCAAAAACTCCCACCCCCCCAGTCATAAATTCTGAACGGTCCCTAAAGAAATCATAGATTGTAAGTGCTGTGAAGTTAAAAATCTGTAAAGGGAGGTGAAAGAGGAAAATTGAGCATGCATGCAGATGCACATCATTAGGATTGAGGAATCAGGATTCCTATGCAGAAAATTCCTCCTCCAGGCCCCCCCCCCTACCTGAACAGTACCTGTGTTTGTCATGAAGAACATGTGTCTAAAAAGAATTGTATTTTGTAACTTGAATGTACTAATGTCCATTGAATAGAGAGAATTGGGATTTGTTGGTTGTCGCGAAGTGTGAGTGAAAATTAAAACATCTCTAGAGCTGCTAGAAAGATGAAGATTTATCGATGTATGACATGTCAAGATCCGTCGAGAATCCGTTGAGAATCGGCGATTTGCATACAAAAAAAAAAATCAGTGATGACGATTCAACACAGCCAGATTTGGCCTCTGGCCTCCAAACGGGAGGCCTGTGCTCAACTATACAGAGGAGAATGGCGACATATAAAGTCACTAAGTACATATATATCGGCTAGGGGCTGATGCATCGATCGCCTCAAAAAAAAAAACAATGACTATCACATTGGATAAAAACTAAAATTTATTTTTCATATATTTAGGTAAATTAAGTATATCATTATTGTAGTATATCATTTAATTTATATCAAACGCATTACAGATAATTGAAACAGATAAAAATTCAGTTAAAAAAGAATTGAAACGACTACAATTAATTTGTTGAGGATCATTTTTAAAAAGGTGCATGAATAATTGCAATTTTGATGTATGACAAAAAAACAAGATTGAAGTATGGAGTTGTGTGCATAAGAACTGTAAAATGCAAAAAAAAAAAACAGTTTGAATTAGGCATCAAAATTAAAATATATAAGAACAAAGATTGGTTAGAAATACCCAAAAAAGTACTCACTTTTCAAATGTTGGTTCTTCTCAAACTGAAAATCAAAATTCAAAAAAGCTGCTAATACAGTGCATCAAAAAAGTAAAGGGAAAAATGTGAATGGGTCAGTTTTTGCCTCTTATTTGTGTCAAAATTGCTCCTATACTTAGCAAGTATAGAGGAGGTCTATCTAATTTACAATTCTGTGGAGTTGCTGGATGTTGGTGCAGTTGCAAATTTGAGGCCAAGTGGATGGCACACAAACTTGGAATCATCTAAGTGTACGAACAAACTGAATATAATTTGTCCTTCATATTATACAATAACCAATTGATGGATGGATGATTTGGACTTGACATCCTGTATTTATGTGCTTGGTTGGCTAATTAGGACAGGAGGAGGCAACATAAATGAGGTGAAGGATTATTGAAAAAGCCATCCACCATAGGCCAAGGTGCCTGGCAAGAACTGGATTCGAATAATGGATCCAGGAATTGGCAGCCTAGCATGCTACTGGACCGACCCTCCCCCCCCCCCATGCAATAGACAAAAGCAAAACAATGAAAACATACCGGAAACAGGGTGCCCACTCCTCCAATATTTGCTATAGGCCTAATTCCCACTCTAAACTAAGAGCTCAACAGGTTCGCAAAATTGTGTAGGCCTATGTGCTGCCCTCTTGAATCCATAACAGAAACTACAATCGATCTGACACTTGTCAGTGAGCTCTAAGAGATTTCAGATGCAGCAACTATCACTTTTTTTAAGTGAAGTGGAGTAACAATTTGGCCTGTTGAATTTGGTCTAGAATTGAATATATTCAATAACTTTTAATCAGCCAGTTTATTGTTAGAATGCTGCTATCGCTGCAAAGTGGTACTTGTTGTGGAACTTTTTTTTGGCGGAATCATTATTTTTCTACTCAGGGAATTGTGAGTCATCCCTGTTTGGCAGCCAGACAGCCAAGCATGAAGACCGTCACTTCTCCGTAGGAGCTTATCAAGCTTGCCCTGGCCACAATATGCATTTTGTGCTTGATACTGGCTTGTGTTCCTGGAAGCTCGGTTTGGCTGATAACAAACGCGTTGAGTTGTAGTAAATGTCATAAGTTTTATTATGACGTCAGATGAAGATTAACAACAGTTAGTTGTCAGACAAAAAAATCTTCCCAATACTGAAAAGCAACCACCATCTGAGGCAGCATGACTCAGACTGATGCCAGTCCCGCACAAACACATTTCCTGCGTGAAATTTCCTATTTGTGAAGTTGTAACAAAAAGATTAACTTTGCTCTGGTGTGACAGACATAATTAATTATCTGTTTCAGACCTCTCAAAGCAACTGAATGAATGCTTTAGTGTTTCATTGTTGTACGTTTGTTGTTTCAATTAGTTTCTTTGAAGAAAACCATAAACTATCATTTAAATCATGCTGGAAAAGCTGGACTTGAAAACTTCAGAATTTTATGGTACTCATTGGCAGTGCATGTGCACTCATTGATCGTTTAACATTGTTGATTACGATTTGTTTATATCTTGCTGGCAGCTCAGGTGTGGGTATGAGCACAAGTGATGAGGTCCCTCTACCTGGACATGACCTGACCTACTTGCATATTGATAAATGTGTCAGCTTGAGGTCATCCGATTTCTGGCAGACTCTCCAGCTGTGCTGTTCATTTAGAGTCTGTGAGCAGACTGCCTAATTCCTATATTTTTTGGGGCCTCCTATAATTTCCTACATTTTGGAAAACTTCCTATAAATTCCTGTATTTTTTAAATTTTCAAGTTATTTCGCATTTAAAATAATAATAATAATAAAGTTGTATATGCACGTTTTTGCCTGCGATATGAAGTTTTAGCATCTTTTTTCCCCCGATAGGTGAAGTTTTAGGCACTTTTTGTACGTTACATGAAATTTTCGGCTTATATTGGACGTGATTCCACAATTTTCGGATGGTTTCACTGACGCATAATTCCTATGTTTTCCTGAAGAAGTTGGCAAATTCCTTGTATAATATTATTTCCTGCATCTTAAGTAAAACATGTTCTTCACCTAAAGGAGAAGGGCCCGTCCGAGTTGTTATGGGTTAATCATAGATTTTAAAATGCTGACCTTGGCAAAAAATAATGTGTTTGAAAGGCATGTAATCTTAAGAATGATAAAGGAATGGAAATTCAACCTGGGGAAAAGGAAAAGGGCAATGAAATGAAGGAAGAAAGGAAGGAATACAAAGAAGTACAAAAAGAAATGAGAAAAGAAAGGAGAAAAGAAAGGAGAAAAGAAAGAAGAAAGAAAGAAGTGAAGACGGAAGAAAAGAAGGAAGAAAAGAAGGAAGAACCGAAGGAAGAAGGAAGGAAAGAAGGAGAAAATAAGAAAAGAAATCAGGAAGAAAAGAAGGAAGAAAAGAAGGAAGGAAAAGAAGGAAAAGAAGGAATAGAAGGAAGAAAAGAAGGAATTCCTATCTTTCCGGTAATATTCTACACGACGATGGGTGGGCACCCTGCAGAGACTTTCACACTTACCCAATCCCTCAAGGGGGTCGTGTTCTTCCGGATCATGATGAGAGGCATTAGTAGCATGAGAATAATCAAGTTCAGAGGCGTCAGTATGACGAGAATAATCATGATCAGAGGCTTCAGTAAGATGAGAATGATCTAGTCCTAATTGGCTCGTACCATAACTCAAGTCATGTGAGTAATTGTGAGGCAGATCATCAAGCTCAACTTCAGGAAAATTAAAATGCTCTCCTTGATCTAGAGTCGGGTCAATAGCAGGCCCTCCATGATGCTCAGCTTCTTCCTCCTCATAATCCACTTCATCACTTAGCAAGGGTGCCACTGGTTTTAGCGGACTGCGGAGTGGTATTGGCGATTTACCACGGGGGCTTGTGTACCCTAGTTCTATTGTTTTCTCGTGCTGGCTCTGGTTTAATTTTAGTGGAGAAGTGTGGCTTGCACGCGACCTTGCTTTCGGAGTGTTTGAAGCGCGGCTTGCACTCAACCTTGAAGTGTTTGAAGCGCGGCTTGCACTCAACCTTGAAGTGTTTGAAGCGCGGCTTGCACTCAACCTTGAAGTGTTTGAAGCGCGGCTTGCACTCAACCTTGAAGTGTTTGAAGCGCGGCTTGCACTCAACCTTGCTTTCGGAGTGTTTGAGGCGCGGCTTGCACTCGACCTTGCTTTCGGAGTGTTTCCACTAGGAATTCTTGAATTTCTTTTCGATTTCGGAGTTGCTGGTAGTGGGCTTCGTGCTGGAGTAGTGTGGGATTGAATTTGCGACCTCGCAGGAGGATTTGAGGCAGCGACACCTACAATTAGTTCCAAAACACGTGGAAAAATATACATTTGTCATTTTTCTGATGGGGAATTGGATATGTACATGTCACAAAATAATTGTAGCTCACATCGGAAGCAAAATATCAGAAACATGTGCAAATACATGTCCACATAAAAGTCATTGATGATAAAATGATGTAAAAAGCAATCTACTTGCCTTCTTCTCTGTACCATGATCCATATCCTTCACTGCCAGGATTAGCAACTTGCCATTTGAATTTTCTTTCTTTGCTAGCTGAGTACTTCCGTATTCCTTTGAAGATAAAAGATGTACGTGATAATTGGCAAATCATTAACCATTCAAAAATCATCTGACGTAAAAAGTTAAAAACAGATCTACTATACATTTTTTATCATTATTTCATATAATCATTATTTCATAGTGATGCTATTTATAGTTTTTTGTCCAAAAAACATTCAATTACTGATTATTAATTCCAGGGATAATCTTAAGTTGATCCTTCCAATTGAAAATTTTGGAAGTACATGTATAATTTACAAACACAGTAAGTGTGTCGGGTCCCCGGTGGGGACCCTACTTATTATCTAACTCATCAATATCTTCGTATATATATATATATATCTAATCTTATTTTGAAATCACCAATATATTCTTATACTAATTTATATATATATATATATACAGTAGCGGACAAAAGTTTAGGCCGCGTCAATTTTTTGGCAATATAAGGGAAAGTAGGTGTTCACCTGAACAATTTCTGCATGGATTTTCTTACCTATGTGTCAGGGAAGTTCTACAATAGAGAAAACTTGATCTATTTTTATCACTTCCTTGAATATGTGTGATAAACAAAAATTTCAGGTGGTCTAAACTTACGGTCTAATGCTGCTTGCATCCACAAAGTCCCTTAATGGCATTGTGCATTAGCAGAAAGGTGGCTAAATCATTCAATGTTATTTTAGACAAGTTATTCAATCATGTTTCATGTGATTTAAAGGCAATCAGTCATGAAACAGGAAAAAACACATATTTTAATAATTTTTTTAAGTTTCAACTTAGGGGGTAATGATGGTGATTCAATGAACCAAAATTGTTAATAAATAAAAGGTCAACTGTAAACAACTAAGAAAAAATGTGTCAGACACATTTTTTATCCTTCTAATGGGGTATGAATACACTTGACACCCAGTCATACTGCAAAAATTCTGTTTATGTCTGGGTTTTGTCTAAGAGACGCCTATTTGAAGCATCAGAAAACAATGAAAGGAGTGTTTCTTTGACCTGAGCCCGTGTCCTGATGAAATCAAGCAACTTTTGTTTGTTCGCTTTACTTATGATAAAACTACAGCCACTTTTATGAAAGGCGTAAAACTGGTCCATTCATTAACATTATGTTTCAGTACACTTTCTAAAGTGGCGTCTGTAATTTTGTCTGTACTTTGGGAAAAGAACAAATGTTTGTTGATTTTATCATGACACACACTCAGGTAAATGAAAACTCTCCTTTCACTGTTTTATGATGCTTCAAATAGGAGTCTCTTAGACAAAACCCAGCCAAAAACAGAATTTTTGCAGTATGATTGGGTGTCAAGTGTATTCATACCCCATTAGAAGGATAAAAAATGTGTCTGACACATATTTTCTTAGTTGTTTTTAGTTGACCTTTTATTTATTAGCAATTTTGGTTCATTGAATCACCATTATTACCCCCTAAGTTGAAATTTTAAAAAATTATTAAAATATGTGTTTTTTCCTGTTTCATGACTGATTGCCTTTAAATCACATGAAACATGATTGAATAACTTGTCTAAAATAACATTGAATGATTTAGCCACCTTTCTGCTAATGCACAATGCCATTAAGGGCCTTTGTGGATGTAAGCAGCATCAGACCGTAAGTTTAGACCACCTGAAATTTTTGTTTATCACACATATTCAAGGAAGAGATAAAAATAGATCAAGTTTTCTCTATAGCAGAACTTCCCTGACACATAGGCAAGAAAATCCATGCAGAAATTGTTCAGGTGAACACCTATTCAAAAAATTGACGCGACCTAAACTTTTGTCCGCTACTGTACACTATTGGAAAAGCAGGGATCTGGCGGACAATTTTGCATAAACAGCAAACAAACAATCAGATTACTGTTTATTTTAGTAAATAACATAAGTTAAAACGTATATTATTTATTACATAAACAGAATTTTTGAAAGACGTATATCATATAAACAGAAATTTTGTAAATTAAATGCATGTTAGAACCCTCCAAATCAGTGTCAAACTAATAGCTATTACATATTGTGTCAATTTCCTTGTACAAAAACGGAGGAAATACTTACTTCGAACTCCTGGTCTCCCAAATAGAATTCTCGGGTTGGAAGATTTTCTTCTTCCGTACCTTGGCCAGTAAGCTAATTTAAAGAACAAATATATTACAACAAGTTAACAAGGATTATTAGCATAGTAGTATAGACAAAATCGATTGCATTGTCTAAGCAAGCCGAATCGCACCACAAAAGTTCCGGTTGAAAATGAGAACTGCATGCTGCTGCCACCTTGCTGAAAAGTTAGTTTCGTACGTTTCAGCATTGAGCTCCAAAGAAATAGTTCCAATTTCATTGCACTTTCACACAATTTTTATTCAACATTGATGTATACCAGAGTCAGACTCAGCAATCGCATTCTCTAAGGAAGTAGACAAGGCCATCAGCACAATCAGAAACAGCCCCGGTGTCTTCCAGACAAAATTGTGTGTGTTCCTCTGATCGAAATGATGTGGACGCTCGCAGGAGCTCGCGGAACAGCACACTAATCACTAGGTGGCACCTAAGAGAGCATATGTTCTGATCTGTGGCAATGCAAGAGCAGTCCACTTGTAGACAGCACCACAAGTGAAATATCCAAAAGTAGTTCCGGGTGATATCCCACAACAGCCAGTGAAGTTCAGTTAAAAAACCATGTGATTCACACCATGTGGTTCATCGTTGTGATTCACATCATGTGGTTCATCATTGTGAATCAAGTGAGCATAATTACATGATGTTGTTTGTAAACAATGGGCAGTGAGGATGTCACAATGATTTGAGGCTCTGATTAGTCATTGGGGTTTCTTTGTCTACAAGTTGACCGTTCTTTTATTGCCAGTACCAATGCTGTAACCTTGCATACAATTTTTACATAATTTTTTTTCACCATCTTGGCGGCCAATTTGCTAGCTCCAGTGAGCGGTTAACAGAAAATGAGTGTAAGGAACTCGCACAACTTTGTGTGGATATACAAATGATTATTATTCATCTTCAAGGTGTACACTCTAAAAAATTTCAGACAAAATTGGTTTTTTTAAAAACCAATTTTGTCCCGACATTTTTTAGAGTGTAATGCCTCAGGGTAAAGTCTGCGATAATCATCCTCATGGTGTAATATTGCCACAAGATATACGTTTGACTATTTTTTTCATCCTCAAGGTGTATTGCCTCAGGTTAATTTATGCTACCCCAAACCTTATCATCCTCATGGGTGTCATCCTAAAGAAATGCCTATGTGGAAAAAAAAAACCTCCATGTTGCTGAATGGCAATTTCATAAAGAAATTGCGAGGTATATTAGGGAGACTGATTAGATTGACAGACGTATTACATAGAGGCCTGGCCTAGCATAAATGTAAAGCTTTTCATATTTGGTGGCAAACACTCTGGGTGGTGGCAAATTGCCTATTCTCAAAAAGTAAAAATTGACAAACCTTTGCGCTGTGAAAGGGAACCCCTGTGACCTTTACGGGAATATCTTCGTGGTGGCCTTTCATTCGAACGATATTCTTTACCCCTCTTCCTTGCTTCTGTCTCTACGTCATATATTAATTTCTGTTTTTCAAGTATTGCCTTTGCTTCGGCTTCAAATCTTTCCCTCTCTTTTATGGCATCTTCTGCTTTTATTCTCTGTTCTTCCGCCTGCACCTTCGCTCTGGTAGCTTGAAAAACAGATAAATTGAACCTTTAAAATTAGTCCGAAGTGAAGGATGCAGAAAATTTGAACCTTAATTTAGTTACAGTCCTCATTATATTTACATGGAATCTCAAATTTTTTTCTTTGCTTTTGAAGTTTGATGTGACATTGACCAGAAGCCAGGGAACCTGACCCAGTTTAAAATGAAATCACAGCTTCATTTAGGCCTACATATATTGCAATGATAGAGAATAGATTCATCTCTGACATCACACTTCTATTCAACAGCATAGAAGAGAGTGGAGATTTCACGTAAATATGACAAGGACTGTAATTAGTCCTAAGCAAAGGATGATTCACTTTTCAATTTGATCTTATGCAAAATTGATCTCAGAGTGACCCTTAATAATTAGCCTATGACCTATATCCTTGAAATTGCAATCCATTGAAATTTTTGCCTTTTTGTGAACAATTTTTTTTTTAGAAGTCAGCTGGTAGATTATATATTGTGACTAAGTCATGCAGGGCCCCAGGGGTGGACAAGGCTTGATGGGGGTGATCCTTCAGAACAAAATTTACCAAAATTTTGACTGACCACTTTTTAGGTCTTGTAGGCCTACATGTGTTTGAACTGTCTGATAGCTAGCAATAATAGTTAATAGATAACAATATTTTAATCTTATTTCATATTAATGCATTCACACATTTATAAAATGTCCAATATGTGTGAATCAGGGTGTGAATAACATGATAATCGCAACAACTGATGCCTCAAGTAAAACTCAAAATATAAACTTGGACCTTACCATCTATGACAGCTTGCAAAAATTCATCATCCATGTCATCAACGTCGTCCGGATGCACTGTTCTGTCACCATATATTATTTTTTCATCTCCAAACCTCTCGTAGTAATCACCTGCAATTTCAATATATGAAACACAAGTTACAAAATGATATACATTAGAGTTTCAAGCGAAATCATCACAGTTGTTTGCGTATCAGTGGCAAATTGGAATTAAAATAGGTTTTATTAGCCAAAACACTATTATTATTTTCTCCACTTGGTGGCAACAACGCTACTGCAGTGATCACATGACCATGATGTCATCACCCATAACAGAGCGTCTCCATGACGCTCGCTGTAGGCAGGACTGTTGGATGATTGAAACTGATGGAAAAGTGTGGAAACAACAAATTTAGGGCCCCTTGAACTACCAAAAGTTGCTCTGTCTCCCCTTCGTGACAATGTAAAGTACCCTGTGCGAATTTGGCGGTCCTGGGCCACCCCGATTCCTCAATCCAAAAGGTGAAAGAAATAGCTCAAGATTATGAATTTTATATAGTAAGATGC
Source organism: Platynereis dumerilii (assembly GCA_026936325.1). NCBI lineage: Eukaryota > Metazoa > Annelida > Polychaeta > Phyllodocida > Nereididae > Platynereis > Platynereis dumerilii. The sequence goes on from JAPTHN010000005.1 coordinate 29,072,019, forward strand.
TATTCTTATCATATCAAGCTGGTAAAAACCATCTATGTTCTGCAATAACAATGGATTTGGATAGAGGTGTTATTAAGTTTAGAATGTAAGCTCGAAAATGCTGTTATTGCTATAATCGGGGCCCACAAATGATTTTGCCCAGGGGCACACTGTGGTGCCAGTCCTCCCTAGCGCTGTCTTAACTGCCAGAAAACTAAATCCAGACAGTTCATTAGCCAAAATTATACATCGATAATCACAAAATTGGGTTTGTTTCTCATTTTAACTTCTTAGGTAAAAAATTTTACTTACCCCTTCTATCACCTTCAAATTCGTCTGGTGTCCTACCCTCTAAACATGCTCGAAATTGATCGACACTCATCTGACTCACAGCACGCTCCAGAGGAGTCGCTTGTCTACCTTGTGAAATTAGACAAAATCATAATTAGATTTTGATGATAAACACAGTCTTCTTATCACTCATCATCACACGACGGTCACCAACACTGGAGTATGCTACGGCATGGGTAAGTTGGGCAATGTTCACCTCGTCTCTGCCTATGGGCGCTGTTCTATGGCTGCCCATAGGTAATCACCACAAATTTTATGCCTGCATTGTGGTGCATGACTGATAGTAAATAAAATACAATACAAAACAATACAATACAATTAAATATTTAAACAAAGATTGTGTCTTTATAGAATGTATCCTGTCTACAAGTTGACCGCTATTCGCTGCCACCTAGGGTGCAAAATTCGCGAGCTCCGGTGAGCGGTCAACAGAATTTCGATCTCTGGAAGAAACCAGGACAGTGTGCAATAAACCAGGACAGTTCCATCATTTAGTGATGGTCTAGTTTATTTCCAAAAACTCTGCAAGTGTCTAATCTGACTTTGGTTGGCTTCAATTTTAATCAGACAGCTTGTAAATACCAAAATAAGTTGGAACTATTTTTTATCATGGAGGATGTATACATTGCAGCTCACATATATTGCCAGTATAGAGGGGGCCACTTGTGGTATGGACAAGACATTTTGCTGAGTGTAACACAGCTTTTATGAAATTGTGAATTATATTGTAGTCCTAGTTCATAAATCTCCATAAAGTAACAGAATTAATACAATTGAGCATTTTTGATATCACAAAGCAAAAACATTGGCTTTGTATGGATACATGAATAAGTGAGAATGCATTCTTTTTGGACCCTTTTCTGACCACAATTTAACATGCACTAAATGGCATAAGTAGATTGAATGCCATCAAACTTCTGATGAGTAAAATCATCCCTTTCACAGGCAAAGTGCACTCTAAACTTAGAGCTCAACAGGTTCATAAAATTGTGTATGTGCTGCCCTCTTGAATCCATAACAGAAACTACAATCGATCTGACTCTTGTCAGTGAGCTCTAAGAGATTTCAGATTCAGCAACTATCACTTTTTTTAATTGAAGTGGAGTAACGATGTGGTCTGTTGAATTAGGTCTAGAATTGAATATTCAATAACTTTTAACCGGCCAGTTTATTGTTAGAATGCTGCTATTGCTGCAAAGTGGTACTTGTTGTGGAACTTTTTTTTTGGCGGAATCATTATTTTCCTACCCAGGGAATTGTGAGTCGTCCCAGCCAGACAGCCAAGCATGAAGACCCTCACTTCTCAGTATCAGCTTATTAAGCTGGCCCTGACCACAATATACATATTTGTGAAGTTGTAACAAAAAGATTAACTCTCCTCTGGTGTGACAGACATAATTACCTGTTTCAGATCTCTCAAAGCAACTGAATGAATGCTTTAGTGTTTCATTGTTGTCCGTTTGTTGTTTCAATTAGTTTCTTTGGAGAAAACCATAAGCTATCATTTAAATCATGCTGGAAAAGCTGTTAAAGGATTTGAAAACTTCAGAATTTTATGGTACTCATTGGCAGTGCATGTGCACTCACTGATCGTTTAACATTGTTGATTACGATTTGTTTATATCTTGCTGGCAGCTCAGGTGTGCGTATGAGCACAAGTGATAAGGTCCATCTACCTGGACATGACCTGACCTACTTGCATATTGATAACTGTGTCAGCTTGAGGTCATCCGATTTCTGGCAGTCTCTCCAGCTGTGCTGTTCGTTTAGAGTCTGTGAGCAGACTGGGCAAAGTGTATGTTAAAGTTTCAGAACTTTCTTTTTGTCTCATGATTTCCAAACATTTTGATTCAATGCAGTGGCCAGGATATTTGCCAGCAACCATGCTTTGCGAAAGTAGTTTGGCGTAGTAATATGGACAGCTGTTGTTCCACCTGATCTGGTGATCTGTCCAAAACAGATCAAATTATTGTTGACCCAATTCGATTTTCCAGGGACTGTCAGCATTCTACAGCCACTTGACAGTCCCGAACAGAGACAGGAATCTATCTGTACAAAAGTTTGAGGCAGAACCTGCCATGACAAGTCAGCCAGGTGGCGCACTATGCATGCCTCCTCTGGGAGATATATATATATTTTTCAATATTTTCCATGTGGACGAATTTGCATACCTGCAAAAACGAACATATATATAGTCATATACTCAAATTTACCACTCGTGCCATTGTCAAATATTGTCTTTCACGAATTTGTGCAGGTGTAACTAGAAGGCAAACCGGTTTGCTATGGCGGTGCGGGCGCCTTCGTCAGACCATATATACAACTAGAGGCAAACAGGTTTGCAATGGCCGTACAGGGCTAAATTAAAGGGAGGGGGCCATGTCAGACGCATACATGTGGGGGGAGGGGACAAGCGAAATGAGATGTTTTGTGTGAGGTGAAAATTAGAAATCCACCAGACTGACAACAAAACAGCATGTGTCTTCTGATATATTGCATTCCCAAAAATAAAAGTCCATTGCAGCACACTGAGTCAGTCAAGTCATGCTAAGATGACTGACTTGATATTCAGTGACTTGACTGACTTAGTCATCATCTGTGACTTGACTAAGTATGAAATTGCATGGCTCACTTATTCAGCTTAGTCAACTGAATGAATAAGAAAACATTGTAAAACTTGGAAATTAGTTTTTGATGATGCTCATTTGCATGCGTGACCAATTTCTGAAGAAAAAAATTAGAAGCATGCTGAGCACAATGTGTCATAATGGAACAGTTTGGTGCAGCATCATCCAATTTTGATGATTTTAGTGGTGTGACTAACTTTTCAAAAATTTACAGAAATATTTTGTCTTAAAATTAAACAACATAGTCTAGTTCGGGCCAGAGTCATCTAATTTTGAAAATTTTGGGACCATTGGAGTCGTCTTTTCAAGACAAATCCAACGGTACCAAATATGCTGGGGTAATAAGATCGGCGGCGGCTGACTGACTCATCACTGACGGCTTGTACTTGACTTGACTATTCCATGCACTGACTGCCGAGTGTGATCAAAATCAATGGGCGATATTAGAAGGATTACAGAATCATTTTTCCTGCAGGGGCGCCACCCGTACGACGTAAATTCGGCGCGCCCTCTGCAGTCGGTAACCAAGACAAGATGGCGGCAAGCGATCCGAAAAAATGCGTAAAATAAAAGTTGCTTTTGAAATTGCTGCACTACGCAACGAAAAGAGGATGTACATCGAAATTTCTGGCGCACAGCACGAGAGCACGAGTAGTCAAGGTATTATGCCAAGTTATGGCCCCCATGGGCCGCTAGTAAGTGAGATCTCGATGTCAAATGATCGTGAATGGGATCGCGGACGACATTGCGGACGACATCGGACGACGTTTTCTCTATCTGCTAAATGGCCGGTACCACCAGTGGTGGTACGGCCATAATAAGAGGGAGCGATATTAGCGGGGCAGATCTGTCATGAATAGGGAAGTAATAATGCATTTATACATAGAAGCATGAAACTTGGCACACAATTCAAAAACGTATTAAAGAAAATATTTTAGGGTAGTCAGGTCCATCTTGTTAGAACTGTTGAAGAAAATGTATCATTTTCGAGGTTTCCCATAGTTTCATGGAATCTCAATTGATTTTTAAACTGACTACATATTTGATTTTCTTTTAAGAAGTGCTTTCAAATTAATGGTCGCATCAATATTTTCCTTAAATTCTTTGTCAAAATTAAATAAAAAACAAAATCTTAAAAAACATTGTATTTTCATTTTTTCAATTTTCGTACCTAATTTGCGAAACCATTTATGCGGGTAATCATTTGAAATCTCTTCTTGCAAGGAATTCAAATATATAACTTTTTTTGGGATTTATAAAGAATTGGCGTAACCATTCGTAACCGCGAAATCCAGTGTTTTAATCAATATTTCTAACAAAAAGGATTCCAACAAGCCTGAAAATAGACTGAGGCTACCAAAAAATGTTATAGTGATGTACTGAATACTTAGAGAAGCAACAACAAACAATATTGTATTCTATTTGTAGGAACTACACAGAAAGCAGCAAAAGGGAAGAATTGACTGCCATTTTTGAAAATGGCTGCCAGTAGCCACCTGAGCTAAATCTGAAGTGGCTCCCTATCCAAATACGTTTGTATAGGGGTCATTCTCAAATTTCGGGACACCTGAGCTAAATCTGAAGTGGCTCCCTATCCAAATACGTTTGTATAGGGGTCATTCTCAAATTTCGGGACAATTTGCGTCACTCTGGCTCCCTGACATTAATTTGAGTCTGATTAATATCTCAAGTGTCACTCTACATCTGTTATCCATATTTCTATTTAGAACCACTGCATTTGGAACAAAAAGTCATTCATTAGACCTTTTCTTTGTGCATTATGTCCAGTAATCCATGAAAAATCAATGGTTTTTCCCTGTCACAGGACCTGACAAGACAAAATGAAGTGTTAATTTTTCTCCTAATGTACCATTATATTCAAAGTTTCTTTGCACGATTCATGAGAATATAGACTTGAATTTATATCTAGTTCACATTCAATTTTTTTTTGGTCTTATTTCATTGATTAAATTGATACAATAGATCACTAATTTATGTCAATTTTTTTGTCCACTCCGTTACTTGCCATCCCTCCCGGACAATTTCCTTTGAGGAACGTTGGTCTAAGGAAGCATTAAACCTCCCATTCACATCGGGCCCAACGTTGCAAAACTACGCATTTTGTCGACAAATGATTACGAGATTATTACGTACGTATATATCGTAAATATTGCGTATTTCTCCAACCTCTGATGTTAACGTACCCCCCACGTTGAAGGAATGGTCGTTATACGCCTCTGGGGCATCAGGCGTGGCAGGCCAGCCCAGCGCGCTGTGTCTTGCGCATGCGCAAAAAGCGGACAAGAAGGACGCCATGGCGAGGAAGTGAAGTGTATTCCGTCGTATTTCGGTCCAGAACAGCAGTAATTCCACAGAAATACATAATTTAACCAACCATAAATGTTAGCAGGAATATTTTGGATAATCTGACACCATCGGACGGAGTGTGGCGGTTGTTTATGCTGCACAGTCACACTGTCAATCGGCGATGTGAAATTTGTGGATTCGTGGACAGCGCTTGCAATTCGGAATTCAACGGACTATATCTAGTGAAATATGGCCTGAAATGACTTGTTAGATAAAGGATGCTACGCATAACATCGATGAGAGACTGATATTGAAGTGTTACGCTGGAATGCTCGTGTTCTGGACCAATTGGTTGGTGTACACGATGGACAGAATTTGCCATGTCAACCTTCAATCAGGGAGGCGCCGGCCAGGGGCGGAGCGCTCGGATGGCCGGGGGACTGCCGCATTGCTTCTGGCGGACCAGCCACCCTACCAGGCTGCGGCCCCGTGGAAATAATTAATGAATTAATTAAATAAAGCCCTTATACACTGGCCCTTATTATTGTTGATAAAGAATGCTATCATATAGCTATGATTTTACTGCAGGAATTTTTTTTGGGGGGGGTGGAGATTTCAAGAATTTTATTTATTTTTACTGGTTGGTCAATTGATTGTTGGAGATCTGCATAGAGAAAACATAAATTAAAACAGTGAAGAGAACAGAAAAACAGAGAGAGAGAGAGAGAGCGCAGAGCCAAGCAGCAAGTACTGAATGTGGCCCCAAAAATAGCAGACTTTTCTTCCTTGTTTTACCAAGCAGTCTACAGTCCATTTAAGGACTAAAATAAATAAGAATATTCACTTACCTTGTGAGGGATTAATGCTGCAACTCTGAAGAGTTGGAAAAATCCCAATCCAAACTGGCCTGCTGGATAGGTGGCATTCAGTTGCAAGTAGGCTCAGTTCAACTCCGGTCTTAACTGATTCTCTCTTGCTCGTTTGTGGTTGAGCAGTACTTGGGAAATTTCATTTGCCCAATCTAATCTTACACAGTTTAAGAGATATTTATTTGGTAATATTTGTACTGGTTTAGCTACTATTTCTTTATGGCTTCATCCAATTATCACCAGCAAGCTTCCTGTTGGAGGTTTTATAATCTAAAAGTTACCAGATAGATTGAATTAGGTATGAAATAGATGGCGCTACAAGGCTCTCTGAGACTTAGGATCCTAGGTTCTTGAACTTTGTGCAAACCTTCAACAAACGTTTGGCAGATACGTATGATCAGACGTTTGCCCTGAACATTACTTTCAAACGTTGTCCATACACATCAAAAACACGTTGGAGAAACCTTGGAACTTACGTATTGCCAAACGTGCGACCATACCTTTGATAAACCTATGATTCAAAGGTATGGTCATACGTAATAGTCTAAGGTTGTAAAAACCTCTCAAATGAATGTTCGACAAACCTATGAATCAAAGGTACGGTCATACGTAATAGTCAAACGTTCTTCAAACCTCTCAACCAAAGGTATGACTTACGTAATAGTCTAAGGTTTTAAAAACCTCTCAAATGAATGTTCGACAAACCTATGAATCAAAGGTATGGTCATACGTAATAGTCAAATGTTCTTCAAACCTCTCAACCAAAGGTATGACTTACGTATGACTGACACGTTTAGCCAAACGTTACAAACAAACGTTCTTCCAACCTCTCAACCAAAGGTATGACTTACGTGTTACTCAAACGTTAGGCCAAACTACAAAACTAACTATCTGCCAACCTCTTACTAAGGTTGCGACCTACGTTTGGTTTTCCATCTGAGTGAAACGTTTGGAAATTACCTTTGTCCTACCTTTGTCATACGTTGTTTGGCCCAACGTTTGATTCTAACCAAAATAATTACGTAGCAAAAGGTTTGATTTACGTCGCTGCTCGGGAGGGATAGCTCAGTTCGTTATTGTTTTTTATGAGCTATTTTCAATGAACATCATCAGACGCATGTGCGCCATAGTACCACTGCCTTGCAGACATCATGAAACATGTATTCAATAAATTATGACATAATATTCAAAGAAAATGTTTTTGGTCTCACCAAAATGTCCGCTCTGATTCCTTCATTTCCAAAATGCTCGAACCCTGGGTGGGGAACCCAAAAATTTCAGTGTACCTTCATGAGCAAAATCCCAGAGCTGGATGTCGTTCGGATGAAACGATAAATTGGCAGCCCCTTGTATCAGTGTCTATGCTGGGCAAGTAAAAGATCCCTCACATGGGGTAAATGTGTAACATGTTGAGGACTCCCTCTCTCTCAATCAACCCTCGTGAGTGCTCAGAGGTGCCGTGGCCTAGTGGATAAGGTGCTCGCCTGGTAACTGAGACGTGCCAGGTTCGAATCCCAACCATGGCATGGAGGAACTAATCAGAACCTCCGTAACTCTTTGCTTCACTTCACCCCAGTGGCGTCCCTATGGGGGGGCACGGGGGGGCACGTGCCCCCCCATATTGGACCTGTGCCCCCCCAGGTGCCCCCCCATATGAACTTTCCAACTCTGGCCAAAATATACAGTTAGTATAGACGGTGCCCCCCCAGAGAATCGCGTGCCCCCCCAGGTGCCCCCCCGCTCGAGACCGCCTAGTTACGCCACTGCTTCACCCAGGTGTAAATGGCTACTTGGCTATTTAGGCAGTGATGGCAAATGTAGAGTGACTTAGCATTGTGTTCGCTGGAAACAGCTGCCTGGCTGTATACCTCCCGGGGAGTTGATAAAGGCTCATGCTTGAACAGGCCTGCCAAGGGTTTAATTTTAAAGTCTGTTGAGACAGACTTAGTCGATGTAATGGACTATAAAAAAGCCTACATTAACATTTACAGAACTGGGCTTGGAGGGCTGCACTTACCATATATCTATCTATTTATCTATCTATCTATCTACCAAATTTAGAGCTCAACAGGTTCAAAAAAAAGTTTACGTGCTGCCTCCTTTTGGCTATTTGTGCGCCCTCTTGAATCCATAACAGAAACTACAATCGAGCTCACACTTGTGAGTGAGCTCTAACAGATTTCAGATGCAGCAACCATCGCTTTTCTGCAGTGTTGTGCAGCAACAACCTGGTCTGTTGAATTAGGTCTAGAATCGAATATTAAATAACTTTTAATCAGACAGTTTATGCTTAGAATCGTGCTATTGCTGCAAAGTGTTACTTGCTGTGGAACTTTTTTTTTTAGCGGAATCATGCTTGTGAGTAGCTCTGTTTGGTAACCAGGACCCTCGCTCTCAGTGTAAGCTTGTTGAGTTTACCCGGACCACAGCATAGATTATTAGATAATTTTTAAACTCTCCTCCTGTGTGACAGACATATAATTAACAGTTTCAGATATCTCAAAGCAATTAAATGAATGCTTGAGTGTTTTCATTGTTTTCCTTGTTGTCTGAGATTATAATTACAGGGTGGGGAACCAAACTTTTCTGTGAACTTCCTTGTGCTAAAAAAGCATCTCACATCTACAGGAAAATTGTGAAAACAATACAGCATAATCATTAAGGTATCAGTCATACCTGTGGAAGGTTAGAATGAGCTGTGATTAAAAATGACTCCACAGGAGACAAAAAGGAAGAGGCGGTCAGATTTGCTTCAGTGCCAAATGGACTAAAAAACAACCCCTGACCTAGTCAAAGTGATCTCACAACCGGAATCCTACTTCATATTACAACAACAATGAGGTCAGAGGTCATCCCAGGTCACCTATTCAAAGTGCCTGCATGCCATCTCTGGCACTTCTCTCCTCACCTCTCATACACATGTCTTCCTACTTTCTCCATACCTTTCATATCCATCACCTTCCAGCCACCTTCCACCTCCACTTATCCCCTCGATTCAACCACTCCACAACATAACAGGTACTTTCACTTTCCACCACCATTATGCAATGTACCATTCACTTATTTCTCCAGGGGGAGCCAGGGGTCATTGTAGTGTCTCTCCTTCCCTCCAGATGTAGCCTTGGCATACATCTCAACTGATCTCCCACATACTGGGCTGTCTCTATGCCATTCATGCTCACAATTCCAAATCTCTTATGACTTATGCTATTCCTCTTACACATCATGACACACACTCTGCATTTCAATTTCCTTTATTCAAATAATTTCTATCCAATACTGAATTGCTTTTCACTTTGTCTACTCCACTTTCTTTAAATTTACACCTTCAAACACACAACCACACAAGTCAACACATCATACATCTCTCTTGACAGATCATTCATGCATAGTATTATGTACATGTCTATAAACATACATACACTGGGTGCAGGGGAGTATCTACAAATAGCCGGGGGGGGGGGCGCTCATTTTGGCCCTGAAGGGGGGGGGGGCCTGCCCCAATGCCCCCCCCCTTAAATATGCCGCTCATGGGTATTTTCTAGTACAATATAATGAAGGCAATCAATGATGGGAAATGAATATGAGGGAAGTCTGGGAGTTTGTAGAGAGAATTAAGAGAGGAATGGAGCATTCCTGGAGTCACTGACGACAAAACTGACAAGGTACCTGCAACCTCCATGAGAGAGGTGGTTGAAGAGCTTCAGGTGTATCTCAAGGCTGCCAGAGCGGCTATGCAAAATGATTTTGGCCTGAAATCATTTGTTAGGACCCCAAAGACACCATTCGGCCTATTCCATGAAGGCCAGAAGGTAGAAATGGTGAAAAAATGATGGGCTACATTAGGAAGCATGGCTCGATATTCAGTTTTTTTTTCAAACTATAAACGTTTGGTTGTGGATTCTATTGTCAACAAAATAAAATTGCAAATTCTATATAAAATCAATAGAAGATGTCGATGGGACATTCAGGGCAAAGTATCCTGTTCGAGCAATGGTTTCGTGAGTCATGACTTCAGATAGAAAAATTACGCTTTGTTTCTTTTTCATGTGAGTAAAGGGGGACGGACCTGATGCATACTACTAGGTCCAGTGATGTCATGTTTTGCCATGGCTGGATGTGAATTACCCCAATGTAGTCCATGAGCTGGGTTGCCCAAAATCCAAAGTCGTAGCATCGGCAACCGAACCAAGGTTGCAGGGTACCAAATTAAAGCTAAGAATGTCTAGTTTCAGAATTTAAATGTTGCTAAGTCCAAAAGTGGTTTGCTAACTCACCAGTACAGTATATGTGAGGCAATGTTTAAAAACGTCAAAAATAATCGAAATTGGCATTAAAAATGGAAAGTGGTGGTGTATGAATTCTACTTTGCCTGTAATAACTTATTATATGACATATGAAAGCTGAGATTATTATCTGTCATATGGTGTGCATTGCATCTTGGTATCTTGAATGGTTGAGGGGTAATACCATTGCAAACAGCATCATTCTGTTAAGCGGAAAATGGGTGAATGGAACATGCTTCTTTTTAATTGAAATGCCATTGCCTTCCTAACTGTAACACATAGGTCATGTTTATCTAATAATTTGAATAGTAGACATCTTACTCTTACATTTAAATGTACAACCAAGCTTCTAGCTTATATATTAGTGAAGATATGGTACGTAGAAAATGAACTCAATATATGTCCCACTTTCTTCATTTAAATCGGTTTGCATGTTTCTGTCAAGGTCATCTTTCTTCAAGTGAATACCTAGGTTGTCTGAATAATTCACTTGGCATTCACAACATCATTAAGGATCAGTGGCGTCCCTATGGGGGGGCACGGGGGGGCACGTGCCCCCCCATATTGGACCTGTGCCCCCCCAGGTGCCCCCCCATATGAACTTTCCAACTCTGGCCAAAATATACAGTTAGTATAGACGGTGCCCCCCCAGAGAATCGCGTGCCCCCCCAGGTGCCCCCCCGCTCGAGACCGCCTAGTTACGCCACTGTTAAGGATCCACAAGAGTTTTGACTTGAGACTGCATGCAATTGAAGATAACAAAAATCTTGGCCCGATTGCAGTTTTTGGTAAAAAGAATCAGGCAGAGGCAAAGTTGTACCCAATTTATGTCACTGAATAGCACATATATATACTGGGCTCATTAATACCTTTTGTGGCCTCTACCGACATCTAAAAGGTCTATTTGTGGCCTCTGAGACATCTGTAGGGGCTCATTTTATGGGATATCTGAATTGTCTATAAGTGTTCTGTTTAGGGTCTACTGAGCCATCTGTAAGGGCTAATTTTTTTGGAATATCCGGATTGTTTGCGGGCAACAGATATGTCAGTGCTACAGACTTCCATCTTGACCTAAATAACAATTTTCTGGGGGTCCAGAGATGTCTACATATTATAATTTAAATTAACTACAAGCTGTGGCGTTATTTTAATACTGGGTTAGATTTCCTGGCTTCTAGCCAATGTGAATCCGCCTGAACTGAGTGTCACATTTTCAACTCAATGTCAGGGTGAAAATTGTGTCAGGAAAACTAATGCAAGTTTGACATCATAGCCTCTCAGCCAATGGGCTGCCAGAAGAAATATACATGACATAATCCATGTACTAACAAATTGTCAAAGCCTTTTGTTTATAGCAAGTTCCATCTAAGTATAAAGTTGTCAAAAATTAGGAAGTTTGTGGACTAATCGAACAACTATGTGGGGATTATAACAGTTGTCCACTGTGAATGCTCACAAAGCTGCCATCAGGATTTGGACGGGTCATTCCCTGTGATAGATCGAACATTGATATATTGAAGGAAGCATTACATTTGTGATCCCAATGAACTGTGATGCATAGTTTACTGTCATTGGCTATCAGGCTGTGATGATGTGGTTGCAGGGGCTACTCCTGATAAAATGCTTACTGTGACAATGTGTAGAAACTATGATGCTCGGTTCAGGTGGATCCCATTGGCTAGAAGCTGGGTAGTCTGACCCAGTTCAAAATGACATCACAGCTTGTAGTTAAGTTACATATATTGCAGTGCTAGAATAGAGTCACCTCTGACATCATAGTTCAATAGCATAGAAAAGAACTTGAGATTCCACGTAAATGTGACGAGGACTGTAACATTGACTCTCTGTTATACCAAGAATTTTGACTGTTCCACACATCTATAAGAGTTTTCAAAAGAAACTCTAATGACATTTGACCACATCTGAAAAGACATTACAGAAATCAATGATTTCTAAATTGTCTAGATTGGCCAAATATTGTCCATCAACAGATGTCTCAAGCGGTCACAAAAGTAATGACTGGAGACACTCTAATCTGTACACCCCTGTTTTGGGTCCTGTTTATGAAGCTCAAGGAGAATATTCATGAAGTTGTTCAGTGCAATTCTCTCACGGACAGTGTGATGCCATTTTGGATTATTCCATACATAAAGTTCCACTTGACATCACCACCTTATATCCAACTGGGGAATTGGTCCTATTATAATTCCAACCAGGGTTAAATTCCAGTACAGTACTTTCAAAAACCTCAATTACCCGGTAATGTATCCAGAGCCTTTTTGGTCAAGCTTCTTAAGTCTAGTGTCTAGTTATTTTCATGCTCATCTCTTACTCATCAAATAAAGGCAGGGTAACTCTCATTCAAAATTTGAAATCTAACAAATCTGTGGCTGCCCTGAGCTGTAAGCTGTAGAAGGCTCACCACAAATTTCCCCACTCCAGGGGACAAAGAAGATACACACAATTATCCAAACAAAATCGGCAAAAATATATATCGATTATTGATTAAAAATAAGTACACGCAATTTAAATTTATTTTAAGATCCTGTTTAACAGCCTATGTCATATTAATTGGTGAGGTTCAAGCTTGTCTTTCATAAGACAGATTGGTGAAACATATTGCAATTTACTGTGCATACATAGTTTATATAGCACGGTAAGTAGGCCTATCCCTGTGCCACCCTGACTAATTTGCCAATAATAATTCAACATCCAAGTGAAGTATTCCAGGCAAGTAAGGACATGGTATCTCTCGGACTTGGAGAAGTATAAAGAAAAGTGTTGCAAAATAAGGAGTACACCCAATACAATACATGTATTTTATTGCATTGGAGTGATCAGAGTAATTGAGTTTTACATAGTATTAACGGCATGAAAATTAAATTAATTTATTAGTATTTATAAAGATCAACACATATGCGAAGCCACAGCAAAAGTTATGGTTCAGCACAAACCAAAATGTTTTCCAAAATACTTTCCTCTCAGGAAGATGCTCAACATTCCATGCCCTTTGGTTGTTAACCTCACCCCTTCCATTCCTGGATTTCCCAGCTCATTTCAAAAACCACTCCCCAGCAAATCCTAATGTCAGCTTATAGAAAAAAAAACACTGGTTTGGTAATTCTATTGCTATTGGGTACACATAATTAAAATGAAAATTATTTGGTACTAGATATTGATGAGATTGATGAAGTGTGCATCAGTGGGTAAGAGACTTTCTAACCCACATATGGTACCTTTTGTTGCCATAACTATAGAAACATAAGTGTACCGTAGCCTCAAAGATTATGATGTGAGGGAGAATTTTTAATGCATTCAGTCCCCAGGCAAAACTGTTGTGGATCCTTAATGATATTGAGAATACTAGAAAGAGCTATTTAGGCAACCAAGGGATTCCCTTGAAGTGAAATATGCTTGACAGAAACATGCAGACAAATTTCCATATCATTTAAATGAAGAAGTGGCACATTTATTAAGTTCTAGAAGGTAAATTGAGCATGATTTAACATAATCCTTACCTTTAAATGATTTGAAGGCATTTAAAAAGGATTCAGTATCCCCCAAAACCCTGATCAAGATGTTTTAGTGGATATATCTGGAAGAAAGGGGGTGTAATGGCAAATTTTTCCCAAACCACCTGATAGACTTCTCGAATACGCAAAAATTTGTGAATTTCGCGAGCTGAAACATGCATTTTCTACCTTCCATATCTTCACCAATATTTAAGCTAGAAGCTTGGTTGTACATTTAAATGAAAGAGTAAGATGTCTACTATTCACATTATTTGATAAACATGACCTATGTGTTACAGTTAGGAAGGCAATGGCATTTCAATTAAAAAGAAGCATGTTCCGTTCACCAATTTTCCGCTTAACAGAATGATGCTGTTTGCAATGGCATTACTCCTCAACCATTCAAGATACAAAGATGCAATGCATACCATATCACAGATAATAATCTTAGCTTTCATATGTCACATAATAAGTTATTATGGGCAAAGTAGAATTCATACACCACCACTTTCCATTTTTAATGCTAATTTCGATTAGTTTTGACATTTTTATACATTGCCTCATATATACTGTACTGGTGAGTTAGCAAACCACTTTTGGACTTAGCAACATTTAGATTCTGAAACTAGACATTCCTAGCTTTAATTTGGTACCCTGCAACCTTGGTTCGGTTGCCGATGCTGCCAACTTCTAAAATAAGGCCCTTTTTGGATTTCAGCTCATGGACTAATGGCATCTATAGGCAGACTCAGGATGGTTCCCCATGCCTTATGGCCAATAAAGTTCAGGATTTCCACTGAAAGAAATTTCGGAGACTTCTGGGCGGCCAACTTCTGGCCCCTCTCCAGCTCGGAGCTTAATTCCCCTTACTTTTCCGTGTGGGGGTTCTTAGAATAGTTGGTCAACAAGACCTGTCACCACGATGTTGTTGTCCTCCTTACTTTCTTCATGGCTCACAGCCTCAAATTATGAAGGAGCTTTTTTTCAAAGAATCACTTAGTTTAGATGGCCATATTGAATTTTTGATTCGAAATAATACAAGTCAAACTTCACAAAAAGGATCCTTTTTGTTTTGTTTCTAAGGCCTGAAAATATGAATTTGTTATGAATTATCAAAACCTTTCATTTCTACTGAAGTTTGAAAAAATTCCAAATTTTGAAAAATTTGCTTCCTCACCCTGTATAATATAACACTGAGCACTTACGTCTTTTCCAAGTACGCTTTCCTTGGTCTTCTTCTCTCAACTGCCATGAATAAGTAGGATTTTTTGTATACGATCGTCTCTCTGAAATATTCAAGAGAAAGGTGAAAAGTAAGATTGCTACAGAGGATCACTTTTAGTTCTTTGCTGATTAGCAGCTCAAAAGTTTCTATATGCATGTTCAACTTCGCCTTATGATGTCACTGACTTTTAAAAGAAGTTTTCAATGATTTGCTTGTGTCAGTTTCTGTTTATTAGTTATGCTATTGACTTGTGTAAGCTATGCACCTGATAAGAGGATAAGAAAATGAACAAGTAATAGTCCATGAGCTGAAATCCAAAAAGGGCCTTATTTTAGAAGTTGGCAGCATCGGCAACCGAACCAAGGTTGCAGGGTACCAAATTAAAGCTAGGAATGTCTAGTTTCAGAATCTAAATGTTGCTAAGTCCAAAAGTGGTTTGCTAACTCACCAGTACAGTATATATGAGGCAATGTATAAAAATGTCAAAACTAATCGAAATTAGCATTAAAAATGGAAAGTGGTGGTGTATGAATTCTACTTTGCCCATAATAACTTATTATGTGACATATGAAAGCTAAGATTATTATCTGTGATATGGTATGCATTGCATCTTTGTATCTTGAATGGTTGAGGAGTAATGCCATTGCAAACAGCATCATTCTGTTAAGCGGAAAATTGGTGAACGGAACATGCTTCTTTTTAATTGAAATGCCATTGCCTTCCTAACTGTAACACATAGGTCATGTTTATCAAATAATGTGAATAGTAGACATCTTACTCTTTCATTTAAATGTACAACCAAGCTTCTAGCTTAAATATTGGTGAAGATATGGAAGGTAGAAAATGCATGTTTCAGCTCGCGAAATTCACAAATTTTTGCGTATTCGAGAAGTCTATCAGGTGGTTTGGGAAAAATTTGCCATTACACCCCCTTTCTTCCAGATATATCCACTAAAACATCTTGATCAGGGTTTTGGGGGATACTGAATCCTTTTTAAATGCCTTCAAATCATTTAAAGGTAAGGATTATGTTAAATCATGCTCAATTTACCTTCTAGAACTTAATAAATGTGCCACTTCTTCATTTAAATGATATGGAAATTTGTCTGCATGTTTCTGTCAAGCATATTTCACTTCAAGGGAATCCCTTGGTTGCCTAAATAGCTCTTTCTAGTATTCTCAATATCATTAAGGATCCACAACAGTTTTGCCTGGGGACTGAATGCATTAAAAATTCTCCCTCACATCATAATCTTTGAGGCTACGGTACACTTATGTTTCTATAGTTATGGCAACAAAAGGTACCATATGTGGGTTAGAAAGTCTCTTACCCACTGATGCACACTTCATCAATCTCATCAATATCTAGTACCAAATAATTTTCATTTTAATTATGTGTACCCAATAGCAATAGAATTACCAAACCAGTGTTTTTTTTTCTATAAGCTGACATTAGGATTTGCTGGGGAGTGGTTTTTGAAATGAGCTGGGAAATCCAGGAATGGAAGGGGTGAGGTTAACAACCAAAGGGCATGGAATGTTGAGCATCTTCCTGAGAGGAAAGTATTTTGGAAAACATTTTGGTTTGTGCTGAACCATAACTTTTGCTGTGGCTTCGCATATGTGTTGATCTTTATAAATACTAATAAATTAATTTAATTTTCATGCCGTTAATACTATGTAAAACTCAATTACTCTGATCACTCCAATGCAATAAAATACATGTATTGTATTGGGTGTACTCCTTATTTTGCAACACTTTTCTTTATACTTCTCCAAGTCCGAGAGATACCATGTCCTTACTTGCCTGGAATACTTCACTTGGATGTTGAATTATTATTGGCAAATTAGTCAGGGTGGCACAGGGATAGGCCTACTTACCGTGCTATATAAACTATGTATGCACAGTAAATTGCAATATGTTTCACCAATCTGTCTTATGAAAGACAAGCTTGAACCTCACCAATTAATATGACATAGGCTGTTAAACAGGATCTTAAAATAAATTTAAATTGCGTGTACTTATTTTTAATCAATAATCGATATATATTTTTGCCGATTTTGTTTGGATAATTGTGTGTATCTTCTTTGTCCCCTGGAGTGGGGAAATTTGTGGTGAGCCTTCTACAGCTTACAGCTCAGGGCAGCCACAGATTTGTTAGATTTCAAATTTTGAATGAGAGTTACCCTGCCTTTATTTGATGAGTAAGAGATGAGCATGAAAATAACTAGACACTAGACTTAAGAAGCTTGACCAAAAAGGCTCTGGATACATTACCGGGTAATTGAGGTTTTTGAAAGTACTGTACTGGAATTTAACCCTGGTTGGAATTATAATAGGACCAATTCCCCAGTTGGATATAAGGTGGTGATGTCAAGTGGAACTTTATGTATGGAATAATCCAAAATGGCATCACACTGTCCGTGAGAGAATTGCACTGAACAACTTCATGAATATTCTCCTTGAGCTTCATAAACAGGACCCAAAACAGGGGTGTACAGATTAGAGTGTCTCCAGTCATTACTTTTGTGACCGCTTGAGACATCTGTTGATGGACAATATTTGGCCAATCTAGA
Source organism: Platynereis dumerilii (assembly GCA_026936325.1). Lineage (NCBI taxonomy): Eukaryota > Metazoa > Annelida > Polychaeta > Phyllodocida > Nereididae > Platynereis > Platynereis dumerilii. The sequence goes on from JAPTHN010000005.1 coordinate 29,089,752, forward strand.
CAATTTAGAAATCATTGATTTCTGTAATGTCTTTTCAGATGTGGTCAAATGTCATTAGAGTTTCTTTTGAAAACTCTTATAGATGTGTGGAACAGTCAAAATTCTTGGTATAACAGAGAGTCAATGTTACAGTCCTCGTCACATTTACGTGGAATCTCAAGTTCTTTTCTATGCTATTGAACTATGATGTCAGAGGTGACTCTATTCTAGCACTGCAATATATGTAACTTAACTACAAGCTGTGATGTCATTTTAAACTGGGTCAGACTACCCAGCTTCTAGCCAATGGGATCCACCTGAACCGAGCATCATAGTTTCTACACATTGTCACAGTAAGCATTTTATCAGGAGTAGCCCCTGCAACCACATCATCACAGCCTGATAGCCAATGACAGTAAACTATGCATCACAGTTCATTGGGATCACAAATGTAATGCTTCCTTCAATATATCAATGTTCGATCTATCACAGGGAATGACCCGTCCAAATCCTGATGGCAGCTTTGTGAGCATTCACAGTGGACAACTGTTATAATCCCCACATAGTTGTTCGATTAGTCCACAAACTTCCTAATTTTTGACAACTTTATACTTAGATGGAACTTGCTATAAACAAAAGGCTTTGACAATTTGTTAGTACATGGATTATGTCATGTATATTTCTTCTGGCAGCCCATTGGCTGAGAGGCTATGATGTCAAACTTGCATTAGTTTTCCTGACACAATTTTCACCCTGACATTGAGTTGAAACTGTGACACTCAGTTCAGGCGGATTCACATTGGCTAGAAGCCAGGAAATCTAACCCAGTATTAAAATAACGCCACAGCTTGTAGTTAATTTAAATTATAATATGTAGACATCTCTGGACCCCCAGAAAATTGTTATTTAGGTCAAGATGGAAGTCTGTAGCACTGACATATCTGTTGCCCGCAAACAATCCGGATATTCCAAAAAAATTAGCCCTTACAGATGGCTCAGTAGACCCTAAACGGAACACTTATAGACAATTCAGATATCCCATAAAATGAGCCCCTACAGATGTCTCAGAGGCCACAAATAGACCTTTTAGATGTCGGTAGAGGCCACAAAAGATATTAATGAGCCCAGTATATATATATGTGCTATTCAGTGACATAAATTGGGTACAACTTTGCCTCTGCCTGATTCTTTTTACCAAAAACTGCAATCGGGCCAAGATTTTTGTTATCTTCAATTGCATGCAGTCTCAAGTCAAAACTCTTGTGGATCCTTAACAGTGGCGTAACTAGGCGGTCTCGAGCGGGGGGCACCTGGGGGGGCACGCGATTCTCTGGGGGGGCACCGTCTATACTAACTGTATATTTTGGCCAGAGTTGGAAAGTTCATATGGGGGGGCACCTGGGGGGGCACAGGTCCAATATGGGGGGGCACGTGCCCCCCCGTGCCCCCCCATAGGGACGCCACTGATCCTTAATGATGTTGTGAATGCCAAGTGAATTATTCAGACAACCTAGGTATTCACTTGAAGAAAGATGACCTTGACAGAAACATGCAAACCGATTTAAATGAAGAAAGTGGGACATATATTGAGTTCATTTTCTACGTACCATATCTTCACTAATATATAAGCTAGAAGCTTGGTTGTACATTTAAATGTAAGAGTAAGATGTCTACTATTCAAATTATTAGATAAACATGACCTATGTGTTACAGTTAGGAAGGCAATGGCATTTCAATTAAAAAGAAGCATGTTCCATTCACCCATTTTCCGCTTAACAGAATGATGCTGTTTGCAATGGTATTACCCCTCAACCATTCAAGATACCAAGATGCAATGCACACCATATGACAGATAATAATCTCAGCTTTCATATGTCATATAATAAGTTATTACAGGCAAAGTAGAATTCATACACCACCACTTTCCATTTTTAATGCCAATTTCGATTATTTTTGACGTTTTTAAACATTGCCTCACATATACTGTACTGGTGAGTTAGCAAACCACTTTTGGACTTAGCAACATTTAAATTCTGAAACTAGACATTCTTAGCTTTAATTTGGTACCATGCAACCTTGGTTCGGTTGCCGTTGCTACGACCTTGGATTTTGGGCAACCTAGCTCATGGACTATAAGCTCATCCGCAAAGAGCTCTGATAATAGAGAATAGTGAATGCCATTTCATACTCACTCCGAGGTGCGGGCCCAGGATTGACGGGACTTTTGAAGAGTGTGGTTGCTTGTCCTGAAAAAGTTTGTCATGTTTCAATTTAGAAGTGATACAATCAAATACACTAGGGGAGAGCGGGGCATGATGGGCACCTTAACTTTGAAGGTCCACCATATCAAAACTATGCCAACAAAAATTACTATTTGTTGCTGACTGGTTTTGCATTAGGTTCTACTTTAAGCATAAACAATCTTGTTTCTCTCAATGAAATAGTATTTGAGTTGTAAGCACTTTTAATTTTTCGACAGGTGCCCATCATGCCCCGCAAGGGTGGGGCATGATGGGCACCTTGTTGGGGCATGATGGGCAGCTTCAAATGTTGGTCAATACTTACAGCATTATAGTTGTAAAACTGAAATAATTCCAATATTCTTAATAAGAAACTTGCATTACATGATAAAAGGTAGTTATTGAACCAACTCAGCAAACCATAATCACTTTTTCGTCTAAAAAATGCAGGTAACAATCCAAAAACGTAAATTTAACATCGTAAGAGGTGATTTAATGCACAAATTATGTTCTTAATTCTATACCCGATGGAGTAAATAAGATGATACCAATAGATTTTGAAATAGGCAGTAGGCCTATTGTCCATTCTCGCCAATCTTCAACTATTATATTGCAAGAAATACATATGCTTAGTTCAAATGGGGCATGATGGGCCTGGGCCCATCATGCCCCTATCAAGAGACCCATCATGCCCCAAACTTCATTTTTCATAAATGCCCTCAGACACCAGTTTCCAAGAATAAAGTCAAATCAAAGAGTTTTCATACAAAATGTTGAGATATCTCTTTGTGAAAGTAAAACAAGACAGCTGTTAAAATATCACATTCGCATAATCACAACGCACTTGGAAAATCAGGAAAAAAAGTTTTAAGGGCTTCAAAATCCTAGAAAGGTCAATATCTGCTTAAGTATTGATATCTGAGCCATGGAATTTTTTCTTCAATAAAGGCTAGCAAAAAGGTATTCTTAACAACAAATATCAGCTTCCTCCAGTGTTAAACTTTGGAGTTAAAGCCCAAACCCATCATGCCCCGGGGGCCCATCATGCCCCGTTCTCCCCTACGTGAAGGGGGCCTATTTCAAATGCAATTGCAATGGCCAAGGCTTGACAGCACATGATTCTTGATCATTATGTGTGGGACCTATAGTTTTTTGAAAAAAAAAAGTTTCAGCAAACACAAGGGGCCTTCCAGACGATAGTTGGGGGGTTGAGGGGTATGGATAAAAAATTAGATGTTACCCTAGGGATAAGTAAAGACAAACTTTTTTTTTTTCGTTCGCGACGTGATGCCGAACAATTTTTTCGCCTTTGATTATGGGCGACAAACCTTTTATCGCAATTCTAACATTATGGCACCCTAGCTAACCAGTGGAAACAAACTTTTTTTTTCATGTGCTGAACAAACTGTGTTTTCTTCACCAAAATTCCATAGCCCCCCCCCCTAAACATCATTTGGTCAGCCCATAAATTGTCTGTCACGGTTTCGTTTTTAGCTCAGAATTCTTTTAATAATCACCATGCAAGGCTAAAAAGTTTATAAATACAAACAGATTGATAAATAGCTAGGGGCGACCATTTAATTTCTATGGGGGTTTTGAGTTTTCCTCGGCGGGAAATTATTTATTTCACAATGAGGCCAGCAGCAATTATTTACTTTGAGAGTGCAAAGTCGCTGAATATTCATTCCTAAATCAAGCAACACCTTGATAAAAAATACCCTGACCAGAAATTATTTATTTTCAAGACTGGCTAAAAAGAACTTATTTATTTCACCAAAACTGAGCAAGAAACTAATTATTAAAAAGAAAGAAACTCCTAGATCCGCCCCCCCCCCTCCCCGACCAGGGAGGACGCTGTGGACATAATGTCCTCCTGTCCCTTGGCCATTTTACTTTTGAATTCCCTGTCCCTTCGCAATTTTAATAGTAATTGCACTTTTGAATTCCCCGCTCAGGATGGGGCTTTCGGGGGAGACCATTTAATCTCAAGGGGAGGCTGGATTTTTTTTAAATAAATACTTTCCTGTCCGGTTTTGGTGAAACAAATAAATAGTTATTGGGCATTCTTGAAATAAACAATTTCTGATGGGGGTATATCTTAAGAAGGTCTTGCTTGATTTAGGAACAAATATACGAGGATGTCGAGCACTCAAAATAAATAATTACCATGAAATAAATAATTTCCCGCCGAGGAAAACTTGAAGCCCCCCCCCCCTGATTATTAAACCATTAATGGTCGCCCCCTTATGTCCCACCTAACCCAGACCACTTTACTTTTGTCTCTTAATTGGCAATTATTTTACTTTTGAATTTCCTGGAAAAAATTCACAATAGCGGGCTGCGAAAATGAGGGCTATTCCATTTAAAACTCTGGGGGGGGGGTGGTCGGGTTGATTTATTTTTCGTAAGATGGATGGGGGGGTCGGCAAAAATTCACTTTAGATGTATGGTGGGGTAGCAAACAAATCGATTTAGATGTACGTAGGGGACCCGAAAAATTCGATTTAGATGTATGTAGGGGGTCCTCCGACCCCCCAGACACCTACTTAGGGCTATTCCATTTAAAAACCTGGGGGGGGGGTGGTCAGGTTACATTTTTGACCCCCCCCATGCATCTAAAGTGAATTAAGTTCGACCCCTCCATGCGTCAACTTCGATATTTTTGGAGACCCTACATGCATTAAATGCGAATTTTTTACCCACCCTACATGCATCAAATCCAAATTTTTTTCGCCCCCCCCCCCCACGACAAACATCTTTTGACCCCCCCCCCAAAAAAAAATCTCAACCCTACATGCATATAATTTTTTTTAAATTTTCACCATCAAAAATTAAATTTGCTGGTTTGATTGCAGACGCCAAACTTTCCATTTCGCAATCCAATAAATGTGGTCTTTGGCTGCACTTTATTACCTTTTAACTTCCAAGTTGGAATTGCCTTCATGAACTGCAAGAAATTGTCTTAATCTTCTGTGGCTATTTAAATGCAAACAGTAAACCTCGAAAGTCGGATTTGAATTAAAGTTAATGGATCTCTGCCTATCTCAGACAATTTTCATCGGAAAACTTGCTTCATACACCCAGAGAATCTACCCTAGACGAATCTCTCTGAAAGTCAATATTTCCATAAATTTACGTCACGAGCGTCATATCCAATCAGCGTGCAGTATCTCTCTCCACTTCAAATATTTACCGGCAATTTCCGAAGCGAGTTTTTGGGCTACGGACATGCAATGGCTATCATTTTAAAGCTCTCAAAGAGATCTATCTAACAAGCTAAACATCATATGTCTAAGGCTTCGGGAAGTATCTAAATCAGCGAAATCGGCCTCATTTGCATAACGTGTGTGAAAGCCTGTTCATTGGCCAGCTTTGTGGGCGTGTCTGCTTTATTCACTGAAGGCTTTGCTGAAGTGTTCATATTTCTGACTAAGAATTCTTTGTCTGATATCAGGGCCATTGCCCGCAGAGGGGCAAGGCTGCCCCCCCCCCCCTAGAATTTGGCCAGTAAAGGTGCATTACAATGATATATGTAAAAATTTCAGATATTCAAGGGTTTTCCAGGGTGCACATGCCTCCAGACCGGTCTCTGCCCCCCCCCAGGATTCAGCCCAGCCTACGGCCCTGGATATTCTCTTAACTTGGACAGAATAGTGCAATCTATTTTTGTCTGACTTATGCAAGGTTAACTGTTCTCCGTAATATGATGGGGGTGAAGCCAGCCAGACTTTCCAAAATTCTTGAATTTACTTCTTATTTTCCAACCAGCTCTCAGAGATATGATGGAGGTGGAGGCAGTTCTCCGTGACATGATGCAGGAGGAAGTCAAATCCTCCAAAATTCTTGAAATTAATATTTATTTTTGGAAGGGACTTAATTATTCCATTTTTCTTGGCCAATATTTTCTAGTGTCTTGATGACTCCATACTGAGGCAGAGTCTTCTCCGTGCGGAGGAGGAGGCCTCTCCGTGATAGGACAGGGGCCTCTCCCTGATATATGACAGAGGCATCTCCCTGATAATGACGGAGGCATCAGAGAAGAATGTTAAATTTCACAAGATAGTCAAAATTTACAATTTTGTTTCAAATGATTCCAGGGTGCTCCAATTGATCCAATTGATGATTCTCTCAAGAAAAAGTAATTTTATTCAATTTTTAGCATTTTCTGTATTACTGCGACCCGGCGACCCGGGGTATCCCAGCACACAGCAGAAGAAGAAGAAGAAGAATGTAACTTGTCTTGAGGCAGAATTCAGATGTGAAGCATCCATTAAATTATAATATATATATTGCCTCCTAAGATCTGGCTCAAGATTCAGAGCTGACCCCACCAGAACTGTCAAGATATATATTTAATTTTATTTAATTAATCACTGTCAATGAACTTTCTGGAGACTCCCATCAAAAGGACCACAATGGAAATAAGAGTAATCTTTATTGTGTAATCCTACTGTTTCATTTTTAAGTACATGTACAGTGAATAAATTTAAATCAAATCAAATCATGTCTTACAAAATAACTCCTAGCATACTGAAGAGGATTTATACCATTACTGTCCAAGTGAGGTTCGCCCTAGACAGAGGTGGGAATCAATCTCTAGAAGAAGAAGAAGAAGAAAGGTCATGGCCGTCTGAATGTTTATTTCTTTTTTGATGAGGACTTTTATAGCTGCATTTTGGAATAATAAGCTTAATAATGACTGACAGGTACCGAAAATTACTTATTAAAGTGTTTGTGCACATTTCTAAATAGTTTTTTAGTGGTTTCATGTCCATTTCAGGTCAGCAGAAGGCCCGAAGTTAGGCCAATTTCGGCGCTCGCGAATTTTGACAATGCGGTGACCTGTCAAATTTCGTCTGAAATGATGGTTTATTTAATTTCTTGTAGCATGTATGTAGCAATTATTTATTTATTAGGTGTAGGAGGGGGTCAGAGGCCCCCCTACATGCATCTGAAGTGAATTTTTCGGGTACCCCCCCTGCATCTAGATCGATTTCTTTGGCATCCCTCCATACATCTAAAGTGAATTTTCGCCGACCCCCCCATCCATCTTACGAAAAAAAAATCAACCCGACCACCCCCCCCCAGAGTTTTAAATGGAATAGCCCTTAATAAAGTATTGCTACCTACTTGCTACAAGAAATTAAATAAACCATCATTTCAGACGAATTTGCACCACGTTATTGCCATCTTTCATGATCGCGGGTAGTAGTAGTTGGTGGTTTTCCCTGGACGCCGGACGTCGCATTTTGTGTCAGTGGACAGCTCTACCCTCCTGCAGTTAGTGCTGGACAGGTGCTGGAGGATGGAGAGCTGTGCCAGATTGTATAAAAGCTTAACATGGTTATCCTAAAGTGGTTAACTACTTTTACCAGGACTTACTGGGAAATAACTTAGCCATGTTTGTTTTGGCTGACTAGGCTTCTTCTTCTTCTTATACATGTATGTACCGCCTCTCCCCAGGCGAACCACTGGGTATTTCCTGGTTATTTATATCCTCTTCAGTATGTTAGGAATTACTTTGTAAGACATAAAAATATATATCTGACAGTTCTGGTGGGATCAGCTATTGATCTTGTGCCGGATCTTAGGAGGCAATACATATTGTGTAATGGATGTTTCACATGTGATCTTACAACCTGGACTCCAAAGAGAAGGAGCTCTGCCTCAAGACAAGTTACACTGATACAGAAATTGCCAAAAATTGAATAAAATTACTTTTCTTGAGAAAATCATCTATTGGATCAATGGAGCTCCCTGGAATAATTTGACTGGAAACTAAATGGGGAAATTTTAACTATCTTGTGAAATTTAAGAGTTTTCCCTGCTGCCTCCGTCTGAGTCCGTCATATCACAGAGAGGCCTCCGTCATATCAGGGAGAGGCTTCCGTCATATCACGGAGAGGCCTCCGCCTCCGCACGGAGAAGCATCTGACTCAGTATGGAGTCATCGAGATGCTACAAAAAATATGCCAAGAAAAATGGAAAACTAAGTCCCTTCCAAAAATAAATATTAATTTCAAGAATTTTGGAGGATTTGACTTCCTCCTCCATCATATCACGGCGGTGAACTGCCTCCGCCTCCATCATATCACAGAGAGCCTTTTGGAAAATAAGGAATAAATTCAAGAATTTTGGAACTTTTAGTCTCGCTTCACCTGCGTCATATCACGGAGAACAGTAAACCTTGCTTAAGTCGGAGTAAAATAGACTGTACTATTCTGTCCGAGTTAAGAGAATATCTAGCTGTCAGGCCTAGACAAAGAACTCTTAGTTAAATATGAAGCAAGTTTTCCAATGACCGTGTCCGAGATAGGCACAGTCTAGAACTCTTAGTTAAATATGAAGCAAGTTTTCCAATGACCGTGTCCGAGATAGGCAAAGACCCAACTTTAATATGCAAATCCTCATTGCCGTGTCCTTCCCCTGCTAATTAGCCTACCAACTTAGTAAAAGTGCAAAACTACAGGACGCGAAGCCCCAATCATCCATCCATCCATCTGAGATAGGCTAGGATCTGAAGTTGATACGTCATACAGTGCAGCCAAAGACATATTCAACACATTGATGGAGATTCTTTCAAAAATTCATATGCAGAGTTGAGATTTTTTTTTTCAGTCTAAAAACTAAAAAAATTCAGATGTATGTAGGGTTGAGATTTTTTTTTTTGGAGGGAGGGGGTCAAAAAATGTTTGTCGTGGGAGGGGGTCTAAAAAAATTCGGATTTGATGCATGTAGGGTGGGTAAAAAATTCGCATTTGGTGCATGTAGGGTCTCCAAAAAAATCGAAGTTAATGCATGGGGGGGTCGAAACTAATTCACTTTAGATGCATGGGGGGGGTCAAAAATGTAACCTGACCACCCCCCCCCCAGATTTTTAAATGGAATAGCCCTGACCATATTTGGCAAGCGCAAACGACATGGCAAACTTAGGGGCTGCCGCCCCAAATCCCCACCAAATGACGTTTTTTATGTTAAAAATTTTGTCAAAAAATAACTTAAACTTACTCGATTTTGATAGATTTGCGTCACGAAAATAATCTGTTGTCAAATGCTGACACCGTCAAATAACAAGTTTTGGCTGTTGACTTCACCACGGCCCGCTGTACTGAATCATAACCAAATTCTCTGTCACTCATATAGGCCTAACCCTATGATCCAGAGCCTCATCACCGCACGAGCTAAAACTTTGTGAAATTGCAATTGATCGAATGAATGTTTTACCTGTTCTGCCTGTTAGGGAGGCCCTGTTTTCAATAGGCCGAGAATGTTTTCTTCTTGGATCTCTTCTTTGTGACATGATTTGGTTAATTTCCTTTGCAGCTGTGTGGTATGCTGCCCACACTTTCATTCAATGAAAACGAGGCTCAATCGCACCCATGTGCTGACTTGATGTTGGTTGCGTTTCCGTAGAAACAACCTCCAGTGGTTAATAGATGAACTACGACTGACTTTGACTGAAATCAAGGACATCCCCCCCCCACCGGGCCATATTTATATAATTTTACATGTTGATTTTATCAGCGCACATTCGTGTTATGTCGCGTCGCGAGCTATGCGTTCTGCGACGCGATAACCCGATAGACCCCCCCCCACCAGAATTTTCAGGATCCGCCCCTGGACATCACCAAAGACACTGTAGCTGTTCAAGTCTCAGTATTAGTAGTATTGCATAGGAGCTGAGCCTTGCCCAGAAACAAACTATTCGCCTGCCCACCCATGGCGGTCGGACGGACGGACGGACGGACAACATTTTCCCACTGTGATTACAATACCTTCTTCGAACAAGTTTACAGAACTCAATTGGGACAAAAAAGTTAAATTTCAAACCTGAACACTCTCAAAATGTACTCGGATATTACAGAGCCTTTTAAAAAGTAGAAAAGTAACAAACCTTTGGTGGTGGAGCTGTAGGTCAGCAAGACTGAGTAGAGGTGCCATCTGGCGTAAAAAAAAAATTTCTTGAAAAGTCAAAAACAGATCTGCATCATGGGCTACGCTGATGTGATGAAACAACACTTCAAAAGTCATGGAAAGACGAAAGAATACAGGGCACATGATGCGAAGGTTCATTCTGTGGCCTGGAATGCTGATGGAAGAAAACTGGCCTCTGGTTCCTTTGATAAAACTGTCACAGTGTTCATGCTCGACAGGGACCGGCTTGTAAGTGCTGAAATATCGCCCACAGCCGGCACAGGCTTTTGTGTATCAGTTGCTTGTTGAATTGTCACAAAAATACTTCATTGTGTCATTATTGACAGCTTGTAGGAAGTGAGCAGGACTTGTCTGACAATAGTCGGACTCTGAGACTCAAGTTGTAAAGTTATCTGCAGAGCTTGAGTTGAGTCTCCCTGGAGTCCAGGGACAGTGTACTGGGTCGGGGGATCAGGGCAAATTTGATGTCAGGGAAGATCAATATATGGGCCTGGAATAAGGACTTAAAAGTGCATAAGTTTAAAAGGATGCTTGCTTGGCCCTGCACATGGCAGAACTCGGGAGAGGGGCAATTGCTTCCTGCCTCCCCCCCCCCCCCCCCACACCTGTTCCGACACCCTAGATACCGACTATTTGGTTTATAAATGGAAGCAAGATTTAATTTATTGCCTGCGATATGTTGTCCAAAAACAAACCTTTTTTTATTCACTATTTTATTTCAAAATTTCAGACGAAAGACCACAATTTCCGAGGCCACGGAGACAGTGTAGATCAGTTGTGTTGGCATCCGAGCAACGCGGAGACTTTTGTGACGGCCTCTGGGGATAAAACGGTGCGTTTCTGGGACGCGAGAAGCAACAAGTCATCCTCAACGGTCACAACTAAAGGTACGTTGTTCTATAGTGACTGTCTCATTGCAAATCTGAAGATATGGCCTCATAATACGCAGTGAAAGTTTGAGGATTAAAGTTTGGCCTTTGCAACACATAGCACTGTTTTTCTGTTGTATACTGCTCTATCTGGTCAATTTCACAGATACAGACCTCTTCTGTGTCGTGTATCATCATAATGTGTATGTTCAATAGCAATGACTGTCACAATTTTGATGCCAGTCAAAATACTGGATGTCCTGGGCCCTATGTTTGCCGTCAGATTGTGTTGCTAAGAAGTCCTGTCGGCATACAGGGTGCAATTAGTCTCCGAAATTTAAAGTATGATAAACATCCATTTACATGCTCTTGTTCGTTTTGTGCATTTTGAAATTTAAATAAAAAATTGCATTCCTTATATTGTAGAAAAGTTTTAAAGTTCTGTACAAATGTGTATTCTTTGAACAGGAGAAAACATCAACATTTGTTGGGCACCAGATGGACACACGATTGCCGTGGGCAACAAGGAGGATTTAGTTACATTTATTGACACGAGGAGTCACAAAATCAGAAACGAAGAAAGTTACAAATTTGAAGTGAATGAAATCAGTTGGAATAACACTGGAGACTTGTTCTTTCTCACCAGTGGTCCGGGACATATCCACATCTTGAAGTAAGAAATTAAATTTAGGCCTATCATCTTTTAGCCTTTCTTTTTTTGACAGACATGTATTTATAATTTATTGTATTTATTTATACAATGTTAGAAGGAATTTTATTTATTTAGATAAGCCTAATATTATTATTATTTTATTGACCCCCTCTATGCATCAAATGTGAAATTTTCCAGACCTCCCCATTAGGGTGCATCATTTGCCCCTAACCTCAGATTTTGATGTCTATGTGATATGTTTGGAGGCTGGACAATAAAAACATGAACAAAAAATTTCAGCTCAAAATTCTGATGGGAACAGCCACCTCCAGGCTCATCTTTGTTCAAAATCGGAGAAACCTAAGAAATCTCCATATCTCAGGAACCACTTGGCCTAGAGACTTGGTAAAGGGCTCAAAATGTGCAGCATGTCCATATTTATATTCACTTCAATTGAAACTTTCCCCCTATCTCTAACCGTTTTTCTGGTATTTGACAAAAACAAAATTGTACCTGGAAATTCAATAGAAATGGGTATTTATGAAAATTTGGGCCCCACACAGTCTACAATGATCCTTTCTGCATTATTTCTATCTCAGATCCTTCACAGAGGATACATATATCCATAGTGCCCGTTGTGGTGATGTATCTTGTTCAGTCCGACTTCTGCATCATCCCAAATGTGGATATCTTCAATAAAAAGGCAGTTTTTCCGACCTTGCTCAGAAACTATTGGTCCCAGAGCAAAAGTTGCAATTGTAATGAATATAAACTCATTCATCCCGCACATTTTGAGCCTAATATCAAGTCTTTCGGACCATCGGTTCTTGAGTTATGACAGTTTTGCGAAATATTGCAGTTTAGTTTCATTGAAAGGTCATTGAAATAAGTAATGCCATGGAGGTGGCTGTTCCCATAGGAATATCAAGCTGAAATTTGGTGTGCATGCCCAGGACACCCAACCTCCTAACATATCACATAGACATCAAAATTGGAAAAGGTTGGGGGCAAATGATGCACCCTACTCCCCATACACTAACTTCCGTTTTATAGCGAGACCCTACAATGCAGTAAATACAAATTTTTTACCCACCCCACATGCATCAAATTCATTGTCGTTATTCGTAATACCAGCTAGAATCCCCTTCATGTATCTAAGTAGATTTCTTTAGCATTCTTCCATACATCTGAACCAAATTTTTGCTGATACATCTTACGAAAAAAAATCTAACAACCGGATCATTTTGCAAACATTATACTGTATTCAATATGTGTTTTGTATTTTTCAGCTATCCCGATTTGAAAAGTCAAACAGTCCTGCCCGCCCACCCTGCCAACTGTATTTGTATAGAATTTGATCCGAAGGGCAAGTACTTTGCCACGGGAAGTGCCGATGCTCTTGTCAGTCTGTGGGATTTGGAGGAACTAATCTGTGTCAGGACTCTATCCAGGTAAATATAATACTAGAAAGGTCGCTCAGTGTCTCTAAAAATTATACGATTTGTATGTCTTGTTGTAAAAGGAACATCTTGACTCTGATAAAACTTGTCGCGCACGCAGTGATGCCATCATGTGCTGTCAAGTTCTGGTTTGTGAATCAACACACAAGCAGGGAGTACCGATCTCTGATTTGATTGGCAGAGAAAACAATGAAAGTCACATGTCTGATTGAGAAAAACATTGTGACGTAACTCCGTAGCTGCCTAAGATCATAACGACTGATTGTGGAAGTCAGGCTGATTATATGTATTTCTATTGCAGATTAGACTGGCCAGTCCGCACCCTCAGTTTCAGTCACGATGGAAGAATGATCGCGTCTGCCTCAGAAGATCTCGTGATAGACATTGCAGAAGTAGAAACCGGTGAGGATTGGTTTTTATTGCTTTGTGTATTTATAGACATAACGTTATATATTATAAAGAGCTCAAGATTTACAAGCCCTTGGACAAATTTGTCTGTGCTGTTTCTGCATATTTGCATCAAACATGGATAGAATTTTATTCCTGAGTGTCTGCTGAAAATTGTCATTGTTACCACTCCTGGAATTGCTGGAGAGCTCACAACCCAAGTACGGGCCAGTAGGCCTAATTAATGGCAGAGAATATAGTATTTTTAAAAGTAAAATTTCTGTTTTGGCAATATCAGCAGAGTGGAGACTATTGTCTTTACTGTCAGTCTTTGCGAAGATTGCTGGCCCAAAGGACTGTCTTGGCAGATTTTCAACGGTTCCGGAAGTTCAGACCAAAAATTGTATTAATTGGGTGTGTTAAAATCTCTTGAAATAGCCAAGATACCCATTTCCATCCGGCAAGGGATTTTAGATCTTCACTAAGAATGTAACACACAGCATGTTGTTGGGAGTCTTCTCTCTAATTGGGTGCTCTTTGACTAAACTCCTATTATAATAATTATGGCGAATTTTAATTTTTCAGGAGAAAAGATTGCTGATGTGCCTTGCGAAAGTCCGACCTTCACTGTGGCGTGGCATCCTAAACGGCAGTTATTGGCGTATGCTTGCGATGATAAGGATAAGTATGAGAGAGACCGAGACGCTGGGACTATCAAGTTATTCGGCATAGCCAGTGACTCCTGAAGTCCTGAGATATAGCCTGGAATTGACATTTTAGATTTATATTAGCCTATTAGGCTAAGTGACTCTTTCACAAGTGAACTGAACCCATTCCTCGTACATGGACATAACATGGAGTAGCCAGATGATTCTCATTGCGACATATTTCAAGTAAAATGTGAGTCATCGCTTCATACATTCAGTTTGTTATTTGTGTTACTTTCATATTGTTCATTTGTCGTTCATGCTTTAAGTTCTTTATTAATGTTAAGTCATTTAAATGTGTTCTCATTGCAAAGGCAGCGCATCATCGTTTTAAATAAAATCATCAAATAACACACGACTGTTTTTCTCAATGGCATTTATTCCATAATTAGATGTGTATATATATATCTATTACACATTATTTCAACATGTTTGAATGGTCTTATTTAAAGACAAGATAGTATACGTCCCTGTAATAGCTTATTAGATAGTATAGGACTATAGGAGTGTAATATAACATAGGTAGCTTACAAATTATCGCAAGAATCGTTTCTTGACATTTCCGGTGTCAACCATCTCGACCAATTTTTTTCTGTTCATAGTACAATATACTTCGGGGATGACAGAGCACTAAAGCAATTCAACAGTAAAATAATTCTCAATTGACAGCAGAATAAGAGAATATTACATTCACCAACAACGGTGAAAGATTTGATTTGCAATTCTAACTGCTGGTATCTCATAATGTTGTTATAGCGTTGATGCTTTGTATGAATGAAATGTCATATATTTCTTTGTGTTGCCATAATTTTGTACACATTCAACTTTAAAACGTGACAATGACATGTGTACAGTCAAATTGACCCTCTAAGTTAACATAACTTCACACGTATATATATATATTGCACATAGATTTAACCCGCATACCAGCACTAAATCCTAATAAGACATTTCCTTGACAATTCTTTACAATCCCTTGACGATCCTAGGACAATCCTAGCATTCAACATGAAACAAATCAAACAACTGACAGACAACTCAAGGAAATGTACCCATGACTTAAAACCTACCTATTACCTAGTTACTCAGTAAATAAGTCCCTAGATGTACATGTATTGGGAATGCATAAATCAACACTCAAGAACCCTAATAAACCCATCCTCCAACAGGTACCCTGCTAAATCAGGGAGACAACTGCAGACAAGCACCCTAATTTGGAGTAGTTAAAATCCTTCTTGCTTTATTAGGTAAAATTGTGTCCTCATTTGGCGTTTTAGCAGGGTCACTGAAGAGGAGGGTGATAAAACCCTGAACAGAATATTGGTGAACAAATTAATCCGGTGCGAAACGCCGTCCAAAATGCTTAGCAATGATCGCATTTAAAATTAATAATACAGAGCTGCAATGGACTAGTCCTGTGCCCATAGAGAGTGCTATGAGTCGCACAAAGTAAATTAAATTTAAATGTAAATGCAACGTAATGATGTAATAATCTTATCATAAATGCATTTCTCTCATTGTTTAGAAATTTTGTATCTAATGACATCATAGAATTGAGAATTCATCACCACATCATTTAACATTCGCTTACTTGTGTGCCCGTAGTGCCCTCTGTGGGCATGCAGCTTAACCTGGCTATCTAATAGTATCTATTCATACTTCAGTACTTAATTAATATAAACTGTTGTCACTGAGTGTCAAATATCCTTAAAACTTCCCATGAAAGCTCCTGTACTCCTACGTTCTCGTTAATGTCCTGCTAGTCTGCTATATTATAATCTCACTCCTTTTATTTTTGCGGACTCATAGTTCCAATTTCTGCCACCGCTCAACCACTGGCAGATACGCTGATCTGCTTATCATCGCAAAATGCCCTTCTTATATTAACTTGAATACAAAACTTGCTCGTTTAAAACACTGAAGTATAAATATGTCAAGAGTAAAGCAAAAAGAGACCCCCACTTACAAAAATATCATCTTCCTAAAGCAGTAAGAGATCCAGTTACGGTTCCAGTATTATCTAATGAATCCTACAATGAACCATAACAAACTACATTGGGGCTTGTTCAAAGTAAGGCTATCATTCTCAGGAAAAATCTATGAGATTTATCAATAAAAATATCATAAAATGCTACTTTTATGTTCATTTCACTCTAAGAGTCTAAGACATTAGTAAGACAAATTGTCATATATATATTCATCGGAGAATAAATGCCCTTACTTTGAACAAGTAGCTAAAAATGTACTTACATTTATAAATAAAACAGTCACTGATAATAAATGGCATCATTCAGATAGACAGGTATTCCTCACAGTTTCAGTAAATTGATTAAATATCAATCTTTGGTTGAGTTTTTAACCGAAAACCGGAAGTCTTGAGGTGGTTTTCACCTTGCAATTTTTGAAAATTCCTGAGCAGAAACTCTTATTTTATTTTATTTTGACGTGGTTTTCACCTTGCAATTTTTGCAAATTTCTGAGCAGAAACCCAACTGTCACTTAATTTAATTTTGACGTAAGTTAGACTACTTCACAAGTTATTAATCAGAGCCATAGAAAATAAAATATTTTAACTTCTTAAGGCCTGCCAATTTTAATCGGTCCTAGCAACGTAAATAATCGCTCAATTTGAGCGCATACATTTTAGCATTCGTTCACCCTTTGAAATGCGCTTATCACCATCATTCCTTGAAAAGTATTGCAAATTTCTGAGTAAAGATACATTTATAAGTCTATTTTCTCGGCATGAAACTGTGAGCTATTCTAATCTTTACTGAATGTTACCGTATGATTACAAAGAGGTACAGATGATGATACAACACACATGCGGAAAGAGAACCTACTCGGCTCACAAACTACAATAGAAAATATAAAGATATACAAGTACAGATAATCACGCTGTTAGTAGAATGTAAAAGGCATATCTTGTTTGACAAAACAATCATTACACGTAATATATGTAACACACACAGTATACTGAACTTCTGTAAGGCGACTATTGCCGGAAATTCTGAAAGCTTTTGTTTTACCTTTAAACAATGTAAAATACCGAAAGCGCAATATATATTAGAAAATTGTTTTCCCTTCTACTGTATGTTTTTTGGGGCCACGAGATTGTAGATTTTGTTCCCGACCTAATTATGAAGTTGAACATGCAACTATTTGTGGCATTTCACAATCAAAACAAACAGTGACACAATATGTATTTGGTACACTAATTAAGTGTTAAGCATCTTGTCAAATAAGTGCTTATCTTGATGCTGTAAGAAAGTATTTTACAATTAGAAGTCACTGCAATCGACTAATATCAATGACATTTGATAATTACACGAGTGTCTTTGTACTACTTTACAAATATTGCTTTGACCAATTACATAATTTTCATGATTACTTACATGGTATGATAGCATTACAGAAAGCCTGTCTGGATAAATTGTGAAGTTAAGTTTCCAATATGGAATTTCTTAAAAGAAAAAAAAAATTCTTACTAATCTTAGCAAAATTATACTTAATTACATTTTTTTCGTTCTTTGATTAATTCTATTACTTTAATATCACTGCAATATGTTTGCCATTGTTTAAGGTACCCTGTAATATACATCACTAAAAAGTTGGAAGTTCAGCCTTTAAGTTAGTTTTATATAAATTCATTATTCACTCACTAACAGAAAAACGAGAAAATTACAACAGTGGCAAAACTTAACAGAATTTCAGCTTATAGCCAAGCTCAAACCAGTGCAAAAACAGATATGTCAATAAAACTGTCCGATCTTGAGAGTTAAGATTTAACATTAAAAGCAGGAGTTAATATAATTCTCAAAAGAGAATAATACTTTTAAACATATTTCACATGGTTCTTCTTGTATTTTTTTCATTGGTATTATTATTTTCCATTGAGGTAATTAAGACTTAAGGTTTTCTTGGTATGAACATCCAATGGTCACGATAATTGACACAAGATTTGGGACGACACAACAGAGAATATCAATCATAAGTTTATAACATCAATTGTATCATTAACTTGTGTCATGAGCACGAATATTGTCAATATTACAAATTACAGAAATCGTAAATAGGCTAATAGTGTTTTCCTCACTTCAGCGCATTGTGGACCGTAGAGGACCTTTTCTGTTGGTTCAGTTCAAATTTGTACGATACTAAATATTGTGAATATTATTTTTATGATATATCTATTGTTATATACGTGTAAAACAAGAAAACCCCCACAACATACACTATGGTGTGACAAATGAAAGTCAGTCTCAAACAGATTATTACGTCAGATTAATGAATACGTCCATGTGGCAAATGAATGCGCACTACTGTCCATTATTTTTACGCCGGCTCCATTTCTTTCAGTGACAATGTTTTAGTCACTATCTTTAATCGTTGGTCTGGTTTTTCTCTTTTTTCAACTTTTCCTCCTCGTTTAGTTAGTCTACGGGTTGGATGACGATTGAAGTCCATTTGCAATACTTCTTGAAGTAAATGAACATTCTGAAAAATAAGAAAAAAGACGTTTTCAATTTTAGCAATTACTGGGTTCCGATGCATCTGGTACAACTTGGAGAGGCCTTTCAGGTTTCAAGCTCTTTCTGGGTAGTCTATTAGACTCCTCACTGCAGCTATGAGCCAGTTGATAAGCAGTGCGAGCCATGAAGATTATTTTGGCAGTTCCTTTTTTTTAATGTTCATAAAAATCAAGATTATCTTTCAGGTGTTTTATTAGTGAGGTGTTTTTATTAGTTATTTTACCAAAATATTACATAAAATAGACTTAGTTGCAAGCATAAACAGAAGGAGGAGACACCTGTATTTACAGGTATCATACAATGTGGTATATATAGGTCACACTGACATTTCCAGGAGCTCTGGTTAGGGTAGGGTGAATAACCTCACACGTTCAGTAAAAAAGAAGACAGGCCCAATTTCATATGATTCAGCATTAGTTAACTTTTGACCTTTTTGTTCCTCATATTTTTGTCTGGCTTTTTCAGCCTGTTTGGCATCTTTGTTTAAACTTATCAGGTTGGATATATATAAAAGATATGATGCGCATCTGAGTTATTTGTTTTGTAAAATACAATCAAATTTAGCAGTGTTTAGTGCTAGATGAAGAGGCGGCATATTGCTTCTGGACCATGTGAATCTGTTATCAGGTTATTCTATAGTTAAGCATGTTAAGAGTTGCAGGATATATGAAATTTATCAGAAACTTAGTAAGTAAAATTTTGGTATATATGATGATGACCACAATACATAACTTTATCAGGTTAGAATAGAAGACATTTTAAAATTTAAATCAAATTCAAATATATATAGGCCTATATTCCATTAGCCTTTTACATTTTAACTAATAATATCAAATTACAGACACAGACTTCTAAGAAATCTCTACATCTTGAAAAAAACAACAAATTCTTAAAAAACAGACATATTCAATTATGCAACTATAATATTTCTGTAAATTCTGTTTTGACAATTTAACAATGGACCACTCAAAGGGCTACCCATTCATTAGAATTGCTGCTATTTGATAAGAACAGTTGACCAGAAGGTGAAACATAGGAACAATGCATTGTAATCAAAGACAGCTGCAATCTTATTCCAAGTACAGTTCAAGTGAACTTTATAGCAGATGTTACGATATAAATAGAAATAGAAGTTCAATGTGGTTATGAGGATTCACAAATTTCCTCATAAGCTTTGTAGCTTAGTTGGGCTGAAACCTTTTAAAGATTATTAAAGATATAGCATTGTGAACCGCGCAATGTAGTACTGACTTGTTGAAAACGTCTAGAATCTAGTAATGTTCTTATTTACAGGGTGGCAAATTGTGACATTTTAAAATTATAATGCATGTGTTGTGTCACAAATTTTAACTCACAGATTTTTTGTCATATATTTAGAGTTTGTTGTGACAGCTTGTACATTTCACTTTTACCGCCACATACTGTGCTGCTCCTGTGAGAACTACCATTATTTTGGCATCCTAATATGCTAATTATCAAAACTAATCCCAGTTATGTCTATGTGAGCATTAAAACAGAGTTTATGATGGTCTTCGATTGCCAATCCTTTCTTTTCAATCTTTTGGTTTTAAAATTTCTTTTATTACAGTGCTTCTCCCAGCCAATAAATGCATTAGCCACACTTGAAATCGCTTATAAATCCTCCATGTGGCTAATGAAAATTACATATTTTGGATGCAAATCAGCCACAAGTGTATGCATTGCTCTCTTAATTCGCCACTGTGGCTAATGACATTCTGGTTGTAGAAAAAGCACTGTTACTAGTTTTGTCATAATTTGTTTTTGTGATATATTTATGAATTCAAATTTGGCACCACTTACACTGCTGCCCCCATGAGGAAGGTGCAGGCATGAGTCAAGAGGAGAGTGGGCAGGTTGTCCATGTTGAAGATGCCCGCTTTCATCACCTTGGAATTGCGCACACTCAGGGTATTCCTCTTCTTGTGTTTGAATTGGCGGGCCATCTCACTGCAAAATAAAATAAATATAGTTAGATCACTTACCTAAATCACTTAATTTTATTGTTATTAATACACAATTACATAGTTTTGGCAAACTTAAGTCTAACAGACAGATGTTTAGATGGAGATAGATAGACATGGTAAGTGCAGCCCTCGAAGCCCAGTTCTGGTGGCTCATGAGGGTTGATTGATGAGATGGGAGATAGTGCCACATGATGTCAATCATGGCATGCACATTTCTCAGTAACAAATGTGGAACCGTCCCTCATGCACATTCATACATATAACAGTTGTGTAGTCAATGTCACTATAAGCCTTTTGACCCTTTTCATTTATTTACATTGCTTGACGATGGCCTTTCCCTATGCTTAATGTTCTCGTAGGTGATTGACCCAGTGATGTTGTGAAACACAGGGCAATATTTTTAGACATAGGCTGCATGATCTGATTAAAGGGTAGCTAGTTGAAGTTGAGGATAAATCCCAGTATGCAGCGGCATTGCAGCCTTCGATACTCGGATTACTGAACATGCTGACCAGTATTATTCATTGTGAAAGGGATGTCACATGAAAATGCTTACTTTTTGAAAAGCCAGATTAATGGCAATGGGCATTTGGATTTTTGGTTTTGAAAAGCATGTGCACCAGTATTGCCGAATGCTTCATTGTCTGCAAAATGAGGGGTACCACTGAAGCCTGCTCTACCGTTTGTTCATTAAAAAAAAGCTCAGATAATTTTGTATTTGTGTTTTTTTATAACCTTGGGAAGTCACGCTAATTTACAATGCACTCAGTACAGGTGTTTTAAGAATAACCACAAAGAGTCTACCTTGGCAAATTAATAACGCTAAATTTGAGAAGCTAAAACTTAGCAGTGCAAAATAGTGGCACTAAGCATGCTAAGTGCACATTTTTAACGTTTTTCATGAATTGTACCAATATTGCAAAGTTAGGGCCTTTCGTTTAATATTGTGGGCCCTCTTTTCCACCATCTTTAAATTAGGTGGGATGGCAGTGTTTTACATCCTTTATTTTTTCCATGATAAAGCTCAATGGGAAAGGGAAGGATAACCGTAACTACGCTAGTTGGCCCTATAGCTAAATTAGGACTGGATGCACAAGACGAAACACCTGTCGTCAGTGCGGACAGACTGCCAGTGTCAGGCTGTGGATCAAACCTGGGTGTCGGAGTGTTGCAACCTAATGGACCACCACTTGCATGCTAGCCAGGCTACCCATGTAATGCACTGTAGTCTGTATGACAAAAACATTGACGAGACGTCACTTTGTTTACCAAGGAAATCTTATTTGTAGGTGCAGAGCTGCAATGTATTATTCTAGATGTATCCTGCTGTCTCACCTTTCTTGTGCACTGTAATATTAATCTCTAGCTTTGGCAAATGTACTCAATGGCTTACTAGTCATTACAAAGGCCATCTCCTTGCTGCTAAGTCTCCTCTTGAAATTGTCCAGGGAGTGCCTGGACCTGGACCTGAGGGTCTAAATATGCCACTGTCATCTCTTGCTACTCTTTCTGTCTTTTCTTTCTGTTCAGGTAAAAAGTCAATAGAAATGTACAAAAAAAGTCCAGAAAAAAAACATAAAACATCTTGATTGCTGTCCATCATTCTTCTCCAAGGCCAGAGCAGCTAAGCACTGACTGCACTCAGGAAATCCTACGCACTAACAAAGTTGTCAAGGATTTTACCAGCATGTGGTACTGAAAGTACCGTATCTTCTCAAATCAGGGCCTCCTGGTACTCGCAGTTAGGGGCCTACCTAATAATATAAGCTTCACTTCAGGAGTGGTGTTGAAAAGTACATTTACAGTTTGTCTCACAACATGCGAACTGGTGTTTGGCCTGATTGCTCAGCATCTATTGGTCACACAGTAGAAATACACATACTCACGGGTAGATTAGCTATTTTGTAATTTGTCTATCATGTTTTTGTGATGTTTTGGTGCCGTTTTTGTGGGAATTTTGACGACCACCGACCATGCTTGAAATGAAACAGACTGTATTAATTTAAATCTCAAATTAATGCCTTCCTCAAATCAGGGCTGGGTATAGCACCACAGCATGCACCAAAAATAAATGCCCAGGCATATAGGCTTATATTCAGGCAAATTTGGTATATGATTTTCCTGATGATTTGGTAAACACAAAACAACAACACAGTATGAATCTGATGTTCAGTTTGTTGAGAGTGACTTTGTTATAGGAAGAGCAATAACCATATTGGGATGGCTTTTCGAAGAGCCATGAATATGTTCCATTGTGATGAATTCTGTCACCTAGTCAGTATTCATATTGGCCCATGACTGTAATTGGTAGAGAATCTACTGGAGATTAATACCATGTTATGCATAAAGTTGTGTAAAATGAATTACAGTTGAATATCCCTCAGAGTAAATGCATTCATGTGACTCAAATGAATTGAAAATTTCTTCAGGGGATCTACTTAAAGTTTAATCTTTTTTATTGACTTTTGATGAGTACTCTGATTCATACTTCAAGTAATTTTACGTGCTAAACTGATTTGTTCTGCATTTGAGGATATTTGGGGATATTTTAGAAGATGAAAGCTCACAGGCTTTTATCATGATGTTTAAGTCTGATTTTATATGATTTTATAAAATCTGTATTCTATAGGGTGGTCTGAAATTGTACCATGCTGCCAACAGCTGACTAGAATAAGCAATGTTCCCATACAAAGCCACCATTATACTTTTTTGGGGTCTTTTTATGTCATTTTTTGTGGCAGACCAAATATTTTTGAGGGTTTATGCTTCAGAATACTCACTTTTTGTCTCCTGTACATGTACTTTTTGGCAGTTTTGCTAACAGATTGCTCATATGAAAGGAATTAAGTTATTAATGGCAAAAACATGGGTAATTTTTAACCTTGTCACCTCATACTAAATGCTACTAAATACAGGGAATCCGTGGTGTATGACATGTTGCAATGAAAGTACATGACAGTGCTGGCGTTGCTCCTTATAATGCATGACATACCACATGTTGGATGCAAACTGCACATGAAGATAGTCATGTTATCATGTAGAAATTCACACATATTGTTCAACCATCAAAGAAGCTGTGAGTCTCAGAGAAATTCATGATTTTTGGCTTTTTAAAACTTGTCCTCAAATGGGTTAATTAGATCTAGGCCTAATTGTATAAACCTGAGTAAAATTTAGGCTTCATAACGCCTTTATTGATTTAAGTTGGGTTTGCCAAAATACCGATAAGGTTATTCACCTTTCGACTGGTTTATAAGAGAGTTGAACTATTTTATAACAAATCATGTGCATTAATTACAACAACAGATCAATTTTTTCCAATTTTACACCCGTACAAAATAATACTACAAACCAATTTACTTTGAATGAGATTCCAAACTTTATGGTCCATTTGAATAGAATTGCAGATTGGCGGTCCAGTGGAAACCTTAATTTTTTCATTTTCAACTTCCAAACTTACTTTGCCACGTCATTCACAGTTACCTGTTTGTCCCCCAATCCTCTCATTAGGTCCATATCTCGCAAACTAAGTTAAATAGTTTGTTTATTGACACCTCTGCTGATAGGTACATCACATGCTAACTTATAGTCCAGAAGCCAATCCCAGAAATGTGACATCCAGTAAACACCCCTGAGCAGATTTAGTTTGACACTTGATTATGTTAGGGTACCCCAGCCTGCATATGGCCAGGGTGGGTTTACTCATCTGCTGTGGTGCATAACCCGGTAATGCGGCCATATATCCAGTTACGGACAAAATTTATTGTAAATTCCAAATATGGAGTTTTGAGGGCCTAATAGTGACTAGATCAAACTGAAATTGGTTCAGATATGTGCAGAATAATTGGTTGCATGTTACTAAACTGAAAAATGTTACATTGTTTCTTTATTTTGTGTTTTATAAGGAATTTATAGTCATTTTTCATGGAAAATTCACTTCATTTTCAGCCGGGCATAATTACAAATCCCTCCGGAACTTTAGTTCTAATGCAGATATCAACATGGTGTAAACTGCAAAAACTGCCCCTTATTCTCAGCTTGCCAATGGTATCACATTCATGGCCCTGTGAATGATACTTTTTCTGCTATTAGACTTTAAAGTGAAAAAAGTTACCCTACCCCCCTTATTTTCGAATTTATCACATATTCATAGATTAGAAGAAATTTGATCATCAGGTTCTTTGTAACAAATGAATTGCCTAGGTATGTAAATGCCCTGTTTACAGAGACTACAGGTGAATACAGTGACCATGTATATATTGTTAATTAATAAGATATAATGTTTTTATGGCCATTTTTATACCAATTAACTTCGTTTTACGGATGGATTTGAATATCATGTCAAAGAAATTAGTAAAATTTTTACGATATCACCTCAATTTCAATATCAGATTGGTCAACAAATGTTAAACAAGAATCCGCGGATTCAAAAACGACCTAGCGCAATGAAATTGAAGGTGCCATTGCTTAAACCACTGAGCAACTGATATTGGAAGAAAGGAGAAATAGTTGATTGGAAGATGCTAGACTATTAGTATAGAATCAATGCAGTTTGAACAGATTTCTAAAAAAAGGAAAGATGGCTGCCAAAATGGCCGCCATCGTGGATTTTTTCGACATGTCCCCGATCCATGCCCATAGTACCATACCTGTACCAAATTTCATTACTCTAAGTTGAAAACTAACGTCACAAATGGATTTTTACACACATGTTGACAAGAAATGTTGACATGGACACATGGACTGTGATGGACATGGTTTACATGAGTACCCTTTCACTACCCACCCCCCTAAAAGCCTTTTTTTAACAGGATTAGGCTGTCTGCAACACTTTAATTTCTAACAAGAACCCACGGGTTGCAAAGCCGAAGGGTGGTGAAACTGGTTTGGATAGTTGTGGTAAAATCCCATTGCTACACCAATAAGACAGAAATTTTAGATTGTGATTGAAGCATTTTCTGACATTACATTAGATGTCAATATTTTTTCATAGATTTGTGAGAAGAACTCATGGAGTGACATAAATATTTGAGGCAGGACAATTACAGCTTAATTCACAGTTATCATTTAACTGCCATCATTTTAATGTCATCATTAAGATAAGAATATAAGGATTGGGCCTGTGCAAGGGGGGGGGGGTATGGGGGTCAGAACCCCCCCTCCCTTTTGCCCAAAACTAAAGTCACCTTTACAAGACTTTAAAAAAAAAGTTCTCACAAGTGCCAATTTTAAGCATGTAAAGATGATTGTGAAAGTACAATTATTGCATATTATATTAAAATTATATTTTTCATCACAAAAGTTTGTTCCAGGGTTTTCCTCGATGTCAGACCCATATTGACCGCGGATTTTACAAAACTTGGAAAATTTCTTAGATTTTTTCCTCTTAGATCTGACCTTTTTCTCAATAAAAATTCAATCTGTTGTCATTTTTAGGGAAACTGTATTTTACCAGGTGAGCCCTGTAACAACTCTTAACAGGTCAAGAACATAATGCCGTCCGGCATTGATGTATATTGAAAATCAAGACTTGCGGGGCCTATAAGTTGTTCTTCTGAAACGCCACTTTTACTTTAAAAAATTGTCTTTTAAATTTAAGGTATTTTTTTTCAGAGACTATTTTTCATTATTGGACACTTTTCCGTTATCCTGATCATGGCACAGAGCAAGGGATTCTCAAATTACACATGATTGTATAATGTTGACTTACAGAAAGTCTTGAAAAAGCAGCATTTGCATAACCTTAAAACTGCTCAAAATCAATATCCAGCAACATAAAATCCGTTGGCTGCGTGGGCCCAAAGCGGCCCCCAGACCCCTCGCCGAATAGGCTTCGGCCCTTCGGGAATCGCCAAGATCATCTGGAACCTGAATACGCCCCTGCCTGTGCCTAAATGCAATTTAATCAAACATAACCTTACATTATAGAAACTTCCAGAAATTGGTGTACCACTAAGTACCAGAGACAAGTAAGACAAGAATATCAGGCATGGGCCCAGTCTGAAACCAGACTGCTTCTTTCACCAAAATGCTTGAGGTTTGCCTCTGTGCAGGTGGGAAGTTTGCCTCTGTGCAGGTGGGAAGGTTTGCCTCTGTGCAGGTGGGAAGGGCAACATCATTTTCAAACGACAGTGAGCAGTCTGATGGATTTCAGCATGAATTGGAATCATAGGGGGGGGGGGGGAGATGGAAAGTGAGTAGACTGAAATATTACATAATGGTACACAGTATCCAACTCTGCATTAAATTTGAGATATTCATACACTGTAGCACTTGTATCTGGCAGTTATAAGTTTAAATATAAGCAGACAACCAATGGCAATTGTTTGGTTCAAGTATAATCTTACACCAATGAAATTTCCTTAATTTATGTACTAAAGACAAGAAAATAATGTAAGGCTTGGCCTTGTGCCTTAATTAAATTCAGTTTCCAATGATATATTAGTGTCATTAGCCTATAATGGTTCTTCATGTGTTACTGCATAATTTCTTTGATTCATATCTATGTATGCTTGAAAAGCAATCAGGAATTCTGTGGTACATCATCAATTGTACTTCAATTGTCAGTGTCAGCTTTGTTTGACACATCACCTCAATTACGCTCAACAGCTCAATGGCACTTGACTTCAATGGGGGTGAACTGACCTCAAAAGGTGTCAAAGGGCCAGAACATTCTGAATTGCAATTAGAATGCTTTGTTTGCCTTTCTGATCTCAGTGGCTTCAGATGCCCTGTGCCAATGCACGTGAATGACCAACTGCGCGAGGGCGATAATATGGTCTGTAGAAAGCTACTCGCCCAGCTGGACCACTAGAAGCAATACCCTGCTCGCCCAGGCCTCTTGGTGGTCGATTTTGGCGACCGGCCTAATAATGCGGACACTGAGAGACAATTAAGTCAAATTAAAAAGCCAATTGACTGTATGAAATGTATGTGAAATTCCAGCCCTGAGAGCACATGGGCAAAGGGAGGGGGAGTGGCCCATATCTTGTCCTCTGATTCGTCCAGGCTGATCATGTGATCAGTGATCCAAAGAGAAGTCAGCCCTGGATCAAATGACTCAGTCACCGTGTGCTTGACTCAGTTGGCCGATGATGTTGGCTAGTGTAAGATGGTGAACCCTACTGACCTTGGCAGCAAGAAATTACCGCTAGGAGTACAAAAAGCCCAAGTTTACTTCCAAATTTTTTTGCACACAACCCATTAGACTTAACCCAGGACATAATTTCAGCCCACAGCCCCTTCTGTCAAACGTTTTTGCGTATAATTTGCAACAGAGGACTTCTCCACAAAGGACCAGAAACAGCCAAGGCTGGCCATAAGGCCAGCCTTCGGCTAAAAAGTACAGACTGAAGAGCCAATGGGAGTCAAGATATCGTCCTAGACCATTGATGTTGGTATGCAAATTGTAGGTATTTTTGAGAGCTTTCCAACCATGGCAGGTAAAATGTTGTATGAACCGCGGATTGGCGAAAATGGTCGAAAACAAAAAACATTGAAACTTTCAACCAAAATTGACATAGGTAAGAATTGTCCTATCACAATTTTGAGAACAGATTTGGATTCCTCAGCCCAAAACGCACCTTTTAGGCACTAGTGCTTTTTAAATTTGCATAAAAATTAAAAATTGACACATCCTACAGTAGTATGGTTAAAAATTTACTAGTCCTTCAGCAAATCTCCTGGCCCGCAGAACGCAAACTATTATTCACATTTTGTTTCCAGTACATTAGCAACAAAAAAATCACCTGATTGTCACATTGAAATTGAAATGAAGATTCTGGTAATTTGAAAACAATCTGGAGGATTCTCTGTTTTTATTACTAGATAATGAAATTTCCAATGCTTGCCAGCTATTTCAAAAGGTTTAAACTCAGTTGAGCTGTCCTGAGCAGCATCCATGCTACTCAATGAAGTGCTGAGGCTGAACAGCCTGAGCTGTACTTTCAGACCTCATGTATATAGGCTGAGCTGAAAAACTATCCATTTCAATTTATTTGAACAACCATTTATAAATTTATCTATTATTTGATTTCAAACAATGTACAATAAACATGTTCCAATTGAATAAAGAATAATTTGATCAAATCAACATCCAAAGAAATCCACAACATCCACGAGGTGGCAGGTGCTCCACTAGCTGTAATGCTGGACTTCATTAATTAGCACTGAGGCCTGAGCCCACCATTGGCTTTCACTAGAACTCTTGTTGTCCTGCACATGATTCTGGGAAAATGGTTCCACTCCACTGGTTCCAAAAGTCAACATCCAGTGTTTTGGGAAGGGCAGGGCAACATTTACATTAACTTGGGAGAGTTCTTTCATTTCATGCTATCAATACCAGCTTCCCAAAACTAGTGTGGCTTAATGTTCCCTAATAACCTCTCAACACAAAGCAGACCTCATGAAATTTGTATGTTTTTAGGTAAGTTGCCTCCACTCACAAGATTGTGGAATCCTACCCTCCCCCCCCCCACCCAAAATGGTAGAGTCCATGTGGTTACAAGTTGGTGTCACATGACCTACACCCAGTTCCCTCATTGGTCAGCCTGCTACTTCTACTAGGTAAACAGCAAACATGGCAAACATTTGAAGAGGCAAACATTTTGATGATCCACAGAAATAACTATGAAACTAATGAAATAACAACATACACAGATGTCATTGCTATGCCAGAACTTCATTTGTATCACATATAAATGGTCAAATGAAAAATTTACACAGTTTGTTGGTCATTTGCCAACTTTCAGGCCAATCTCATAATTAGTCAAAAGCAGACAACCCACTTTCAATCCCCTTTTCCCTTATCACTTCCCGACCGCCTTTGCCCTCCTCTAATAAACGCCGATAGGTCGTTTAAAAATCTGTACACACATTAATATGGTAACTGACAGGTATTAAGTTCTACAAATCACAATTAACTTTTGCAAGTTTGCAAACGTTTCATGCAACATGGTGAGAGGGGCACATTTACTTGGACTGAATTGACTTTCTGAGAGCTTGTCTACCTGTGCATTTGGTAATCTTCAAATCAACATTACCTTTACCTCCCCAAGATCTTCAGCATTCATGAAAGCCAAGTTGGCCTATATTGTTTTTTTTATAGCTTAGAGATGGGATATAACACGTTTTCTCTAAATTGTGTATTTCAGTAAATTTTGTATTTCAGTACAAGTTTATCAGGTTGAAGATATATGTTGCAAACTTGTAGTGTATGTTTTGACTTCAGGTTTTCTATAATATAAATTATATGAGTCAAACTATTTTATATAATTGGTTACATATCAATGTATTTACAAGAAGGTTCTTTAGCAGCTGTATTTTCAAACTTTGCTTTGGTAGATAATTAACTGTCCAACCCAATGCCCCAATATTTGTTACTTAAGTTACGCCATCTTTCAGTGTTCTTATTTGATTCCATGTAATCTATGACCCATAGACCCTGCAAGATATCAATTTTAAAATGTCTAGTATCCAGGTATGGCTGTGATAAACTTTACCAAAGATCATGCAATGTTAACATGCATTTTGCAAGAAATAGACTGAGTAGATATATCATACATGTCTCTTAAATTACTTTAAATCATATCTCAGGGAGACATACAGGCCCATAGTGTATAATGAAAAATCATTACTTTGCCTAATTGTTCTGATGATCACTCTGCAAAATAAATATGTCATTTACATTACACATGCATGGCCAGATATTGGTGTTATAAACTTTACTAGAAAATGACTTCATGGTCACAGTGACAACACAAAATACATTCTTCGGAAGAAAACACAAATAAGAGCAAATGCTGAGGTTAATTGGCTCTGGAAAATGCAGAAATGCAAAAATAATTCACAAAAAACCAAGATTGAACATCATCAATTAATATTCCTCAGAGTAACAGTGGCTGTTGCCGTTATCGCTCTGCCACAAAAATGTATTGGTAGTCGTCATGTTTAGGCAGTTGTATTCCTCAAGCCAAAAAAGATCATGCTTTCTGCTGTTACAATTCTTCAGTTCAGTTGGTGGAGCATCCACATCTGGTCAGAGCAAGCAATTCACTTGGTGCATCTTCAGCAGTTAGTTATAAGTCAAGGAACAATGGTGTCAAAAGTCCCATTCTCATGCAAACATCCTTTGACAACTGGACTATAGTCAAATCAAATCTTATTTAATTAAGTTCAGTCGGACAAAATTAGAACATCGGCATATGACTGAGTTCCCATGCAAAGGTTGTTAAACCTTTTTCGGCAAATAGGAATGGAAACGTGTATTATTTTTAAGCTGCATCTTTCATCTTGGGCAGCATGTCATTTCTGGCTTGCTCTTGACTGAAGAGATGATGACAAAAATTGTACTGGTATCTGTGACAGGCGCTCTTAAGGTGTAGTCATAAATGTTCATGTGTAGAGTTACTTCTCCATTGTTCCACTAGCAGACTAGTGACCTAGACCACTATGCCTGTTAGGATCACCAGCTATGAAACTTATGACTCAATGTTACTGGCTCTGCAGCTATTTCAGCTGATATTAGCATCTTTTATAGGCAGACATTATGATGAAATAAGGCGGTCAGACCATATCAATGTACTAGCATTCCCTTTATATTCACCAGCTGCTTTCAATTCAAACTTCTGTCACTGTTGAATTATTTCAGTGCAATAACTGGTGATATCAGCTTATAATGTATCTACCTCTGTCCTTGACACTAATCTTCAGCCACAATTCTGATTTCAGGGCCTGCATGGCATTATCAGAACATCAAATTTCAGCATCTTTGACCACAACATTTTGAGACAAATAACATTTTGTTTCATTTATTTTTATTTATTTTTTGACAGATTTCAAGCAAAGCTGTCCATAAAATCACATGAGTATGCCAGAATAAACCCCACCCCACTATTGACCCTGAAATCATTCTTGCAAACAACCACACCAATTGCCCAAACAGCAGGAAAATCATGTCAAAGTCAAGAAACAAGTCTGACCTATACAGCTTCCCGTGCAACAAGTGGTATTGTGAGTTCAATAATGCATCAAATTGTAGAATGTCAGGTAACCCAAAAGTTAAAGACCTTGAAGATCCTCTGTCGGCCCATCAAGAGGCTGACCCCTGCTTTTAATGCATGCCTGTTGTGCAACAAGAACAATAGACAAGTTTATACAATATCTGCTCCAGCACAAAATCAGATTTGAAGCTGAAGACTGAAGTCGTGGGCCCAGGTAGATACAAAAATATCAGCCCCATTTCACAAAAGCTGGGCAGCACCCCAGTCCATATGTACAGTACAAGTCAAAATAAAGTAAGAAAATTTTCTGTCAGAAGTCTTCTGTTTACCAATTGTGACCTCCTCTCTCCTCTCAACCCCAAATCTCCTTACAAGTCTTTGACTCCTTACAACAACCTTAGCCCATATATTAAAAACTCTATTAAGACAGCTACCAATGCAATTGCAATTAGCAAAGGGCCACAATATCAAAGAAATCAAACACAATGGGGGTGATAGAGTTTGAATATGTGTTGCTTAAATTAGATTTTAATATAATTTTAAAAGGTAGTTTCAAGTGGGTAAAGATAGGAAGTGATTCAGGGGTAGCCAAAAGTGTGAATTCTAAATACGACTGATGCCATGGAAACTTTTATGGCAGCACTTCAAGGCTGTGTTCATGAAACCATATTTCAGGAATAACATATAATTCTAATGACCAGCTGTTCCAAAACAAGAAGTGACATGAGTTTCGCAAATGCAGAGCCATGATATTATAGTGGTCAATTGTCATCCTTCCTGGCTTGCTTTTCTCTTTAAGTTATTATTAGGCCTAAAGGTGAGTTTGAGTTTATTGAGTTTATTGAGTTTTGAGTTTTATTGAGTTTATTGAGTTGCAAACTTTTCCCGAAGGCATGATTTATGCCGCTAATGGGAAAAGGTACAATGAAATCTACAAGGTAAATTTATAGACATTTTTGTGCATTTTGATTTACAAATTTTTCAGAAATAGACATCTATAGATAAAGCTGAATATGAGTTACGTTTTATATTTTTCTGTTTACTTTATTGGATAATTATATATAAAATTCTGATTGGTATTGGCAGATGTAGCAGTTTTTTATATTACATTCACAGTCATAAGTGTTTATGGTAATAATTTTTATATATTTCTTAAAGCCATTGAAACTGTATGTAGCAATTGTCTGGCATATTATTATAGATGATGGGTAATTTATTTGTTATGCAGTGTTTTGCAAAAGCCTGACCCAGAAGAGGTAATCTAATTTTATTTGATTGTCTTGTGGAATATGAATTGTTTGTGCAATGGTAAGGTTTTAAATTATGTAAACAAGAACCCAGGGGTTCAAAATGGAGGTGGCGGAATTTGTTAAGAATAGACAATAAGTTGACCAATCAGAGGCAAGTAGGTTGGCCTGTAGGGTAGTTAGAGAAATGCAGGGGAAGGATAATAATTTACTAATTTTTTGCACTCAGCCAATAATTCTTTAGTCTGTGCATGAAAGTAACTCCTTATATTGCTAAGACCTGCTTAGTTCCCTACTATCATGTCAATAAAGATCTTACTTAATAATATGCTGCTCTATACACCTGTCAATCGACATATAATACCACAACCAGCTAACTTGTAGAGTCACTTGTATATTTCCAGTTGATAAAAAAAATTTGACAAAGAGTGGTATCAAAGAGCAAAATTCAGACATGTTTGTGGAAAATTTGATACACCAGGCCACTGACGTACGATTATCTGAAAATCCATGATATTCATTTAATTTTTCCAATATCAACCTGTGATTTGAATAAGAAAATTAATATTGCTCAAAATTAGCATGATTCTGATGTGATACACTGTCATGTTTATTTTGCTAAATATTCCAAAGCCTGGTATTAAGCAATACATGTATGCATAAATGAAAATGAGGAGAAAATAAGACATTTTTAACCTTTTTTTTTGCATTTTAAATCTTAAATTTGCAATTACTCATGCAACAGCCTTGATTATTCCTTCATAGTATGTTTAACTATGATATGCTTTAATTCTAACGACTTAACCATTATCATTTTGGCATTTCACACAGAAATGTCAGAAAATTGGCAAAAATCATTATTTTTTTAATAGTATTTTGATTTTCATTTTTGGTGAATTTTCATCAGTCCCTGTTTCTCAGAACATTTAGACCTTCAAAAGGCACATCTCGGGTATTTAATACATACTATATATTGAAATTTCAATGACATAAGCACAGCAACTTTTGAGCTTAGTTCCGAAAAAAAGAAAAAAATATTTTTTCATATTTTTCAATAATTTTGAGAAAAGAAATTATGTCATGTGGACTGGACCCCAAACAGGCATAACTAGAATAAGAGATACAATAATGTGCCAAAAATAAAAAACATACAAGCCATAGTTCTGGCATTACTGCTCAATACACAAACAGGACACACATTATGCATTCTAGCTAAAGTCACGTCCAAATTACAACATGCCTGCTCTTCATTCCTATACCAGAAGCAAGCTCTATAATCAAGTTAGTTAGCTCGCTTGACCCAAAACAATTCCAAACAAAATGTCCAAGTTATGTTCAAAAGACATTCTGAAAATGCTCAAATTTTGAATTTCCCGCCAAAACTTCCATTCTCTCAACTGCATAAATGGAGGTGTGTTCACACCTCCATTAAAAATAGTGTGGCAATTCAGAGTGATGAAGCTTAAAGTAAAACTTATAATCTTGCAGTGCATAAAGGTCATGAATTTTCATTATTTGTAATTGATAGAAAAGTTTAGTGGTATGAGCTCTATAGTGACTATTAGTAATGATTCTTACTGCTCTTTTTTGAAGCAGGAGTAGTCTCTGAGATTTATGACCCCATATTATAAGTCCATAATTTAGATGTGGTTGAATCAAAGAATTATATAGTGTCAACAGCACGCTAGAGGGGAGAGTGTATTTTAATTTTGACATTATCCCAAGAGTTCTGCAAATTTTCTTTGATATTCCTTACTTAATCAAAATGTTTCATTCTTAATCTTGAAGACCTATATGCCAAATTATGTTAGTTCTTGACCTTCTTTATCATGAAAAATGCTTTGACATCGCAATACGTTTATTTCTCAGATATAAGAGTTTTAAGACTTTTGTGAACTTTCAAAATTTTAGTAGGTAGTGATTTGTTGAACTTCATCAGATAGGCCTACCATATACATATATAAATGTGGGCATATATTTTTAACAGTTGTGGACCAATCTAATGTAGAAATTGTGGTGATAGCTTGCATTGCACTAATTTCTTTGACTAATACTTAAATCCATCCGTAAAACGAAGGAAATTGGTAAAACAAGAACCCAGGGGTTCAAAATGGAGGTGGAGTAGTTTCCTAAGTTCATATCCCCCAAAAAATGACAATTTCCCTCAGTGCCAAGAACCAGCTGTTGTTAATATATAGGCCTATATATATATTGTTAGCTAATTTTCAGAATTTTTACAGATAATCCATTTTCAAGCCACAAAATGGCCATGTGGCATAGTTAATACGTAAAATTGAATACATTTCATTAAAGAACTTGGAAAGAGCTTTAAAATGATGCATGGAAATGTTTGTCATCTGCCAGGTAGCTCAACCTCCTTTTTGTGGAAGAAGCTACACAATCATTTTGGAGACCATCATGTGATTATGAGATGAGAAGACTGGGAATCTTAGACATACACGATCCACTAATAGAATTAGTTGTCTCAGTATGGAACACTGGATACAATGTTACTGACATCCATCAATATCCAATGGACTCTGACAAAACTGAGTTCCAACACAAAAGTTAACAGTAAGCCTACCGAAATATGTTTAACCAAAATATTTGTTAAGTCTACCAATTTATTCACTAGCATAAATTTGCGATAAGCCAAACTTTGAGAAAAATATCAGAAATTCTAATTTTTCCTTTTTTTTGTTTTTATTAAAATTTTATCAGATTGGCCCTCCAAATGAGTAAGTTTTTTAAAGATGTATAATTAAGATATCTAAATGCAAAATTTCAGAGGTCTAACTCCAAAATAGACGGAATTATGGAGCATTGAAAAAAATTACATTTTTTCCAAATTTTTGCTGAATTTGCTGTTATTAATTTTTGAACGAGCATTTAGACCCCCAAAAGGCACATTGAGGGTATTTAATGCATATTATGGTAGATTTTCATGCCCATAGGTATAACCATTTCGGATTTCTGTTTGGGAAACAAAAAAAAAAAATTATTTTTTTAAAATTTTCAATTTCAATATTTTACAAAAACTGTACCAATTGCTTAAATATGAACACCAAATGGCACATATATGCTATAAGACCCATTCTTGTGCAAAATATCATATACACAAGTACCAGAGTTTAGGCACAGTGGCCAATACGGCTATGTGCGATGCTGCTCGCAGTGGATCCAAGCAGATTTTAAAGGAAGACACATCCAAATTACAACATGTCTGCGATTCATTCCTATGCCAGATGCATGCTCTATAATCAAGCTAAGTGCATGACTTGACACCAAACACTTACAAACAAAATGGCTAAGTCAGGGCCCAAAAGACGTTCTGAAAATGCTCAAATTTCAAATTTCCCACCAAAACTTCCCATTCTCTTGTGTGACTGCATAAATGGAGATGTGTACACACCTCCATTAAAAATGGCCATAAAAACATTATATCTTATTAATTAACAATATATACATGGTCACTGTGTTCACCTGTAGTCTCTGTAAACAGGGCATTTACATACCTAGGCAATTCATTTGTTACAAAGAACCTGAGGATCAAATTTTCTGCTAATCTGTGAATATGTGATAAATTCGAAAATAAGGGGGGTAGGGTAACTTTTTTCACTTTAAAGTCTAATAGCAGATGAAGTATCAATCACAGGGCCATGAATGTGATACCATTGGCAAGCTGAGAATAAGGGGCAGTTTTTGCAGTTTACACCATGTTGATATCTGCATTAGAACTGAAGTTCTGGAGAGATTTGTAATTATGCCCGGCTGAAAATGAAGTGAATTTTCCATGAAAAATGACTATAAATTCCTTATAAAACACAAAATAAAGAAACTATGTAACATTTTTCAGTTTAGTAACATGCAACCAATTATTCTGCACATATCTGAACCAATTTCAGTTTGATCCAGTCACTAAGGCACTCAAAACTCATGTTTGGAATTTTCAATAAATTTTGTCCGTAACCGGACATATGGCCGCATTACTGGGTTATGCACCACAGTAGATGAGTAAACCCACCCTGGCCATATGCAGGCTGGGGTACCCTAACATCATCAAGTGTCAAACTAAATCTGCTCAGGGGTGTTAACTGAAACTTTTTCTATGCCTCTTTTGAGAATTGGCTTCTGGACTATTAACCAATAAACAGTAACTGATGCAAACAAATCATTAAAACACTTTTAAGCCAGTGACATCACATGGCCAAGTTGAAAGTTAATTTTGAAAATGATGTGGGCCACTGACCCACGAAGATCTATAATGTAAAATCAGGAGCTGAGAGTCATGAGTCTGATTTGAGAGTTTTGAGTTGTGAAACTGGATTTTTGCAGTCCTCATCTTATGAGCATGATGAGTCGACGAGTGAAATTTCAAATCTATTTGAATCTTGATTGGATCAGTCAAGATCAGAGTTAATTTTGGTCTTTGGAGGAGTTATCCCGATTCTTGAGTCCACTCTGACCAACCTGACTCCGAAGTCCTGAATAAAACAATATTATACCCTCTGCTTTTATAATTATAATAAATAATCGACAATTTTCACCAGATGTCAACACAGTCAGTGCCTAAAATTGCCTATCATTTTTAGTAAATAGGGGAAGCCCTTCAAGGCTAATAGTTGGCATAAATCCACTAACTAAACAACAACAACCCTGTTCTCTAGTGCTATACCCATAGCTGACAGTGACCTTGGGCTTGGTGTATTCACTACATAGATATTTCCAAGGCCTTTCCTTGTGAAGTTTAGAGGTTAGATATTTGTACGAGGTTGCTTTATTTAAACATTTAAAGCAGATTTGACTAGGTACATGGCCATATTTGCCATTATTTGGCATATACTTCAAGGTGTATGTCAAATAGTACATATGTACACTGTGCACAAGGGTCTACACACAGGCCTATTAAAATTCAACTATAGTTGAAGAAAGTTTTTAATGTAACTTACTTTCTTCTGTTTGAAAAATATGGATCATAGTCAGTCAGATATTCTAGGCTGGGTTGTCCATGTAAAATTCTAGCATTTACCATTGAAAAGAGTAACTCATGTTATTAGTATCTCCTAAGATGATAATTTCTAAATTATCTTTACAAAACCTACCACAAGCACTTAATTAGACGAGCAGAGGCTCGTCTATTGAAATACTAGATCCAGTGAGGATCCGGTTGCAAATCTCGTTCTCATGCACGGCCTGCAAACGTCAGATTGATGCGTTTCTTACCTGCCTAGTCAGGCATCTAACCTATGAGGATGCGACATGCTAATCCTGAAGCATTTCCGATACTTAAATCCCCATTTAATGGCTTTATTTCAAGTGTTTACATGGAATTTTTCTCGGAGATGCCATGCTTAGAAAATGGTACAACTATCTGCCCTTCAACAAAAAAAGGTTGCAACGAAGCCTTGCTCATATCCGCTAGAGGGCAGTATTGCACAGTGCACCACCTAGTGTATAATTCGTAGGAGGCTGGACAGCATGAAAGACATTGAAAGTGGATTGCACTTCACAGCCTTATACTTCTACCTTGGCACTTCTGGGCAATCAATGATGGCAATCAATGATGGCAATCAATGATGGCAATCAATGATGGCAATCAATGATGGCAATCAATGATGGCAATCAATGATGGCAATCAATGACGGCAATCAATGATGGTAATCAATGATGGCAATAACAGAAATCATTTGCCCCCTCCCTTAGGTGCCCCCCTCCCCATCAATGTGCCCCCTCGCTATCAATGTGCCCCTCCCCACCAATGTGCCCCCTCCCCACCAATGTGCCCCCTCCCCATCAATGTGCCCCCTCCCTATCAATGTGCCCCCTCCCTACCAATGTGCCCCCTCCCTGCCAATGTGCCCCCTCCCGCCAATGTGGCCCCTCTCACCAATGTGCCCCCTCCCCACCAATGTGCCCCCTCCCCACCAATGTGCTCCCCTCTCACCAATGTGCCCCCCTCCCGAGCAATGTGCCCTCTCCCCACTAATGTGCCCCCCTCCCCACCAGTGTGCCACCCTCCCCACCAATGTGCCCCCCTCCCTACCAATGTGCCCCTCCCAAGCAATGTGCCTCCCTCCCAAGCTATGTGCCCCCTCCCCACTAATGTGCCCCCTCCCCACTAATGTGCCCCCCTCCCCACTAATGTGCCCCCCTCCCCACCAATGTGCCCCTTCCCCGCCATTGTGCCCCCTCCCCGCCAATGTGCCCCCTCCCCACTAATGTGCCCCCCTCCCTACCAATGTGCCCCCTCCCCACCAATGTGCCCCCCTCCCAAGCAATGTGCCCCCTCCCCACCAATTTCCCCGTCCCCACCAATGTGCCCCCCTCCCCACCAATGTGCCCCTCCCCACTAATGCGCCCTCTCCCCACTAATGTGCCTCCCTCCCCACCAATGTGCCCCCCTCCCCAGCAATGTGCCCCCCTCCTCAGCAATGTGCCCCCTCTCCACCAATGTGCCCCCCTCCCCAGCAATGTGCCCCCTCCCCACCAATGTGCCCCCTCCCATCAATGTGCCCCCTGACCAAAATTTGTCTGAATATCTCTTTCAATTCCATCTCTCCCCCCCTTGCAGCCTTGCACCTAGGTTGTCTTCTAGTTTTCAGATTTTCATCAAGTTTTAGATAAGCCGTATAGCAAATTTAAATGTTCTCTGAATGCAAAAATAGAAAAATAGTCGCAAGTTGCTTAATCTCATAATGGCGATCTCTAGCCCTCCTATAGGACAGATTACGTCTAGTTACCTAAGTGGTCTACCAGTCACGTCGGTGTACTCGCTTACTAGGGATATTGTATAGGGCCTCACAATGCAACCTACATCGCATTACGGCAATCACCGCTGCCCGCTGCTCGTCTTGCATATGCAAATATGTCCCCATCTAGTTGTACTGCTTGTTAGACAAACCATTTACCAAGTCATCTGAATTTTAGAGTTATCATGTCTCATCGACAAATTAAATTCTTCAAATTAATTTTTTTGTTTCACAGATTTCTGAAATTTTATCATAATTGCACCTATTTACCACAAATGCTTCAGCCAATATGTGTATTTTTTTACTGGTATTATTTCAGTTTCATATTAAAGTTGATGCGAAAATAGGATTAAAGTAGTGTAATATCAAGTGGCCTTGATACCAGTTGGTTTTCAAAAGCAAATCTGTCCTCATGCAGCAGTTAAATGCACAGCCTGTTTAATATATTGATATTGTTTTTAATTTAATGATAATATACTAAAAGTAAATTACTTGCTAACAGTAAACATGGTAACTACGTTCTATTTTGCACAAAAATTGATATAGTTTGATTAAAGTGAAGTATACGATATCCCATATACATAATAAATCGGCAATGTTAGTGTATCATGTATAGAGAATATCGAGGCATTTAACCCTGATTCATATTGCAATGTTCAAAGTCTGATGAGAGCTAAGTTTAACAAATATCCTCATTTTACATGCAAGGCAATGTATGTGCAATGCCCTATGAATACATCCAAGCATGTATAATTGTATATGCTCCACCTCGCCGTTTTACTGAAGTTCATACTTGCAAAATTAAAGCGGACAAAGTATCCCTATTTCACCAATTTTTGTCATTTGCGGAAGTATTTCATTTTATTTTGACAAAAGTAAAACTATTATCAATTTATCAATACAGTCAGCATCCGTTTAATAAACAGTTCAATTTAATTTCTCAGCTGATTAGATATACAGTTCTTTCGAG
This sequence comes from Platynereis dumerilii, assembly GCA_026936325.1. NCBI lineage: Eukaryota > Metazoa > Annelida > Polychaeta > Phyllodocida > Nereididae > Platynereis > Platynereis dumerilii. The sequence goes on from JAPTHN010000005.1 coordinate 29,130,464, forward strand.
ATATTGTCGAAGATGTAGTCTTTGTGAAGATCCAAAATCTTATGCATGATGAATGGATATATGTAGGCTATTTGAAGAAATTTAAACATGCATCCAATTAGAATATTTTGAGCTACGTCAAAATATCATCGTGTCGGATGTACACCGTGCGAGTATGTCCGACATGATGACTATTTGCATTGTAGATAAGCTCTTGTTGCACTTGGAGCTTTGGTTAAAGGCTTGACTAATACCCCTATTACCTGGCCTCATCCCTGTTTAACAATGAAATAGCTGAGGTGTAATGGTAGGGCTACACAAGCTGCTAAATTGTCAAATCTGTAAATCGGACTTAACGGAATTGTCCTCCTTCAGGTCTGACCATCAATCTTCACAATGGCTGCATAGATATGATAGATAGATAGTACGCTCTGAGAATGATGGCATGAAAAGTACCTGCAATTCCGCAGGGCATTGTAGAATCTAGATAGATAATCATAATTACAGATATAGATAAGATTGTTGATGTGATTAAATGAAACATAAAGGGAAAATCGATTGCGTCGTGAATTATTCTGATTAATGAGTTGAAAATGCAAACAATATGATCATCATTGACAGCAATATCTTAATGTTTATTAAAACTTTTTTGATAAAATTTTGGTTTTCCCAGTGAGCTATCAAGTATTTTTATCGTTTTCTGAAGTCAACAAAACTAAAGTATCTCTTTGTTGTATTAAGTGCCTTCTATTTCTTCATTTGTTGAATTTCCTAATCTAATGAACACTATTTGCTGATTAGTGACAAGGTTTTCTTTGTTTACATTCTTTTAAGTTCTCCACTCAACAGCTTCATCAATTTGAATTTAAATCTGATGTCTTTGTCTTTACATGAAAAGTAACCTCAACCTTGACAACATTTGATGAAAGATAAAGGAATAAAAATGTCTAATGGCTTTGTAACTCATTGAATTCTTGTGAACGATCACAATTATTTGGTTAGTGAAGTTGTTATTTGTTGACATTCAACCAATCAAAATCAATTGGCTTTTTCCCCCTAACTACTTGCACCTGTGGTAGTTGTGTGGACTCATGTCTTGGGTAGGGATGCTTGATACTGCTTTTTCACTTCCGATCCGGTACTAGTCTGATCCTGGTATTTTATTTTACCATTGGCTATGTACAGAGCAGTGCCAATGATCCGATACCGATACCTCTTTTAGTGATGGATCGGCACCAATACCGATAGATACTTGGTATTCGATCGGTACGTCCCCAGTCTGGGGCCCAGCTCAGAGCCAGTCAGAGCTAGCAGCAGCACACTGGGCTCCTAACCTCTCAAAACTAAACTCAGGTTCAATCCCAGCCTAAAGATCTACATGTTTTTAACTTAAAAGTCCAATCACGCACAGAAATCTGCGATAGTTTTGCAATTCTACTGTTCATATTTACACAGTTGGCTTATGCATTGCGAAAACTCAACAGATTTAATTTAAGATGTGATCACGATGAAACCTGTCATTAGCACCTTGTTAATCAGTTAATTATCACAAGAGTAGTAACTGATATTCACGGAAACCCAGCAGTTACAGAAGTGCTGATATCTGATATTTAATCAAATCCGTCTTCATATTACTGCATCACCGCATCACCATTTATTGTAGAGTATCATTTAATATATCATATAATAATAATGTCAGACACAGATATGTATTTCCACCTCATTAATGGGATTTTAACTCATTTAATGGGTTGTCTTTGCAGTGACATGCGCTACATCAGAAGAGTCTTTGCCTGTTTAATAAATAATAGTCAGTATATATAGTCTTAGCAACCTAACTGTGTGCAATAATTCAATGTCAATTCCATGTTTTTGTAAAGCTATGTTTTATAATGTGTGTCTCAGATCCCAATAGATCATAGATCTATTGTACCCAGTTAGTGGTTGGCTTGTAGCCAAAGTTCTTTGACTGTGAAGTCCCTTGACTCTAAAGTTCTTTGACTTCAGTTCTAGATGAAGCACACTGTGTAACCTGTCACAGATGTAAAGATAATGTCTTTGTAAACGCTTTGATCATAAACTGTGATATAAATTCATATAATCCTCTAGATTTTTAGAAGGGAAGAAGATGGCTCCAATGCTATGTAATCCGATTTAATTTGATACTGATAATCATCAATTTCAGGCAAAATGCCAATTATTGCTTTTTTACACATCTTTTGAGTATTAACTTCAATTTTGATAGTACCAGTCGCACTATATATACTTGTCGCATGGTTTATGGAACCATCCGTTATTATTATTTTTTTGCTTGTATCCATTTGATGATTAAACCGTTTTCCTTGAGCACTTATTTAGAGCACATTCGCGTAAACATTGCTTCTAATTTGATGGTGAGGATTCCCTCCATCTTTCATCGTATTAATCAACCCTTGCGGAGCAGCCAGACCAGGCATTAGAGGGTTTTATAATGATCGTTTTGCCAAATTTTGGCTCAGTCCCCTTTTCTCAATGCTACAAACTGCCAACTCTTGCGACTGTGATAAAACCAGCAGTCATTTCACTAGAGGTGCTCCATTACAGGTCTGCGTCTACAATGCGGTGTGTTTTTGAGTTCTCCTAGGCATGGGACATCAAATAGCAGCACAATTGGCCTAGATTCCAACTCAATTGACCTTAATTTGTTCCAGTCAGCAGACTCACAGCCGTTTGCTTGCATGCCTTTTGGTTATACACTGACTTCAGTCTGCTGTTTCACATTTCGAGGCCTGTAGACAATTGGTACCACGGAATTGGTACAAGGCATTGAAGGCAATAAATCTCCAAAACTCTTAAAAGTCAGAAGGTACTTACTTGGGAGGCATGACCTCGGGTCGGCTTGACCAGTCCCAGATCCAGTCTGATCCCTGAAGAGATTGGAGCACTTCACTTTTCTGCTCCTGAAATAAAAATGGTGATATCTTAGAATTTGAACAGCCTCAACAAATGCTGAAGTTTATTACTGTTCATTACAGTTCATTACAAGTCCTGTTTGAAGACAGAGATTAAAACATTTGACGTTCTGTGTTAGTGCACCTGCAGGTATAAAAGAGGCAAGGATCACAAGACTTGTGCCATCTTACCAACCACCATGCCCGAAAAAAAATTCTCTGTCAATTCTCCATCATCCTGCAGTCCAGGAGGATAGTTTTCGATGATGTGAGAAAAGAGTCAATTTTGAGCGCTCTTTCAATGGACATAGTACACATGTTTGAATCGGGAAATTTCAGTGTCGGAATTAACCAATAAATTTGAGCATTTTGCCTCCAATTCTATATTATACAATGCTTAAGCATGATAAGCCCATGTCAGTTTAGCACAAGGGTAGTTGAGAATGTCAGTTATCTCCCCACAGTGGTAAGCATATTTTAACCCTTTGACTTATTACATGCAACAACAGTACAAACGCCACAACTTTAGGCCTACATGTAGGCCTAATCAATTAAAATATATCTGATAATAAAGAGGCCTCAGCAAACTGGAGCACGTTTAAAAATAAGTTTGCTCATTTGTTCTTAGGAATGCAACACATATTCATGCATCATTGTCAATTTGCCCAAAATGATCATTAAATATTGCTATGCCACACAGCCTGACACAGGGCATTCACCTCATCCATACTTAAGGCATACGTGAGGTTTATGTGGGTTAATCTTCGGATTATCCATAACTGGCATAAGGTAATACACTAGCTTACACTGTACAATGGTTTTATCGGCAAACGTGAATCAGCATTGCGATCCGGTGGCATCGCAACACAAACAATAACAGAAAAGTTATAACAAGAATCCGAGGATTCAAACCCTGGGTTCTGTTGGGAATGAGTAATAGGCCTAAGCATAAGATCCATGGATATAACATCGAAGTAGCACTGCACTGCGAAGTGCAATCAGCTTTGACACCTGTCAGATTGCCTTCAAGTGCTGTTCCTCAATGGCAATTTGGTAAACTAAGGGTGAAAATAGGCTTTAGAACTTGCAGAATTGCAATTAGCATTGTTAGACTGCTTTCAGAATAGATGCACTGCAAAAAGCAAATGCTAAATGCATTATTGGCCTTCCTTGAAACGCATGGACGATTGTCATGTGGGCGATATTATAATGCAAAGTCAGCTTGAAAACAGTCCCTCAAGACTCAAACAATGTATTAACAAACCGTAAAAAAAAAAAATTTTTTTTTTTTCAATAAAAAAAAAAAAAAAAAAATCAACTCAACCCAACTCAACCCAAACCTAAAACGCATTTTACTATAACATCATTAGAACATGAAGTGGCCATATTGGCTGTACCCACACCCCTATTCATGCCAGGACAACACTTCTCAGAAAACCTCTCAGACTGGTTTTTCAAAAAAGGGCAAAAATCAAACTGTTGATGACACAGATCTATTGATAGTTGATGATGTCATCTTGTGATGTTACTAGAATTACTGGCTGGGGTCGCAGTAGCTAACACTTCCACACGTTTTTCACTTAGAAGTTTGTCATTATGATTATGTTGTACCAGGTTTTGAAATATGAGGGATTTTTGATTTGCAGCTCCCAAATGTCTGCAAAGACTCCAAAGATTTTTCGAGTAAATCATAAAATTACTGAATTTCGGCCTGGAAACTCCAAAAAAAATATTCTGGCAGATTTTAACCCCTACACACTAACAGATAACTATGTACAAATTGTACATGCATGTATACAGGTACACAAATATGGCCCATCATATAATTGATGTAGCATGTATACACCTTGGACATTATATCAATATAAACTGTTTGACTACATTATTTATCAGGACAACAACTTTTGTATGATCCCTGATTAGCCTCATTTCTAATGTGAAGTATAAAATCATGCTAATTGCCGATCAATATCCAGATCTTGGAGGGACGTCAACAGATACAGAATGACCTTGTTTGACCTCAAAAATATCATGATCACATGACCTCATTAGAAGGGAAGATTTAACAAGGGAAAAATGTCATCAGCTTTTTAAAAAACGTCATTACCTTGGCAAAGTCCAAAATTTATGGTTTATAAAACTAATAACAGGTTACCTTTTTACATCATGACATAATAAATTGCTGTCTTTTTTCCATTGCTTAAAATATCAAAATGTCAACATATAATTTGGGTATTCAAACATAAAATTATTGATGCGATTCAACATTCTTAAAAAAAAAATTACGTAAACACTTGCTTATTTGACCAGTCACCAATGAGATCATTGAGATTTCATAAATAATGATTCCTTTAATATGAACAAGCTGTGACGTAAGCTTGTGAAACAGAGAGACATGAAAATTGAGAAAATAAATGATATTCTCTTTCCATAATATTATTTGTTATTTATTGGAATTTGAAAGAAAATAAATCCCTGTTTAATGAAAAACTTTAAAAATGCTGAAGAAAAAAGAAAATGCTTTAGTGGCAGACAGCTGTCATGAGCAGCATGGTAACTCGAGGCCTTTTACATCATCAGGCTAGTTTATTTAAACTTAAATCAGATTTAAAACTCATGTGAAACGTTCAATTGTTATCAACATTGATAAAGCCAACATTAAACTGCATTCTCAAGTCATCACTTTAACAAAAGTTTTATTAAAATAGTGAAGTAAAAAAAAAGTATCGTAGGTCCCAGGGAGCACCCCAAAAGACCATCCAGATGAAAATAGCATTTTAAAGAAAATATGCTACGGTGCAGGCCCGCATGCCAAAACGTGCGCCGCTACCCCTCCCCCCACACCACATTATGTGGATCCACCACTGGTTCCTGAATTATTAGACCCACTTTCACCATGGTCATAAGACAAACTTCGCTTTTGACAGCAGATTTGTCATTATTATAACATGTATAACCTAGGAACACTGCTTCAGAATTTGGAGTGTACAATGTACCTTCAAAATAATAGACCATAAGACACTCCATTTATAAAATCATATTTCATCACCTTATGACAACAATTCTTATGAAATGGACAAGCGGTTATAATATATTGTCAAGTTGTCAAGTATTTGGACCCACTTCCCAGAGGCTGTCAAGTTCAGTTAACATGGTCAAGGGCACTGGCCACAATACAAATGCATGAACTTGGGCTGACCTCCCATATTACATGTTGTACAAGTGTGATGCAGAACGGGCCGTCAGTGCCCTTGACATATAGCAGGAATGATGGTTGTCCAAATGCACATATATACAATCATTAAATCATTATTCAATTGACCAGAAATCAATATTTTCTAATCTAACTCAATAGACTCCCAACTAAGTTTAAAATCCTGGAAAATTGCTACATTGCACTTTATATAAACAGGTATTTTATTTGCGAATATAATATAGCCTCATAAAGTTAATTTATATACTTCGGGACAGTATGGGTACTTGTTCCGAGAAATGTTTTAAACAAAGAAAATAAATCATCAAGATTACAGATCTTAATTCTCTATTTTTTGGTTTATTGACAATTCTATTGATGATATAAGTATAAACATTGACAAAATCTGTGACTTTTTTTTATCTCTCGTTGACATCACAAGTGCGTGGTACAGCAATATTTACCATTTCGTTAATTGCTGTAGTGATTGCTTACCGAATGAGACTCTAACATGTCAGCATAATAGTTATCTATTATTTATACAATTTAATATCAATTTGTTATCTGTACATATCGATAATACATGTCTGTGTATGACTATAGCTATTGATGACCACAAAGATATTGGTTGAAGTCATCACAAAGATCTAGAATGGGCATGGTCACACCATTGTCACAAGATTAACGACCAATGCATTTCACATCCCACATTTACCAGAATAAATGTCCTTTAAAAGAGGCCTACCTCAAATAGAAGCCTACCTCAGTTAGAAGCCTCCCTCAAATAGAAGCCCACCTCTAGCAGAGGCCTCAAGCCCTTCTACCCTGTTTCAGAAGTCCTTCTTAAAAAAATATATATATAATATATATAAAGGTTGGCTTCTAATCAAGTAAATACAGCCTGGGGTTGAACCCTCTTTGAGTGACCCTCCCCTAACAATGTGATGGCCCTGATGGGCCACACCCCCGGAATGTGACTCTGAATTCATCTGCTTGGGTGCCAGGATGTGTGGCAGACTAGTAGTTCAATAACTATAAACATGCTGCTTTTCAAATTAAACAATGCACATGTTTATCTTGTATTCACTGAACATGTGAAGAAATATGGGATGAAATATAACAGTATCAGAATATTGTTAGAATGAAGAATAGATTTTGAATGATTCTTGTAAATTCATATAAGTTGCATTCAGCAATTGTGCATATATACCAGTCACAAAACCACCATGTGACCAGAAACTGACCATCTAGAGGACAGTCAGACTTCCCCTCTCAATATTTTACATGATATAGATGTGATAAACTTACTGTAGTTACATAAAGAAAAGTTTTTTAAAACTTCTAAACAACTTATAATTTTTTATACATTTCTAATTTCTAACTATATTGTAGTGCGAAAGTAAATGTTCGATATATCAAATTTGCACTTAGCATTGTTTTTAAAGTTTATACCTTGATTCTTGAATGGCATTATTTTCTCATGAAAGTTATATAACTTATTACATCAGATGATTCTGGCAAATATTTCATCACAAGATTTCCATGCCAATAGTTCAGCATTAATTATTCTTCAGATTTGCAAATGAATCTTGATTTCTGTTTTTTTTTCAATCAATTAGTCTTGAATTTGGATTAAAACTTTAACAAGTTAAACGATTAAAATGAAACAACTGCAAAATTGCAGAGGATGTCTCTGTGGAAAAATTAACAAACTAAGAAAAGCAAGAGGCCTACCTGTGACGTGTTGAGGGTATCTGTGGCGAGTTCATTTGTTGGACTATGTGGACTCTTTGGACTGAAATACAAATAAAATATATGTTTATTAAAGTAAATAGACATTTGCTGACATTATCAGGCCATAAAAAATGTGTGGGGTTATGCACCTGACAAAACAGAACAGAATATTGTTATCATAACTTAATAAGGAAACATAATGAAGCAGAATTAATCTACTTAATTTGTTTGTGATGTCATGAAGAAAAGAACCCCTATAATTTGATTAGGGGTTTACTAATAGCTACCAATTAACTGGCATCAATGACTATTGTTCAGGTTATACTAACAATGCTCATGATTCAACAGTCAGACCTTTGTCAGCCTTTATAAGAAGTCATTGTTGCATACATATCATTGTTGTGTGAAAGCCAATTAAACAAAGAATGGCACCTGCTGTGACCCAAGCATATGCTGATTCTTACTTTGACATAATCTACTTGTACAATTTAAGATACATGATGTAACTTAGAGTAAGTACTTGTGAGCGTCTGAGGTTTTGAACCAAGCCAAGTCAAAGACTTGTGTCGCAATCAGTCAATTGCCTTTCTATTGATTTAGGCTACTGCATATGCATGGTGTGAGATTGCTTTCATGTCATTACGTCACAATCATGTATATCAAAGTGAGCCTTAGTAAAGGGCACCCTGAGGTTATCCTGTAAAACTATTCTTTGATGACATCACAGGCAGGGTCAGAGATAAGTACTCGTCCGCTCGTCTGAGACGAGTATAAATAGAGGAGGACGAGTACATTTGCTTGATTACTAGTCCGTCAGACGACCAACTTCAAAGTGAAATATTGTTACTTCATTCAAGTAATAACATCAGTTGACACAACATAACTAAATAGATCATTCCAGACAGACAACGTCTGACTGCCTCATTCTGATTGTGTTTAACCTGTGCCTCTCTCTGAGACAAAAGAGCCTCATTCTGAAACTGCAGCAAAGTTCCTGTGCATGGGTATTTTAAACTTCAAATAATCAAATTCCTCATTACTAGAAGGCACCCAATGTGCACCTGACTTCTTCTTCTTCTTCTTAATGGATAACCTGCCGCTTGATAGGCGCATGGCCCTGAAGCATGTGGAGGGAGTTAATCATTGATCATAAATTAATTCCTTAATCTGTAGGCCTACATAGATTTTCAGGCAGTCATTTCCATTGCTAAAATACATATCCAGCATGGGTGATGACCACCATGGTGCTGTGTCGCTACGAGTGCTTGTATTATTTGAGTTATAAAAATAGTATGAGTAATCCAAACGCTTGCCAAAATGGAACAATTTTTTTTAAAAGTTATATATATACATGTATGTCAACTTTGCCTTTGGATCACTACAGGACGAGTAAATTTTTTGGAGGACGAGTAACTTTTGAATGATACTAGTCCGTTGACGAGTAACATTTTTTGCTTATATTTGACCCTGATCACAGGTACCACCATTGATTTTTGCCACAGCCTTGTCATTTATATTATAAGCATGATGACATTGACATAGTCAGAGACCATTCATTACCTAGGCATAAGATAATTTTAGAAAGGATTCACTATTAGTAATCATTTACAGATACCAATTAGGTGCTAAGTATTTTACTTATTTAAATGTTGCCCAATTTTGTGTCCTTTAAGTTCGTTCCCAATTTAATGAGCACTATACCCATTCGAATATTCTCTACACACATATCCAGATAGGCCATCAGTAATTTAAATCTCCAGTTCACACTTATTTTTCCATAAAATCTCAAATATTTTTCTGTTAATATTTTTATATGTATACTTTACCTTGCTCGCGTACTTGAACTTAGACTAGCTTGACTGGAGTTAGATCTTGAGGATTCCCTTTGAGCTTCTAGAAGGAGTTTTTCCATTTGTCCATGTTGGAGAAATGCCGGCAATTCCGTCTCCAAAGGATTTCCGTGAATGTTGATACTTCTGGGAGTGGAGCCTCCTGAGCGAAAATGCAGATCTACCCAAGAATCTGAAAATATTAGCACTTTAAAATTTATATTTTACAATTGATATGATTTAGGTTGTTGAATTTTTTTTTTTTTTCTTTATAAATAATACTTAATTTTCTTCACAAAATATTTTTACCCTTTTTTAACAAAACATTTTAATTTTTTTTTTTCACAAAACATTTTAATTTTTTTTTTTCACAAAAAATTTCAAATTTTTGATTGGTGTGACGTCATCAGTTTTCTCCATCCAATCATTATCATAAACAAATAGGCCGAAACCATGGAAATGTTTAATTAGTAATATATAGAAATTCACATTTATTCAGTGTCTGGCGCATCAGTTTAGCAAGGGCATACATATTAATATGATGATCGAACAAAATACAATGAAAACTTGTTGGAAAGTAATTCTTATTCTTCAGATACCTATTTTTTAATTAGCCCTTTATTAGGCTCTAGCCTACTTTTCCATTTGATCATACTGAAAAAGGGTCTTACATTCTGAAATGCGCACTATATTTTTTAATTTCATGTATTGTGTTCCAAATTGATAATTAATTCAATAACAAAATTTAATGTTATGATTAAAGATAGGTGTACTATTTTTTTTTTAAATTGACTGTCTTAATTTGCCAAGTGTGCACCATCTGGCTTGAGGAATGATCACATGCTTCAGATAAGAGGCCTAGAATAAGAGGTCTCTTTAACACATTTTAAGTACATCTGTGATGACTAAATTGTCATTGTTTACACTTTTGTCTATTTGTTCATATATTGAGTCAGCTGATCCGCAGTCACAGTTAAAATTGCTGCTTTATTAATATGTAGGCCTGTTTACTGTTTAGCCCAGTTAATTATGTTGAACTTTAGCTAAAACTCAATTAACTAATTTTGTTGTTTCTACCGTTTAAACAATTTTAAGCGACATATAGCTATTATTCTATGTAATGTAGGCCTGTATATTTCAGTTTTCACATTAAATTTTTCATGAGCCAGCTAGTAACGTCTCTGGGTACATAATATTGATTTGTTGTGACCGTTAATTGATTTATACAATTGCCATTGTTCCAAACTGTTTACATTGTATATTATGGGATTTTGTCAACACTCAAGCAAAACAATGAGCTATTTTTCTCAGTCAATTTGGTGTTTTGGATCTAGATCCTTCTGTGTAAACTAAAAACATATCAGGTGTTTTGGCTAGGGTACTCTTGATGTATGTATAACCCTGCATGGGGTATCTGCGACATGGTTTTGTAACTGGCCTAGTTCCAAATCTGGCTCAGCCTGAGCAGACAGTTCATTGAACTGCTGGTCATCAGCTGCAGCTGTCTTTGTGTTGTAATGATATGTGTTCTGAATCTGCAAGTTCTGACTTTGTGTTATCAATTTTCAACAGTCTATACAAGTGTTTTTCAGAGCAATAGTCAGCTGCAAAACAAAACAGATCATCAAACAAGTTTCAAGTTGGGCTGAGATCATGTCATCATCATCAGTTTTGGCGTTGTCAAAATCAGATGACAGATCGTGAAGCCACTGTCAAAAATCGTCTGGATTAACTTCGCTAGACGATTCCATCCTTCGAAATCCTACTCACCATTGAGATTTTCTTCTTTGTGGTCGTTATTTTGTACAGTATCCATGGTGGATATGTGAGTAGTGGTCTTTGTTTGATAAAATCTGCGACTGTTCTGGGTTGTTGATGGATGGTGAAACGTTCTCTGTTTTTGTTTTGGTGTGACGTCAGCATCACGTGACCAGACTGGCAGGTGCTCGTTCGCGCCATCTGGTGTGCAACTTTGCTCTTCCTATTTTCCCGCCACCTGGCTACAATGGGACAAACACCATGTAAAGAAAATTTTCTAATTTCTCACTTGCATGCACTGTCCTCATTGCATTTGGTTGCTTCATTGCTCAAAAGTAAAAAGTCCTACAATCCAAGCGCTAGGAGGGTCACCGGAAAGGGGGGGGGCAGGTAGATCTCCAGACCTAGGGGGCAGGGGGACAATTAATTTTATAATGGACCCCCTCCCCCTTTGATGGGGGGGCTTGAGAGGAGGGCAATCGTCCCCCTTCCCTTTCGGCACTCCTAAGAAAAAAAAAAGAGCTAAGCTGCAGGTATCACGCAGTCACGGCCAGATCGAGTGCCTTTCATAAAAAGGAGAATTTCAAACGGCCCAGGGGTGCTGGAAGGAATCGCGGGGGGCAGGGGAGGTCAGGTGAAAAAAGGCAAATCGTATTCGCGCCCAAATTCGCGTGACAAAATTTAAAGAGAGTCACTGATTATTTTTTAATATATTAATTTGTGTCTAAAATGAGTGAAATAAGGCTTAAAAATGTTTTTTTCTTCCAAGATCTAAAGGGCACCCTTGCCCCCCCTGCCACCCTTGGAAAAGGACAGGAGGGGCAATTGCCCCCCATCTTCCGGCACCCCTGAAATGGCCCATTTATTTGATATAAAAATGTTCAATTCATTATTGTACCAATTGGTACTTTCACTGTCATGTCACAAACTTTGATGAATTGGGAGAATTTAGGAGACCATGTTTAATCGCCCTGTCCAGTCATTTGGCCATGGACTTGTAGATTATATTTAGATTAGGGTTCTAAGCAATAAGCAATATGCTAAGCTGCTAAGCAAGACAATACTTTATAAATTTTTTTTTTAATACTCTTTTCGACACAATCTCAACTCTGGACTGTCTAATTGAAGAGCTGCTACAGCATATATATTCATCCAATTGCTCATATCAGACCATAACAGGAACCGGCCAGTCCATTGTTAATAACACAATGAAAAATTATTGAATTTTATTTAAGTGTTACTTTGTGATAAATTAAAATTTTAATGTACTTCTGGCCCTCACAAGACTGAATAAACCGCAGGATTGAATATTCAGCATTTTCAGCCAATCCTGCCCTGCATTCAGCGTGGGAAGGCTAGATCTATGTTGGATATATATACTGTTTGAGCCGAAATTCCAAATTATGTCACAAACTTGACAAAACAATCCCAATACTGGACTTTTGGAAAATTTGAAGTGAGGAGCATATCGCTTAATTATTTACATGGTGTATACTTTAAATGCTGCAAGGAATTTTCTCTTAAGAAGTAAAAATAATTCGAATTTTGGAAAAGGCCAATTTATTATGATCTTTTGTTAAATTATAACTAAATCATAAGTTTATCATAAGAACCTAGATATAACTATATAAGCTTAGGCCTAATCCCTAATACTGACCTCTTTATGACACTTCCAAAATAGACCACCGAAATGCTGCACACAGGTAGCCTATTATCTGAATGTATAGAAAATTTCATAAGAAAATTGGAGACAATCATACGAGTGTGAAATATTGGGTCACATGCAATGAGCTGATGAGTGACCTTGAAAATAAGGCTCCAATCAATTCATACAATAGCCAGTCCAGAGCTGTTAAGCTGCAAAGCTTACTGGTTATGCAAGGCTTTAATAATTATATAATTCAAGCCTTGCCAAAAATGTTTCATAACATGCTTGTATAAGACCTCCATCCCATGAAATCCATGGAGGTATCAAGTACAACATTCTGTACCATATGATACAAGAAGATGATTAAGTTGTTCAGCACAACAACTCCATAGGACTTTCTTTAAACTAGCATAAGACCCGTGAAGACATGCATGGGGAAATAAAGGGTGTTTTCTACTGCAGTTAGATTATGAGAAAACATCACTTCAGTTTCTGTGACTGTAATTTTAACATGAAACCCGGCTAAGGACATTCTGGACAATGAAGAAAAGCTGGTTGCAAGTTTTCATAACTGGGCAATGAGTAGTTTGGTTGGAGTAGTGTAAGGGGTCCGTGAATTAATAGTACTAGTACCCGTGAAAACATGCATGTGAAGAAAGTGGGAAATAAAGGTTGTTTTGTAACGGCCGTGGTTAGATTATGAGAAAACATCTTCTCTAGTTCTTTTATTGTAACATGAAACGCGGCTAAGGACATTGTAGAGAATACAGAAAAGCTACTTGCAAGTTTTTATAAGTGGGCAATCAGTAGTTTTGTTGGAGTAGCGTAAGGGGTCCGTGAATTAATAGTATGATGCCACTATGTACCACTCTTGACTGTATAGGGCTATAGGCTCTGCCTGACTGCCTCAGATGCTCAGCTGTGCATGCTTTACACAAATTCATGCAATTATGGGAGTTATTTTGTGAGAACGAAAGCCTGCGTTTATCAGTCAATGGTTTATGTAATTCATCTTACCACCGCTTTGTTATCTGTTTATGTTTCACAATTTCCCAGTGCCCTGAGTCCCCAACCCACGCTGGAAAATGATGCCAAAATCAGAAGATTTTGCGCATTTCAAAATTAAATCTCCTAACTAATTTACCTAATTACATTTTATAAGTCCAGAATCGTTTCGCTCAGGTAAAAAAGTACATGGATATACTCAGATTATGAGATGAACCTTTTATTTTAACTACGCACAGACAGATCTCAAATATAGAATGTTGTCAATTCACTGATTTCGTACCACAAACAGCTGTGGCGATTCACAAATTAAATGTGCATAAGTCAAAGATCTCATCATTGTCTTTCAACAATGTTTCAGTGAGCACTGCATTCACAGCGTCAGAATTAATCCATAGGTTTACAATATTAAATATATTTACACTTTGAAAAGTCAATACACAATGGTACAGGAGTCACTTTAATTGCTTTAGTTAGACGCAGCCTTCTTGTGGAATTCGTCCATTCTAGCCTCCATGAGAGGACGGAAATGTCTAATGAGTCCCTGTACAGGCCAGGCAGCTCCGTCACCCAGAGCGCAGATAGTGTGGCCCTCGATCTGCTTGCTCAACTCCCATAACATGTCGATCTCATCTTTTCTTCCGTTTCCCTGCACAAAGCGATCCATAATCTTCTTCATCCAATGGACCCCCTCCCTGCATGGGGTGCACTGGCCGCAACTCTCGTGCTTGTAGAACTCGATCAGGCGAGCGATACACTTGATGATATCAGCTTGCTTGTTCATTACGATGACAGCAGCGGTTCCCAGGCCGGTTTGCGCTTGGACCAGGCCGTCAAAATCCATGGGGACATCGTCGCACACAGACTTGGGGATGAGGGGAGTCGAGGAGCCCCCTGGAATAACGCAGAGGAGGTTGTCCCATCCGCCGATGACACCACGAGCGTGCTTCTCAATCAGCTCTCTCAACGGAACAGACATCTCTTCCTCCACGGTGCACGGGTTGACGACCTGGCCCGAGATGTTGAACAGCTTCGTGCCCCTGTTTCTGTCACGGCCAAACGCAGCGAACCAGTCTCCACCCCTGCGGATGATAGTAGGAGCCACGGCGATCGTCTCCACATTGTTGACGGTAGTAGGACAGCCGAACACTCCAACATCAGCGGGGAATGGGGGCTTCAGTCGTGGTTTGCCGGCCTTGCCTTCGAGTGACTCAATCAGAGATGTTTCTTCACCACAGATGTAGGCACCAGCGCCACGATGCAGATAGACGTCAAAGTCATAGCCAGATCCGCAAGCATTCTTGCCGATGAGACCGGCTTCGTACGCTTCCTGGATGGCAGCATTCATGTTCGACGCCTCGTTATAAAACTCCCCTCTGATGTAAATGTACGCTGCCCTTGCGCCCATAGCTTTTCCGGCGACGAGACATCCCTCCACCAACTTGTGCGGATCGTGGCGCATGATCTCA
Organism: Platynereis dumerilii; assembly: GCA_026936325.1. Taxonomy (NCBI): domain Eukaryota; kingdom Metazoa; phylum Annelida; class Polychaeta; order Phyllodocida; family Nereididae; genus Platynereis; species Platynereis dumerilii. Next base: position 29,146,009 of record JAPTHN010000005.1, read on the forward strand.
CGGTCTTTGCACGTTCCTGGTTCTCCTTCGTCAGCGTTTACCACCAGGTATCGAGGTCTTCCGTCGCTCGGCTTGTTCATGAAACTCCATTTCATACCGGTAGGGAATCCAGCTCCGCCTCTTCCTCTGAGCCCTGACTTGACGATTTCTTGCTGGATCCACTCATTATCTTTGATTAGGATTTCTTTGGTTTTGTACCAGTCTCCCCTCGAAATTGCACCCTTGAGCCTCCAGTCATGACGACCATACAGGTTGGTGAAAATCCTGTCCTGATCTTTGAGGCCACCGAAACTTGTCTTTTCTGGCTTCTTTTCTGCTGCTGTCGTGTTAGTACGGACCGAAACTAATGCCTGACAAGGTACTCTTGCTGTTCCTGCTGCACTTCGCAGCAATTGCGGAACCCTGGTCAAGCTGGACATCTTTGTTGTCTTCTCCCAGTTTACGAAATGTTGGTTATGTGACTCCTCTGTCCTTGACCTCCCACATAGGCATGCGCGCGCGACATCTGCCGGATGATTTTGTTTCACTCGCGCGCCCTCTTTTGTTAATCGAAATTTGCCGAACTGGAATCTGGTCACATGACCTCGTAAAAGCGGCCTTTTTGAAGTTGGCTGCAGTTGGTCGGAAGAGGTCCAGTGAGAAAGAAGTGGTTTGTAACACGGAATTGTATCGATATAATTCCGTGGTTTGTAAGCTGATGGAGAGTTTCTTGTTCTTCGCATTTGTTCCTAAAGAGCCATGACCCACTTGTGCACCCTCTGCAACCCTTTGAACGCAGAATTCCTTTAAAAATTGGGCAAATTATGTCTCTGAAATTGCATTCATCATCACTGTTCAAAAAATATTTAGCTGAGAAGTTTGTTTACAATGTGTGTTGAAGTGTGTATTCGTAGATTTATTATCTTCTGTAAAAAGTTTTCAAGTCTCTGTAAATACTTGAGGGTATTATCAGCACCTTAAGCAAAAGGAGGTCTCGGAAGTACCAAAATTAGATCAAATGCCACCATACAAGTATTCTGGGAACCAGCATAACCATTTTGCAAAATACCATCAGACAACAACCCCAGTCAATCTAGTTCCGATACCGGAGGGGCCCTAAATGTAGATGCAGTCATTGGAGGGTATTATCAGCATAGTGAGGGTATTATCAGCACATGGATGGTATTTTAAACAGTTTGGTGCTAGTAGCATTGTTAAAAGTGCTAGATAGTGCAGCCAATGGACCCGTTGTGAAAAGAATCATTTTCTCACCACGCGGGGTGCCCTGTTACCCATTCCTTGTCACAGCACAACTCAGGCCATAGGTCTGATTGTGCTGCTAATAAGACAGAAATGTGGATTTTATTCAAGTAAAACTAAATACATGGTGTTACGTACTTGTGAGAATCTAATGCAATTGTAAGGTGTAAGATACCAAAATGCTAATACCGTTCCAATGCATTTGCCATATATACTCAAATAAAGGACCCCCCTCGAATAGAGGCCCCCCTTAAATAGAGGCCCTGGGTAGGTGCTGATAATACCCTCCATCTTACTTTTACGGGTTACATTTTCAACACCCCTCCCCCATTTGGACAGTGCAATGTGTAATAACTCAAAAATGGGCCTAATGCCTTGACAGGGATAGGAGCTAATGTTTGGGACCCATTTCCAGAGCCCTTCTTCCTGTTTCAGCTGATTGGGACAGTCAACACAACAAAACGTCCTTTTATCTCGGGAGTTAAAAATGACTTTTTAAACAATGAGGTATTATTTCTTGTGCAGAAACATGTGATCTGAGGCCAGCTAGCCACTTAGTTAGGTTGTGATGACTATCAAAATCCTTCAAGAATTGCTTCATGAAAATTTATGAGTTTCGGCACCAAGACATGTGTGCTTTACTAAGTTGTAAACAAGCAAAAACTTCCAGGGGTGCTGATAATACCCCCCCTGCTGATAATACCCTCAATTACGGGTATATAGTGTACATTTGTAAATACACCAGGCCAGCACAAGTCCACACTCCTTCAAGATGTCACAATGACCAGTTGAATCATGATCTGTGCATAGAGGTCGACAGACCTGCGCACAGAAAATTCTATATTCTGTATTCTACAGTTAGCCTCAGCCCAGGCCTACTAATCTGGCTGCATGTACCTAATCTCTGTAAGAATGGAAAAAAAAAGGTCAATTGACCGCTTAAAAGTTAACAAGTTTAATGAGATTAGTAAAAACATTCAGTTGAAAGTAAATTATAAATACTTGAAGTTGATTAATAAAAGCCAGGCATTCTGAGGCCTTGCTACATGTAATTATTGTATTTTTTATTTTTCAGGCTGAGCTCGAGATAAGTGCAGAAATTTTGTGTTGATCGTCACCAAAACAGTGTCCAGGATGTTTCATTCATTCCTTGAAAAAGAAAATGCCAGTCAGGTTAGAGTGCACGCTCCTGTGCATTCTGGTGTTCATGCTACTCCAGGTATTCAATCTGAGATATTCATTATGAAATGAAAATGTTAACTTTAGGTTTTCATTTACCCGGAGTGACTAGACCCTGGAGTCAGTCGAATAAGTTGAAAAAGTCAGTTGAATTTCATTTTCAACCTGTCAGTAACATTTGGATCACTAGTCACTGGTGTGTTTTGGCAAAGTCAGTTGGAATTTGTCAGCTAGATCTTGACTGAGAAAGTATATCCAAGGATGAAAACCACTTTGATTTCATCATTTCGAAAGTGAATAAGAGTTTGATCTGTTGTCTTCATTGATTTTATGAAAACAAATTTTCAGATAATTGTAATTTTGAAAATAAAAATAAAATAGTTTGTGAATCTTGCCTTTTTGCCAGCTAGTTGAATTAATCCGTTGAATTTCTGTTTGGTCAGTCATGATTTGATTTTCAACTGACTCCTGTGTCTAAGAGTAACCAGTTTATTTAGACTTGCTATCCACTTCGCATAGATCTGTGCCATCAATTTGATTGCTTTATTGTAATTATCAATTATTAACTTAATGTCCAAAATGAACACGGGGCTAGGAATGTGAATTTCCGGGCAATTCAATTAAGTACGGCAAAGTGTCCCACCACTGGACGCCAGTCTAGCGACTACTGCCAAGTTCAAAATTTCAAGTGAGATTTAGATATTTCCAGACAATGACATGCCCAAGTTCCCTACTTTGCTGGGGGACTTTGATGAAGTATACGTACATGATTTTTCTTCAAATTGAATGGGGTACCATATGTAGCCTACTGATTTAACCTTTTAGACTAACAGGTCATGCACAAATTTGAATATGCCAAAGGACAATTAATCACAAAACATCACTGAAAGGCATTGTAGTCTAAAATTATTTTTAAATTGATTTGTTTCAGCAAAAACCTTTCAAGGCAATTCAGAGATGCAGGCTCCTCACAGGAAAGCTCTTGGCGAGAAAAACTCACAATTCTTCAAAACTCCAAAACGAGCAGCTCTAAAACCGGTCAACAGCACCCCGGCCCTTTCTGTTCACAGGGCCAACCAACAGTTGATGCCTGCAAAACCTGCTTCCCAACAGGTGAGTTCATTTTGTTAGCAAGGTGATAGGTGGATGGAGGGGCTATATATTTCACCCCAGGGACAAATTTCTTCTTTTTTTTTTGGATGGGCGAAATTTATTTTGTGACTACGATGGTGAAAACTTTTTATCGCAATTTTGAAATTATGGTAGCAATGGTGCCCTATACCTAGGGGCTACTGGTGGAACCGTAGAAAGCACCTATTTTTCATTTTCACATGTTGATCTCACTTTTTCTGTGTCAACTGGCAAAGAAAATCTCTCATAAACTTTAACTCCTTAAAACCTTATGCTAACTTAAATTTACAGCCAACAACTCAATGTCTTTTTTTTTTTTGTTACTAAAATAATTTACAAAATTAACATTTTAGCCGTCACAAAATTGGAAGCAGAGCCTGATGGAAAAGCAGAAGAAAGCACTAACAGAGGCGAAACCAGAAGTGAAAGTCAAGTCCAAGGAAAAGAAAGATTTTGGAGAGATCGAGTTTGCACCTCCTGCTCCAGAAGATGAAGGTATGTCTTGTAGTGATGCACGAATAGTGGAAATAGCCGGATACCGGATAATCCGGCAACACCAACTGCCGGATACTGGATAGCTACCGGATAGTATAGGAACCGGATAATAAACATATGAAAAAGGAAGTTTTTTGGCGTTCGCAGTTGAATTTTTTTTTCTCAGAGCCAATAGGTATCTGTCCAGTAGGTGGACTGTTCCTCTGATGGAATGTTTTCCGTTATGTTCTGTAACTGAATTTAAATTTTGAAAATGGTTACGTCAACTTTCTGACTGTGTTCTTGTAACATTCCGTGATGAATTTATTAACAATTTTTTTTAAGCTTTTCACTTATTTTTGAGCATCCCAGATATCCTGTTCTGATACCCTAATTCTGGCGGATGCCGGATATCGCACAAATTCCAATATCCGGTCGGATACCGGATACCTTGCCGGATATCCGTGCATCCCTAATGTTTTGTTATATATAGTCACAGGCTTAAATTTAAATTGAAGAATACTTAGAATAGGATGATCAAGATTGTATCTACAATTGGAAAGTAACATTACTATGCCAATATGGCCCAGCCTCAGGGCCAAGGTACTTAAGAATTTCTCAAACTTTGTTTCAAGGGTGGTCTTATTCATTCAAAAAGGGGATATTTTTTATTCATTACTCAATAATACTGGTGGCATTTTGCTAATAAAAAGGTAACCTCATCTTTTTCTTACTGAAGATCGAGATTGGTAATTTTTTTTTGTTAGTGATGTATGCTGTACCCTAAATTATAACTCCTTTTATCGTGTTAATCATGTTAATTCATTTTGTTGCCTTACTACTTTCAGTCCGAACTTCATAAAATTTTTCTATTTGGTGTTTGCAGATGATTTTGAAGATATTTGGCCTAAAGCAGAGAGGATCGAGAGCTACCTTGGTCTCCTTCATGCTTGGCGGCCAAGAAAATTTGCTCCTATCTTTGAGGACCCCGGTTCTGATTCGGATTCTAATGACATTGTGATGGTTGATCTGGACGACAGCTTGTCAGAGGTTGCTTATGGCAGAACTGATGGATTTGATGGTATGTAAAATGAGATTATTTGGTTAATTTTGTCTAATTTTGCTCCTTTTCCACCATTTTACAGATTTTAACCCGTGCTGGACTGATCAGTCCCAAAAAAACAATTTCTTTATTTAAATATATTTATACAGGAGTACAAGTTCAGTAAATAAATTCTGTGCTTGTGACGTCTTCAGGGACAACAGCAGATTTTAGGGACATAAATGTCCCAACAGGCAGTAAGCTGGGGATGCACATAATTTGACATAAATGTCCCTTTAGTCCAGTAAGGGTTAATAATGATTTAAAACATACGACTGGTGTGTATTTTTGAGAGTTGGGTGTAGGCCTGTGTTGTTCTTTTGTAAAAATTAGAAAAAGCATGTTAAACTGAAATTGAATTTTAAAACATAATTCTTTCAAAAAGAAAGTAAAAAGCTCCCTTTCCACCATTTAACAATCACAGTATATATAGTGACTCTACCTGTAGCTCCGCGTGTACCTCTCAGATTTGCTGTATATTCACTATATTGTCTTTTTGTAAAAGCATGTAGAACTGGCTAAAAAAATTTAAGTGCTGCCCTTCGAAATATAACTTCAAACATATTCTATGAAAAATTAAAAAATAGTTTCAGGAGGCACTTTTCTTGTAATTGTAAGCATGGAATCATGAATAAGGCCAGACATAATCATAATTGATCTTTAGCTTCTCAGATCTTCTCGAGGCACTTTTTCTAGGGTCGGTCGGTAGAAAAAATAAAAAAAAGGTGAAATCTCAATTTTTTATAATGTCAATTTGATAAAAATTCTGGTTATGCTCAATTTTTTTTTTCCGTAGGCAGAAAATCTGTTGGGTCGGTCGATCCGAGAAGCTAAAAATTAAAAAAAGTGTGGCCTAAGCCTCTTATTGACAAATTGTTTATTAATATGTTTTTCCAGATTTCCTCCCTGATGAGGTTTCTAAACCCGTTTTTGAAGAAGAGCCGACAAACCTGATGTTGGATTATGTACCTTTGCCTCCTTTGGATCACTCGTTCGATTCTTTTGACAGTTAATACAAATGGACATTTAAATTCATAAGAATACTCATGGACTGATTGCATATAATGTATTTGCTGTTTGAATTGTATATTTGTGCCTAGCCCTGGACCCCTGGGGACAGGGGTCATGGATCCTCCCATTGGAAAATCGTGAGATTTGAAAGACGTGGTTTGGGAAAATCAAGATATCTAAAAGTATATGTAAAGCATGCTCATTTCAATTATACCACCTAAAAGTATATAAAATTTTCTACTGACGGCACCTATTTCTACATAGATCTCAACATGTAAAAATAACTGAACACTCACCCTGTGAACTTCAAGAAATAATTTTTTTCTTTATACATTGAACAAAATGGCGTCTTCCCATTAGGTGAGAGAGAGTGATGTCATAACAAACGTTTATGATGTCATAGGTTATTTCAGTGACGTCACAGTGGTGAAATCACACTCCAAAGTGCGACTGATGGCTGTCTTTCAAATATTTTTGACATTTCTCTTATTTAAAAGTAATTTTTACCATGCCAATCTTTGCGAAAATGCCACCAAAACTAGTGCCGTCAGTAGTAAAATATGTGGGCTGCTCAAATCCATAATTTCATAAAATTCTGATAAGAATTGTTTAATCTAGACCACTTCTCCCGATACCATGTCAAAATCTCAAGATTTTGAATGGGATGACCCATGCTACGCATGGGTCCCAGGGCTAATTTGTGTAAAATGAGTGTTTAATATTATAGTGAGGCTGGACTTCTCTAAAAAATTTGGGACTGTTGGACTAGGTGCAATGTTGAATAATTTTAAAATTTACATGTGTGCTGATATGTAAGCCCGAACTGGCTCCTTACAGACTGGAGAATAAAATTTCAAAGTAAGGCCACACATAATTGATCTTTAGCTTCTCGGATACTCTCAAGGCACTTTTTCTAGGGTCGGTCGGTAGGACCAAAAAAAAAAGTTTTCTTATTATGTCAAAAAAAAATGTTTTTCACTTCTTTTTTTTTCCATCGGCAGCAAATCTATTGTGTCGACGGGTCCGCGAAGCTAAGAATCAGTTATGTGTGGCCTAATCTCAATTTCCCCTCCAAGAGCACAGAAATTTAAGTGGATTATATATTTTTAAACACACTTCAGCCTCTGGACAGTTACATTTTGTTTGAATCTGAAAGCACAAATTAAATCATGGCATGCAAGAAAAAAATATTGAAAATAAGTGAACTATTCGTTCAAAACTTGCATTTGATGTTTGATGTGTATACATGTATGTGAACTTTTCATGTCGAGAACGGAGTTGGATTTAAACTTCAGTCCGATATTCTTTTCCTCCAGAATCTTTTGAACCCATGTTGATGTTATTTAATGCTGTCAATTTGAATGTTATTTATTTCATGTATATATTGTAGTCAAAATACTAATAGTGCTGCATATTTTGCTTTTAGTTATGCCTTTTTGCTCCACAATTTTTTCCCCCAAAAAATGTAATAAAAACTCTTGTTTGAAATAATTGTATAAGAATTTTTAATTAAACAAGTTTTATAACAGCTAGTGTTATGCATTGCCATTAATGTAACATTTTAAAAACATTAATGAGGGCTATTCCATTTAAAAATCTGGGGGGGGGGTGGTCGGGCTGGTTTATTTTTCGTATGATGTATGTACGGGTGAGCGATAATACGTTGTAGATGCAAGGGGGGCACTCGCGGAATTCACTGTAGATGTATGGGGGGGACTATCATTCTATTCAGGCCTATGCATTGTAATAACGAAAATTTTTTGTGATGTATGTACGGGGGTTGAAAAAATCTAAGTTAATGCATGGGGGGGGTAAAAAAAAATCGTTTTAGATGCATGGGGGGGGTCAAAATCGTAGCCCTACCACCCCCACCCCCCGCAGATTTTTAAATGGAATAGCCCTGATTAATTTAACAAGTTTCAACAATGTCACGAATCACCGTTGATTTAACAAATCACAACAAATTTCTAATAATAAATCTGGAATGCATATATCGCGACTTTAAAAATTCACCATCGGCATGATCAGAACTTGGAAAAATCAACTTATTCAAGTGAAAGTCTCTTCCTCAGAATCGTAATCCACCATTTTGTGGTCGAGGGAAAAATGGTCAACGATTTGAGTCAAAGTAGGTTTTGGGTCGCCTGTGGATGATTCCCACAGTTCTTCCAGAGCCATTTGACTGGCCTTTTTCCATTTCTGTGTCAGCTCATCTAGTTTTTCAAGGTCATTCTGAAATGAGCATTTTGCTTTGATTAAAATGCAATGAATGGTTGTTGATGATTATGAAGCTATGTCTGAGAGTTCATAAAATTGAGCTTGTCGAAACTTTGCAATTTATGCCCTGCTGTGCATTAAATTTTATCTATTAAATTAAAGATGTACCCTGGTATATTATATTGCTATAATAACGCTGTCCCTAGGCATGAGCTTTCACATAAAGTTAGCAGTCTGATCCCTAACTATAATAATCTTGATAAAGCCCAGCAATTCATATCAATTCTTTCAGACAAAAGGCCCGAAATCATACAAGCCTTAGGGACCTACCTAAATAAAGTAATGAAGTAACAAGAATATCTCGGGAATAATTATGATAAATAAAAATAGTACTTTGTAGCTGAAAGCCTCTCTGTCCACCAAGCCAACAATTGTCTTGTGGCATTTTGTGAAATTATTGTGTGATAACTGCGATTATTGACTCAGCAATGTTTGCTCGAGCTGACTGACTGGCGCTATACTCAGCCTATAGCATGGACGTAATCGAGCGGTTGCCGCTGTTCATGCTTGCCTGCTTTTGTAATAACCAAAATGATCATGAACAATTCCTTGAGACGTTTTCTTGTGACATGGACATGACTTGTATTTGAATGACAATGGACACTTGTATTTTGATATATTTGCATTTTTAATTCCATGAACTGGGACCATTATTGTAATCTACCTAAGGTTTGACTTTCATTGTGTAAATTTCTTATAGATGTAGAATAGTTTTTGATTTCTTTTATTGTTGTATTTTTTCCTATTTTTTTGCGGACACATGTATCTTCCTGATATTCAGATGTCTAATAAAACTTTATATATATACTAGCAGTGTACCCGTCTAACGACGGGTAGAGTTTTAATACAATGAAAAAATGAACTAACTATATTAATTGTTTCTTACCTCAGTCTTTGGTTATTGCAATTTTTTTTTAAATGTCGGAATAAGTATGGCCCTCTATTGCCCACATCATCTTGACTCATTAATTTCGCCCCTCAAATCTTGTGCCCCTCATAGAACCTCCCTAATACATCCCCTCAATCTTGGACCCTATCTTGTCCCTCTTGTTTACTCCCCTCATCTTGGTCCCCTCAGTGGCAGATCCAGACATGATAGTGTAGGGGGCCCGGATGATTTTGGGCATTCGCCGGCCCACATTATCGAATTTTTTTCTTGAAAATTATTCTATTTATCTTTGTGGTCTAGGGGGGCCGGGCCCCCTAGGCCCCCCCCCCCCCCTGTATCCGCCAATGCCCCTGATCAGTTGAAAATCATAATCTGTCTCTTTTTATGTCCTTTCTAACAGTGCCCAACAGCCTATGTTCTTTAAATGACTATGGCAATGGATTGCAGGGTTGGGTACAAATGCAAATGCATTTGCATTTGCATTTGCAAATGTCGCATTTGAATCCGCATTTAAATGCTTTTAGAAAAATGCAAATGTATTTGCATTTGCATTTGCATTTGAATGCTACACATTTGCATTTGCATTTGCATTTGCGTTTTTAGAAATGAAAACATTTGCATTTGCATTTGCATTTGAGTAAAAAGCATTTGCATTTGACAAATGTTTTGTCAAATGCATAGGTTATTTCACAAATTAGCAAGAAATATTGCACTGTGAGATATCTTAGAAATAGAAATTCTATACTTTGATATGACAGGTACCAATAAACAATTAATAGGATTGGCAAAAAAAAAACACGCAATAAAAGATAGACTATGATTGGGTGTATTATGAATTAAAAATATATTGGAATATACTAACTGTATACTAATTTAGGCATTTTAAGAACTTTTGAAGATTACAGTTGTATGATCATTCTGTTACAAATACATCATTTCATGTGAAATGACTGACTCTTTTTAAAATCAATGTGCAATAGTTTGATTATGTAGATGCTGTATAAATTCACTGCCAATTGCTGGATTATTATTTAGGGGTTTTCAGAATCATTGAGCCATGAAGCTGTGAATGCAATGTCATGGGTGAGTGTTTATTGAATACTGAAGTCTGAAGCAAATAGTTATTTAGGGAAAATATCACATCTCTTTAATATAATTATTCTTTTATGTAGCCATCTAATCTTTTTGTTTTTCAATATGCAATATTGCAATAGTTAGAAAATACAATTAGGCTACTGTGTAAACACGGTAAATGCACTCACTGCCAATTGCATGGCTATTATTAATTTTGGGGGTTTTCCTAAACATTGAACCATGAAGTTGAGAATGCAATGTCATGGGTGAGTGGTTATTGAATACTGAAGCAAAAAATTATAAGGGGAAAATATTTCATCTAATTAATATAACATTTTTTAAAGTAACTATCTCATCCTTTTTTGCTTGTCAGTATGCAAATTCACTTTGGTAAATATAATTACTGTGTAAATGCACTCACTGAAAATTGCATGACTATTATTAATTTGGGGGTTTTCCTAATCATTGAGCCATGAAGCTGTGAATGCAATGTCATGGGTGAGCTGTTATTGAACACTGAAGCAAATCAAATCAGGGGAAAACCCTATATCAGTTATATGTGTGACCATGCTTTAAGATATCAAAAAGTGATAATTGCAAGATAAAATACGTACATACCAGTCTCCAAGAGACTGCTTTATGTGTTAGGCAGTGCAAGCATTGCACCGCAGTCTCCGGGATTTGGCCATGCAAATGAGCACAAGCAGCATGCAAATGAGTATGATATGGCAGAATGAACTTCAAACAAAATTGCTTTCTTTAAAGCGTGGGAATTTTTAAATTATTGGATAACAATGTAATTGTTTATAATTTTAAGTTGTCAGTCCCAACTGCAAGATGTTGTGTGACAATAGGAGAAACCAAGCAAAGTGACATAACACGATTTTGTAATTAATTACACAAGGTGTTTTAGGACATAACACCCAAAACAATAACTACTGTTTATGAAAAGTTATGTAACCAGTCAGTTAAGATTTTTGGAAAATAACCAGTAACAATTAAATGTTATGTAACCAAACAGTAAACATTTTTGGACAATCCAATATCAGGAGTCCCTCTGACACTTTGTGTCATCGGAAAAATAGGGACTCATGGAGTCTGCGTACATACATTGTATATGTTTATTCTAAACTTATATTATGTATGTCAATTGCAATAAACAATGCAATTTTTTTTATTGCTATCTTTGCACATACTGTAGAATATCTCAAATATTTGAAGTTTTAATTTCCAAAGACATGTAGACAGATAAGTGATTGACAGATTGTTTTCTTGACTGATTGATTCATTGATTGCTTTACTGATTGATTCCTATGGAATAATATGCTGTCTGATTGTTATTAGTTTGAATCTAAATACTTTATGGAGCATATTTAATTATTGCTATTTGAATAATATCAACTATTGCTTGTTATCACTTTTTCAGAAAATATGTCATGTTTTGTTTGATACTAAAAGCAGTCTGAATATATAGCATAATAGGCCCAAATATAACTAGTTAGAAACATCACTAAAAAAGATAATCAATTGATAATCTGCTACCAATTGGCCTTTGATTGAACGATGAAGAGAAGTGCTTCCCGAAAGTACAATGTGAAATTACACATATAAAACATTTGAAAAATATCAAATGCATTTGCAAATGTATTTGCATTTGCATTTAAATGCTTTTGAAAATAGCACATTTGCATTTGCATTTGCATTTGAATCATTCGGAAACATTTGCATTTGCATTTAAATGCTTTTGCTGGAAATGCATTTGCATTTGCATTTGGTCATTTCCGAAACATTTGCATTTGCATTTAAATGTTTTTTATCGCATTTGTACCCAACCCTGATGGATTGCTCTATGGTTCGTCCAAGCAAGTGATAAATAAGCTCCAGGTGGCGCAAAACTCAGCTGTACGACTAATTGAAGGGCTGAAAAGACATGATAAGACATGATAAAGTAAGCCGTTATCGGAAGGAATTGCACTGGCTTCCGATCCCTGCAAGGATCCAATTGAAACTTATGACAACCACATGGAAAGCTGTGAATAATCAAGCACCTCAGTATCTCAAAAGGCTAATTCAACTTAAACCTGAAAATGACCTGAACCACCGAAGCAACGGTAAACTGCTGTTAGAGGTACCTGCCACACAAAATCAAAACAAGTTTGAAGATAGAGCCTTTTCCTATTCATGTCCGACACTTTGGAACGGCCTACCAGAAAATGTTCGAAAATTAAAAACACTGGATAACTTCAAGAAGCGATTGAAAACATATCTTTTCGCAAAATACTACAGCAATATCAGCTAATCTATCCAAGCGCAAATGAGCAATTTATTGGAATTTGCGCTATATAAGTACTTAATATTATTATTATTGTTATTATAAATGTCACTTGGCCAGTGCAGTGGTCAACAAAGATAAGCCTCACGTGTGCCTTAATGGGCATTTCTAGTTTGACTGTCACAGTGCATTTGAAATGTGCAGTGCCAGTATACAAAAGCAGAGTAGCCAGGCAGCCTGCAGTCACATGGCCCCCTTTGACTGGGGCAAGTTCAAGAAATGAGTTAAGTGTGTTCTTTGTATATATCTAGCCAGCTTACACATGTATTTATAATGTGACCAATGCCACTCATTTGACCACCTCTGTCCACAGAGCCTACCCTGTCACTGTGCTGATTGTGGTAGCTGCACCTGTTGTCCACCTTGCAGCCAAGTGATCCCCCTATACAGACCTGTGCTTCTGTGCTATGTTGTGAGGTACTGAGTATACTTATTAGTAGAGCAGTCAGGTAACCTGCATGTAGCCTAATTGCAAATATATATATTTCTGACTGCAAGTTCAGTAAATTTAGAGAAATTCTTTATTAAACAGAACACCCACAGGTCCTCACTCAATGATGTCTTGCACCTGACTAATGAATATTGGACCTTGAACCACTTTCATAATGTGCTCGGTGTATTAATATTATGCAATGCCACTGGCTTACCATATGTGCTTGATAAATATAGGCCTACTCTATATCTCAGTGGCATATTGATGTGTTGCTTGCTTGTGTTTTCTATTGTTGTTGCTGTCACTATTGTACATCATTTGAATGTTTTCTTTTGCAAGTTTAGGTTTAGTTGATGGGAAACTTTCTGTTGAAGATAAGAACAAAACAGCCACCTTTACCCAATGGTGCCTTGCACCCAACTGAAGAATATTTGGCCTTGAGCCAATTCATAAGAGGTATTATGCAATGACCTTGGATTACCGTATTTGCTTGATATATATATGGGCTCTATAATTTTCTGTATGGCTGAAGCTAAAAATATATATATACATTTACATTGTACTACTAATTTGCAGGCATGGAAATAGCCCTATATAAAGTCTAGATTTACGAAGATGTGGAAATTTACCCCTCCAGTGACAGTACCATAACACTATGCCATTCCCATGGTGTGTTCACAGTTTATTCATTTGATGACGTGACGTCTCTATGGAGCTGGATCTATTCTCAACTGGTGAGGTTGAATGGAGCAATGGGTCAATGTCGGAAATCCTGGGTTCACTGATTTTATAAAAAGTGTCGTTAAAGGAGAGAAAATAGTCAAATCATGCTTATTAGATGGCGAAACAGTCGGAAACACAGATCAAACATGTTTAGAATGTCTGGCAGAGCTTCAGGCAAGTCAGGTAAGCAACAGCTGAGATCCTGCGTGACAAAGCACAGGCCTGCACAAATATATGGTTACTAGCAGTGTACCCGTCTTACGACGGGTAGAGTTTTAATACAATGAAAAATGAACTAACATTATTAATTGTTTCTTACCTCAGTCTTTGGTTATTGCAATTTTTTTTTTAATGTCAGGATAAGTATGGCCCTTTATTGCCCACATCATCTTGACTCATTAATTTCGCCCCTCAAATCTTGTGCCCCTCGTAGAACCTCCCTAATACATCCCCTCAATCTTGGACCTCATCTTGTCCCTCTTGTTTACTCCCCTCATCTTGGTCCCCTCAGTGGCGGATCCAGACATGATAGTGTAGGGGGGCCCGGATGTTTTTGGGCATTGGCTGGCCCACATTATCAACTTTTTTTCTTGAAAATTATTCTATTTATCTTGATGGTCTAGGGGGGCCGGGCCCCCTAGGCCCCCCCCCCTGTATCCGCCACTGCCTCTGATCACTATAATCTGTCTTTTTTTTATGTCCTTTCTAACAGTGCCCAACAGCCTATGTTTTTTAAATGTCACTTGGCCAGTGCAGTGGTCAACAAAGATAAGTCTTACATGTGCCTGAATGGGCATTTCTAGTTTGACTGTCACAGAGCATTGGAAATGTGCAGTGCCAGTATACAAAAGCAGAGTAGCCAGGCAGCCTGCAGTCACATGGGCCCCCTATGTATCATGGGGATTTCTTTATTACTGGGGCAAGTTCAAGAAATGAGTTAAGTGTGTTCTTTGTATATCTAGCCAGCTTACACATCTAACATACATGTATGTATAATTTGACCAATGCCACTTATTAGACCACCTGTGTCCACAGAGCCTACCCAGTCACTGTGCTGATTGTGGTAGCTGCACCTGTTGTCCACCTTGCAGCCAAGTGATCCCCCTATACAGACCTGTGCTTCTGTGCTATGTTGTGAGGTACTGAGTATACTTATTAGTAGAGCAGCCAGGTAACCTGCAGGTAGCATAAATATATATGTATTTCTGACTGCAAGTTCAGTAAATTTAGAGAAATTCTTTAAACAGAACACCACAACCACAGGTCCTCACTCAATGGTGTCTTGCATCTGACTAATGAATATTTGACCTTGAACCACTTTCATAAGAGGCTCGGTGTATTAATATTATGCAATGCCACTGGCTTACCACATTTGCTTGATAAATATAGGCCTACTCTATATCTCAGTGGCATATTGATGTGTTGCTTGCTTGTGTTTTCTATTGTTGTTGCTGTCACTATTGTACATCATTTGAATGTTTTCTTTTGTATAAATATTTGCAGTCACAATGCCTAGATATTTATTGTATGTAGCTACAGTCACGTGTCACAGGGAATTTTGTGTTTCTCAGCAAGTTTAGGTTTAGTTGATGGGAAACTTTCTGTTGAAGATAAGAACAACACAGCCACCTTTACCCAATGGTGTCTTGCACCCAACTGATTAATATTTGACCTTGAGCCAATTCATAAGAGGTATTATGCAATGACCTTGGATTACCGTATTTGCTTGATATATATGGGCTCTGTAATTTTCTTTATGGCTGAAGCTAAAAATATATATACATTTACATTGTACTACTAATTTGCAGGCATGGAAATAGCCCTATATAAAGTCTAGATTTACGAAGATGTGGAAATTTACCCCTCCAGTGACAGTACCATAACACTATGCCATTCCCATGGTGTGTTCACAGTTTATTCATTTGATGACGTGACGTCTCTATGGAGCTGGATCTATTCTCAAAGTGAGGTTGAATGGAGCAATGGGTCAATGTCGGAAATTCTGGGTTCACTTATTTTATAAAAAGTGTCGTTAAAGGAGAGAAAATAGTCAAATCATGCTTATTAGATGTCGAAACAGTCGGAAACACAGATCAAACATGTTTAGAATGTCTGGCAGAGCTTCAGGCAAGTCAGGTAAGCAACAGCTGAGATCCTGCGTGACAAAGCACAGGCCTGCACAAATATATGGTTACTAGCAGTGTACCCGTCTTACGACGGGTAGAGTTTTAATACAATGAAAAATGAACTAACATTATTAATTGTTTCTTACCTCAGTCTTTGGTTATTGCAATTTTTTTTTTAATGTCAGGATAAGTATGGCCCTCTATTGCCCACATCATCTTGACTCATTAATTTCGCCCCTCAAATCTTGTGCCCCTCGTAGAACCTCCCTAATACATCCCCTCAATCTTGGACCTCATCTTGTCCCTCTTGTTTACTCCCCTCATCTTGGTCCCCTCAGTGGCGGATCCAGACATGATAGTGTAGGGGGGCCCGGATGTTTTTGGGCATTGGCTGGCCCACATTATCAACTTTTTTTCTTGAAAATTATTCTATTTATCTTGATGGTCTAGGGGGGCCGGGCCCCCTAGGCCCCCCCCCCCCTGTATCCGCCACTGCCTCTGATCACTATAATCTGTCTTTTTTTTATGTCCTTTCTAACAGTGCCCAACAGCCTATGTTTTTTAAATGTCACTTGGCCAGTGCAGTGGTCAACAAAGATAAGTCTTACATGTGCCTGAATGGGCATTTCTAGTTTGACTGTCACAGAGCATTGGAAATGTGCAATGCCAGTATACAAAAGCAGAGTAGCCAGGCAGCCTGCAGTCACATGGGCCCCCTATGTATCATGGGGATTTCTTTATTACTGGGGCAAGTTCAAGAAATGAGTTAAGTGTGTTCTTTGTATATCTAGCCAGCTTACACATCTAACATACATGTATGTATAATTTGACCAATGCCACTTATTAGACCACCTGTGTCCACAGAGCCTACCCAGTCACTGTGCTGATTGTGGTAGCTGCACCTGTTGTCCACCTTGCAGCCAAGTGATCCCCCTATACAGACCTGTGCTTCTGTGCTATGTTGTGAGGTACTGAGTATACTTATTAGTAGAGCAGCCAGGTAACCTGCAGGTAGCATAAATATATATGTATTTCTGACTGCAAGTTCAGTAAATTTAGAGAAATTCTTTAAACAGAACACCACAACCACAGGTCCTCACTCAATGGTGTCTTGCATCTGACTAATGAATATTGGACCTTGAACCACTTTCATAAGAGGCTCGGTGTATTAATATTATGCAATGCCACTGGCTTACCACATTTGCTTGATAAATATAGGCCTACTCTATATCTCAGTGGCATATTGATGTGTTGCTTGCTTGTGTTTTCTATTGTTGTTGCTGTCACTATTGTACATCATTTGAATGTTTTCTTTTGTATAAATATTTGCAGTCACAATTCCTAGATATTTATTGCGCTGCCCTGGGGGTGCCCCCCCTTGGGCAAGTCCTTGGTTTCGTAAGCAAGCTTTTTTGCACACACTGAAATGTTAACATTCTTGCCCCAATTTTCTGTAAAAGCTACTGGGCACCTGCCACTACTTTCAGAGCCCTTCTTCACTGTATGTTATGTTACTGTCATAAAGTTTGTCCCCGAATCTTTAAATAACATTTAGTGCCTTTATTGTGACATTTTGAAAGTATTTCTTGCCCAGTTCTACACACACACTCCCCAAGTGTGGCTATGGCTGCATTAGCCTCGTCTCCTGGCCTGTATGCATTCACATAGCAGGGCACAGGACTATGGCTGCATCACAGTCATCATTGAGGGGGGGGCACTCGCTTTCAATTCAGTGAGATTTGTTTTACAGCTTTTTGGGTTCCTATGACATAGTGGGGCTCTACTGGACTAATAAAATGAATTGAACTTAATTCGGAAAAACATGCAATTGTGTTGATTGGTATTGTTTCATATCACCCCAATGTTGTGAATTTACCAGTTTGTGTTATTTTAATGCAAGTTGAATTCTATGTAGAATTGGCAGATCTAATCTTTAATTTCAAATAAGTACAAGTTTTACTTGATTTGTGCAGTTGGTCTATGTCAGTGCTTGCTTGTACTCAATCTCAACAGGAAGTTTATTGAAAGTGGTGCAATCATATTACAAATCTAATGGACAATATTTCATGTTACATGTTATTTACTATTAGCTTACAATGATAAGAAAGCCTAAAGAAAAACATACCTTAATCCCTGTTCACATATCAAGTATTCCCTTAGAAGTGAAAAAAGCAGGTCAGCATATACTTTATACTTCAAGAATGTCCATTTATCACATGGAACTAGGTGTGAGAAACATGAAACACCTTGTAGCAGTCCTGTTTGATGTTAACTGTAAAAGTTAGCTGTTATCAACAACTTTTTTATACTAAATTTGTCCTAAAAGCATCCCAGTGCCAGCTAGATCCTGTGTTTACAAATTCGGTAGAAAGAATGCAGGAAGGAAGGAAGAAAAGAAGGAATGAAGGAAGGAATGAACAAGGGAATGAAAAAAGGCATGAAGGGAGGAATGTAGGGCATAATCACGAAATAAGCCCCGCAACTCTGACGGAATGAGTGGCAGCCTAAGCTTTTCAATGGTCTCTCTCATTCCGTTATCGGAGGGCGGGGGCTATTTCGTGATTATGCCGAATGTAGTGGGGGAAGGAAGGGAAGGCCTCGAGATAGACAGATAGATAGACAGCTAAACACATAGATAGATAGATAGATAGATAGATAGATAGATAGATAGATAGATAGATAGATAGATAGATAGATATATAGATAGATAGATAGATAGATAGATAGATAGATAGATAGATAGATGCAAGAGCAGTGTTGCCAATCGTAAATAAGAGAGCAATAACAAGCTGGTAAATTACTCCTGGGCAGAAAGACAGGAGAGTAAAATCAAAGACAGGTGGATAGTTTGGGTCAGTGGGATGGCCAGGAAATGTGTATTTAGCCAAGACAGCAGTGATCCTGTGAGCCAAGATTTGACTGAAATATTACACAGAGGGATATACACTAACTATGGATACATGTGTGATTCACCCTTAGGACTCAGTCCGGGCAGCGCATCAATCACCAGTTTCCGGTTATGACATTTCTAGTTGTATGTAGCTACAGTCACGTGTCACAGGGAATTTTGTGTTTCTCAGCAAGTTTAGGTTTAGTTGATGGGAAACTTTCTGTTGAAGATAAGAACAACACAGCCACCTTTACCCAATGGTGTCTTGCACCCAACTGATTAATATTTGACCTTGAGCCAATTCATAAGAGGTATTATGCAATGACCTTGGATTACCGTATTTGCTTGATATATATGGGCTCTGTAATTTTCTTTATGGCTGAAGCTAAAAATATATGTAAATTTACATTGTACTACTAATTTGCAGGCATGGAAATAGCCCTATATAAAGTCTAGATTTACGAAGATGTGGAAATTTACCCCTCCAGTGACAGTACCATAACACTATGCCATTCCCATGGTGTGTTCACAGTTTATTCATTTGATGACGTGACGTCTCTATGGAGCTGGATCTATTCTCAACTGGTGAGGTTGAATGGAGCAATGGGTCAATGTCGGAAATCCTGGGTTCACTGATTTTATAAAAAGTGTCGTTAAAGGAGAGAAAATAGTCAAATCATGCTTATTAGATGGCGAAACAGTCGGAAACACAGATCAAACATGTTTAGAATGTCTGCCGGAGCTTCAGGCAAGTCAGGTAAGCAACAGCTGAGATCCTGCGTGACAAAGCACAGGCCTGCACAAATATATGGTTACTAGCAGTGTACCCGTCTTACGACGGGTAGAGTTTTAATACAATGAAAAATGAACTAACATTATTAATTGTTTCTTACCTCAGTCTTTGGTTATTGCAATTTTTTTTTTAATGTCAGGATAAGTATGGCCCTTTATTGCCCACATCATCTTGACTCATTAATTTCGCCCCTCAAATCTTGTGCCCCTCGTAGAACCTCCCTAATACATCCCCTCAATCTTGGACCTCATCTTGTCCCTCTTGTTTACTCCCCTCATCTTGGTCCCCTCAGTGGCGGATCCAGACATGATAGTGTAGGGGGGCCCGGATGTTTTTGGGCATTGGCTGGCCCACATTATCAACTTTTTTTCTTGAAAATTATTCTATTTATCTTGATGGTCTAGGGGGGCCGGGCCCCCTAGGCGCCCCCCCCCCCCCTGTATCCGCCACTGCCTCTGATCACTATAATCTGTCTTTTTTTTATGTCCTTTCTAACAGTGCCCAACAGCCTATGTTTTTTAAATGTCACTTGGCCAGTGCAGTGGTCAACAAAGATAAGTCTTACATGTGCCTGAATGGGCATTTCTAGTTTGACTGTCACAGAGCATTGGAAATGTGCAATGCCAGTATACAAAAGCAGAGTAGCCAGGCAGCCTGCAGTCACATGGGCCCCCTATGTATCATGGGGATTTCTTTATTACTGGGGCAAGTTCAAGAAATGAGTTAAGTGTGTTCTTTGTATATCTAGCCAGCTTACACATCTAACATACATGTATGTATAATTTGACCAATGCCACTTATTAGACCACCTGTGTCCACAGAGCCTACCCAGTCACTGTGCTGATTGTGGTAGCTGCACCTGTTGTCCACCTTGCAGCCAAGTGATCCCCCTATACAGACCTGTGCTTCTGTGCTATGTTGTGAGGTACTGAGTATACTTATTAGTAGAGCAGCCAGGTAACCTGCAGGTAGCATAAATATATATGTATTTCTGACTGCAAGTTCAGTAAATTTAGAGAAATTCTTTAAACAGAACACCACAACCACAGGTCCTCACTCAATGGTGTCTTGCATCTGACTAATGAATATTGGACCTTGAACCACTTTCATAAGAGGCTCGGTGTATTAATATTATGCAATGCCACTGGCTTACCACATTTGCTTGATAAATATAGGCCTACTCTATATCTCAGTGGCATATTGATGTGTTGCTTGCTTGTGTTTTCTATTGTTGTTGCTGTCACTATTGTACATCATTTGAATGTTTTCTTTTGTATAAATATTTGCAGTCACAATGCCTAGATATTTATTGTATGTAGCTACAGTCACGTGTCACAGGGAATTTTGTGTTTCTCAGCAAGTTTAGGTTTAGTTGATGGGAAACTTTCTGTTGAAGATAAGAACAACACAGCCACCTTTACCCAATGGTGTCTTGCACCCAACTGATTAATATTTGACCTTGAGCCAATTCATAAGAGGTATTATGCAATGACCTTGGATTACCGTATTTGCTTGATATATATGGGCTCTGTAATTTTCTTTATGGCTAGAGCTAAAAATATATGTACATTTACATTGTACTACTAATTTGCAGGCATGGAAATAGCCCTATATAAAGTCTAGATTTACGAAGATGTGGAAATTTACCCCTCCAGTGACAGTACCATAACACTATGCCATTCCCATGGTGTGTTCACAGTTTATTCATTTGATGACGTGACGTCTCTATGGAGCTGGATCTATTCTCAAAGTGAGGTTGAATGGAGCAATGGGTCAATGTCGGAAATTCTGGGTTCACTTATTTTATAAAAAGTGTCGTTAAAGGAGAGAAAATAGTCAAATCATGCTTATTAGATGGCGAAACACTCGGAAACACAGATCAAACATGTTTAGAATGTCTGGCAGAGCTTCAGGCAAGTCAGGTAAGCAACAGCTGAGATCCTGCGTGACAAAGCACAGGCCTGCACAAATATATGGTTACTAGCAGTGTACCCGTCTTACGACGGGTAGAGTTTTAATACAATGAAAAATGAACTAACATTATTAATTGTTTCTTACCTCAGTCTTTGGTTATTGCAATTTTTTTTTTAATGTCAGGATAAGTATGGCCCTTTATTGCCCACATCATCTTGACTCATTAATTTCGCCCCTCAAATCTTGTGCCCCTCGTAGAACCTCCCTAATACATCCCCTCAATCTTGGACCTCATCTTGTCCCTCTTGTTTACTCCCCTCATCTTGGTCCCCTCAGTGGCGGATCCAGACATGATAGTGTAGGGGGGCCCGGATGTTTTTGGGCATTGGCTGGCCCACATTATCAACTTTTTTTCTTGAAAATTATTCTATTTATCTTGATGGTCTAGGGGGGCCGGGCCCCCTAGGCCCCCCCCCCTGTATCCGCCACTGCCTCTGATCACTATAATCTGTCTTTTTTTTATGTCCTTTCTAACAGTGCCCAACAGCCTATGTTTTTTAAATGTCACTTGGCCAGTGCAGTGGTCAACAAAGATAAGTCTTACATGTGCCTGAATGGGCATTTCTAGTTTGACTGTCACAGAGCATTGGAAATGTGCAATGCCAGTATACAAAAGCAGAGTAGCCATGCAGCCTGCAGTCACATGGGCCCCCTATGTATCATGGGGATTTCTTTATTACTGGGGCAAGTTCAAGAAATGAGTTAAGTGTGTTCTTTGTATATCTAGCTAGCTTACACATCTAACATACATGTATGTATAATTTGACCAATGCCACTTATTAGACCACCTGTGTCCACAGAGCCTACCCAG
This sequence comes from Platynereis dumerilii, assembly GCA_026936325.1. Lineage (NCBI taxonomy): Eukaryota > Metazoa > Annelida > Polychaeta > Phyllodocida > Nereididae > Platynereis > Platynereis dumerilii. The sequence goes on from JAPTHN010000005.1 coordinate 29,168,467, forward strand.
TCACTGTGCTGATTGTGGTAGCTGCACCTGTTGTCCACCTTGCAGCCAAGTGATCCCCCTATACAGACCTGTGCTTCTGTGCTATGTTGTGAGGTACTGAGTATACTTATTAGTAGAGCAGCCAGGTAACCTGCAGGTAGCATAAATATATATGTATTTCTGACTGCAAGTTCAGTAAATTTAGAGAAATTCTTTAAACAGAACACCACAACCACAGGTCCTCACTCAATGGTGTCTTGCATCTGACTAATGAATATTGGACCTTGAACCACTTTCATAAGAGGCTCGGTGTATTAATATTATGCAATGCCACTGGCTTACCACATTTGCTTGATAAATATAGGCCTACTCTATATCTCAGTGGCATATTGATGTGTTGCTTGCTTGTGTTTTCTATTGTTGTTGCTGTCACTATTGTACATCATTTGAATGTTTTTTTTTTATATAAATATTTGCAGTCACAATGCCTAGATATTTATTGTATGTAGCTACAGTCACGTGTCACAGGGAATTTTGTGCTTCTCAGCAAGTTTAGGTTTAGTTGATGGGAAACTTTCTGTTGAAGATAAGAACAACACAGCCACCTTTACCCAATGGTGTCTTGCACCCAACTGATTAATATTTGACCTTGAGCCAATTCATAAGAGGTATTATGCAATGACCTTGGATTACCGTATTTGCTTGATATATATGGGCTCTGTAATTTTCTTTATGGCTGAAGCTAAAAATATATGTAAATTTACATTGTACTACTAATTTGCAGGCATGGAAATAGCCCTATATAAAGTCTAGATTTGCGAAGATGTGGAAATTTACCCCTCCAGTGACAGTACCATATAACACTATGCCATTCCCATGGTGTGTTCACAGTTTATTCATTTGATGACGTGACGTCTCTATGGAGCTGGATCTATTCTCAAAGTGAGGTTGAATGGAGCAATGGGTCAATGGTGGAAATTCTGGGTTCACTGATTTTATAAAAAGTGTTGTTAAAGGAGAGAAAATAGTCAGATCATGCTTATAAGATGGCAAAGCACAGATCAAACATATTTAGAATGTGTGGCAGAGTTTCAGGCAAGTCAGGTAAGCCATAGCTGAGATCCTGCGTGACAAAGCACAGGCCTGCACAAATATAAGATAAAGATTAATTTGAAAATTCCTAAACAAGTAAATACTAAATTTTAAAAATTACAGATTAGGCCTGAGCCAAGGTCAACTACCGGGCGTAGACCCAGAGCTACCCAGGCTAAATGAAAAATACTCCAAATATATATATTTAGGCCTGGGCTTAGGCCTAAGTAAACTTATTAATCTACCTTTGATCTGTGAACTTTCACCAGCTTCAACTTGCGGAGTTTCTCTTCTTTCTGTTTTATTTGCTGTTGGATTTGTTTGTAGCCGCTGAAAGTTTGTCGTGAACTGGTTGAATTACTCGGACCTGGTTCTCCTTGTGAATGTGAAGGGTTTTTCTTTGCCGTTGACTTTGATGATAGAGGCGTTGACGCCAGTGAAGATTTGAAAGTCTTTGCACTTTGCAATGTTTTAGTATCAGTCAATTTTTCCTCACTTTCTGTATTTTCTGATGCTAGTGGCGAGGTCTCTCCTTTTATACCAGTCTCTTTATTATTGTCACTTGGACGAAGTTCAGCTTCGCTTGTATTTGTGGCTTGTTGAGATTGTTCACTAATTTCGGCAACATCTGGAATGTCAGCATTGTCTAAATGTATGTCATCTGACTTTTGCGGTGTACTGACTTTTAACTTTTTCACGCATGGTGAGGTGTAGCATCTTCCAGCCCTCTTCAGTCTCTCTTTGAGTGAAGAACTCATCTGCAAAAACATATTCATGTTCATTTGTAGAATGAAGTATGACCTGAGGCCTAAAAATTACAATTGCTTTCAATCAGTCGGAATCAGATGCATGGTTCCAGTGTTCCAGCCAGGTCTGAGAATTTGATTCCGGTATACACTTTTCTAGAAAAAGTTATTTCTTATTTTCCATCTGCAAAGGGCATGGAGGACGAAAGTCCGGCATGGTGCGATGACATGCTCAAAATGGCCTAGCTGGAACTACAACAGTAAGCCATCAGAAGAGTAGCCACATTACCGGGGCTAAGCTGGAACACTTGGTTCTATATGCATACCTGCTTTCCAGCCAGAACAGGGGTACCTCTAGGTTCCGTCATCGTTGCTCGGTCAGGACTTCACCTTGCTCCTTCACCCTCACAATGATATGGCTTTTTCCTTATGCATCTGGAAAATAGAAAATAACCAATTAAGACTTCATTTACCCCGTTTATTAAAAATACCGTGCAAGCACGTAAACCCCGCCGGCTCTATGTGAAGCCATTGAGACCATTCGGATACTGTTACATGCATACAAAAGTAAGAAATTCCAGTATTGTTTGCAAAGAAAAAAAATACCGGGCAAGCACGTAAACAACTCGGTTGCAAAGTGCGACAGACAACTCCAGTATCATGGCATGGCTGGGAGTGCAATACACATGAAGTAAAGACATCACCAAAAGTCCCAGAATGCACTTTAATTTGGTTGATTTACCCTGAAACCATTATAAAATGTGCTATAGCAGTTGTTTTTCATGACAGCCAAGAATTGTGTTCACTTGGGGCCATGAATGGAGTGGAGAAAGTATGAAGGTTTTGTAGACTGTGGTAAACATATATATATATGCCTTCTACCAGGGGATTTTAAAAATCCCGACAACTCATTGAATGATTCATTTGGTACATAGGTCCATGGATGCAGAATTGCAGATCTATGCATCACCTCTGCTCTGTTACTTCAAAGGAGGCTGAATACTTCCCATTTGAACTGTTTAAAGTGTTTTAGCAAACAATAACAGTGCACTGCTCTTTTTTATTGTCTGCGGTAATTCTTTTTCCTGACTTGTTTAAACAATGGGACCTTCAACAAAACACACTGCACCATGCACCCTCTTATCTCAGTGTTGACAGGTCATGCATTAACAGGATTTGAAAGGTATTTTTACCCAACTCTCTTCCCCTCAACAACACATGTGGCATGTCACTGGCACCTCAGATTGACAATTTATTGGTTTGTTTTCCCACATCATGACACATGACATATAAGCACGTGCACTGTGAAGGATTTGCTGTAAAAACTTAGGCCTACTTGTTCTTGTTTACTGTGACAGTTCACATTGCAACTTACTTGTTCTTGTTTACTGTGACAGTTCACATTGCCTAAGGTGGAGATCCACATTTCTTGTGTCCGTCCGTGTGTCCGTCCGTGTGTCCGTCCGTGTGTCCGTCCGTGTGTCCGTCCGTGTGTCCGTCCGTGTGTCCGTCCTTGTGTCCGTGCGTCCGTCCGTCCGTGTGTCCGTCCGTGTGTCCGTCCGTCCATCCGTCCTTGCCTCCTTCCATGTGTCCGTCCGTGTGTCCGTGTGTCCGTCCGTGCGTCCGTGCGTCCGTCCGTGTGTCCGTCCGTCAAAGTGTCCGTCCGTACGTCCGTGCGTCCGTCCGTGTGTCCGTCCGTGTGTCCGTTCGGCCATCCGTGTGTCCGTCCGTCCGAGTGTCCGTCCGTCCGTGTCCGCGTGTGTCCGTGCGTCCGTCCGTCAGTACGTCCGTCCCTGCGTCCGTGTATCCGTGTGTCCGTACGTCCGTCCGTCCGTGTGGCCGTCCGGCCGTCCGTGTGTCCGTTCGGCCGTCCATGTGTCCGTCCGTCCGTGTGTCCGTCCGTCCGTGTCCGCGTGTGTCCGTCCGTGTGTCCGTGTGTCCATCCGTCCGTCCGTGCGTCCGTCCGTGCGTCCGTCCGTGCGTCCATGTGTCCGTCCGTGGGTCCGTCCATGCGTCCGTCCATCTGTCCGTCCTTTGTCCGTGTGTCTGTCCCTTGTGTCCATCCGTCCTTTTGTCCGTCCGTCTGTGTGTCCGTGTGTCCGTCCGTCCGTCCGTGTGTCCGTGCGTCTGTCCGTCCATCCTTCTGTCCGTGTGGCTGTCCGTCCGCGTCCGTCCGTGTGGCCGGCCGTCCGTCCGTCCGGACCCGTACGGACGTACGGACACTCTGACAGGTCTGAAGACTTTATTGACACTGACATCACTATTTTGGAGCATGTAGAAGAAATATATAATTCCAGTAATTTTTGACAGTGTACATGAGATTCTTGGTAACAATCAATTACGCACATCTAATTGCTAGAAATGCCTGGAAACTTGTCATTCCCATCTGCATGACAAAATAAGATAACAGGCAAAATTTGAATGAAATATGAGCAACACAAAGTGAGTTATGCTTGACGAAATCCCCAGCAACTAGTCTCGTTGAGCACTGCAGAACCCCGTAGGCTATGTATAGCCTGCGGGGTAATAAAAGCAATATTATTTCTTTTCTAGTTTTAAACAGGGTGAGTCTGCCATTATCAGATCTTACAGATGTCAGTTTAACTCCATATAATTTTTGACTAAAATGAAAAACATTTTTTGACAGGTCACAGGCACTGCTAATTTCAGTTGTTAGCTGGTTAGAACTTGTTTCTGAGGTTTGAGACGCCCAATTTGACTGTTTCCGTTCTCAGGAGGTATTCCCCTGTCTGTATCATACTTGTCATGACTGTTCTTTCTGTTTTGAGGGAGAAAACTTACTTTTCAAGGAGTTTGAGTAATTTGACAGCTCCGTGAATCCACAACAAACACGCATGGCGCGAAATCTCGTGCCGAACTCGAATTCTCGCTGAGCGAGAAATTGAACGAGAAGTTCACAAACGGGCAGCCGCGGTTTTCAAAGAAAGGGTATGAAAGCTTGAAATTTGCCTGAATTAGTTGTAATTAAACATTATTTGGTCCTAATTTTCTGTGATAAAGCCAAAATACGTGTTTTAGCAGTTGCGGAATACGGTATTTACAGTCATAGACGTTTGTTTACCTCTCTTGAGCAAAGTCATGTGTCCAATGATTTTGAAATGAAAATTGAAAATATTTTGTGAAGTGATATTCCAATGTTTCTGGAGGGAAATTCTTTGGAATACACATGCTGGTGTGTATGTGTGTAGCGTAGTGTCTTGTTACCCCTCGGAAGTGTATTCATTAATTCAAGGCTGTAGCTAACATGTGGGCCAAAATTAGGCTTTGCCTTTGGATTGCCCGTCAACCAGGCGACTAGGCTTCAACACTACCAACTAGGGGACAACCAACTCTGTGACATACCATTACCAACTAGGCTACACTAGTTGGACAACTAGGTGACAGCAGATACCATCTAGGACACATTTTATTGGGGTATACCAACCAGGACCTGGTGACAGATCACCTTCAATGGTGTTCAATTAGGAAATGTATTGTCACCTAGTTGGATGTGTTTTGTGAACTTATGTCACCTAGTTGGAACTTCTTGTCACCCAGTTTAGCTCAGTTTGCACTGGTATGAGATTTCCAAATTTCTTGCCAACAAGTGTCGCCTAGTTGGTGATCGTACACCCAATGCCATTGTCAATTAAACACGACTGTCACTCACCACTCACAGTGATAATGATATTTTGTTGTTGTTGTTGAGATTCTTTTGCTGCTTCTTCATCAGCTAATGATCACTGGTAATTTTCACTGGTGGGTCTTCTCTCGGTAACTTGGCTCTGAGGTGGCTGACTAGATGCTGGTCGCAGTGGCCCGGATGAACCTGGCCATAGCCTGGCGGATCTGCGAAATAATGTCATAATTAGTGTCACTGGGCCTGCCAATCAATAGCTGGAGAGTTATATCCCAGCTTTGTTTGGTTGTATTCTTGAGGATAACATGTTCTACATTTTTGAAGAGTTTGTGCCTTTGTTCACTGTGTAGTCGACATCTTAATAAAAAATGTTCGATTGTGGCCCTTTCCTCGCCACACTCACAATTTGGGCTATCATAAAACTCAGGCATTATTTTGAACATGTGTTCTCGTAGAACAGTCGTGCCCAGCTGTAGTCTCAGTAATTTTGTCTCTATTTGTCTGTCACACACACTTTTGTATCCCCCAAGCTTAACTATTGGGATTATACTGTGTGTGTGACGCGAGTCTCTGCCAGTGTCCCACCGTCTTTGCCATCTTTTAACCATGGCTTTTCGGAATAGATTTTTAATTTCCGAGGATGAAATTTGGGCTTCAAGATAGTTGTCTCCCCTAGCCTCCTCTGCAGCCTCCTTCGCTAGTTTGTCTGCAAGTTCGTTTCCTTCTAACTTTATATGGCCTGCTGTCCAATAAATTTTTGTTTGGACTTTTCTATTTTCCAACATTGTCAATTTCTGCTGGATATCATCTATCAAGCAGCCAAAGTTCTTGGTTCTGTCGCATTTAATTGCAGCTTGTAATGCAGACTGGCAGTCGGTAATAATGTGGACAGTTCTGCCGCTTATCATGGGGAATTTGTTTTCCATAACCCGTAAGGCAAGGTCTATAGCCTGCAGTTCCCCATGGTAGCTGCTAGAGAGTTTGGAGACTGGTTTCGTGTGGAGGCTAGGGACACTTCTAATGCCCTTCCAAAAAATTGCAGTTCCTGCACCGCAGGGACCGGGATTTCCCAGGGCGGACCCGTCTGTGAAGGCAACTATGTCGCCCTTTGTTTTGCACAGATAATCCTGGGCGGTCTTGAGTGCTGCCTTGGCCTGGGCATCAGTTCTTTTTCCACTACTCCCAAAAATTCCAGGGGAGAAGTCAATACCAATGGCTTTAGGTGCTAAGCAACTGGAGACGCTTGTGTGTAACTGTCTTTCTATTTTGCTTAGGACTATGTTTGAAGGTATGGTACGGTGTACCATGGAGAGTTTGTGAATTGGAGTAATAATTTTGTGGCACATAAAGGCTTGATCATTGAGTAGTCGCAAAATTTTTATTTTAAGGTGATTGTCATCTTCTTTTCTTACAATTTTGAGGTAACTATTGAGAAGGATTTCATCTAACCGCAAGTCCAAGGGTATAATGTTAGTGACTATATTGAGTGCTGCTGAAGGGGAGCCATGGAGCGTGCCAGTTGCCTTTCTTAGGGCCTGGTATTGTACTTTTTCAAGTGGGGCAATACTATTTACGCTGCACCAGACTGGGTAGCCGTACTCCACAGTGGGACGGATGCATGTCTTGTACAGTGTCAGTAGCAGCTCTATACTGGCTCCCTTAAGACCGTTTGTTAGGAGTCCAAGTTTCTTAATTTGTGCGAGTGCCTTAGAGGCACAGGCTTCAACGTGGGACTTATATGTGAGGTTGTCGTCAAGAGTTACTCCAAGAATTTTCTTTTCGCTTACTTGATCCAAAGTACGGCCATCGGCGAAAACATTTAATTTTGTTTTGCCTTTGGTGAAACACATTGTTTCTGTTTTCCCTGCGTTAATGTTTTGGCGCCATTTTTTGGACCAACTGAGTAGCTTTGCGACATTATAATTTAATTTTTCCTCAATTGTCTTAATGTCTTTGTGGCTTGTCCACATACTGAGGTCATCAGCAAATTTGACATGGTTAACATCAATAAAGTTTGTAATATCCTTGGTGAATAAGATATATAATATAGGTCCCATGACGGATCCTTGCGGAATGCCTTCATAGGTATCCACCCATTCCGTTTGAACAGTGTTGACTAGGCTTCTGGACTGGCGGTTTTCGAGGAAGCTTTTGGTATAACTATATAGTCGACCATGTATGCCCAGCCCATGCATTTTATAAAGAATGCCTTTACGCCAGACAGCGTCGAATGCTCCCTCGAAATCTATGAGGACAGCGCCAGTGTGGGAGCCCACTTTTAGGGCCTCATTAATGTCCAGAGTCATATCTAAGAGGGCCTGGTTAGTATCTCTGCCCTGAATGTATGCGTACTGTTGCCTTTCAAAGGCATCCTTGTCATGTAAAGTGGCGATTAGTCTCTTTGTGACAATATGATCCAGCATTTTGCCGACACAAGAGTTTAGGCTTAGGGATCTGTAAGCCTTTTCAACATGGTATGAAGCTTTGCCTGGCTTGGGTATATAAATGCGATTGTCCCTTTTCCATAGGCATGGTACATTTCCTTCCCTCCAGCATGCTTGGAAAAGGAAATGTAGCGGTTTGACAATATCATGTCCACATTCATATAAAAATCTCGGGTGGACTAATGATAATATTGACACTTGACAATCTCGGGTGGACTAATGATAATATTGACACTTGACAATTATAATTTGAAATCACGTCAACAATTAAATTGCGAACTGTGGTGTATTACTAATTTAGTATTGCAGTGCTGATCATCTTGCTCACAGTTCACAAACTAGACCAAAAAGTACTGTGCGCTGCGCCGCAGTGAATGTCAGTGGCATATTTAGGTGTGGGGCATTGGGCCGTGACTCCCCCCAAAATTAACATGGGGAAGGTGCCTCACGCATTTCATTTTTGTGGTAAACGTCACCAGTGTCAGTGAAATGGCTTGACGTTAGATAGAATTTGTTAGAATAGAAGGATATGCGAATATTGGCTAGAATATTGCCGAAAATGTGATAGACAGTCCGGGGGCATTTATTTCATTGTGAAGGTGGCAGTAATTATTTATTTCAAGCACGTAAAGTCTACGAATACTCATTCAGGCCTCCTAGCACTCCTACTTTTCCTACTATTTTTGGCCAGTCCTACTTTTTAAAAATCCAGAAATGGTAAATTTCAGTGAACTGGCAAATCTTGTTTCATCGTCATGATCATAGGACAAGGTTCAAGCTTTAAGTCAGTTATTTCGGACTTTTGAGCCAATGAAGATTATTAATAAGAAACAGTCGTCTTCTCCAAACTTTAATCCGGAAGGAAGCAGAATACTATGTGCGTGCGAAATACGGTTGCCATGAAGGAGTGTGCACGTTTGATGTGAAGAGCACTGTTGTGTAATGTGTGATGCCAATGATGGTGCCATATAAGTATGTATTATTTAATAGTTGGTATCTTCCTTCCTTACTTTTGCAGAAGCAGCATGTCTGGTGGCACGGCGATCCACACGCCGGCTACGGCAGGCACTTTATCTCGATTACCCGGCACGTCCCCTTCCTTCTACACGACCCCTGCCAGCAAGAGGATTAATAGTGTATTGACTCCAGCTTCTGCGAATGCCAGTGGGGATGCCCCTCCTCAGCACAATGACGATGAGAAGGAAAGGAGGGAGAGACGGAGATCTCGTCTCATACAGATGCACCACCAGAAACTTGCGAGTCCGGGAACGCCTACTGACAGGTACGAATAAAATCTTGACAGTGCTTTTCCTAGCCATTAGCCATATTAGCATTGTCTTATGCGACCTCCATGTAGCTGATGAAAATTGCAACATTTTGGCTGTAAATAAGCCACTCATGTATGCATTTCACTCATAATTTGCCTCTGTGGGTAATGGAGTTTTGGCTGCCTCGATACAGCCAACTTGAGGTGCTGCAGAGACGTAAACAGGGGTGCTGGTTAACGGGGAGGGGGAGGGTGGCAGGGGGGGCAATCGCCTCCTGCCCTTGTCCAAGGGGGGCAAGGGTGCCCTTTAGATCTTATAGAAAAAAAGTCATTATTATAGTAAGTATATTTTCAAATTATTATTGACTCTCTATTTACTAGTAAGTATATATTCAAATTATTATTGACTCTCTATTTAAATTTTGTCACGCAAAATTTGCGCGAATGTGATCTGCCCTTTTTCATCTGATCATCCCTGCCGCCCGCGATTCCTTCCTTTACCCCTGGACGTAAAGCACAAACACACACACAATGGAGTTTTGGTCCCAGGAAAAGCACTTTAACTTACAAATTAAATCTTGACAGAAATTCTCAAAAACTCTCAATGAAATCCTATTTTATGTAATTTTTCGGAACCGATTTCCTATTTTATTTCTTATTTTTCCGCAGTTCCAATTTTCCAGTTTTTGAGGGCCATTCGCACTTGACGCCCTGACACTTTATTTGTCTTGAATTGTAATTTACTGTAATGTGATTTTAACAATGCTAAACTTTGATTTAAGGAGTCGGACGCTGCAGGTCACTGCTCCTCTCAGCGGCCTGTCAAACGCCCAGGTGTCGGAGCATTATGCAAATTGCCTCAAATTATCAACAGAAAATGTGAGTATCCAAATGAAATTGGCGTTTCTGTTTGTTCTCTTTAATGTTCTTTTCCAAAATATCTCTCCTCTATGAAAAAAGTCTACATGCCATGCTATTTATAAATGTTTTTGATGAGAATTCGCTTTTTCTCATTGCAGAAAATCAATTCTAAGAATGCATTTGGTCTGCATTTGATTGACTACCTTGCCGAAATGGTGAAGAAAAAGGAAATTAATAATTTCCAGGTAAGGCTTGAAAGTGTTCCCAAGAAAAGTATCCGTTTTTCAGGGAATATTGTGGGAAGTAGTAAAATGTTAAATAATTCAATTTTGAATTTTGGTTCTCTCTGTCAGAGAAAGACTTGTAAATATTTTGACCAGGTCTAGTCTGCCTCAATTAAAATCAATTAGGCTACACATAATTGATTCTTAGCTTCGCGGACCCGCCGACACAATAGATTTTCTGCGGACAGAAAAAAAAAATTTTTTTTGACATTATACAAATTTTTTTTTCACCTTTTTTTTTGTCCTATCGGCCGACCCTAGAGAAAGTGCCTTGAGAAGATCCGAGAAGCTAAAGATCAATTATGTGTGGCCTAAATATTTTGACCAAGTCTACTTCTACCTCAATTAAAATCAATTGGGAAATTGTGAATGCTGATATCTTTTTGTCTCACCATGTGAATTTGCCGTGTTTTGAAGTTTAGCTGAATTTTCAGGTTGCCAGTTCTACACTCGATGCCAGTGCCAAGATTTATGCTGGCCGAGTGGATGCCATCCACACTGAAACTTACAAGGTGCTTACTGGACTCAACCAGGGGGGGAGAAATGGTAATTAGATGTTTTATCAAATAGACCTATTTCACTGAATGGCCTGAACATGGACCCCAAATAACTTTTTTGCAATTCAACAATTCTTAATTTGCTTTTCACACACAGCAGATTTGTACACTCTTAATCCAAAAACACAACTTTCAAAATTTAAACTGAAATAATGACCAAGTTATAAAGCCTTGAAGTTACATTAAAATGTACTAAAATACTCCAGCTTGGAGACACCTTGGCTGGACCAATCAGAGGCAAGGGCGGGAAAGCTATTAGCCAATGGGTATTCACCACTTTTCCCTTAGTGTTAACTGGGAGAACCATCAGTGAAATTGGTCTATTATCATGCGATAAGTGCATTTTGTGCTCTAGTAGTAGTAGTATGTTTGAATTTGCCAAAATAACTGTGCTTATTCGTTGCCAATGGGGGGAGGGTTGGTCAAGTGGTAACGTGCTTGGCTGCCAATCGCTTGGTCCAGGGTTCGAATCCAGTTCTTAGTTTCTTACCGGGTCACCCGAGCCTATGTTTGGAAAGCAATTTCAATCATCCTTCGTCTCTTTGCTATGTCCTCCTCCTGTCCTAATTAGCCTGCCGTGTGCATAAATCCAGGACGTATAGGCCCATCCATCCATCTTTCATTTGATAATTATGTTCTTTGCAGAAGAGCAGGCTGGAGGAGATGATGACGAGAGTTTAGCGGGAGACCAAGACGGTGCTACCAAACCAAAAAAGGTCTGTCCATAGAGTTCCTGCGCTCCATGAAAATCAGGGTTGCGATTTTTAAAATTTTCGTAATTAAACTTGTACAAATTTGTGAAAGATAATATCTTACAATGATACTAATGTCAAATTAGTGTATATGTTCGTTTTTGCAGGTGTACAAATTCGTCCACACGCAAAATATTGAAAAATATATATACCTCCTATTTGCAGGACTTAGCACTCTTGTTTGCCTTGTCGCTTGTTTTGATCATTATACTGACACAATTTTCTTTAAAAAGCGTTTTGATATTTCAGGCTCGAAAAAAATGTAAAACTAAAACAATTGTAACCAACATGAAGACTATTACAAGTAAGAAATTCGACATAGAATTTGAGGTAAGAAGATCTTTTATATTATATAATTGATAAATTTTGATAACTAATACAACAATAAACCTAACATCTTATCTCTTAATAAATTTTCTCCTCCCCCTGTTTCTTCAGGTTGACCCATTCTTTAAGAAGACCTCGGCAGCATTTGACGAAGGAGGGGTGGCTGGTTTGTTGCTCAATCATCTTTCATGTTTGAATGACATGTCAGAGTTAGTTTTAGACTCCACTACAGTACCTTATGGCCATGAACTTGAGAATTACCCTGGACGTACCGATCCTATCTCTATTAAAGAAATAAGAGGTAAGCTTGTATGTCATTTATCATTACCTGTATTAGTGTATATAGCATTCATGTAAGGCCTACTTCACGTACACAAATTACCCATGAATTTCATGAAAAACCACAAATCTGTTTTAAGAACCTTAGATATTTTTGGTCAGAATTTCTTGAAAAATTTCTTGAAGTCTCACAGACCTATCATTAATGATGTTGTCTTGATTTTCATAATCGGATCGATTCTTATATATATACATAAATTGCCAATTATTTTGCAGGTCTTGTAAATGGAGTTAAGTTAGATACAATGAAGATCTGTCCGTCGTTGACTGATTTCGAGTTTTCAAAATGGAATTTAGAGGGGCAGGTACGTTCATTTTACATTTACGTTTTACATTTACATTTTCATATATTGTGTTTACATTTACACTTATTTCATAAACACAGCATTACTGAAACTTTGTGCAGGGTCCCCACTGGACAGGGAAAACAGGGAAAATGGTGAAAAGAAATTCCCTGCAGGGAAAACACAGGGAATTTGAAATTTGACCTGAAATTCAGGGAAAACACAGGGAATTTGGTTTAATGTGTGGTAATGCGTGAAGAAGCCCTCTATTTGAAGCAAAAATCCGCAAAAGTCATTGTTTTTGGTTTCCGATTAGCGACGATATTGCCGCGATAACCCAACGCTAAGCCCGAATAAGATCAGGGAAAATGTCCGGTGAAACAGGGAAAATTCAGGGAAAATACAGGGAATTTGCTCGCCAAATTTCAGTGGGTACCCTGTTTGTGGCAAAAAAATTTGCGAACTTGGATTTTATAAGTTGAATGAATCTCTTTTGTAATGCAGACATATCAGTCGTCAATGGGCCGAGTAACAAACCAGGAGAAAGTTTTTGACATAGAGGCAAATGCCGAACCCATCCCAGATGTTGCTTATGATGATGAAGGATTTGGTGCGGAGCCGAGCCAGTTGGGAGCTGATGATATTAATCCCGATGATGACATGGATGATGCAGGTCTGTGCATGAACAATGATATTTTTAAGATTCATTATTCGTGTTATTTGAAATTCATAATGGGAGTTTGCCGCTGGAAATTTCTCAAGTTAGGAAGATATATGGGTCAGAATATACTAACTGTGTCCAAAATGTTAAATAGCCAAAAAAAATTAAAATAATGCTAAAGATACCATTTTTGAACTGACATGAGGCTTAAATAATGTAGTTTACTGTTTTGAAGCTTTTATGAGGAAATTCCATTTCCTGTTCCTGTAAAACGAACTTTTCTGAAGTGAAGTCAAGTTTTTAACGTATGTGATGAAATTCACCTTGACATGGGTATTTCACTGTTACAGAATATCTCATTTCCATAATTCTTTATAAGACACAATATACTTACTAAAAACTACATTTTTGTAAGAAAAAAATAAGTATGCATGGTAATCATACTTGGTAAGGATCGATTGACATGGCAGCAAAAGTGGGAATTTTAAAACCAAATTTATAATTTTTTTGGAAGTAAAATTATTTACTGGAGCTTAGCTATAGCCTTATTTATATTAACCTCATGTTATTCTCTAAATGTTGCCTTAGTATATTGACACTTAACTGGCCCCAAAGACATGCAATTCCACATCTTTGTTAACGTATGTGATGTTGACATTTCACTTCCATTTAACGTATGTGACTTTCTAACGTATGTGATGGTTTGACCAAAGCTCATGCTGTCTCAGTTAGTTTTCAGCATTTCTCCTTAATAATGAGGCCACATATAATTAAAGTGGTTCGAACTGACTGACTATCAATCCAATATGAAGGATCAATTCATCCATGCCATTTGCCTTTCTTAAAATGGGTTCATGGCTCATCTATGAGGCGTTGTTGAACTCAAAATGTTAATTTTCAATAGCTGATTTCTCTGCCCTTGAATAAAGTAATTTTGTTTGCATATGTATCAAAGGAAAGCTATATTAAACTGTTGATACTGACAACCAGTGTAAGTTAATATTTAAGCCCTACTTTTTAAAACAATAAAATTTAATAGGAATCGTGGCATTAAAGTCAAATAGTCGCATACAAATTCTGTGCAGTAATAATATCTGATAATGTCCAAGAGTATTATTGCTTTTCTAAAGTATATGTTAGAAAGCCACAATTACAGGTGCAGAGTGACAGACGGTTAACATTGTTTTTTTCCCAGTAACAAAAAAGTGATAAATATAAACACACAAAATGTATGTGATTATTTGACATCCTTCAGCAGTTGTCAACCATCACATACACATCAGTCATCAAAATATAATGTTTCCTTTTGGTATTATTGAACTTTTTGATTGTTTGAAATGACAGCAATTATCTTTAACATGTTTAATCAAATAATAAATTTCAACTTAGCTATTTAATTAGTATGTAGTGTTAAGTGATTGCACAGCAATGAAGTATGTGACAATTGGACAAACGTCGGTCAACCATCACATACGACTTATCAATGTCACTAAAAGGCATCAAATCGCCTATGGCAAGTGCAATATGCAATTGACAAGATATATTTTCACTACCCAATCCACCTGGTGTTTACTCCAGTGAATGTAACCTTGTTCAGAAGGATAAAAACTCATAAAGTTGTGTCAAACATCACATACATCAGATTTATGATTTTGACCACATGCATGAAAATGACCCAATGTTACACCTACTCTGACGTGAAAATTGGAGAAGGATCACAAAATTGTGAGATTTTAAGTATTTTCATTGATTTTTCTCACCTACTTTATTATAGTAGCTCAAAACCACCCCATTATCTCACGTATGTGATGCATCTCACGTATGTGATGCACTACTTTTTCAAAGGAGAAAAATATTCAAATGCCCCCCAGCAGTTAGGATGCAGTTATAAACTTTCTAAAAAGGGCTAAAACTTTAGTTCTCCGGGACATCTCCAGAGGACATCATCATCCAGGCTATCTATTTAGTAGAAATAAGAAATTTTTAGCCTCATTTTTCTGAAATACGTATGTGATGCTTTGATTTTTTTTGTACATCTTATACATTTTTTTGATATTGATCATCAAATGACACACTAGCAAATCTTTTTTGACTAAAATTTGCAAATTTACTTAATTCCCAACAACTTTCAATTCATACTTAGTTTTTATTGGCATTTTAAGGGATTTTTATCTTGTCTTGAAAATTAGGGAAAAATGTTTGACCAAAACATACCAAAATGGACACTTTTTGAATTGGGTAAAACAACAATACGAAATGCTTATGGACTAAAAATTAAATTTTTAAGGCAAAGAGGAATACATGTAATTATGATTTCAACTTTCTTTTTGGTGGTTACACCATTTTGTTGCAATGATTTATTGGCTCAAAGTTAGGGGAATGAAAAATGTAACGCTTTGACATGCCAAAAACAGCCATTTTTTGCCGAAAAACCATCAATATAATAAAGACATATCGATGTACAAACAAAAAATTTTCAGCCAAACACAGCAAAAACTGTCTATCTTTTGCTGTGCAAATTTCAGGAAAATTGATTAAATATCCAGTCAGCTATAGACACCAATGCGTGAAAAAGTCAGTTGGACACAATTAGTAGATTCTTACCCATATTTGATTTTAATTTTTAGCTTCTCAGATCAACCGACAGATTTTCTGCATACAGAAAAAAAATATTGAACTTGCCCACAATTTTTATTCAATTGACATAATATATTTACACTGTAGTCTTTTTTGTCGTACTGACTGAGTCCGGCTGACCCAAGAAAAAGTACCTCAGGAAGATCCGAGAAGCTTAAGATCACATATGTCTGGCCTTTTGTGTGGTATCTTTCTCAAAGAAATATTAGAATATTGTAAAATTGTTAAATTTTACTACCTTTTTGTCAGTCTGTACTCAAATCATGCAGACGCTAAGTTAGAATCGAGTTTTTTATGCACATTGAGCAAAAATATACTGGATTACATTTAAGTCAAGAAACACTAGGTGTCTCTTTGGATTATTCAAGTTAATAGTGCCCTCTTTTGAGCAGATCGGGAAAAGCTACAGCGACAATTGTTGCCACTGCATATTCCAGGAACGATTATTTTGTCTGATTGTGATGTGATATGCAACTTGACCAGTTATTATTACGAAGGAATACATCAACTTCAAGCTTTATCCACACATTTCGTGCAGGCCTCCACTATATCTTATTAACATTTATTTTTTTCAAACATTTCTTGTTTGGTTTGACCACTTTTGACCACTTTTTAAGAAACTTTGCGGAAATGATTGATGATAATATTTTTATGTTGTCTGATTACAGGAGCTGACATGACGATAGCTGGTGGACCCTTGATGATGGCTAGTAATGACAAAGAGTCAGAAATGGTCCAGTCAGCCATGGAGAATATTGTACAAAAGTGAGTTTTGCTTTGTGTGACACCAGCCGTTGGACTGATCAGTTTTAAAAATGCTAGGACTCTAATTTGCTGCTGAATAGCTCTTTTTCAAAGTGGTGAAAGCACTGCATATTATCTAAGTGACAGTGCGAAGAGTGAATAGCCTTTTTCTTTCCAATTTTTTATTCCCCCCCCCCCAAAAAATGTTGTCCCTTAACTGAGCCACTGATTGACTCCAATGGGGGGGGGGTGTTGGTCTTGCGGTAGCGTGCTGGACTGCCAGTCGAAGGGTCCAGGGTTCCAATCCAGCTGTCTTACATTCTAAACTCTGAACTGGAATCAGTCTGTAAATGGTTGAATCTCAATAGACTCTCTTTGAATGTATCCAAAACTAAGTGCATGATTTTCAATAAATCTAACCGATATCATTCTAGACCAAATTTGAAAATTTATGAATGTCCTATTGAATTTGTAGACAGATTTAGCTTCCTTGGTATTATTTTAGACAGCAAACTTAACTGGAGACACCACACTGACAGCATAGCAAAAAAGATAACTAAAGCTGTATGTATACTAAGTAGACTGAAATATTACTTACCAAAAACCTGTTTGAAAACAATATATGACTCCCTAATATGTTCACATCTGAACTATGGATTTTTATTTTGGGGATTTGAATCAAAGTGTTTAAGTAAGCTACAGAAAAAGGCTGTTCGAAATGTTACTCTTAGTAAATATAACGCACATTCAAAACCTATATTTAAAAAACTTCACTTACTAAGCTTGGAAGACATGTTTAAAAGAAAGGTCCTTAACTTCTACTACAAATTAGTCAATAGTGACACCCCCATATATTTTAGTAAAACTTTTAATATTATTAGACAGCAAGATACTCATGAACATTTTACTCGTAACCAGAAATTTATGATTCCAAGAATCTATCATACCTTTGCTGCATGTAACCTTCGACACTATCTGCCGAAACTATTAATGAGCTGTCTCAGAGAAAATCATGCAGAGCTGTTCGGATGACGTTCTCGGAATGGCCTAAAATGTTGCATAGGTACCGGACCACCTCTTAAACAAAGGAAAGTGAAGTTGGAACTTCAAAACTCAGAATACTTTTCTCACAGGGGGGCCTCAAAATAGGGGTGTCGGGAAGCCATTTTTAACAGAAATCCTCATTTCATCAACAAAAAAGTGGCCGATGTTCAGACCTCTCTGGATGCTAGAAAAAATTAACAAGAACTATCCAAACTGGGTTTGGATGAAGGCTAGCATTGTTTTTAACAATAAATCACCTCTATTTATTAATTTCACTAAAAAGGCTACTTTGGGGGGGTCACTCCGAAACTGCAGATTTTGTGCTTTTCAAAATTTGAAAAACATGCCATGTTTCGAGGGCAATTTCTCAATCTTGTGCGGGTCTAGGATTGACAATATTTGGTTAGAAAATTTGCAGAATACTTGGATTTTAGATATCTGGTGAGAAAACCGTGGGAAAATTTGAATTTTCAGATAATTCAGCCATTTCAAAAACTGTAATTTTCCGAATTTCCGTAAAAAATCATGAAATTTCCATAGTCAAAAGGTCAAAGTTGTACCAACCCTATTATCATAATTTTGATTTAAATTAATGAAAATTACCTTTATTCAGTAAATTATTTAAGTTTCGTCTGGAAAAAAATATTATTTTGTATCAAACGGCTAATTTTCAAAATTTAGTTTTTCACAAATTTTGATAAGTTTCTGGAAAGGAATCAATTTTGTGGGCCTATGTCTGACATAGTAACACTTCCATGTTAAACAATTTCCATAATCATTCATGGAAAAACACCTATATTTAGTAAATCAGGTGAGATAATTGTGGGAAATGGAGAAATTTTGAAAATATGGATACTCCAGGGGGGTCAATCCGAAACTGCAGATTTTGCTGTTTTTCAAAATTTGAAAAACATGCCATGTTAAGAGGGCAATTTCTCGAATTTGTGAGCACTTACATTGACCATATTTGGTTATAAAATTGGCAAAACACTTGGATTTTACATATCTGTTGAGAAATTTGAGTGAAAATGTGAATTTTCAGATATTCAGTCATTTCAAAAACTGTAATTTTCCGAATTTCCGTAAAAAATCATGAAATTGACACAGGAGAAAGGTCAAAGTAGTACCGACCCTATTATCATAATTGTGATTGAAATTAATGAAAATTACAATTATTCAGTAAATTAGTTAATTTTCATGTGGAAAACCAATTATTTTGTATCAAACGGCTAATTTTCAAAATTTAGTTTTTTCGCAAATTTCGATAAGTTCCGGGAAATGTACCAATTTTGCGGGCCTATGTCTGACATAGTAACACTTCCATGTTAACCAATTTCCATGATCATTCATGGAAAAACACCTATATTTAGTAAATCAGGGGAGATAATTGTGGGAAACGAAGAAATTTTAAAAATATGGATACTCCAGGGGGGATCACTCCGTAACTGCAGATTTTGCTGTTTTTCAAAACTTGAAAAACATGCCATGTTAACAGGGCAATTACTCAAATTGGTGAGCACTTATATTAACCATATTTGGTTAGAAATTTGGCAGAACACTTGGATTTTATATATCTGGTGAGAAAACTATGGGAAGATGTCAATTCTCAAAAACTGAAATTTTCCGAATTTCCGTAAAAAATCATGAAATTTCGTTAGTCAGAAGGTCAAAGTATTACTGACCGCATTTCCAAATTTTTTTTCACAAGTTACCGGAGATTCATCAGTTTTGTCTGACATAGTGATACTTCTGTAATCATTCATTCAACAAACTTTTTTTTCACCAAAAATCCATAGCCCCTTTAACCAAAAGATTATCCGCTTCTCCCCTAAATAGGGAGGTAATTGTGGGAAATCGTCTTATTTTCTAGGAGGTAGTACTATACCAAGGTCACAGAAATATGTCAGGCCTCATTCTGAGATTAGCCATTGAGCCTCATTCTGAGATTAGCAAGATGGCGGCCTGAGGACCCAGCAGGGTGGGCAGAAGGAGTGAGATTAAATGAGGATGAATAAGAAAGAACAGATTAGAGAATGCGCTTTCTTGAATCTCCCCTTTCCAGTGTAATCACAATTTTGTTAAAAAATAATAATTTTGGACTGGCTAAATGCTATGTAGCAACAGGCCTGGAGAGGGTGAGAGACACCAACGCCATCTGGTCTATATCGGACATGCACATCAATGCACGGTTGCTGCTGATGCTCATCAAAACGCTATTTATTCCGCTGTTTCTGTCATCGTCAATGTTATGGTTTTTTTGGGTCATTTGATGGAACTTTTACAAAGTGACCCTAGACAAAGAAAGGACTTTTAAAACAGGGTTGCATAATGGCAAATGTATGCAGTCAAGATTTAGGTGATTGTTTCATGAGTGTAAATGATGAGATTATTTATTTTGAATGTAGATTCTCGATCTCCGGAGTCCGGATTCATTAGAGTGATGAATTTACATTCAGGAGAATTGGAATAAATTGTCAGAATTTTTGACATCTTCGCATCGTCTTCATCGTGAATGTGACAGAGGACTAGAGCTCGCATGACGACTCAGCCCCGCAGCACATTCACTGATGAAGACGATGAGAAATTGTCGAAAATTCTGACAATTTATACCAATTCTGCTGAAGGTAAATTTATTACTATAATTATTTATTTGTTTCATTAGCATTTCTTGATAGTTCTCCCCGGATCAAGCAGTTCATGTCTGATGACGTCACAATGACCATTGTCATAAATATATTGTTACAAGTTAACAATTTCTTACAGTGGTGATGATGTTATATAAGCTCACCTAGCACAAGAACAGCTCATTCTGTTTGGTGCTCCTGTCTCGGGCTGCTGGGTGGCCAAGTGGCTGAAGTGCCTGCCTGCTCCGCTGAAGGTCTTTGCTTGCATGGGTTCGAACCCCAGGTAGGGAGCCTAAAGTTTTTAGTGCACCTTCATGAGCAAAATCTCAACTGGATGTCATTCGGATGAGACGTTAAATTGGTGGCCCCTTGTATCAGTATCTAATATAAACATTTGGTTTATAAGTTTGTATTTTGTGCAAATTCTATTTTAATTATTAAGGAATTGGAGGGATCAGACAGACAATCATTAAGTTAAAGGAGATGTAATATAACATATAGGATATAGCTAACTTGTCAGAGAGGTACATGTATATTGATTGATTGATTGATTGATTGATTGATTGTAATGATTCAAAATTTGTTCTCTTCCTTTCATTTTAGTATGAACGAGCTCAACATATGGTTTCATGCAGCTTATGTCTCAAACTGCA
The DNA here is from genome assembly GCA_026936325.1 of Platynereis dumerilii. Classification (NCBI taxonomy): domain Eukaryota; kingdom Metazoa; phylum Annelida; class Polychaeta; order Phyllodocida; family Nereididae; genus Platynereis; species Platynereis dumerilii. Next base: position 29,189,402 of record JAPTHN010000005.1, read on the forward strand.
TTCACTTCAGCAAAAAAAAACACCAAAATTGATTATTCCATTTACGATTCTTTAATAAAAAGTGCAGGAAATCAGTAATGAAGAAGTTTTGCAAACTTTTGAGTTGTAAGACTGAAGTAATAATATCTTCATGTAAATTTCAAAATATACAAAATATTTTATATTACAACTGCGGGCTGCTTGCAGGCCAACATTGGACACTGCCAGCCCGCACCCACAGAGAGCCCGCACAATATCCAGCCCGCCCCGGCCCGCCCCACAGCAACTCCAGCCCGCACCCGCCCTGCACCCGCAGAAGACTGATGCGGGCAGCCCGCGGGGCCCGCGGAGCCCGCGGGTCGGACCGGATCAGCCCGCCCCGTGCAGAGCTTTAGAATCTGTGCTGGGCAAGTAAAAGATCCCTCACATGGGGTATGTGTGTAGCATTTTAAGGACTCCTGCTCTCTCTCCCATCTCATCAATCAACCCTCGTGAGTGCCCAGAACGGCTTAGAGAGCTGCACTTACCATATCTATCTATCTATCTATCTATCTACTGTGACTGCCTAAACAGGAAGTGCCAATAGTTGCTATAAAAAGTGGAGCTAATATTTAAGTCACAGTTAAGTTTAGTCATTTATTTAAATACCTGAAATACCTTCCAAAATAGCCTTAAAATTTCAGTCTTGTCTATAACAACCTCTAATGACACATTTCAGGGATTTAAATCAACATATAAACATGATAAATGTATCCAACATTGAAAATAATAATTTCCCCATACCCCGTGATTGTAAGAAGTGAATAAAAATTAAAAGTTAATGACTAAAACGGATCACCAAAGTAAGAAATCATGACAACACTTTGTTGATAATCAAAATTGGATAAAAAATAAGAGTGATAAGCAAAATTGGTGGGAAATGAAGTGTTACTATATCAAACTTAGGCCCACAAAGTTGAAGCATTATCGGAACTCAATAACACTTCTGAAAATTTTATTTATAGAATTAGACCTGTGATACAAAATGATTATTTTTGCAGACAAAACTTTGACCTTTTAACTATGGATATTTCATGAATTTTTACAGAAATTTGGAAACTTACAGTTTTTGAAATGGCCGAATTTTTGAAAATTTTCCAACAAATTTCTCACCAGATATATATGAAATCAAAGTATTGTGCCTATTTTCCCTAACAAATATAGTCAATATGAGTGCTCACCAATTTGAGAAATTGCCCTCTAAACATGGGATGTTTTTCAAATTTTGAAAGACAGAAAAATTGCGGTTTCGGAGTGACCCCCCTGGAGTATCCATATTATCAAAATATCTGCATTTCCCATAATTTTCTCCCCTGATTGACTAAATATATAGGTTTTTTTGCAAGAGTGATCATGTGAAATGGCTAAAATGGAAGTGTTGCAATGTCTGACTTGGGCCCACAAAATTGATACATTTCCGCCAACTTATCAAAATTAGTGAAAAATTAAATTTTGAAAATTAGCCCTATGATACAAATGAATTATTTTTTTCAGATGAAACTATGACTAATTTACTGTATAATCGTTTTTTTATTAATTAAAATCAAATTATGAAAATAGGGTTGGTACTACATTGACCTTTCGCCTGTGGGAATTTCATGATTATTTATGGAAAATCGGAAAATTACAGCTTGTGAAATGACTGAATATCTGAAAATTCACATTTTCCCACAAATTTATCACTAGATATATAAAATCCAAGTGTTCTGCCAATGTTCTAACAAAATATGGTCAATTTAAGACCTGCACGAATTTGAGAAATTGCCTCTTAACATGACATGTTTTTCAAATTTTGAAAAACAGCAAAATCTGCAGTTTCGGATTGACCCCCCTGGAGTATTTTCAAAATTTCTTCATTTCCCACAATTATTTCCCCTGATTTACTAAATATAGGTGTTTTTCCATGAATGATTATGGAAATTGTTTAACATGGAAGTGTTACTATGTCAGACATAGGCAAACAAAATTGATACATTTCCCGAAACTTATCAAAATTTGTGAAAAACTAAATTTTGAAAATTAGCCGTTTGATACAAAATAATTGTTTTTTCCAGATGAAACTTAACTAATTTACTGTATAATTGTGATTTTCATTAAATTCAATCAAAATTATGATAATAGGGTTGGTACAACTTTGACCTTTTGACTATGGAAATTTCATGATTTTTTACGGAAATTCGGAAAATTGAAATGGCTGAATTATCTGAAAATTCACATTTTCCCATGGTTTTCTCACCAGATATCTAAAATCCAAGTATTCTGCAAATTTTCTAACCAAATACTGTCAATCCTAGACCCGCACAAATTTGAGAAATTGCCATCGTAACATGACATGTTTTTCAAATTTTGAAAAACAGCAAAATCTGCAGTTTCGGAGTGACCACCCTGGAGTACCATATTTTCAAAATTTCTTCTTTTCCCACAATTATCTCCCCTGATTTACTAAATATAGGTGTTTTTCCATGAATGATAATGGAAATTGGTTAACATGGAAGTGTTACTATGTCAGACATAGGCCCACAAAATTGATTCCTTTCCCGAAACTTGTGAAAAACTAAATTTTGAAAATTAGCCGTTTGATACAAAATAATATTTTTTTCCAGACGAAACTTAAATAATTTACTTAATAAAGGTAACTTCCATTAATTTCAATCAAAATTATGATAATAGGATTGGTACTACTTTGACCTTTCGACTATGGAAATTTCATGATTTTTTACGGAAATTGGGAAAATTACAGTTTTTGAAATGGCTGAATTATCTGAAAATTCACATTTTCCCATGGTTTTCTCACCAGATATCTAAAATCCAAGTATTCTGCAAATTTTCTAACCAAATATTGTCAATCCTAGACCCGCACAAGATTGAGAAATTGCCCTCGAAACATGGCATGTTTTTCAAATTTTGAAAAACACAAAATCTGCAGTTTCGGAGTGACCCCCCCAAAGTAGCCTTTTTAGTGAAATTAATAAATAGAGGTGATTTATTGTTAAAAACAATGCTAGCCTTCATCCAAACCCAGTTTGGATAGTTCTTGTTAATTTTTTCTAGCATTCAGAGAGGGCTGAACATCGACCACTTTTTTGTTGAAGAAATGAGGATTTTTGTGAAAAATGGCTTCCCGACACCCCTATTTTGAGGCCCCCCTGTGAGAAAAGTATTCTGAGTTTTGAAGTTCCAACTTCAGATTTCTTCGTTTAAGAGGTGGTCTGGTCACTACGTAAAATTTCAGGCCATTCCGAGAACGTCATCCAAACAAATTTCCTGATATTGCATGATTTTCTCTGAGACAGCTCATTAAATGAAAGTGATAATTGCATACTATCAAAAGTAGCAACTCATTCTTTTAAAGGCTATTCTCTCTATGTAAAACAGTATTTTATTAGAAATTACAATGAAAATTGTCAATTAGAAAGTTGTTATGTTTGTAATAGATAATATTACTAACATAATGAATAGAGTATTTATAGTCAATTAACTAAAACTTCATCTTATTGGAATTTCATTTACATCTGTACATAACTCGCTTTGAAAGTACTGTCATGACATATTTGTTTAAAATCATATAGGCATTATGTAAATACTTGTTACTCATGCATTATACTTTGTCAGCTTAGACCTGTGCTTTTCTGAATTTTTTTTTTCTCTCTTTTTCTTCCTCCTTCCATACCCTTGTAACCACGGATTTATTACTAACACTGTGTTGCTCTTGCTATTGCCATGTGAATTATAAAATGAATGTATTTGAATTGTTTTAAATGGTAGCAGAATGTTAGCGTTCTTTCTTTGAACTTAGTTCTGTTACCATGATCCATGTTAAATTAATTTGAATTATGCAATTGTATTTTATATCTGGGTCTAATAAATATATTCTTCCTTCCATAAAGTTGGTATGGCCTTACCTGTACCATCATGATTGCAAACTACAATTTCAGTCTACCCTCATTATTGTGATTAAAAATACCTGTTCCATTGATGTTTTCCCATAGTATTGCAATTAAAAACGCCAATTCAATTATGTTTTTCTAAATTTCCTTGCAGAGATGGTAGTGTTGGGGTATTAATGAAAGTGTTGGCTCAGGAGCCGGGAGAGTACTCTTACTTTGACACGAACCTCATGCGAATGTGGGCTGGACCATCCCATTGGAAACTCAGGGTTAACATTAAAGGTATGTGCATTGTGTTTAGAACTGTTTAGTAGGTCAGTCACCCAGAATGTCCAAACACATGGCTTACATGGTTGACCATCCAAGTGCATAAATACAGGACGTAAAGCCCCAATCATCCATCCATCCATTCATGGTTGACAATGACAAATCAGTTTAGTCTGTAACATGGCTAGGAGGAATTGTCCGAATTATGCGCAGTCTTGTAACTCTGGCTGTCTGATGTAACGCCCAAATGCGACATCATACCTTTTCGAAGTTATTTGCGATAATGCCGTAAACAGGGTTCCTGGTAACTTCCTACCATCCTCAAAAACCCCTAAAAAATAAGTGGTCATGAAAAGAACTGGAAAAGACCTTAGAAACTATAAAACTGAGAAGAAAAAAAAGGGGTGGTCCTGGAATACTGATTGTCTTTGGAAGAGAAAGTCCATTGTAGTGATGCACGGATAGTGAAAATGGTCAACTGCCGGATACTGGATAGTTGGAACCGGATAATGAACATACGAAAAAGTTTTTTGGCGTTCTCGGTTGACTATGAAAAATTTTTTTTGCGAGCGGAGAGATTTTGTCTTGCAGGAGGACTGTTCCTCTGATGGAATGTTTTTCGTTATGTTCTGGAACTGAATTTAAATTTTGAAAATGGCTGCGTCATGTTTTGAATGTGTTAATAGGTAGAAGAATGTTACAAGAACTAAGTTCTTCTAGCTATTTACTCATTTTTGAGCATCCCAGATATCCGGTTCTGACACCCTAATTTTGCCGGATACCGGATATCCTGCAATTTCCAATATCTGGCCGGATACCTTGCCGGATATCCGGGCAACCCTAGTCCATTGTTCATTGTTGTTGCATGGATGTTGAGTCATATGGCGTTTATTTTTTGTTTGAGAAAATAGTTTCAAAAATACTGCTAACAGTGCTTGAAGGTTAGTTTTCAAGTTTGAGTGCATAGAAAGTCTGTTGTTACACTCTTGATTTTTGTAATTTTTTCAGACAAACTCAATCAAGAAGAAGAAGGGAAGAAGAAGGAGAAGAAAGAGTTTAGTTTAGACTTTGATGAAGATATGACGCGGATAGACAAATGCTACAGGGAAGCTAAGGGCGAAAGGTCAACAACCTTAGCTAAGTCAACACTGGAGAAGTACTGCAAATCACAGAATACTCTTCCAGAAAACTTGCATTATAACGTCGATACTTTGTTAAAACTATTCGCTAAACCTAAATTAATGGTAAGTTTCTTTAAAATATCTCTTCTTACATTTCTCTACTTGAAATTACGTCAAAAAAGATTAAGAGCTCTCTCTTGAAACTTTCATCGCACTTAATCTTGTCCTGTGACATCCAGCCCATGTGAGAATATGGGAGGTAAATAGGCTGCAGTATATAAAAATTCAGTCCAACTTACTACGGCAAGAATGACCCCTGCAGCCTACAGGAAAGTGTGGAACGCACTTCTGCTGATAAAAAGTTTATTAACCAAAATCGCACATCTGTGTTGACTACTCTATATGGATCATTAAATTTAGTGTCTTTGAGTTTAGGATTTTGGGGATTTTAATTGGATGTTTAACAAAAATATTAATTGGTAGAATTGGGTATAGTAGAATACCCTAAGGTGTTGAACTTTATAAAATAATGAGGCCTGAAGCCCTCAGGGTCCTCATGAACTATATCATTACCATCTAGCAAGCTCCTGGCTGTGTGTCATTAACATCATTATAAAAAAATGAAGCTACAGTAAATTATATGAAATATAATTTGGCAGTTGTTAAATCTCTGTTATATTGCGCATAACAATTAGGGTAGTGAAATATGCTCCCGGTCGCATCTCATTAGATATAGTCCTACTTCTACCTCCTCACTTATCCCAAGCATTTTCTGCTGAAGAGGCGTAAAACTCAACCCCAGGCAACGTCCTCTCATTTGCAAGATAGCTTAGTCCGCTAACAAGCTTAGACAAATCCCAGGGTGTCCATGAAAATATTCAATTACTAAGTTTGACAATTCTACTTAATAGTCCTATTACATGCGAAATGTACGGGGGTAGGGTTAGCTCAGTGGTAGCATGCTTGGCTGCCAATTACTGGGTCTGGGGATCAAATCCCACTCTAGGTGGGTCACCTGGACCCATGTTGGCCAGCTGTTTCAACCATCTTTCACCGCATTGCCGTGTCCTCCTCCTATCCTAATTTTCCTACCAAGTGCCTAAATATAGGATATAAAGCCCCAATCATCCATCCATCCATATGCCTCTACTCGGCTAGGCCTGCCTTGTTATCCAATTAACAAATTCCTTGCCTTAAAAAGCCTTGAAAAAATTGCATATTGCACAAGAGGCTTGGAGAAGCTTGGAATTTAGTTCCTATTAGTAAAAAAAAATCACAGATAAATATTTGGTCATTTCGTGTGACAGTCAGATGGTAGAAACATTCTGACGTTCAGAAAGGAAAAGTACTGTGCGTTGTTTTTCTATCAGTTCAGACTGAAATTTGATTTGTCAAAAATGCTGCTGTCACCCTAAATACGCATCTCTATTGGAAGAGGGAAATTTGTTTTGTCAATTTTCTGAAAGCATATGGAGCCAAACTACCATGAAACCGGGTAAAGTTCGCAATCTGGTGAAAAGTTGGCAGGCTATAACTCACTTAATGGCAGAAATGCCAACTAACCTCACTGACACATGTGCATCTTTGCCAAAGATACCGGTGTCAGTGAGGAAAGTTGGCATTTCTTCCATTAAGTGGGTTAAAATAGTTCGCCAACTTTGCCCCAGATTGCCAACTTTACCCCGATCTGCGGTATTCTGCTGAAAACCAATGAAAATATCAGGGCTTAGGATGGTTTTCTGAAAAGCGACTCCGACTCCTTGGGTCTCCTGAATTACTACATTGACTCACCACTCTGCTTATCGACATTATTGCACATAAATATTACATGGTTAACAGAGAAGAAAGTCATTCTACAAAGTATTCATAGGATTTTGTACATGAGTTCATGCTTGGGAAGTTTTTATGTAAAATTTGAGATTCATTTCACATTTTTAAGCATCAGCTACAACAGTAGCTGATCGCTTATTACAATCCTGCGTTTCCATGCCGGCAGGCAGTTTTTACCTATCGCCGATGATTTCTCTGTCAATCTACCAAGAAAACCTACCAAACTCTTCCCGAGTCTTTATTAGCACCTAACCACAAGACAGGGTTATATTTCAGACATACAGAATGCCTATTTCTTCTGATTCAAGCCATTTTATTTCACTCCCAATCACGCACGACCTTCTTCGTCCGCCATTTTTTCTCAACTGGATTCGGCCAACTTCGGCGTCTGACGAAAACACCCGAAGTTTCACATGCTATTTCTTGCGATTCTCATTTTCCGATTTTAAATATTTCCTTGTTGCCAAAGTAAACTAAAACTAACATTAAAACCTATTTACAGTCACATTTTCATAAATTGTAGCTTTTTATTTGAAGAATAAAAAAAAAAATATTATTTCGGTCGGCCAATCAGATCATGGGGTTTCTATGACGTCATAACCAAGCGTCCAGGATTCCAATATGGAGGATGTGGGAAGTGAAAAAGTGTGATTGCTGACAAATTTTAAACTGAACTGATCACCTACGGACTTGCACATGCCTGTCAGGTATTCCACATTATCAAATACGGCGTTATTGACATTGAAGACTCGATTTTTGATTTTTTAAAGCATTTTTGGTGATAGTTTTACCTGAAATTCTGTATTATCGCCCCTAAAAAGTACTGTTGCGGTTGCGGTAAACAGTGCATAATTCGCCTATTAGTTTGTCACGTCAAGCAGAGGACAGACGTTTGGCCAAATATCTCAGGAACCAGAAGTCCTACAGGAAAAATATACCTACCTATGTGTAGCTTAGCTCTGTTGTAATATGAATATCGCATTTTCAGGACGTTTTTGTGCCGTTTTTGTACGATATTTGCCAATTTATGGATAAAGCAGTCAATTTTCGCAAAATGTTGACATTTGTAATGCTGCCAATCTGACACACAATGGGCTGTGACGTCACAAAAGTGCACTGTAGTGCCACCTAAGACTTAGTTTTAGTCAAATTACTATTCGCAGAACCTCCTATCTCATTGTGTTGATTTTTATGGAGTGTACAAACAATGCTAAATTTCTGTCTCAATGCTTGACGTGACAAACTGTAGAAATACAATTTGTGCTGTTCAATGGACATTGTTCTACAGCCATTTGGTGTACAGAAATGGCAGGCCCCATATTCGAAAGCTCAGATGATTTTGTGTTCACTCATGATAATAAGGATTTTGTGAGTCTTCTTCTTCTTCTGTTACGCTCTTCCGTCCTGCCAAATATTCTATTTTTAGCTAACTGTTCATGATCAAAACATTCATATGTTATTCCTACCATTACCATTTACAACTGTAACATTTATACTTATGTTATCAAGATCTTTGTCCATTAATTTTAGCCAGGTCTGTTTCTGTCCTTCCCTTGGTTTTTTCAGAACATATTTGTGACAGTGCATAAAATTGAAGTTACTTAATGAGTATCCTGCCACAATGGAAAGTGATAATCCTATCATTTTGTTGAACATTTCAGATCATTCACATGTTTATTTCTACAGCTGATGCTTTACATGCTTTGCATGGTATTTTTGTAACTGTGTTTTTGTAAATTATATTAATTATTTCTAGGAGTCAGGAGTCACCCTTGGTGACTCACCTCTTTAATTTTCGACTCCGACTCCACCTGAAAATCAAAGTCCGACTCCGACTCCACCCAAAAACCTCCGACTCCACGACCCCGACTCCGACTCCAAAGCCCTGGAAAATATTTGTAAATCCCGGATGTAATTGTGATATATAATGTTGTACAATTTGTTTGATGGAAATGTTTGTTTTTTTAGGTTAAAGGAAGTCGCCCCACTACAGACGAAGTTGACGAAAATATTCAGAATTATGATTATGATAATACCAATGATCGGGAGAATTTTGTCGGCGGTATTCAGGTTAGTAACATTCTATATTCTGCACCAAAATTTAAGAGCCAATCAAGTGAGCCGAGATCAATCACTTGCCACGCCAATAAATAACGATATTGGCGTGTTGGGAGTGATATTGGCGCCTTAAGGCTATATTGGCGTCCTCAGTGCACAAGCACTTAAGTCAATGCAGCACAAAAGCTGATTCAATGTCTTCTCTGCTTGTTTTGACTTATTTCCAATCTAATTCTCAATTGTCATTGAAGGGAACACAAAATACCTCTTCTAGTATGAAGGTGTTAATTGCTATCAAGTATAATTGACCAAATTCCAATTGAAACTTGTGCCACTTCTTGAGTGAAGCTTTAAATAGTTTAAATCAATCTACAAACTGTACAAATTAAAAAATGGACAGATTTTTTTTTAAACTTAAAATAATAAAAATTATTATTATTGAAGCATTTAAATGATATCGAAGTAGTTAAATAGACTTATTTGAAAACGTTCTCACAAAAAGGAAAAAAAGCGCTTAATAGAGTTAAAATGATAAAAATCATGATAACCAAGCCTGTGTCTGTGAGTAGGAAGAAGATAGATAAATAGCCAGGTAGCAAGATAGATAGCATTTAGCTTTTTTAAAAATTTGTTGTTGCAGAATGATGTTATACACATAAATGAATGTCAAAATTTGCTAAACAGGTTTTAATTAGGGATGGCTAAAGAGTCTGAAATTGAAAACAGGCGCTTCTTAATTATTTACAAACATGTGTAAGTCTGAACATTTTGGTGTAGAATATAACAAATAGTGGATGTTGAGTCAACCAATATTGAGTTTTATTGACCTCAGCAGGTAATATTGGTCTCGGCCTTCGGCCTCGACCAATATTACTGCTTCGGCCAATAAAACTCAATATTGGTCTCCTCACCATCCACTATCTATATAATATTTGTTTCTTTTGAGTTCAAGGAGCTCTTTGCAAAAAATGCCTTTGGTGCTAGAGATGTTAAACCTTGTAAATTGTAATGTTATCGGATACCTTCTGCAGGGTCATGCATCTGTAAAAATCTTGAATTCAGGTTTCCTTCTTCTGGCAAAAATGTGTAGGTCAGGCTCCCAGCAGCCCTATATTTCCCTATATTTTCTTTGCTCCCTATATTTTAAAGCTTTTTGCCAAAATATCCTATAAATCCCTATATTTTCATGGAATTAAATTAATAAATTTGCAATTTCCATCTTTTCATGTGACATTAAAATGAGTGTTTACTGTTTGGCGTATGTCAGGAAGAAAACCAGAATTCCAGGTCATTCCTTGGTTAACATACCAATTTATCTTTTCTCAACACTGGTCAAGTTCGATCCAGTACATTCTTTCAATATGCCGAGTCGCCGTTAGAGCACTCAACCAGTGAATTTATTATTAATTCACGATATATTTGATGCCGAAAAGCCCTTTATTTTCCCTATATTTTGACTCCCGGAGCCGCACAAAACCGTATAAATTTCGTTAAAAACTTCCTATAAAATCCTTGTATTTTTTGTCACGGCCGCTTGGAGGCCTGGTAGGTCATCAGTTGTCTCAGAACCTATTTAAATCATTTGAGCTGCAGGCTTCCTGTCCATGTGACATTTCCCGGTTACCGGTGCATATCCTACAATCTCATAATTTGGGTCATCATCTTTCCTGTTGTGTTATCCTTTGTTCGAGGTTCACTCTTTTCTGTTTTACAACCAACAACTCGTCAGCCTGTCAGTTTCGTTGACATCAACAGTTCTGTCACTGTCATGGTGCAGAATTACTGTGCACTAAATATTTTATCAAATACCAAGCGTCTTCTGACATGTTGAGTTTATGAACTTTCTTTGTGACAGTGCTCACTTGTTTTTTAGCATACCTTAAACCTTTCTTTGCATTTTATGTCATTACGATCTTGTAATGATGGAGTGCAACTTTGCGCTAGTTTGTTTACAAACTTTTTCGAAAGTTTACCTGTTTATTCAGAAAAGTGTCATCATTCAGACATTCTAGGTATTGGAAATTCTTAGAATTTTGATTGCCAAGAATAACAGATCGGACACATGCCCTTTGATTGGCACTCAAAACAAGTTTGACTTGTTGTTTTTGCCAGTTTGCCACATTATAATACATGTATTATGTCAAGCTAATGTTGTTTTTGCCAGTATAGACTCTTGATCTGGCCCCTTTGCCCCCTTGGTTGGTCCATTGGGCTCTTGACCTGGCCCCTTGGTTGGTCCTCTGAACTCGGCATCTGGCCGCTTGCCCCTCGGTTGATCCATTTGGCTCTTGACCTGGCCCCTTTGGTTGGTCCATTGAGCTCTTGAACTGGCCGCTTACCCCTTGGTTGGTCCATTGGGCTCTTGACCTGGCCCCTTGGTCCATTGAGCTCTTGATCTGGCCGCTTGCCCCTTGGTTGGTCCATTGAGCTCTTGATCTGAGCCCTTGGTCCTTTGGGCTCTTGATCTGGCCGCTTGCCCCTTGGTTAATCCATTGGGCTCTTGACCTGGCCCCTTTAGATGGTCCATTGAGCTCTTGAACTGGCCGCTTGCCCCTTGGTTGGTCCATTGGGCTCTTGACCTGGCCCCTTGGTCCATTGGGCTCTTGATCTGGCCGCTTGCCCCTAGGTTGGTCCATTGAGCTCTTGATCTGAGCCCTTGGTCCTTTGGGCTCTTGATCTGGCCGCTTGCCCCTTGGTTAATCAATTGGGCTCTTGACCTGGCCCCTTTATATGGTCCATTGAGCTCTTGATCTGGCAGCTTGCCCCTTGGTTAATCAATTGGGCTCTTGACCTGGCCCCTTTATATGGTCCATTGAGCTCTTGATCTGGCCGCTTGCCCCTTGGTTGGTCCATTGGGCTCTTGACCTGGCCCCTTGGTCCATTGGGCTCTTGATCTGGCCGCTTGCCCCTTGGTTGGTCCATTGAGCTCTTGATCTGAGCCCTTGGTCCTTTGGGCTCTTGATCTGGCCGCTTGCCCCTTGGTTAATCCATTGGGCTCTTGACCTGGCCCCTTTATATGGTCCATTGAGCTCTTGATCTGGCAGCTTGCCCCTTGGTTAATCAATTGGGCTCTTGACCTGGCCCCTTTATATGGTCCATTGAGCTCTTGATCTGGCAGCTTGCCCCTTGGTTGGTCCATTGGGCTCTTGACCTGGCCCCTTGGTCCATTGGGCTCTTGATCTGGCCGCTTGCCCCTTGGTTGGTCCATTGAGCTCTTGATCTGAGCCCTTGGTCCTTTGGGCTCTTGATCTGGCCGCTTGCCCCTTGGTTAATCAATTGGGCTCTTGACCTGGCCCCTTTAGATGGTCCATTGAGCTCTTGATCTGGCAGCTTGCCCCTTGGTTGGTCCATTGGGCTCCTGACCTGGCCCCTTGGGTTGGTCCATTGAGCTCTTGATCTGCACTTGCCCCTTAGTTAGTCCATTTGGCTCTTTAACTGGCCCCTTTGGTTGGTCCATTGAGCTCTTGAACTGGCCGCTTACCCCTTGGTTGGTCCATTGGGCTCTTGACCTGGCCCCTTGGTCCATTGGGCTCTTGATCTGGCCGCTTGCCCCTAGGTTGGTCCATTGAGCTCTTGATCTGAGCCCTTGGTCCTTTGGGCTCTTGATCTGGCCGCTTGCCCCTTGGTTAATCCATTGGGCTCTTGACCTGGCCCCTTTATATGGTCCATTGAGCTCTTGATCTGGCAGCTTGCCCCTTGGTTAATCAATTGGGCTCTTGACCTGGCCCCTTTATATGGTCCATTGAGCTCTTGATCTGGCCGCTTGCCCCTTGGTTGGTCCATTGGGCTCTTGACCTGGCCCCTTGGTCCATTGAGCTCTTGATCTGGCCGCTTGCCCCTTGGTTGGTCCATTGAGCTCTTGATCTGAGCCCTTGGTCCTTTGGGCTCTTGATCTGGCCGCTTGCCCCTTGGTTAATCAATTGGGCTCTTGACCTGGCCCCTTTAGATGGTCCATTGAGCTCTTGATCTGGCAGCTTGCCCCTTGGTTGGTCCATTGGGCTCCTGACCTGGCCCCTTGGGTTGGTCCATTGAGCTCTTGATCTGCACTTGCCCCTTAGTTAGTCCATTTGGCTCTTTAACTGGCCCCTTGGTTGGTTCATTGGACTCTTGACCTGGCCCCGTGGTAGGTCCAATTGGCTCTTGACCTGGCCCCTTGGTTTAGTTGGTCCATTGGGCTCTTGATGTGGCCACTGGCCCCTTGGTTGGTCCTCAGGGCTCTTGACCTGGCCCCTTTGTTGGTCCATTGGGCTCGATCTGGCCGCTTAGCCCTTGGTTGGTTCATTTGGCTCTTGACCTTTCCCCTTGGTTAGTCCTTTAAACTCTTCATCTGGCCCCTTGCCCTCTTGGTTAGTCCGTAGGACTCTTGACCTGACCCCTTGGTTGGTTCTTTGGAATTGGCCGCTTGGTTGGTCCCTTTGTCTTTTGGACCCTTTGGAGTTTTGTCCCTTAATTGGTCCTCAGGGCTCTTGACCCGGCCAGTTGGAACTGCTGCCCCACCAGGCCCTTTAGGGCCTTGGGACCTTCGGCGGGCATTTGGATCTTTGAAATAATTATACCCAGCGTCAAGTCAATTGCGAACACACGTTTTCGCCGTTTTCACGGCAACTGGACGTCCCAGAACTTCCAGATTTCTCCCACATAATTTTGATGGTTGTTTATAACTGTTTATCACACTTTCTCGATGTTTCGGTGTTGTTTTTTGCCGATTTTCGGCGATGTCGGACAAGTTTTGATGACAATTTTGGCGGTCCAGCCATTTTCATTTGTGACGTAATCACAGAATGACTTGTGAAGTCGCATCAGTTATACAGTGGCGTCCCTAGTGTTTCAAGCCTGTTCACGACGTAGGTGAATAAGACTAGTAAGCGACTCGGAAGCTGCAGCTAAGCTGTTACAATATTTAATAACGTCAGTTTGGAAGTGATTATTTTTAGAGATTTTGGATGTCGCTTATTTGACACTTCTACGCCTTTCTTTTTTGCCTGAGCTGGGTTAAGCTTTTGTAACCTCTGAATTGCAATTATTGGGCAATAGCTGAGTCGTACAGCCGTCTAAGGCTGAGCTGTCTGTCAGTTGATATAAGCAGTTATGGAAAGCTGATGCTACTTGTTGTCGAAATGATGCCACAGTAAGATTTGAGTAAGAATGTAAGAATGATAAATGTCAATTAAGTCAGGTTATTGGATGCTGGCTGTCAGTTAGGCTTAGCACCTACTCAGCAGCTAGCAGGCTGGCATGAGCTGCTCTATGTCTCAGTTCGCTAAACGCTTGTAGCTATAATGACTTGTTATTGATGACTGTGTTGACACATTTCATGTGGTTTCTGTGTGGTAGCCTGGGACACTCTCTTATTGTCTTAACAGGGCTCCCGATAATCACCGGTTGATTAGCAATCTGCCACGTAAGTCCAACAGCTACAGAAGTCAACGCCCCCTGGTGACTGACTTCGTTGTACGCCTGAAACGAACTGCGTTTTGGGGATCCAAAAAAAGAAGCCCCAAAATGCTTGATGGAACTTAAGTCCGTTAATTTAAGAGCTGTGTCAGAGGAACTCTGACGTTTGAATGATTTGAACACATTTGAGATGTTTAGGGCCTAAGCAAGGAATGAAATCCTGATAGAGTTTAAAGTGTCCTAAAATTGTGAACTAATTTGTTTTCACTTGATGAAAAATAGTCTGAATTAGTCAGAAAGATTTCATTTTTAAGGATTTGCCTTTGAGAAGTTAATAGTCTTCACACAAAATTACCATGTGCAGATTTGAAGTGTTATTAAATACTGCACATAATTTAAACAACTGGAGGCCTAATTGACTAACAGATGAGTTGACACTTACATTAATTATTTACTCTCCTTTGCACTGACTCATCCTGGCTTGACATTATCTGCTTGTCAGGTTGGCAAATTTGTTAACTGAAACTTGGCAGCAATCAGTGCACTCTCTCGGGGTCTCCCTTGCTTCATTAGTGATTAGTGACACATTTTGAGAGTGACAGAATAATGTTATGTACCCTCAAGCAGGTTAGGCCTAGTGGTCTACGCCCTCATTGATAGAACCGGCTAAGTGCTGGCGGATCCAGGGTTCCTCCTCCTCCCCCCCCCCCGGAATACTAACTTGAAAAATACTTAATATCATTTTGAAGAAAATAAGCAGTGATGTGGGCCCGCCAAAGAAGAAACGATGCCTGCCCCTCTCCCTTCCCTGACTACCCTCTCTGGATTCGCCACTGCAGCTAGTTCCTTGGGTTTTCTGATTTTGTGCACAAAAAGTAACTTTGTTGGAAGTCTTGATTGCTATGTAACCCCTCCTAAAGTATGCCTGTCATCTGCAGTAGGATATATCAAATCTCGTAAAAAATTAATAGGCATCTTGTCAATTTATACTTTTGAAAACTTTAGACAGAATGGAAGAACAATCAAATTGTTTCTATTTAGTCGACAATGATGAGGAATTGCTAAAATTCACAATCCCACACAGGCCCTCAAGCGCGGCCTGCCTATTGTCCTGCCCCGCTCCGGCAATCTTCACCTGTGCAGCTAGGATTCCGCTCCCGTTCTGCTAGACAATCTTGCCTCAGTTTGCCAGGGTGTCCTTGGAAATGTCAGGATGGTCTTTTGGTGGGCCAATAGTGTGTGCACATTGTAAGAGGCAATGTATCATATGAAATATTGCATAAAATATCATATGTATATATCTCATGTATGATGTAGGCCTGTTACCATCCAGGCCTGCCTTGTACATTGTATTATGTCGTATACTCATGTTTACCAGAGCTCTATTTTTGCAAAAATACGTTCTTTTTAAAATGAGATTATTTTAAGTGATTTTTAGAAATGGTTTTTTTAATCCTGTTAAAGTTAAAGCAATGCATTAAAGCGACTGTGACAAACAACATATTTAGCCAATTTAAGTTTTCTTTGGATAAACAGCATTAATTTTCTGTACTGGTCTTAAACCACAATTCGGGAGACGACTGACAGTAAGCTGATGCTTCTGACAAGTTGAGTTGACAGCTGTCACAGCTGATGACATGATGATGTGGCCTGGTGCTAAGCTGTATACATAAGTCATAGCTTAACTCTTTACTAACTAGATTGGCTGATGTTGGTGTAAAGCTCTCTCTCTTACTCAGCTCTTGCTTGCTGAGTCTTGCTAGGCACTTACTCGGCTTCCCTGTCAACTTCCTACAAAGCCAGTTTGAGACGTAAGACTCCGGCTGAAGAGCCTAAATTCATATTAAAATCATGTCAAAAATGTGATTTGTAAATCTTGTAATGGTCGCTTCGCCCTGGGTCTTTGCAAAATCTTTGTAAAATTTCTTCGAATCTCAGAGGCTCGGACGAATTTCTGAAACTGAAATCTTGCTTACAGTTTCATTACTTTCATACTGTCGAAAATATCTGCTTTGTTAAGATAAGATAAGATAAGATAAGATAAAACTTTATTTCACGTCGGTGATGACAATAAAAACAAGAAACATAAGCTACAAAGCTTTTAACCGACAAGTAAAATAACACAACAATAAGGCGATAATATGATATATACAAATGAGAAATGAAAAAGGTGAAACTCAAGTTACATTACAAAACAAGTTAGCGTCATTTGATTTTAATTTGCTTTAAGATAACAAGTTAGCGTCATTTGATATTATATGGAGTTTCTCAAACATAGTATACACAAAGTACAGTCACAGTTCTTAAGGAAATTACTTTTTAGTAGAGCTGACTTAAATGAATTAAATTCTTCACAAGATTTTAGATAGTTAGGGAGTGAATTCCATAATGAAGGACCTTGAAACCTTATTGACTTTTTACCATATTGAATGGTATTAAACTGACAAAGTACAATTTTGTTACTGTCGCGCATGTTATATGGAGATACCTGCTTCTCAAAAAAGTTACTTTCCATTGGTGGTGCCAAGTTATTTATAACTTTAAACACAAATTCCACTAAATTATTTCTATGGTTTACATACAGCATCTTTTTACCCGTTTTTTATCAATAAGTCATCATATGTGCTCTCATAGTCATTACATACTAATCTTAAGGCCCTTTTATTCAATTTCTCAATTTTTCGACTCTGGCCGACAGAGAAAGTATTGTACGCTAAGGTACAATACACAAAATTGGAAGCCACAAATGCCTCATATACCCTGAGTCTGCCTTCATAGTCAACATATTTGCATATTCTTTGCAATGCATTTATTTGTCTTCCTGCCTTTTTTGATATTATTGAGACATGGTGGTTAAAGTTTAACTTTTGGTCAATGTGGATTCCCAGCAGCTTGACAACTGGTTCAGATTTAATAGTTTTATTTTCCACTTCCAATTCTATTTGTTGGTTGTCTCGACTGAAACATATTGCCTGGAATTTGGAAGGGTTGGCTTTCATATAATTAGCTTTGAACCAAAAAATTGCCTGTTCAGAGGCTTGCTCAAGCTTATTCTTCACAACCGATAAGTTTTTTATGGGAGTATGACAGCGTGTTATCATCAGCATAATTATAAACTTCACATGTCTTCTTTAAGTCCAATAAGAAATCATTTATGAAAATATTAAAAAGTAATGGACCCATAAGTGATCCTTGTGGGACACCATTTTTTAAGTTTAGCCACTCCCTGCGGATATTTCCTAATTTTACAGCTTGTTTTCTATTTTGCAGATAATTCATAATATGTGAGCATGCTTCTTTTGAAACACCATAGGCATGTAACTTGGCTATTAAGAGTCCGTGTGGCAAACTATCAAATGCTTTAGAAAGATCAATTAGAATACACCCGACATGGTAATTATCATCCATCGCCTTCCTCCAATTTTCAATACATTTAACAAGTACATTATTACAACTATAGAGTTTACGGTAAGCCGAGAGATCATTTGACAGTGACTGAGACATAAAATTAAGTAACTGGTCACATAAAATTCCTTCAAAAATTTTTGAGGTTGAAGGAAGTACACTCACAGGCCTGTAATTTTCTTTGGCTAATTGGTCAGACTTTTTGTAGAGAGGAGTTACCTCAGCCTTTTTATTATAGTCAGGGAAATTACTTGTTAAAATACATCTATTTATTATTGGCGTGAGATTTACACTGATAGCGTTGCAACCTTTGTTTAGGAATTTGGGGGAAATGTAATCAAAACCAGTAGCTTTGTTTGGTTGCAGGAGTTTAAGTTTGTTTAGGACAGCTGTTTGATTTACAGGGCTGAAATTGAATGGTTGTACATTGTTTTTTGAGTAGCTTTGGATTAGTTTAACACTTGGATGATCTTTGTAGTGGTCAATAACCTGATCAACTTGTTGAAGTTTTCACTGAGTGTCTGTAATAGTTTTCCACCCAGATTCTCTTGTTTGACTTTCTACCATATCGTTAACAGTGGTAATAATCCAATTAATTGTTCTGGAGCTGCGGGTGGCTGGAGATTTGTTGGCTCTACAGCTCGGGGGGCGTTTGGTTAATTCTTGGAACCGTAATATTAAAATAATTGTACTTTACAAGCTATACTGGAGCCAAGTGAATAAATAAATCTATTTGTGTTATCTTAGAAGTAATGCACAGTCTATTGCAAACAGATTCGCACTTTTTTGTTCCGTTTTGAAGATTTTTTAATTAAAATAAAACACTGATCCATCAAACGGAGTAATAAAAGTGTGGCCTTATTATTACGCTGAGAAAGTGACAGAGCTTCGAGGTCAATTGACCCTAGAGTTGTCACAATATATATCACATTCACAATAATTGCAATACAGAAATTGCACGATAATTGTATCATCACAAATTCACAAATTTTTAGGTAGTCGGAACGACTACCTCTTGTAATCAGGTGATGAATAAGTGGAAAAAAGCCCGCGAAAAATCGGAAATTCGAAATATCGTAATGCAGATCTGCTTCAGAAATCGTCTGTGTGGCCAGGGACCAACTGAAAAGTATTTTGCGGCCGACATATGCCTCAAAGGAATAACATACAATCACAATTACAGAAGAGGAAGGTTAATCCACGCAGTTTCTTTGTTTTTCAAGGCATTACATTCGCATTCTTTGGTGATTTGACAGCTCACCTTTTCTGGCAAATTCTGCCGAAAATCGCCGTCACATTCCCGAATACGAATGATGGGCAGTTCTGATTGATGCTAAAGCATCATCCACTGCATTGTTCAAAGGAATATCGTCATATTTTATGTCCGATATGGCGATATCAGTGCTCAAATCTTTTATTTTCCAAAATTGACTTCTGGCTGTCCTGCCTTGAAACTTGTGCACATTTGCAACAAAAACCAGTGACATCATCGATTTATGCGCTTGGCTGTGGCACTTCTGTCAATAGAGGTTGCACAGCAGCAAACCCCTCAGTTGCTCTCAGTTTAGTGAACTGTTAACAAATTGGCTTGAGGCATGTATTGTATTGCGTTGTATGAATTATTTTAAGAAGAACAAGCAATTATAACACCTTTGCTCAGTTGCTGCCTAGTTCAATCGGCAATTGGATTTCAAAAGAATTTAAATTATCTGACACAACTACATAGTCAAAGGATGTACAATTGACTATTGTACATATGGTAGTGCTGTAACTTAGAAGTTAAATTTGCCATGAGAGCTAATTGAACTTAGTAGTTGAAATTGAAAAAATAAAACCAGGGGCAAATCTAGGATTTTTCAAAGGGGGGGGGGGGTTGCCACGGATGGGGCAACACTTATCACATTGGAGTTTCTTGAACTAAGTTTTAGCTCCAAATACCAATATAAAGGATTTATCTGATGAAAGTTTTGGCGGATGGATCGACCTACATGTAGGCCTAGTGATTTATTTCAATGAACCTGGGGCTCAACTGGAGCTAGCCATGCAAATGGAGCGGGCCCCCAAGCTACTAAGTACTGCATTTAAATATTGCATACTTTTGGAATCTCAACGGTAGTGAAGATGTAGTACCAGAGTAACAATTGAGCCTGCCAATGTATTTGACCTTTGATTACAAATACTTCATTCAATATACATAGGATTTTATTTGACATCAAGACAGGTGAAAATAAGACAAATACTAATTTGACATATTAATTGAAAAATCTTTGGAACCATTTTGGCCTGTGCCACCAGGATTTTAGCTTTGTTGCTAGTAGTGTCACTTGTCTGCAGTAATTAACTATGAACAAAACTGCCTTTGTTGTGAGTTTAATTTTCTCAAATATTTCTCGGTGGGGGGGGGGATTGGTCTACTAGCACTCTTGCGGTAGCGTGCGGGGCTGCCAATCGCTGGGTCCAGGGTTCGAATCCAGCTCTTGCCGGGTCCCCTGGGCCTATGTTGGACGGAAGTAAAGCCCCAATCATCCATCCATCCATCCATCAATTAAATAGTTCTCACTATCAAAGGTCCAATGTCCTGCTGTCAGCAGATATTTGAAAAAAATTATAATAAAAATCCTTGATGGATATCCTGCTTGGAGTTTTTTTAAAATATACTGATGCTGCTTTTTCGTGCCGATACCACCAATACCCTGCATCGTACCATAATAACTTAGTAAGAACCTACCAATGGGTATGGTGGTATTTTGAGAGAGATATACTCTACAGTCTAGCATACAGCCATGGCCGTTAGTCTTCACACAGCTGTTATGCTTCACCATGGTGCTATCACTGACACTGACCAATCACAACAAAGTTAATACTTGCTCAATCTTCACCAAATTTTCAAGAATGATAATAGTTTGTACGCAGTAGCAGGTGTTCTCATAAAATTTGTTGAATGAAAGAATGTTGCATAATGAGTCATTAATGACTGTATGGCAAAAATACTAAATTAGTTGAAATTAAAGCATATATGTAATCAGTTCTGATGCTGTATATCATTTGCATGATAGTTATTGTCACCAAATTAAGTGTCTGAATGTGTCAAGTAAACATCAAATTAAACTTTATGTTGATGATGGTTGTTGCCTGTTGGGAAAAAAATGCTGTTTACTTTCTCTTTTGAAAGTATGATTTTCAAATTTTAATACACAATTTCTACAATTTGTCTTAGTATGTATTTACATTTGAAATGTTAGAGAATCAATATGCAACAATCTGTTATTCACAATGAACAATTTTACCTGCTATTGATAACTACCTTGAATATTCAAGTAAACAATAAACGGCCAAGGCACTTGGCCATTTACTGTTGAATTTAATATTCAATTTTGCTACATAGTCTAAAACAATCTAAAACCTGACTTTTTTGTTGTTGCAAATTTGATACGTATTATTAAAAAATATGATGTCTCCAGTACAGATGTAATATAGAGAAGTATTGCTAACACCCACTCCATGTTAATTACTGCACCTTCAATATAATACCGAAACGACTACCTTTGAATCCCTGGATTCTTGTTTAATTTTTGATTTTGTTTGCAGGACGATGATGACGATTATGCAGGATTTGAAGGGCAAGATGCAACGGCCGGATTTGACATGGGGGGAGACACGGTCCTTAGCAGCCAGGACACCACTGCTGATGGTCTCAATGACAGTTTGGTCGCTCAGCCCAAAAAGGTAATGTAACTTCAAGTATATCTTGTTTTATTCTATTGGGTTGCCTCTAAATAGCCCACACTGGTGCTGATGGGGCGTAAAACACAAATTCACTCACTCACTCACTCTATTCTATTTGGGTAAAGTTTGTTGAATCTCAGTCTGACACTTTAAGGGCACATGCTGGTCGAAAAATGTGTGTGTGCTGTCCAGAAGAAACTGTTGCAGCTAGAGCTATGAAATTTTACACAGGTCTTCAGGGCACCAAATTATGACCCTCCGTGAAATTTTAAGTTGCCATGGTTACGGTTGCCATGGCAACAACGAATTTTATGTATTTTTAAGTATTCTGCCTTACAAAAAATTCATCTCAAGACTGAGCTATCAGAATAATCAGAACTCATTTATTTTCATAATTTGAGGTATTCGGATCCGCAATAAGACTATTTTCAGACTAAAAATATGTTTTTATAGGGTTTTTCTGGGTTCGCGAACATGGGACTATGGAGCTAATTCACAATCTTTCAGGTTTGAATCGCTGTCCATCGGCCTTTAATCCAAATACAGTTCTGAAAATAGCCTTATTGCGGAAGCGAACTTGTCAGTAAGCAGTATGCCAAACTTCATTATGATGCCTTCAGCGGTTTTTGAGATGAATTTTTTGTAAGCACTCAAAGTCAATAAAATTTGCAGTTTTCGGAAAATGGCAAAAAAAGGAAATAAACTCTTAATAATTTTAACTGTAAAGGTAAGATCGGCAAGGTTGTTTACAGGGTTATAATAGGAATTTTTGCGTAATTTCAGTTGCATTTGTTGTCTGAACATCTGTATTTATTGAAACTGTCAAAATCAGAATTTCCATTTTCTAAAATATTTTCACCATTTTTCGACCAGCATGTGCCCTTAAATGGTATTGAAATGGCCAACTTTATGGCTACCTATCACTGTATTTATTCCTAATCTTCAGCTTAAAACTTAATCGATCTATTCATAAACAGCAGAATTGTTTTTAGTCAGGCATAGTGTGTTTTTCAAGCCGTAAATATGGGGTAAAATGTCTGAACTAACAGCACTTCCTAAAATGTTTTAATTTATGTGTACAATCCAAATGTTCTGAATCAAGAAATTTTAACCTCATTTAATTCATCCGTTTCTGCCAGAACAAAGGCTAAGAACCTTTTAAACACTGGGTTACAAACATCCGTGAGATTGGAGTCGTCATGAAGTTGAATCTATTTTTAAATGAAAAATGTATAAATTTGTCTTTTTTTTCCTTTGTAACCTAGGTTGAAAAGATCGAGATAGGCTATGCTAAGACGGCCAAGAAGCTTGATGTGAAGAAATTGAAACAAGCCATCTGGAACATGCTGACGAAAGCACCCGAAGGAAGCGAGGAAGTTGCAGGATCATCGTCTCCAGATAAAGGAGAAAAGCGGAAACATGTGAGTCTCTCTCTTATTTTGCTTTGGTTTGCTCAGTAGGTACTGGGCTAAGTGGACTTCTACTCGCTGGGTTCGGGATTCATTTGAATTTATAACACTGGCTGGGTCACTTGGGCGTATGACGGACAGCAGTTTCAATCATCCTTTGCCTCATTGCTTAGTCTACCTCCTGTCCTTATTAGGTTTATTAAGTGCACAATTACAGAAGGTAAGGCCCTTGGCAATCATCCATCCATCCAGCATTCAATTCCAGTATTTCAAGCTCTGGCTGAGTCACGTGGTTGGGATGGCTGGACCTATGTTGGACAACAGTTCCAGTCATCCTTGGTATACAACTATAAATGTAATTGCTGTGCCCTCCTGTCCTTGTTGGCCTACCTCAGTGCATAAGTGCAGGATGTAAAACCACAATCACCCACCCCTCATTAAATCTTACACCAGCGATAGAGACTACAGACAACTATTTTAAAAGGTAGCCTCATTGGGAAATTTAAATCAAGGAAATTAAAAGTGATGATCTGAATATAATAATCTTGGGATTTATTGACAGAGAATTTCAATAAGATACATTTGTCATGATAAGCAATATAGAAAGATGATACAAGGGGAAAAAAGACAAAATGGAATTCTATATCTGTACAAAAGGAGGCATAGAAACTACATCTTATAGAAGAAGCACCAAGTAAGTAGTATACTCAAAATTTCTTTCAATACATTTTGATAAATTTGACGTGATTATTTTTCAGGATGAGGATACTGGAACCGGGTCGGAAGTGGTTGGGTGTCACAGTTTTGCCCACATCTGTAATATTTTGCCGACTGTCCTCTCGAAGAATATGGCCAAGAACTTGAGTGTCCCTATTGCGTTTGTGAGTCTCCTGCATCTGGCCAATGAAAAGGTACGTTAAATGATATAAAGATAGATGTACAAGCCAATTGTTTGATTATTCAATTAATATGCTTGGACCAGGGTTCCCACGGTTCTAGAAAATTGTTAAAAGGCCTTCTAAAATAAGTGGTCCTTGAGAGTCATTGATAACTGGAAAAAAAATAAAAAATCAGTTTTTCCTGGAATCTTGATTATCTTGGACACTTGAGGTTGAAGGAACCCTGAATTGCTGATTTATAGTGAATATATGTGACATGTAGCTGTATTTATAAAAACAATAGTAAAGAAATATCAAGTGAAGTGATGATGTCCATGAGAAATTTGCCCTCTCATATGCACCCAGATAAACTTGTCAGCAGGTGCAGCTTACTAAGAAATCGGTTATTTCAAGCAAGTTAGTTTCTGGTAATGACATTTCAATGTAAATTGAATAACAACGTAACTTGACTATAACACATCACAAAATGACAAATTCGCAGTTTGCACGCAGTCACTCACTGCCGCAAACATTGAACAACTTGTTTTTGTCATGACAAATGAACTTAAGTGCTCTGGTGTTTTCTTTCAGACACTGTCCTTACAAAACGTGGATGCCATGACAGATCTGAAAATACTGCAAGGATGAGGACTAAAAAGTGCCTTGATGTTTTTTACTTGTTGTACAGTATAACAGTTAATAATTTGTGTACAGTTAAACCTAATCTAAATCCTACAGGGAGCGCAAGACATATTATTAATTACTGTGCAGTTTGGCCAAAATTGTTCATGCCCAACGTTGTTTTGTGAAATGTAGTAATGTGTAGATGTTCACATGCAGGGCTTTGGAGTGGGGTAATAACTAATAAGTGATCCAACTCATGACTCCTTTGGCTTTCTGAAAGCCGATTCCGACTCCTTTGGTCGCCTGAATTACGACTCCGACTCCGCTTATTGCACACTTTGTATAAAGTCATATCTTGATGGAATTTTGATCAAAATGCGTAATTTATGAAGAGGGTGGGATTTATTAAGAGGTTTGTTTTTAAAACAGAAATACGTTGAACGAAATATATCCCATCGAAAAGACAAAACGTAAGAATTGGCATTTTTTCTGATATGTTACTAACTTTTGAAATTCTGAAGTATATAAAATTATTGATTTTTCCCAGTCTCTCAAACATGTGAATTATTTCGACTTTGATTTTGCCGTATTGAAGAGGATAAATCTGCCAGCCATAAATAAATTCCCTGCAGTCTATTATTTGACCTCTTAATAATTATAACCAACTGTACTTAATTAGTTATGTCTTGTGCAGCATTTGTATGTTATTTTAGCATTTATGTAAATATTTATTACATTTATACTATTCATACTTTAGTATACAGGCAGCAAGATTTTATACTTATTGACATGACTGAATGATTTGAAAGTATATAATTGTCTTATGGAATAAATGCAGGCCTCCCAGATCTCCTATATTTCCAATGATTCCTATATTTTTCGTAGGATCCTATAAAACTCCTATATTGAGAAAAATTTTGTGTGTTTCCTGTATTTTCATGTCATAAATGAAAATTTCACTTTGAGATGGTCGAGTCCTGTAATAGCGAAGTTTGTTGGTCCATAAAATTGTATTTGGTTAGAGGAAGAGGGGGTGAAAAGTCACAGGGGTAAAAAGTCACAGGCCTTATTGACCAACTTGCTGAGACCGAATGCTTAAGTTTAAAATAATCATTTGGGATGCTTTTATGAGAAAATCGAAGGTCTGTAGGGAATGTGAAAATTATTCTCATTATGCAAAGTGGGTTTTTACTTTTGCTTTCAGTTTTTTGTGATTATTGCCGTCACAGTAAATATCCTATAATTGACCGAAAAATGCCTATATAATTCCTATATATTTTAGTAAAATATTCTTATTTTTTCTCCTAGTTTTGGCCGGGAGGCCTTTAAATGTTTAGCAAGAGTAATAAGTGCCTAGTTAGTGAGAGTAAATGTTATTTAAGATATTTGTAGTGGTTTGCAGAGTGACAATCTTGAATGCAAGTCTTCCTGTATAGACTCATACCTTTCAAATTAATGACACTAATATTTGTAAATAGCAACAAAACTATGCCATTCACCACCATTTGCGTTACATGTATAGCAATAAACATTTTCAATACCAATGAATTCTTTTTTTTTTCTTGTTGCTCACTTTTGTGTACATAATATAATTTTGAACTTCAATGGATATATTTTGTTTTGAACAGTTGGACCTTGTTTTCATGTTAGGTTGTCTTTTATCATGATACTGGTCTGGGAAATTTGAAATTAATCGCGGAAATCTTGATTTTTTGATAGGTCAGGGAAATTTTTTATAAAAGCTAATGCACATTGCTAATGGCGATTGTTGCAAGGTAAGAATGATGAAGAAATATATACGACATTTGCCCAACTAAGGCCACACATAATTGATCTTTAGTTTCTCGGATCCTCTCAAGTCACTTTTTCTAGGGTCGGTCGGTAGGACAAAAAAAAAATTATTTTTTTTTCCATCGGCAGTGTATCTATTGTGTCGGCGGGTCCGCGAAGCTAAGAATCAATTATGTGTGGCCTAACCTGTTGGTGGTGATGTGGCCTTCAGATCAGTGCATCTGAAGGTCGAGGCATCTCTAACACTTGGGAAACTTTGTATCATCCCTTTTCTTTTTGTTTCTATTCGCAAGATAAATTCACAAAAGCCTGTGAATTGCAACCCAATATTTTACACGAGAGTCTTTTTTGTGGTCATTGAAAACTTGTCTGGAGTCACGGAAAAGTCTGGAATTTGAAATCCGACACCACTGACAACCCTGACCATGATCCCCGTCGAAAATTTTGTGGAAACGCCTTTCTTGCAGTGCGTGGAAAAATTAGTTTGAAGTCTGTGAGATGTCAAGGAATTTTGAAGTTGTACATCAGTGCCAGTTGCAACCCTGGAAAATGTTTTAAAACGGAGCTAATTGATGAATTTTAAAGGTTGAATACCTGCGAAATGAAAATGTTAACTGGAATGAACATGTGAATTTCATTTAATTGTATCCTGGTGAAATGGTTTCAAATGGGAGGTTCAGGGTTTGAATGCAACTCTGGTCTGGTGACCTGGACCTATGCCTGTGGTGGACAACAGTTTTAATATACTTCTGCCTCTTCAGTCGTCCTCCTGGCCTGATTAATAATTAGCCTATCGTGTGCATAAATGCAGGCAAGGTTCCCACACTCTTAATTGAGATATAGGGAATTTACAAAAGCCATTTTCCAAACCTGGAAACAGTGCCCGATTTAGGAGTGTGCGGAGTGTGCGGCTGCACAGGGCCCCCACATTTGAGGGGGCCCCCACACAAGCAGATCACGCGTAATATTTATAAATTCTTATTACAGTTCACGCGAATGATGCCGATCTGAGACAAAACCTAATTGTGCAACAAGTAGAGCATTATGATTGATAAAATGTGGGGGCCCCAACCTTCTTGAGGTAACATTGCATAACATTGTGGATAAATTTTTCCAAAAATGTTGATGTGAACAGATGATCTGTTAAACCAGTGGAAAATTGTGGTTGACATGTGGGGGGCCCTGCTCAGGGGTCTCTTTCCCTATATGTTTCTTGCCCCTCTGGGGCCTCCACATCTCCTCTGGGGACCCCGAGGCCTCCTATGCTCATCCTTTCCTTTCTGGGCCCCCTCTCCTGCCGGGCCTCCACCTCTGGGGGCCCCACTCACTCTGGGGGCCCTTACCACTCTGGGGCCCCCTCCCACTCTGGGGTTCCAACTCTGGGGCCCCTGCCAATCTTGGGGCCCCCTCCCATTCTGGGGGCCCTCCCACTCGGGGGGGGGGTGCTCTCACTCCGGGGCCCCCTCACATTCTGGGGGCCCCCTCACATTCTGGGGGCGCCTTCAAATCTGGGGCCCCCTCCATTCTCGGGCCCCTCGCAATCTGGGGGCCCCTCCCATTCTGGGGGCCCCTCCCATTCTGGGGGCCCCCGCACATTCTGGGGGCCGCACCCACTCTAGGGGGCCCCTCCCCCTCTGGGGGCCCACTCCCACTCTGGCCTTAGATCTTCTTCAGGTGCCCCAGGTTTAGTATGTGTTATTTCAAATTATTAGTTAATTTTGTCAAACGTATTCTCAGATTTTTATTTTGCTGTTTCATATGTACATGGATTCTGAAATTTCTGACTTTTTTAAAAGCATCATGTACAATTAAGGTAATACAGTCATAAAAGAAAAGGTCATCCTATTCAGACATGCCAGTAAATATGTTTAAAAGTTAAATTCAACAGGACATGATAATGGAACTTCTGTTGTAAGATGAGACAATTCTTCCCGTATTTACTCCACGGTAAAGTAAAACACAAAAGTATGTACTTCATAAAATAAGTCCGGTTTGTGGGAGAAATTGCTATGGACTGCCTATCACTACCTGCTCCCTTCCAGGTATTTACCAACATTAACGAGACAGAAAGCGCTTTAAAAAAGGTCTCCCATCTATCTCAGTAAACATATTAATTAGTTTAGTATTTTTTCCATTTAGCCAAATTACATGCACATGCCAGGTAGGAGTGTACATGACTGAAAGTTACAAAAACATCTCAACGTAACGCATTTCGGGGGCCCCCACAACTTCACAGCACAGGGGCCTCCACACACCTAAATCGGGCACTGCCTGGAAAGTAGGAAAAAGTAAGGAATTTTGATTTGCTGGAGCATTTTCCGATTATTTCAAACCTCGATAAGCCGCAATATGTTAAAGTATACTGCAGTAACAGGAAACCTGTCCCATTAATCTCAGAATTTGCTTAACTTGGGAGTTTTGCTTTAATATTCAGCTGGATGTGTGAAGAACTCCGTCATAACAGACGGTAGGCCTACTGCGCTCTAACAATGTGCGAAAAGTTACAAAGGTAGGATATTTGAGCTAATTGATGGTCTAGAAAATTAGTCCTGAAAAAGTCTTGAAAAAGTATAAAATTCCAACAGGGTACACATGCGGATAGGTGGGGCCAATCTACCGGATCCTAAGGGCCCGCCAGCTCCAGTTCAGCCCCTGCAGAATTCTGTGCACTGTAGGACTGCATCTATGTTTGTGTCACCCATGTTGTTACAGGGAAACGAGTGCTACATTCTAAATACCAAATGCCTTTAATGACATTTCTGATTCTGAATGAGTGTTCAATCCTCAGTGCAATTGTCTTTTTTGCCCTTTTCGAGCTGAAGTTAATTAGTGAGGCAATTTGAGAAGCTCTGAAGCTGTCACTTGGCCTAATTATTGAAAAACCTACCAATAGTCCAGGCTCTGGCCTACAACCCCGTATACAATGCGAGCCGCAGAGAATTTGATGGTTGATTCTTGTAGCTAAGTGTCCAAGCTTCCAAAATCACACAGGTGGACGTTCCGATTTTACTGCGAATTGCCACTAGGGGACGTTTTTCAAAATGGCCGCCGTTCTCACTCTCGCCATTCTATTTTCCTTAATTTTCAAGATACAATTTCATGCAACACCACTTTTTTGGGGTTTTTTGACCTGCAGAATCCATTTCTGAACTTACTTTTGTGGTACAGTGTGTTTATCATGTGATATTGCAATGGCTAATTTACATTTTTGAAGACCAATGGTCAAATTCACTAAAATCACCATAAATCTGCCTTATTGTTGTATCTAATCCCACTGCAGCAGCCAGATTGGTGTAATGCGTGACTTATAAAGGTTTAGGAAACTTAACTTGGGGTTCAACCAGGTCTGGGGACATTTTATTTTGCCCAGAACCAGGCCTATATATATTCAGTTTTGACTGGCAGAGAAAGCCCGAAAAGTGAAATGATTGCCTAAAAATCACAAATTTGGTTATTTTAACAGCAAATAAAGGATGGAACTGCCTCAGATTAATACATTCTTGGCTTCCTGCATAATTTCAAAGTGTTCTTTGCAAAAAGAGAGTCACTGTAATTTTTTTCGTATCAAAATAAAGTCAGAAAGCAGCTGCATCCTTCCAAATTATTTTTCTCTTGCCATTCTATTTTCCTTAACTTTCAAGATACAATATCATGCAACACCACTCTTTGGGAGTTTTCTGAAAGGCAGAATCTATTTCTGAACTTACTTTTGTGGTATAGTGTGCACAGGCATTTCAATCATTTGCTAATACAGCTCTATGGCCTGCATGATACTGGCCTCCTTAAACAACACAAGGAAGGTGGGAAAGTCTGGGCAATTCCCTTGAATCAGCCACCTTGCACCCCATTGGCATAACATTACTGCAGGGTGGTCGATTCAGGGGACTTTCCCACCTTGGTGTATCTGTACCACTGGTTTGTTTGTTTGTTTGTGTTTTACGCCTCTGCAGCACCTTAGTGGGCTATATCGAGGCAGGCGATCGCCGTATGGAAATGAGATGAGAAGACTGGGAGTCTGGAACATACCCTATTAATTCAGGGATGCCAGGGTCTTTCAGTTGCCCCAGCATAGAATACTGGATACAGCCCGCCTCCATTTACTGTCCCTTGGGCTCGGACTAAAGTGGTTTCCCGGGGTGAGATATCTGCACCACTGGTAGTGGTCTAGTGCAGAACTGTTGTGAACAATTGTGATGCCTGTGATAGTGTTTGTATCATGTGATATTGCCATGTCTAATTTACATAAATGAAGACCGATGAAGACCAATGGTCAAATTCACTCAAGTTTCCATAAATCTGCCTAATTCTCATATGTAATCCCACTCCAGCAGCCAGAATGGTGTGATGTGTGAGTTAGAAAGGTTTAGAAACTTAATTTGGGGTTGAACCAGGTCTGGGAACACTTTATTTGGACCAGGACCAGGCCTATCTTCAGTTTTGACTGGCAAAGAATCTGCAAAACACAAAATGATTGTCTAACTTAGGTTTTTTAAACACCAAATGAAGAATGGAACTGCCTTAAATTAAGACATATTTCACTTCTTGCATGATTTCAGAGTGTTCTTTGTGAAAGAGCGGTTACTGTGGTGGAAATAGGACTGTAAGTGTCAAAAATAATGTTATTTTTTAGATTGTCAAGAATGGACCGTGTAATAAACTTCAGCATTAGGCAAGTTTGTTAGTTTCATACCATTTGGCCCTCAAAGCTGCTCAAGCAATGTATATCATAGAAAATAATAACCTGGAAACTGCTCTGATTAAGCTGAAATACAATTCTGAAAAAAAAAAGGACCAAAGACACAGGATGTTCTAGTCCACTTCTTTTCTGAGCAGTCTACCTTGACACTTCAGAATCATGTGATTGCAAAATCCCACAACTCTCATTGGTCATTATATCCCTTACTGGAACAACATAGTAGCAGTGAAATAGCTGAAATGTAAACAACCACAAAAAACAATAGACATTTGTGTGAGTAGCATTATGCTGTCCAGCCAGGGTTCTAAAGCCTTTGTCGGAATGGCAATAGTTAGTTACAAGCATTAAGTATGGGTATTGACTCATTATTGAGTATCTCATGTTGGCCAAGTAAGTTTTGCTTTTTAGCCAATTGGATACTTCATATTAGAATTAAGCATCATAACCTGAATGTTCCCACAGAGCATCTGACTGCATTTGACATCAGAGGGATGGCACATTTCATCAGTTAAGAGTAATTCATTATCAAAACATAGACAGTAAATTCTTTATTTGTCATATTCCAATGAATTCATAGATAATATTCTGGAACATTGCATCACATTCTTCTACATAATGTGAATGGTCACTTAATTTATCCAAATTTATGTAAGAATTCAAGAATACATGATAACTTTAGAGTCACTTTGACGGAACAATAGCAGATTAAGTTTTTGGAATAATCAAATTTGTTAAGAGGGGTAATTTTGTTTTGTAGTAATTTTATGTCTATCAAAACAATAGATAGACTACCCTAAATGTATGTCTAGAAACCTTAACAAAAGTACACATAGATCAATCCACCAACTGGGATTGGTCTACATTAAAGAATTAGAGTACGACGTTTAAATGATTTTGAACATATTTGACTTTATTTTGTAACATAAAATCCAAATATTTTCTAACACCATGATAACTATTGGTAGAGAATAGTCTAACATCCAATAAAATACAAAGAATATATTAATGCAGGGGTGGGGGGGGGCTGGTATAGTTCTACCCTAGTTTAGTTGACAGCACAAATAAAACTGGTTATTTATAAGGTGGGCTTTTCAACCATTTTCTACCTGTCAAAATCTAAAATATAGACCTGGTTCTTGTCAAAATAGTTGTAAGAAATCTAATTAAGCCACAATATAAATTATCAAGTTTGTAGTGGAGGGTTAAATACAAGAATGAGAGGGTGGTTAGATTTAAATACCAGTTTCAGAAATCTTAAAAATAATTTGGAAGGATGCAGCTGCTTTCTGACTTTATTTAGACACAAAAATATTACAGTGACCACTCTTTTTGCAAAGAACACTACACAGGAAGCAAATAATGTATTAATCTGAGGCAGTTCCATCCTTTATTTGCTGCTTAAATAACCAAATTTGTGATTTTTAGGCAATCATTTCACTTTTCGGGCTTTTTCTGCCAGTCAAAACTGAATATAGGCCTGGTTCTGGGCAAAATAGAATGTCCCCAGACCTGGTTGAACCCCAAGTTAAGTTTCCTAAACCTTTATAAGTCACACATTACACCAATCTGGCTGCTGGAGTGGGATTGGATACAACAATTAGGTAGATTTATGGCGATTTTAGTGAATTTGACCATCGGTCTTCATAAATGTAAATTAGCCATTTCAATATCACATGATACACACACTGTACCACAAAAGTAAGTTCAGAAATAGATTCTGCAGGTCAGAAAACCCCAAAAAAGTGGTGTTGCATGAAATTGTATCTTGAAAATTAAGGAAAATAGAATGGCGAGAGTGAGAACGGCGGCCATTTTGAAAAACGTCCCCTAGTGGCTATTCGCAGTAAAATCGGAATGTCCACCTGTGTGATTTTGGAAGCTTGGACACTTAGCTACAAGATTCAAGCATAAAATTCTCTGTGGCTCGCATTGTATACGGGGTTATAGGTCAGAGCCAGGACTTCAAACCTGAATGCTACAAACCCAGATTGTCCTTGCTAATTAATGACTCAACATTTGAGATGACTGCTTTTCTTACGCAATTCGAAAGCGGAACCTGCTCAAAATTTATTAAGATTAATTTTAAGTTTCCAAATCACATGGAAACCAAACAATTTTCCACATTAGGTAATTTAAGACTTTTGGCGCATGACATAAGGCATATCTTGAAATTGCGATAATCACAGCGATAGACAGGCGCACTTAGGCTTATAAGAATTGAAATAAGATTGCAAGAAAAACCCTAAAACTGTGTACATCTTTAAAAAATTTTATTGATAATAAAAAATGAATGCAAAAGCATGCATTATCCCCCAACTGTAACACTAGCTGATACTACACTAACCAGTAAATCAGCAGTTGAAACTATTACGTACCATCAGCATAAAACCAGTATAACAATAATTTATCAACAGCAGTAATGCAGTATTCGTAAACAGTTAAAATAACAATTATGATTCAACATTCAATCAACAATTAATACTATATAATCATAAATTCATGACAGACCATCCCCATAATATAAAGAAAAAAAACAGCAGCAACATTTAAAATGTATGTATTGTAAAATTTGCAGTAGTAATTAAGTAACAAATACCGTTTAATTTGTTGAATACTGTAAAAGTGTGCATTTTATGTAATATGTGCTTGAGGTCAAATGTCATTAAAAAACGTACTAAATAATATCAGTGACATGATGACTATATTATTTGTATGGAGACCTGTAAGTAGAGACATGATTCTATAATAGTAATGGAGACAGGACCTCATAACAATAGCAGAGAAGTCAGTATTACCCTTATTGAGGTTATAATTTCTTAAAATAAACTAATAGGCCTACTTCATGAAATATGTATCTGAGGAACAAAAAAGATCACAAGAATTTTTGGTCTACAATGGAATCGCAACAATGGCTAGTGGCTACAGCTTAAATTTTATATTTAATGAGACATAAATCTTGTGTCTGTCTTTTCTTATTCCCAACCTTTCATTTGTCTGTCAATTACATCTTTACCATATATCACAAAATGCTTGATTTGAAATCAGGTTTCAAGTAATTAATCAAAACTAATAATTAAATCTATCAGGGATTGAAAAAAGGTATAGATCTGGCTTTTTAACCTACATGAAACTCGCAACAAGTTTAGGCCACACATAATTGATTCTTAGCTTCGCGGACCCACCTACACAATGGATTTTCTGCTGATGGAAAAAAAAAAATTTTTTTTGACATTATAAAAAAAAATTGTTCACCTTTTGTTTTTTGGTCCTACCAACCGACCCTAGAAAAAGTGCCTTGAGAAGATCTGAGAAGCTAAAAATCAATTACATGTGGCCTTACACAATTTAACAACCCCCTTCAGGGAGTAACAACATCCTGAGCTAATGAGTTGGCGTTGAGAGCTGTTTGTTTCGCCATTTCAATAACGTCAGAACATTTCATTCTTTCCACAAACCGATCATTTTCGAAACGTCCCTCATTGCGAGGTAATCCATGCTGGCCGTCGGGGTACGTTATCAGGCCTGAAAAATATGAGAATTAGAATATATATTAATATTATTCATATTATTCAAAGTGTAAGATCAGGTTTCTATCAAAGGCACTATGTCTTTTGCAATACCAAAGGTGTAGAACTGGCTATACTTTTTCAAGCATTTTAAGTCTCATACATGTATATGTTTCGATATCATAATTGTAAACACTGAGTCTGAATGTCTACAATAATGA
This sequence comes from Platynereis dumerilii, assembly GCA_026936325.1. Taxonomy (NCBI): domain Eukaryota; kingdom Metazoa; phylum Annelida; class Polychaeta; order Phyllodocida; family Nereididae; genus Platynereis; species Platynereis dumerilii. The sequence continues at coordinate 29,224,233 of JAPTHN010000005.1, forward strand.
AATAGTCTTTAATTAGTGTGACCGATTTCAATTCTTTTCTTGAAGCTCAATTAGGCAAAATAAATGCTTTAAATTTTGTAAAATAATGACAATTTTTCAGGAAGTAGTTTGTAATTTTTAAAATTTTTTTTTAAACAAGAGATCTATAGCTATCTATATTTTTTTTCTTTAACAGCAACAAAAAAGTTTCTTTTTTTGAGAATCTTTCTATTACAGGTATAATATGGTATTCATCTCACCTCTTCCTGATATTTTGCCATCTCTGAACTCTCCCTCGTAAGTCATCTCGTCTTGTCTTGTGAAAACCCCCAACCCATCAAACTTGCCACTTTTGAATTGGCCATCATATCTGAAAACAATTACAAATACAACTTGAGACATTTTTAAAAAAATACTTAGAAGTAACACACGGTTACACACCAGCCTATAGGCCTAGTATACATATCAAAGAAAAGCTGTGGCCTTCCTAATTAATGACATAAAAGTGTCTGGTCTTGAAAAGATCACTGCAGGATAAATATTGCAGTGGCGTAGCCAGCAGTGAGGGGGTCCGGGAGGCAAGTGCCCCCTCTGACGATTGGTAATATTTGGCAATTTCTTTATTTATTTTCCAACGCTATACAACACTTTCCTGAATGCTGAGGCTCTGGATGGGGGGTTTCAAAAGTGAAATGGCCAAGGGACAGGGAATTCAAAATTAAAATGGCCAAGAGACAGAGGTAGCAAAACCCATCCAGATCCGTTTTTATAGTCCTTTATGTGTTCTGTGTCATTCTGTTAAATGAGAATCACATGCACTGCATTCTTTATAACAGTAAATTCAGTAATTAATACTTTGACATTTAAACCTAAGCATTAAATTTGATCACACACTGCCCACCCTCAACGGATAAATTTAGGTGGGTACCAAGTTCAACTTCCTAGCACCTTGAGTAATGCCATCCTAAATGGAATACAATGTTATAGTTTACACACTACCATCCTAAATGTAAGGAATGGTCCAGCTGGAAGAATTGCTACCATCCTAAATGAAGTGGTATACCATCCTAAATGGAATACCAAATCTATTACATTTCAGAGTCAATCAGAGAGCAAAACTTGTAATCCTGCATGGTTATCTTAAAATTTAATATTTGTAATTAATTAGTAGTTTTACACTTTATGCACCAGATTGTTTCAGAGTAGATACTATATAAAATAGGTATATACCTATTTTAACAGCCAAGAAAAGCAAGGTAAAAATCCACTTAAAAAGTGTGTATATGATTATTAGGCCAATAAATATATTCAGTAGATGAGAAAATTTGCTACCAATCTTAATGGTTGAAAGAAACAAAAATAATATCTGTTAAAATAATGATAAAATTTAAGTGTAACAATTTTAAAAGCATGTAGATTTTAAAAATTCTATTTATACCTTGAATTGTCATTGAAAACCATCACTCCTAAACCAGAGAAAAGTCCATTCTCGAACTGACCGACATATCTTGACCCATCAGTGAACACCATCGACCCAAATCCATGCCGTTCGTTATTTTCGTTTCGTTCTCCGTAATGCTTGCTTCCGTCGCTGTATGTGTATGCTGTCTTCATTTTCTGTAATAAAAAACATGGGAGATTTGTCTATATTTGAATAGCAATTCTAACTTCAACTTCTTGGCTGCTATTTCCATTATAAAATTTTGCTCAAATCATATGCAATGCATTAACTAATTATCTGGGAATTACAATACCATGAGAATTGCCAATTACAAGGTATTAATTGGGTCATTTCATATGTGTGTGAGGCGTGTCTGCATCTAAACATGTTCATGAATATCAATTAAGACACTTATAATATTTGGGCCTAAATATTTTTATACTAATAGGCCTACATGATGGCCCATGGCAGTAAATCATGCAGTTCTTAGACAGTCTTATTGTTATAAAAAGTTTTTCTCAATGTCAGTGTGACATGAACAATGAAATGTAGGCCTATACAAAATTGTATCTTCATCTTTTTCAGTGTACAGATGAGTAAATTACACCCTTTTGACTTCTGTTAATTAACATCTGACTAGCTCCTGAAATTATTAAGCTTGCTTAAATTGTCAATTTAATTATTTTGGTTCACAATATCTTTTATGTAACTTTACTCGTGCAAGTGATGTCCATAGGTACAGGACAAGAAATTCTAATTACAACTTCAAAATTCCAACATCGTCTAATGATACTATTGTGTCAAATTCTTTCTCATTTAATCTAGTCAAAGCATGGAATTCACTGCCAGATAACATTAAGAATAATGAAGAACATCAATCTTTCAAAAACAAATGTAAACGACATTTAATTAGTCTTTGTACATTGTGTAAATGCCAATTTATTTATCTTTGTATGTATGTATTGTAAATACCTAATCAGTCTAGTCATCTAACTCTCCAGGTCGCTGTATCATTTTGTGTTGTCATTAACTGGACCCCGCTGGAAATAAGTTTCAGAACTTTCGTGGGCTATCCTAGGTCAACTCACCATTGCTTCGCAACTCACCATTGTTTGGCAACTTTTTACCCCGCTGGCTATGTAATAGCCTACGGGGTACTGCAGTCCTCAATGCCTCAGTGTGCTGGGGATTTCGTCAAGCATAACTCACTTTGTGTTGCTCATATTTCATTCAAATTTTGCCTGTTATCTTATTTTGTCATGCAGATGGGAATGACAAGTCCGTGCGTCCGTACGGACACACGGACGTACGGACACACGGACGGACGGACGGACACACGGACACACGGACGTTGTGTTGCACATATTTCATTCAAATTTTGCCTGTTATCTTATTTTGTCATGCAGATGGGAATGACAATGTCCGTCCGTGTGTCCGTACGTCCGTACGCCCGTGTGTCCTCAATGCCTCAATGTGCTGGGGATTTCGTCAAGCATAACTCACTTTGTGTTGCTCATATTTCATTCAAATTTTGCCTGTTATCTTATTATGTCATGCAGATGGGAATGACAAGTCCGTGCGTCCGTACGGACACACGGACGTACGGATGTACGGACACACGGACGGACGGACGGACACACGGACGTTGTGTTGCTCATATTTCATTCAAATTTTGCCTGTTATCTTATTTTGTCATGCAGATGGGAATGACAATGTCCGTCCGTGTGTCCGTACGCCCGTGTGTCCGTACGTCCGTGTGTCCTTACTGGTTATCTGACAGATATTCCGTACGGACGCACGGACTTGTCATTCCCATCTGCATGATCCGTACTGGATTCACGGACGTACGGACACACACACGGACACACGGACGGACACATGGACGCACGGACGGACACACGGACACACGGACACACGGACGGACACATTGATCCGAATGGTCTCAATGGCTTCACATAGAGCCAGCGGGGTTTACGTGCTTGCACGGTATTTTTGACTTTACAGTACAATAATTTTGCATTGAAGCATGCCAATGCATGTTTAATTGATCAGAAATGTGAAGTGAATAGTTTTCAACATCTTTCATTGCTTCACCATTGTTATTCTGTTATGGTGATGTTACAATGGATGGTCATGTGACCAAAAATGGGATTTTTAAGGGGAGGAATGTGTGAGAAATTACCCAAATTTCATTAAGGTACACAAATTCAGTTTGTTTCATATATTCGACCTACATGAACTTGGGCACCCAGTGCAAACTTCGATTATGTCAAAATATGTCTCTTTTATCACTTAAAACAATGTCAAATACAACATCATCAACACACTTTAGAAGTGAAAGAGCAGCGATGTGTCATTTCAAAGGTGTACACACAACAAAGCAGTTGCCATGGCAACACAGTATTTACTTTGGTGAAACATGACAATGATTACTGAATCTTTGCAAAATATCATGCCTGTAGCTTCATTAGTTTTGGAGAAATAGCCACTGATAGGCCTCTTTGTTTTCATTGATAAATTGCCTATAATGACATTACGTCACAATTTTGCCATTTTCCGCTATGTGCAAAAAAACGCTTTTGCCCTGCACTGGAGGTGAAAAATCTTGACCACTGTTCAACCTAGGAACTCATGGGATACATCAACGGAATCCTTAAAAAAATGTCTTCATATTTACAAAACAAATTTTGAAATTTTTTGTTGTGTAACAAAATTATTTGATATTGTAGCCATAAAAACAAGCATTTTTTCCCCCAAAAATGACTTTTGTCTACTTTACCCCAATTCCTGACACTATTAAAAGGAATATCAAAAATCCGCTCAGTAAATATGTTCATTTGGCTTTTCTTCATTCATCAATTTTTTCCAAATAATTTTCCAATGCCTGAAACTTCAGAAATTGCACATCCCGTGAGCAGTAAAAATCAGCCTTTTTTTGCCTTTTAAACTGGTTACCATGGCAACCATTCATCACAAAAATGCAAAATTAACTTAAATTATCTAATTTAGTTAAAACCTATCTTTTGATACCAAATATGAACAATTATTCTATAAATTGCAAAAAAGTGCCCTTGTCACCCATACCTCCCCTTAAAGTTTTTGTCATTTTGCTTGACTTTGAAAAATAAAAAGCATGTTTTTGGCGCATAATTTAAAACAACCAGAAAAAAATTAACCAGGAACCTTCACAAGGGTTCAAATGACTGGACTGGCTATTTGATTTAGCCAGACAGTGATTAATTGTGGGCTGAATTCACTTTTTATAAGAGAAGTTGCCAAACATGGTGACCCCAAAAAAGGGCAGAATTTTGCAACAAATCATCTCCTGTAGGATAACCATTGCACATATTTTTTTTTAAATTGCCTGCAAAAGTTGATGATTTGGTAGAGTCAGTTTATGCAGAGACATCTGATCTGGTGCATTTACCCAGTTTCTTAATATTGTCAAATAACTGCACCAAACTTGCGAAGCAATGGTGAGTTGACCTAACATCATTATCATTGTACAATTTCATCTCATTTATATCTATTGTTTACACCTCATTATTTATGGAGTACAGTCATAACGGCCAACACCCAAAACGGCTAATTATACGACGGCCACTTACCAGAACGGCCAAATTTAGGACGGCCACTGCCCAAAACGGCCAAATTTAGGACGGCCAACCCCCAAAACGGCCAATAAATATAATATGTAAATGGCACTGCCATGAAATTCGCGCAGCAATGTCATAGAATTACTGCATTAATCTTCAACTTTCCATGCAGAAGGCCAATTTATCTTTTTGAAGGACTGGGCAAATAGGCATATGGATAAGATTAGATAGATAAGATCAGATCTATAGATATGATTAGATGATTAGATGATTAGACAGATAGATAGATAGATAGATAGATAGATAGATAGATAGACAGATATTGCACTGACAGCTGGTTAATTCAAATCTATGTTAAATTTGGATCTATTTTGTTAAATTGTTGATGTTACATAACTGAGATCAATAAAACCATAGCTATTCAGAGGTGACTGCTTACTATTAGACTGTTACGTAATTTGTTGATAGTTAATGAAGATTATGTAACCTTATTTCTTACTTGGTGAGTCATTTAAGTCATGAACTTTTGTATTGACTTTTAATTTTCAGTCACTTCTTACAATCAGGGGTATGGAAATAATTATTTCCAATATTATTACACATGTTGATTCAAATCCCTGAAATATGTCACTGGAGGTTGTTATAGGACAAGACTGAAATTTTAAAGCTATTTTGGAAGATATTTAAGGTATTTAAATGATTTACCAAACTAAACTGTGACTAAACTACCAGCTCCACTTTTATGGCAACTACAGGCACTTCCTGTTCAGGCAGTCACTGTAGACAGGAGCACCACATTATGAGCGGTCCTTGTGCTAAGTGAGCTTCGCTCATGGCTGCCTTTGGCAGCCATGAGCTGCGCTCATATTATAGAGTTTATTACCTGACTTAAGAGCATGTGACACTTGTCATTCTGTTCCATTTCACACCTTTTCGGAACAATGAATACATTTTCATTAGCTACTGAACTCTCAAATATTTTAAACTTTAGAAAAACTGATAGGACCTACTTAATTAGTATGTCGAAAATAATAGGTTGATGATTATTAAATTAAAAAACATTCAATAATGGTCTGGAAATTTGCATTGATCCAAGAGCATTCTAGCTTAGATCCTTCTGCCATATTTGCTTGATTAATGCTGCATAATGTAAAGTTGAGGAAAACAGCAAAAGAAATAGGCCTATGTGTATTAATCACTAATTGAAAACGAATAATCACAGCACAATAAGTTACTTTTAAGCAGAATTATAGCCGAGATTTCAGATTCAGATCTTTATTTCTCTCTCAAAGCAACAACATCCACAATGATATAGGCTATCTCAATAAAAATTAAAAATTAAACAATTTAGGACAGTAGGCGGCCCTACATTAACTTTATTTAGGCTAATTGATTGTAGGAGCCTAGCTATATCATGTATATTGATTTCATCTGGAATTTGGAAATGCTCGTTGACAGAAAAAACTTATGGTTGAAATAAAAAAGGCAGAAATAAAAAAGGCAGAAGATCAAGATGGATTAACAATTTTATAAAGAAGAATTTTATGACATCTATTTCATTCTTCACTTTCCCCATTCCTTAATTGCTGAACAAACAATAATCATGTAATTTATTGTTCAATTAAACAAACAACAGCGTCAATGCAACGCTATTCTACTTCACACCTTTTTAGAACAATGAATGATGAATACCTTCTCCAGACTGCACGTCTGCTGTCAGTAATTAACCAAAAAGAACGAAAATTTATGTAGAAATTGTTAATAACATGTATGTCATAATATATAGGCCCCAAACAGACATATTTTATTATAAAATAAAAACATGTAGGCCTACATTATTTGGTTTTAATTGTCTGAGATTATTAGTCTCAAGAGTGGTTTTAATTGTCTGAGATTAATAGTCTCAAGCGGATCTTTTCCAAATTTCAAGCTTCTATACACAATGAACGATTTTTCCACATATATAGATCTACTGCAATACTAAGTTTTTGTCTTTCATTTTAGATATAGACATATCTCAGTAAAGCTGCAGTTTAAACTATAACCTAAAATATAATTGTTTACTCTCGGTAATTAATTGCGTAAATCAAATATTGCTGCACAAATGAAATAACTCTGGCCATTTTGTAGTAGATTTAACAGTGAGCTTTTTTTTAAACACATTTTAATATGTTTTTGCACAAAATCTAGTTGATATTAATAGCCAATTATTATTTCTTTGTGTTCATTATAAGAGGCGATTGATTGTAATTAATTGCTATTGGTTTCCTTCATTAAGGATCACAGATGAGCATATGACACTTGCTTGACACTTCAATTGAAATCAATTTAACTAATTTATCAAATATTAAAAGCACAAACGAAATTTGATATTGATACAATAGCTTTATTAAATTATGCAAGAAAAAAACCAAGATAAATGACTGAAATCAAAAAACTGTTCAGTTCTTTTAAACTTTTTTTAATATTGTAGATTAAAGCCAGATAGATTAAAGTATTAAACTGTTCAGTTCTTTTAAACTTTTATAATCAAGCAAAATACATTTATTAAGGTAAGAAAGTAAGTGAAGATAAAATAAGTACAAAAACAAATTTGGCATTGATACAACTTTTATTAAATTATACATGGAAACCTGCATGAAAATGACTGAAATCATTGTTTTGGCCGTTTTGGGTAGTGGCCGTCCTAGCAAGTGGCCGTCACCCCTGGTGGCCGTCATTGGAAGTGGCCGTCATAGGTAATTGGCCGTTTTGATTTTGGCCGTTTTGACCGTCCCCCATTATTTATTACCTCATTATTTATCATTATTTATTATTGTTATGCCTCATTGTACAATTGTACTTTGTTGATGCTGTTGAATAAAATAAAATAAAATAAAAATCACATTGTCATTGCATTTCCTGGTTTCTGAATTAGAAGAAAGACCAGAATTATTATGGTATGCACTGACATGCAATTGATTGACTTTGACACAGTAAACTGCATTGAATCCAGTACACATTCTCAATCTGCAATACACACCTTGACAGTTCAGTGGCGGGTAATCAGCTGATTGGTCGAGATCCACAAATAACCCCCTGTGAGAGGATCAACGCAAGTAGAGCGTGACGTCACTGCTTTGTGTGCACAGAGATCCAAACGTCATTTTGTTGATTTTCCCTGTCAAACATGGTGGACTGTGGCAACACACGATGTGCACAGGAGAGGCGAAGTATAAAGCGTGAATTGTTGACATGGAGCAAAAAAGTACCCGTCCTACTTGGTGAGTGGCTTTAGTTGTTCATTTCACGCGTTATCCTCGATTTTGGTGGTTTTCCGTGGTCTTTAAGCGGGGTAATTCGCTTTGTTTATGACTGTCAAAATTTCGGCAGTGACGCACCGATGCTTCAGCTGCCTTCACCGGCTGCAGGCTGGGCTGACATCACTGGCCTTGTCAAACAAATTTATTGGGCAATAACAATAGGCCTTTTGGTCACAATTAGACCTGTTGATACCCCTCCTTATGTTTCTTTAGGGTATTCTTTAATGGGATCTTTAAGACGTTCCCATTTAAACTCTGTGGGATCAAACAGGGATCGAAATTCGCCGTGTGTCACTAAAAGCTACTGATCAGCCATGTTTTCCAAATTTGGTGCACCTGTGTTTTTGAGGGGTCATCTCAAACACACAAATCGTTTCAGACCACTCCTTCAAGACTGTGTGAACACACTGACACCAAGTACAACGTTATTTCAATGATTTTCATTCATACTAGGAAGGTTGTTCTCAGATTTTGGCCCAAATGGGTCATTTATTGACTGACAATCCACCATTTGGGACAGGTAAATTTGGCAGGAGGATCATAATTGGCTATGGCAGCTGCAGCCTGTGGAAGGCTAATTAGCATAGGCCACACTTGGCCCGCTCCCACTGCTGCCAAACTGTGCTTGTCAAATCTATTGTAAAATCTGCAGCCATTATAGCCTTGCCACTTCTCCCTGTTAAACTTTTGAAAAATTTAAATAGGTTAAATTTGTATACTCTTAGTATTGTGGGCCCACTACAGTATTACTGACTTCTTAAATTGTCTTTTCAAACTTGTACCCAGTAGGCCTAATCTTAATCAATTCTTTAATATTATTATTATATAGGTATTACTTGTCTCCAGTGGCATATTTAGGGGGGTGGCCCAAAATTAACATGGAATAGACTGGAAACCCCCAGGAGTGCCCCGTATTCACCCCATGTAATGCCCCCCCCCCATGCCATTTCTGGATACACCCCTGCTTGTCTCTTAAATTCTCAATAAAAAATAGTTTAACTCTATAATGAGTCCAATTCATGCAGTTGATTAAGTTTTGGCCAGATTCATCAATAAGACGATGAATCATATTGCAGATCTACAATTTTCTTTCAAGTTACCTCAACTACTTTATTATCTTGGTAGGGGGGCAATAGCTCTGTAATTAACTATTTGCAGTGCACCATTATTTGATGGTCCAACAAAGTCTATAAACCAAGATCTATGGTGGACTTTATCAATTAAGATAATGATACTCCATGTAATGCACACAAGTCTATATTTGCCAATTTAAATGGGTATGATGTTGTGTCATCACCTGCAATGTCCCTCATGGTCATGGCAATGACCCTCATCAAGTTTTAAGTGGCAGCCATTTCATTGGGGATGATAGTTTTTTCCATTTTGTTTCATTTGGGATGGTAGTAACAAGTTTCATTTGGGATGGTAGTAGTTTCATTTGGGATGGTAGTGGAATTAAAAGTGATGGGTAGAGTGGCAGTTCTTGATTTGTTTATGTAACTGTGAAAGGCCTTTTCGGGGAGGGGGGGGGGGGTAATTATATTGGTATGTCCATCTGCAAATTTATGTATGCTTAAAAATATATGATTTAGTTCTGTTCTAGTTGTGTGAGCTTTAACAATAAGAAGCTCATTCAACTTAATTTAGCTGTTTATTTGTTTGAATCCATTTCACTTTTTGCTCTATTTCTTAACATGGATATGAGTCGTATGACTTGAATATGACACTATAGATGACTTTTCACATTTTGGTTAAATCTGTGGACTTTGCCTCTGTGATAGATACAACTGTAAATTACTTAATTGTTCAATGTCTTGTCTTTTCAGGTTTAGAATTAGTTGCCTCTCAATTAGCAGGGAAAGCGCTAGCAGGGGAATTACTTGAACCACTTAACGGTAAGATTTAAAAATTCAAATTGTTACCTGTGCGCTAAGATGAAAATTCAAGTTTTTGTTGCTGGAATAACATTTTGTGTATTTATTATTTGTAAACGAAAATATAGCGCCTCAAACTTTCAATGCTATGAAACCTCAGCCCGGACACTTTTTAAGAAAATGGTCCACGTTTTTGAATTTCCTGCCATTGCTAGAAAAGTTGTGTAAGTTTGAGATTTACAAAAGTTAAAAATTAAAATCCATTTCTGGTAAATTTGGCTTAAAATATCTGAAGGAAATACCTTAGCTTTTTTTTTGCCACAACTTTGTTGCAGCAGGTAAAAAGCACCTTTTTGCACATTTAGCTAATTTGTAGGAATTCAGATTGCCTACATTGAACTCATCTTGGCGGAGCAGGTCACAAAATTTGCTTTTGAAAATTTATGATGATTTTAGCATATGTTTTATGGATCTTATATATTTGACTTAATTTGTTAACATACATTTTTTTTGTGTAAATATTGTTACGACTCAGCTATGCGGTGGTTTAAATCATTTATTGCAGTTCAACTATGGCGTTGAGGTTAACAATTTTAGGATAATGGATAGCAATTTATTCCAAGTTCTTTATGTTAGTCTATGCAAGTGGTAGCGTAATGTTTCTCAGATTGAATAAAGTGTCTTATTTCTTATGGACTTATTTAGTTGGAATTCAAATGTCTTGGATTCCTATAAATAGGAATAGGAGTCTTGAATTCCTATAAATAGGAGTCTTGAATTCCTATAAATAGGAGTCTTGGATTCTTTAGGAATAGGAGTCTTGGATTCCTATAAATAGGAGTCTTGAATTCTTCAGGAATAGGAGTCTTGAATTCTTTAGGAATAGGAGTCTTGAATTCTTTAGGAATAGGAGTCTTGAATTCCTATAAATAGGAGTCTTGAATTCCTATAAATAGGAGTCTGGGATTCTTTAGGAATAGGAGTCTTGGATTCCTATAAATAGGAGTCTTGAATTCTTTAGGAATAGGAGTCTTGAATTCCTATAAATAGGAGTCTTGAATTCCTATAAATAGGAGTCTTGAATTCCTATAAATAGGAGTCTTGGATTCTTTAGGAATAGGAGTCTTGGATTCCTATAAATAGGAGTCTTGAATTCTTTAGGAATAGGAGTCTTGAATTCCTATAAATAGGAGTCTTGGATTCTTATAAATAGGAGTCTTGAATTGCTATAAATAGGAATAGGAGTCTTTTGACAGCCAAGTCTTTAAAAGTTAGTTTTCTGGACTTGCACTTCACCAAATGGCTAGAAACTTCTCCATGATGTTCAGGACCTGGTAGTCTTTGGCTCCTATAAGAATTTAAAGGCCAAAATGTATTATTAGGACTTTTTAGAGTTGTTTTCTTTCACTGTTACAAACACGTCCACTCCCGTTGAGATCCAAACTCTGAATGACGGCTGGTTGCCAGGCACCAAAGAGGTGCGCGATTTTCGCGGGGCGAATATTTTAGTGAGACACCGGTCTCTAAAATGACAGAAAACTTGAAATCTCGATCTGATTGCTGGATTAAATAGGCCCCACGGATCGAAAATAAGGTCTGTCATATTAATCTATCGTATTGATCTTGTTGGCTATCTTCTCTGCTTCATTTTGCACTTTGTTTGGTGTAAATCGGTTACTTATTGGCTGAGAATTTGACCATTTTGTGACGCGCTGGCGAGGTTGTCATTTTATTGTGTACATCGCCGCGATCCAGTTTAATGTCGAGACGACTGTTCACTACATTCTCCTCTCCTAAAATTATACTTTGTCTATGAAGTATTAATTAAATTTTCCATGTGAACAGTTTCTTGTGGGTGAATCACCAAGAGTCCGGTAGAATTTTCCGTTTGATCTGCTACTTGCGGGAGAATCATCAAGAGTCTGGTAGAATTTTCCGTTTGATCTGCTACTTGCGGGAGAATCATCAAGAGTCTGGTAGAAATTTTCCATTTGCTCGGCTACTTGTGGGAGATGCATCAAGAGTCTGGTAGAATTTTCCATTTTTTCGGCTACTTGTGGGAGAAGCGTCGAGAGTCTGGTAGAATTTTTCCTTAGGATCTGTTACGCGCGGGATAAATATTGAGAGTCAAAATTGACCATTAAGTGAGTTATTCTTCTGAATTTATTTTTCAGATGACGGCATGTGGGAGGATTGGAGGATATTGAGTTCTTCGGAAGAGTAAAGAAGTTACCGACTTGTTTTCAATGTCACGTGTCGTTCCCGGATAAGTCAGTCCTTGCACTGAGATCAATATTCCTTGGACTATGATTGGTTCGAACTAGAAACTTCCTACCAAGAAGGAATTGTCGATAGCGACGTATGAAGGGACTTCGCAATAGGTGTTCTCTGTTCGTTGTAACTGAAATTAAGGATTTCCTTGTGTCACGTTTGCCTGTTTTCTCAGAATCTGGAAGACTAAGCTTGTTAAATTTTCGCAGCTTCCATGAACCTCTAGGAATTTCTTCACCCGACCCCGGTGAATTTTGTGTCTGCTTAAGTCTTAAGCTACAAGTCTTTCTTGACTTCCTTCCCTTGAAGTTTGTCTCTTGTTCTTCAACTCTGCTAACTTCTTGACTGCCAAATTCCTCCAAATTTGGGTCACCTTCTTGAATTTTCCAACAGGAAAGACTCTTTGGAACCTCTTGGAGCCTCCGGATTTGCTCCTCATCTGAACCAGCTGGCGTATCAATTTCTTGAACTGGAGTAGTGGTCTCGTCCACCCTGGAAACACTCATCTCCTCTGCTTCCCCTGTACGCCTCTCACGTAACTCTCCAGATTCCAGATCAGCCACTTTCAGAATGTTCCCTTCTTTCCTGGATCTAACTTTGGGCTTCTTCCGCCTCTTTGCCTTTGGACCCATTTCTTCTAAAATTTCTCTTGGGGTGTCCTCACCCACTTCTTCTAATATTTCTCTTGAAGTGTCCTCACCCACTTCTTTTAAAATTTCTTTGGGGGTGTCCTCACCTCCCCTGGAACATTTTTCACAGGTCACCTCCGGGCCGATGGAAATGACCTGGTCTAGTTTAAATCTTCAGTTGATTCTTCTGAAGAACTCTCATCCTCGTCATCAGCAGGACGAACCATTTTCAACTTCTCCTTCCTCGCTTGGCATTGTCGTGCGAAATGACCTCGTTCCCCACATCTATAACATTCCGGGTTCTCACGATCTTTTCTGGGCTCTTTTGCCATCTTTTGCTGTTGGTTGAGTAACATGATCATCATTTGGGACATCTGACTCACAGCTTCAGTCAGTTTCCCTAGTCCGTTCATCTTTTCTGGATGCTCCGATGATTCCACTTTCCTGCAGTCGACATCTCTCAGCCTGACTTTGTCTGCCCTTTTCTGGTGTTCCTCATCTCTCCCTGATGATTTCCTCCTGGACTGAACATTCTCCCGTTGAATATTTCTCCAGTCATCATATTCATACACCAATTCTACGGCCTTATCCAAACTGTCAGGAGACTTGAGATATTGCACATAATAGTGGACGTCCTCTTCATCGAATCCATCAAAGAATTGTCTCTTGAGCATTTCTTCTCTCACATTCCTGCTTACTCCAGTTGGGTAAGCTTTGTGAATGAGTCGCTTGAGATCAGAGGCATACTCTCGGATACTCTCACCACTTCTGAATTTGCGAGAATAAAACTGACGAACATGAGTTGTTTGTGTTTCTCTTGTTGCAAACCGCCTCTCTAATTCCTCAACAAGTTCATAATAGTCCTTCAAAACCTCGTCTTCAAGATCAAATGCAAACTCCGCAGCATCTGCTCTGAGGCTTGCAAGAAGATGTTTTAGTCTATTTCTTTCAGAGAAATTCAATGTTATGGACTCAAACTGACGAATAAATGTGCGCCACTTAGATTTCCCGTCAAAAGTGGGCAAAGTCATCTTTACTGAAGGTTCAGCGAAATTCTCTCTTGCCCTTGTACCAGTAGGTAATCCCCATGCTTCTTGATAATTTCCTCTATTTTCTGGCCTGGACCTTGAGTCTTTCAAATCCCTTGGGAATGTTCTCCTCTCTGAGCCTCTATGACCGTCATACGAATTGGATGGCCACACCACTTCCTCTCCAGGTGGATAAGTTGCCCTGTCTGATCTCCTAGGATCCTCATGCAATCTAGGACTGGGAGGAATGGACCTTCGCTCATTCCAGGTACTTGTCCGTACTTCATCTTGAGCCTTCTCATATCCGGAGTAACTGGGTTGCCTGTGATATCTAAAAGGTTGGTCACCTCCATCTATTCCCTGTCGTGAGTAGCGCGAAGGGCTACTCAGGTCTTCGCGTCGTAAATTACTTGGGCGTGGTGAATACAGGTCCCTTGACCTAGGGTTCCTTTGGATATCCGGGGAATTGAAAGTCAAATTTCTCCTTGGAGTGACATTTCCAAGTTGCGGACTCCAAGATCCAGTAGGTAAATCGTCTTGCATGTTTCCAGGAGGAGCCATCTGGCTTCGAGTCCATGCACCATTAAACATGATACTTGTTACAATAAATAAAGTTCTTCACAATTATTTTCTTCAGTCTTTTGATTGACTATCACTGCATCAGCTGATATCTGCGTGATTGTTCGTATCACTGGATGTCTATAGGCCTTATTGCAAAAGACATCCCACCGCTGCCACCATTTGTTACGACTCAGCTATGCGGTGGTTTAAATCATTTATTGCAGTTCAACTATGGCGTTGAGGTTAACAATTTTAGGATAATGGATAGCAATTTATTCCAAGTTCTTTATGTTAGTCTATGCAAGTGGTAGCGTAATGTTTCTCAGATTGAATAAAGTGTCTTATTTCTTATGGACTTATTTAGTTGGAATTCAAATGTCTTGGATTCCTATAAATAGGAATAGGAGTCTTGAATTCCTATAAATAGGAGTCTTGAATTCCTATAAATAGGAGTCTTGGATTCTTTAGGAATAGGAGTCTTGGATTCCTATAAATAGGAGTCTTGAATTCTTCAGGAATAGGAGTCTTGAATTCTTTAGGAATAGGAGTCTTGAATTCTTTAGGAATAGGAGTCTTGAATTCCTATAAATAGGAGTCTTGAATTCCTATAAATAGGAGTCTGGGATTCTTTAGGAATAGGAGTCTTGGATTCCTATAAATAGGAGTCTTGAATTCTTTAGGAATAGGAGTCTTGAATTCCTATAAATAGGAGTCTTGAATTCCTATAAATAGGAGTCTTGAATTCCTATAAATAGGAGTCTTGGATTCTTTAGGAATAGGAGTCTTGGATTCCTATAAATAGGAGTCTTGAATTCTTTAGGAATAGGAGTCTTGAATTCCTATAAATAGGAGTCTTGGATTCTTATAAATAGGAGTCTTGAATTGCTATAAATAGGAATAGGAGTCTTTTGACAGCCAAGTCTTTAAAAGTTAGTTTTCTGGACTTGCACTTCACCAAATGGCTAGAAACTTCTCCATGATGTTCAGGACCTGGTAGTCTTTGGCTCCTATAAGAATTTAAAGGCCAAAATGTATTATTAGGACTTTTTAGAGTTGTTTTCTTTCACTGTTACAAACACGTCCACTCCCGTTGAGATCCAAACTCTGAATGACGGCTGGTTGCCAGGCACCAAAGAGGTGCGCGATTTTCGCGGGGCGAATATTTTAGTGAGACACCGGTCTCTAAAATGACAGAAAACTTGAAATCTCGATCTGATTGCTGGATTAAATAGGCCCCACGGATCGAAAATAAGGTCTGTCATATTAATCTATCGTATTGATCTTGTTGGCTATCTTCTCTGCTTCATTTTGCACTTTGTTTGGTGTAAATCGGTTACTTATTGGCTGAGAATTTGACCATTTTGTGACGCGCTGGCGAGGTTGTCATTTTATTGTGTACATCGCCGCGATCCAGTTTAATGTCGAGACGACTGTTCACTACAATATATTAACATGATATGATGTGAGTGATATTTTACTATGTAGAAAGTACTGATTTATCAAACCTAAATGTTGGTCTACATGAATGTTTTCTTGTCTGGTGAATTTATGTTTTTCTTTTCATGAAGATTTCAAATTAAAATGTCAAGTTATAACTTAATCAATTTGTTTTTACTTGTAAATGAGTGGCTATTCCAATATTTTGTAATTTACTAATTTAATTATTTAAGAAATTGTTTGATGGCCTTAATTTTTTTTTCAGATTTTGAATTTGAAACCCAGGACTGGGAACCCAAAGAAAATTGTACTTACTGTGATGCCAGCACATCTGTGCCACATGTGAGTTTTTGCTTTTCTTATATATCATTGAGGGGGAGGGTTAGCTCGGTGGTTGCGTGCTGGGCTGCCAATTGCTGAGTGTATGGTTCAGTGTTGGAGGCCTCGGGGCCATATTTTGATGGCCTCGGGCCCTCGGCCTTGGCTCGGTCTCGGAAGCCAGATCCTTGGCCTTGCCTGGGTCTCGGGTGTTTTTGGGGTAGTGTTGGAGGCCTTGGGACCGGCAAAATTTTGATGGCCTTGGGTCTCTGAGGCTCACTGGTGGTCAAGGGCTTAGGTGCCCGCCTGCTCCGCTGAAGGTCTTTGCCTGCATGTGTTGGAACCCCGGGTGTGGAGAACCCGAAATTATCAGTGGACCTTCATGAGCAAAATCCTAGCTGGATCTCGTTCGGATGACGTTTTAAAAATTGGCGGCCCCTTGTATCAGTGTCTGTGCTGGGCAAGTAGAAGATCCCTCACATGGGGTAAATGTGTAACATGTTGAGGACTCCCGCTCTCTCTCCCATCTCATCAATCAACCTTCGTGAGCGCCCATAAGTCCAGAACTGGGCTTAGAAGGCTGCACTTACATCTATCTATCATCTATCTAAGATGTCTCCGTCTCCGTATCAGCCTCAGATGTCCCGGCTTCGACCACATCACTGGCCTGTAGAGTTTGAATCCAGCTCTTGCTGGGTCACCTAAGGTCTAGGCCTATGTTTGACGGCAGTTTCAATCATCCTTGGCCTCATTGCCGTGTACTAATTTAATTAGCCTGTCAAGTGCAAACATATAGGATGTAAAGCCTCTCATCATGATCCATCATATTATACTTATCATAGAAACGGATCTGAGGAATCCCGTTTACAATCACTCAACTCTTGCATGATGGACGGTAAATGTTGTTACTCTCAGCTATTAATGAATGTCTTCCTGTCTGGTGAATTTATGCAGTAGGTTGGCACCTGATTTCCAATTGGAATGCATGTTAATCGCATTTCAAATGGATGCCTGTAAATAAGTCTCTGACTTAGTCTGGTTACCCACGTTAAATAATGTCTGCCTTTACCTTTACCCTGTGACAGATTCTAGTCTTTTTTTATACGTTTGTGGATTTAAAATTTTTGACTTGCTCCACCAAAACGAGCTCAAAGTGGCTATCTACTTTCCCAGAAATGAGCAAAATGTGTCAAAGGTCACATTTTGATGTTTTTCAGCTGTTGGTACTAAGTTTTGGCAATATACTTTTTTTTTCTGTTATTTGATGTCATGTACAAGAAAGTTGGTGCCTGGAAACATAAAAATTCAGGTTTTGTATTTGTAATACAAGCCTGAAACTGTGTAATCTCAGTGGCGCATCTAATGCTCAAAAACAGAAGGCTCTAACCCTATAAGAACTGGTGTAAATGCCAAAAAATAGTTGACGGATGCATGAAAAATTTTCTTAAAATTCTAAAGAAAAGAAATTGCTGACCAGCTCCAACGGTCTAAGAGATTCTGACGTTACATCAGATAGAGCTTGCCTGGCTGCATGGAAATATGTGTTAATAAACCACAGGCCTCCCAGACCTCCTATATATTTCCTATAATTCGTATATTTTTAATGGAATCCTCAGTTAAATTTTGAACCCAGGAATACCTTTGGGCTTGTCTGGGCCACACTTTAGAATTATTCGGTTGGTCTAAATCTATCCGAAACAATTTGCCTTTTTCTTTCTATAATAAGCACATTTGCCCATGGCGAAATGAAGGCGCAATTCTGCAATATTCTGAATATTTTGTCGCAACAATTTAGTGGCAATTTAACTAACTGCTACTTGTGGTTTAGCAAGGTGAGTCGTTTGACATGTAAGTCTGCCAAGTTAACAAATTTAAATTTAGCAATTTTGTCATAATTTGCCAGAGCTATTAATCTATTTTTGTTGTATACTGCGCCACATTTTATGAGACGAAAGATCCATTGTTTTCACTATATCTAGACCAAATACTGCAAGCTAAATACAAAAACACTCGCATTATTCAATGTTGTCACCTTTTTGTAAATATTGTATTCTCATGACAATTTAGGGAATTGATCCGAATTATTCAAACTGGATTTGTTAGTAAGTTATCCTAAATGCAGAATACACAATTAGTTATTGTTGATCACAATTGACAAACTTATTTATTTTGGAATAATCGATTAATTAGTTTACCAGCCCTCTGTTTCCTCCTGGTGCTTCAGCACTATAGAGACATGAATACTATGAAGGAGACCGTAAATGCTCCCAGTCAGACCAGTGTTCCAGCTAGGCCATTTCAGCATGGCGCCACACCCGAACCTCGACTGCCATACCCCCCCCCCCCCACAAAAAAAAAATGTGGAAAAATCTTCTTTTTTTTTAAAGACTTGTGCCCTCATTTCTTGAAGAAGAAAACATTTGGCAAAAAAAATTTTTTATTTTTTTTAAAGTGCCCTAATTTCTTGAAAATTGTATGCCCGAATCAAATACTGGAACACTGCCGACTGCTAACCAATCATTGACAGCTGGGTTGCAGAGTGGTTGAGGTTCCCGCCTGCTCCGCTGAAGGTCTTTGCCTGCATGGGTTCGAACCACAGGTGGGGAACCAAAAATTTCAATGGACTTTCATGAGCAAAATCCCAGCTGGATGTCGTTCGGATAACATGTTAAATTGGCAGCCCCTTGTATTCAATGTCTGTGCTGAACTAGTAAAAGATCCCGCACATGGAGTAAATGACACGTAAATGTGTAACATGTTGAAGATTTCTTGCTCTTTCTTCGGTCTCATCAAACAACCCTTGTGAGCACGCAGTACTGGGCTTAGAGGGCTGTACTCACCATTTCTGTCTATCTATATGCGAAGCAGGCGCGTAACTTAGCCACTCTTCCACCCAGGTAACTTTGCGCTGCTTTCTATGTGTTCAAACCAAACCAAAAAAAAACCTGGGTGGGGCCATCAAATTCGGCCTAAGACTAAGTGCTTTTTATCTTCTAAGATCTTCCTGAGACAAATTTTTTGATGTCGGTCTGTCAGACCGAAAAAGTCGCAATTTTTCATAGTGTCAAAATAAAATAAAATGGTAAACTTCTTTTCTTTTGTCAGTGTAAAATCTGTAGGGTCGGGCATGCCAAGAAACTGAAAAAACAAATAAATGTCTGTTGGTTACAAACCTACAAATTTGTCAGATGGGATCAGGTTGGACGCATTTTATAAATCTATACCACTCATCTTGTTTAGTTGTAGCTGTCTCGTTATGTGACAGTTTTCACTTGGTCCTGACAATCATCTGTTCGCTGAAAATGTGGTTTGGTGTTTTTTCAAATCTTTTGTCTGAATGACATCATATATGAATGTCAAGAATTTTATAAATGTTTGTCTTGAGTCTTCTCATCTCTCAAGCTGTCAGTTGATGTTGACTTTTCCAGTATCATGGCTTTTTGTGTTGAAGAAACGTCAGTGTTACATCACAAATTAAAGTAATACACAGTCTTGACAGTAATACTACACATGCTTTTTAACCCATACCACAACCAACTTAAACCCAGTTTTAGAATCTTGGTCAGCCACACTGTTTTGCAATGGCCATCTGGAACTGGATTCTTCACTCTGGCGTTACCTTCCACCACCAGTCCAATAAGTAAGAGTTCCTGTGGCCTAATTGGCAGCAGGGTGGCAGAGTGGTTAAGTTGCCCGCCTGCTCTGCTGAAGGTCTTTGCCTGCATGGGTTCGACTCCCGGTTGGGGAACCCAAAATTATCAGTGAACCGTCATGAGCCAAATCCCAGCTGGATGTCAGTCGGATGAGACATTAAATTGGCGGTCCCTTGTATCAGTGTCAATGCTGGGCAAGTAAAAGTAAAAAGACCCCTCTCATGGGGTAAATGTGTAAGATGTTGAGGACTCCCGCTCTCTCTACTATCTCAATCCTCATGAGTGCCTAGAACTGGGCTTAGAGGGCTGCACTTACCTGATCTATATAGATCTATCTAATTGGTCGTTTCCAGGAATGAGGTCACAGGTTCTATTCAGCCATTTAAATTTCAATTGATCTTTTCATATTAATGCTTTATAAATACAGGATGTAAAGCCCCAATCATCCATTCGTGGTCCAAATCATGCTGAAATTCATACACCATGAACTCAGTGCTATTCCAATGCATCGTATCAATGATGCAGACAATATCAGCGCTGTTGTAGCAATTACTGTAAATAAAAGCACATTTGACATGCATGCAGTAAAAAAGCAAGTTATTGAAGGGTTTACTTACTTTCACTATTGAGGAGCAACTGTATTATGTTACAGTGCTTTCTGTAATTGAGTGAAGTGATTGATGTTTGCGATGGGGTCAATGCTGAGAAACTTACATCCTCAACCAAATGAAGATGGGGGTTCACTTACTTATCTAGATATAGGATTTTTACCCATATGCATAGGCCTATGTACTGTTTGTCGGCTGAGAGAATTGGCTGCCATTTGTTTTCCAGAAGCCTCAAATATTGTCCTTTATGACCCAATATGTTTCAATCTCATCAGAGGAGAATTAAAGAGCCCACAATTGACAAGCAGTTTGGTTGAAGATGTTTAGCATTGACCCAATGACAAAACATCACCCATTTCACTTACTTACAGGCGGCACTGTATGTGATCTTATATCTGGTGAAGATTTGGCAAAACATGTCAACGTCAGGCAAAGCGTGTTTTGCGTTTGTAAATTGATGTTACTAATTGCTATTTTCAATCCAGGCCTATATCATTTGTATATACATATGGACAAACACTCCATTTCGAGAAGCCCATGATTGAAAATACCTGTCTTAATTAATAACTCATTATTAGTAGTTCAATTATTTCTGTTATTCTGCGTGAAGAAATATTAATATTAATCAAACTCATTTGAACTGTGGTGTTGTTCATGTGAATGATATCTAAAGTTTGAGTAAAACAAATCTTTCAAAGACAGAGCTCTTTAATTGTAGAATTTAAGAAACTTTTAAAAAATATATCCGTATGGATTTTAATCATTTCTTGCCTCATTTCAGTAAAGTAGTGATAAATTTGTAACATGTATGTTGTCTAAAAATAAGTAACGCAGTTCGGTACGGTTTGATTGACATAAAAGCATGCTCAAAATAATGATTGTATGTCCAGCATTTCCGTCAAATAAACAAATATTTATAAATTGTCGCAACACGAAAACTCCCATAGACTCACCCACCCTACCCCCTTGGCAGCCCCGTTGCGAAAAATATGTTAAGAATTATAGTTTGTTTTCACTTCTTTAAATTCAGGAAATAATCAATGACTGTTTCAACTTTCAAAAAAAAGTTTAATTTGCTGAGAAATAGCATTCACGAATAAAGTGCAATGTCAGTTTTACTAATTACTTTTAACACAAATTTTCCAACAATGGGTCTTTAAGAAATGATGAGAGTTTTGTGCTTGAGGCAATTTCAATATCTACATTTATCATTATTTATCATGTTATATTGACAACAGTTATACTCAAATGTGTCCCTGCCCCAAAACATGCATTGTACCTGTGTTTAACATGAGTTACTTGACACCAAGGTTGCTGATTGCTCATTCCTTTGATCTATCAATATATTACACCATTAAGATTAAGGTGGGGTTGCTTCACTTGTTTGTACTGTTGTGTAGATTGAGCCTGGTTTAAGTGACAAGGTTGTTGAGTGTCCTTACAGTATCTCCTTGTCCTTACATTAGTTGACAGCTTTGTGCATGTCCTCAGAGTAGCATAAGTTGTCCTCAGAGAGCAGCCCATTGCAGCTACCTCGGTCCTTGGGTTGCTACTAGACTCTATAAATGGAACTGATGGTTGTTTTGGGGATCAATACACTTCTGCGCACCTGGCCAGCTGCCTGCTAGCTCTCTCTGCTATTCTTCCTGGCCTCTACCAGGGTCTACCTAGCCTCTCACTGTGCTGGCTCTCCATCCTGGCTTACCAACCTGGCTGCTCTGCTGGTACCATAATCTGGCCCACCTTTGCTTTGTTCTGCCTCCTCCTGGGCTCATACCAAGTCCAAGTGGAAGCCTGACCATATTTGGCAGTATTAGACCGAGTAACTGGGTACTGACAATTGAGTTGGACGAAAGTTGAGAAACCGGGCTGTGCTGGTAGCGTAATGACATAATCGGGCCCACCTTTGCTTTGTTCTGCCTCCTCCTGGGCTCCTACCAAGTCCAAGTGGCAGCCTGACCATATTTCGCAGTATTAGACCGAGTAACCGAATGCTGACAATTGAATTGGAGGAAAGTCTGGTTGTGCTGGTAGCAAAATCTGGCCCACCTTTGCTTAGTTCTGCCTCCTCCTGGGCTCTTACCAAGTCCAAGTGGCAGCCTGACCGTATTTGGCAGTATTAGACCGAGTAACCGAGTGCTGACAATTGAATTGGAGGAAAGTCTGGCTGTGCTGGTAGCAAAATCTGGCCCACCTTTGCTTAGTTCTGCCTCCTCCTGGGCTCCTACCAAGTCCAAGTGGCAGCCTGACCATATTTGGCAGTATTAGACTGAGTAACTGAGCACTGGCAGTTAAATCTGACAATGTGAGAAACCCGGCTCTGCTGGTCAGGGCCGGATCAAGGGCCTCGGAGGCTCTGGGCACAATGAGGCACTGAGGCCCTGCCCTGCTGCTTGTAAAGCTTAACTTGCATAGAAAATTTGCAGAACACTGAGAATTCAGATTTCGGAAAAACTTTTTAAAGATATTAAAATTGCAACCTATTATGATGGAAATCATTCGCGAGGAAGACTTCAATACTTGCATGATTGTGGTGGATTTTGGCTTATATCCACTGAGACACACTGTCGCTGTTTGGCAATAATCATTAAACTGGCATGGGGCTAGTCTTTTTAAATACTAGAATGTGTCTATTTCCATGTCTACCGTCGCTATGCAACCGTACCTAGGCCATATATTCAGCGTTTTGAATTTGCAAAGTGACATATAGAAAAAGTAGGAACAATAGCAAGTCTTATCATCATACATGTGGGGCCATCTTGTTTGTCTTTAGTATGATTACTTTGCCATGTGGCATTCTCTGCCTAATTTATTTCTCCAAATTCAGTCCATTTGCCCCCTGCCACTATTGCATTATGGAAATACGCCAAATATAGTTTATCATAATCATGACTTTTTTCTGCACTGCAGGCCAACTGTGAGTTTAGATGGAGTTAGTTCCCCATATTATTTTTCAATTATTTATCTAAAAATGGCTTTCTAAAACCAGCAAAACAAAAAAAAGGCCATCTTGAGTGTAAGCCAGCTGAAATTTACAAATGATCAAGATATACAAAGAAATGCGAACCTTCACCAGATTCAGATTGATATAAATATGTAAGCTCACCATTCATAATATTCATGGTTTCAAAGTGTGATGTCGTTGTATATCTTTGGAAAATCGAGAATGTGTTTTTGTTCTTGACATTCGAGCCGCTTTTTCAATTTTTGTGAGGCCCCCTTGCCTTGTGGGGCCCTAATCCGACCCTGCTGCTGGTAGCATGATGTGGCCCACCGTTGCTTTGTTCTGCCTCCATCATGGCTCCTACCAAGTCCGAAGTAGCAGCCTGACCGTATTTGGCAGTATTAGACCGAGTAACTGAGTGCTGACAATTGAGAAGTAGAGAAACCTAACTTTGCTGGTAGCTTAATCTGGGCCACCTTTGCTTTGATTTACTTCCATCCAGGCGCCTACCAAGTCCAAGTGGCAGCCTGACCATATTTGGCAGTTATTAGACCGAGCAACTGAGTGCTTACAATTGAGTTGGACAAAAGTTGAGAAATCTGGATGCTCTGCTGGTAGCATAATCTGGGCCACCTTTGCTTTGATTTTCTTCCATCCAGGCTCCTAGCTGGTCTAAGTGGCAACCGGACTCAATTTGGCAGGTATTAGATCGAGCAACTGAGCAACCAAGCACTGACTATTGAACCGGATGAAAGGCAGCTGGGTGGTTGAGTGGTCAGGGTTCCTGCCTGCTGCGCTAAAGGTACTTGTAAGTTGTATTCATGGGTTCAAACCCCATAATTATGGCGAACTTGAAGTTTTTGGTGGACCTTCATTAACCAAATCCGAGCTGGATGTTGTGTGGATGAAATGTTAAATAGGCAGCTCATTGAATTAGTGCCTGTCTGTGCTGGGCAAGTAGAAGATCCCTAACATCGTGCATATGTACATGTAACATGTTGAGGATTCACACGCTGTCTCTCATTAATAACCCTCGTGAGGACCTAGAACTGGGCTTAGAGGGCTGCACTTACTGTATCGATCAACCCGAAATAAATCATAAAGTCCGTAGAAAAACATCTACTAATTTTACAACAATGTAGGCCTGTATCTATACATTGGCTGGTACACATGTTACAGTGAAGAGTATTAATTATATCTTAAAAGAAAAGAAACTAATTACAAATAAAGGAATAATATTTTTTTTATTACTGGTGATTACTAGAATACTAACGACATTAATTTTACCACGAAAGGTCAGAAATATTTTTCTTTAAAGCTTTCTTGGTTTATTTTTGTTTGTGGTTGATCATTCTAGCCGTTCATTAGTTTAAATTAGCTACTTCATAAATACAACTCAGGGTGTCTTTGTCCTATACATTACATGTGTTAGCAGCTACTTTCAGAATTTTTCTTTGTATTTAGCATGTGAGTCATAAAAATAATTTTGGTTCTTCAAAATCAGGCTACTTAACTGTGTTAATGATGAAAGATCAGGAGATCAGCTCATATATATACAGACAACCATATTTAGACTCTCGATAAATGAGATTGATTACAGGAAATGTCATTTATGTTTCCGTAGATACATATTGGTACTTTCTAACCTAGGCCCGAGGTTGTACTTATCCTAATTAAAACTAAATGTAGCTCTTTTAATGTCTTAAACTTAACGTATTCAAACTTCCCCTTATTACGGCTTTGTTTAAATTGTTTTGTTCCTTAACTAAATTTCAGTGAGAGCATGTATGTTAGTTTTAAATAGAAATCCTCACATATTCTTGATTATTCTCTGAATTTTAGTAATATCTTTAAGCCATTTGTTTGTAATTAATAACCGTGGATACTGTAGATTTTGACTACAATCTACATTGTCGGCCAAAAGTTTGGAAACAGTATGTTCAATGTTGCACAGAAAAAGTTCAGTTCCCCCGTGGCCTAATTGGTAAGTGCGCTTGTCAACTGGCTTTGAGGGCGTCGGTTCAAATCTCACCCCGGGAACTCACTTTAGTCCGAGCCCATGGTACATTAAATGGAGGCGGGTTGTATCCAGTATTCTATGCTGGGGCAACTTAAAGACCCTGGGCATCCCTGAATTAATAGGGTATGTGCCAGACTCACAGTCTTCTCATCTCATCATCATACGGTGATCGCCTGCCTCGATATAGCCCACTAAGGTGCTGCAGCGGAATAAAACACAAACAAACAAACAAACACAAAAAGTTCTGCTTCTAAGTGCATGGATTCTTATATGGTCAAAAAAAATGTAACATAGTAGGCCTAAGTAGGATTGTGGAGTCAGTTTCTGTATACCTACTCCCTTTGAAACATCCCTATTTTTGAGAGCCACCTTGGAAATGTAACGCTATTTTCACATGTATTTACCTCTTATAATCCCCTTCACACTAATATTGGTCCATTTCATTATTATCAAATAAGAATTCGGATATTTGCCTGCACCTTTGAAAGTTAAAGTCTGTCTCAGCTGTGAAGGTGTAATTATTGAATTATTTCACTGTGATGACAAAAGATGTTTTCAAGATATCAATTAGATGATTTTGAATGTGTGTTTTAATCTGAAAAAGAAAATGCACCAATTAATTTGAAATTAAAGCTGTGATTCCTAGTGTTTGCTTTTGCTATTGTCTACAAAATTGTGACCATCTGGGTATAATTAGAACTTTCACACAGCCGCCATTTTGTCTTTTATAGTCAATTTAAGATGGGTTTGGGCAGAACTTGATTAGAATGGAAAGCTCTTTCATGTTTTGAAAATTAATTGGACCAAGTGATTATTTCCTTGTCCTTAGAATTTAATTTTCTTTTGTTGCTCTCAAAATGCGAACAATAAAAATCTCCGAAGGTACACAGGTGTAGATTGGAGAATTCAATTGATTAAATCACAGTTTACAATGACTCTAAAATCACTCATTGTATTATCTACTCAGCCAATTGGCTTAATTTCATATAAATCACTTCAAATCTGATTTATGATGATCTGGATGCCTGAATTATGCTAATGATTTCTTCTCTGAATATGATAGACTGCTGATTTGCATATATTATAATATTTCTCAGATATTGCTTCATAAGTCCTTGCCAAAAACTAAGCACTTATTATCATCTTTATTTTTGATAGTGTGACTGGGATTATTTAAATTTCCAAAACTGTCAAAAAGAACCAGCATGTTCCCTCCTGCACCTAGGGCTATGCAGGTGAGTCTATAGATGATCTACATGTAATGGCATTATACTACTAGCATTGGTCTATACACAGAGCATTTTGTGTATTTGTTGCGGCAGTAAGTTTATGTTGTGACGGCTGGTGTCGAGAAGAAAATGTTTGTGTTGTGTTTGACAATGTCACACATAACGAGAATGAAAGTGTTAGATAAATGTAAATTTATGTATGTACAGACAGATGATCAGGCAGAGTACATTGATTAATTGTGTGTCAGTGATTATTGATTGAGCGACTGATAGATAGATAGTCTCAAATTAGGCAGATAGATAGATAGATAGATAGATAGATAGATAGATAGATAGATAGATAGATAGATAGATAGATAGATAGATAGATAGATAGATATAAAGACAGATAGATGAATTTGTTAATTTAGATGTCATATAGGAGTAAGGACTGATATACCACGTAGGCAATTGCGTTTTACCTTTTCTGCAGATGTACTCGTGGATACATGTTTTAAATTACATTTCTTTTCTGAATTAATTCAGTAGCACGTCAATTTTTGACATATGTTGGTTTTGCTGACTTCTTAAATTAATGGCGTCGCACAAGAAATGGCTTTTTAGTTGGCCCATATCATTATGAGTAATCTTGTTCAATTATTTCACAATTCAACACAAGTGACAGCTAGCTATGAAAACAAGTATCTTGTTCCTTTAGCTTTAACCAATTGGGCTTTTTCGGCTCATCACTAGCACTGATTTGAGTGACAGGCCTGTGGCTGCAGAACAGATGCTTGACTGCTGTGGCTGTTAGGTGGCTTCAGGTTTGCATCAACTAGTTGACAGGTTCACATCTTGAGCGAGCCGGCTGTCACCAATCAGATCGTAATTCCGTCATTTTGTTCGGTGATTTGTTCTTCGCTTTAGCCATGCCCCAGCCGTGCTGATTAGTTTAGTGGAAGGCGCCATAGCTGTCAAATCTTTCACGTGCTCATATAACAGTGCTGCTCCAGCTTAATAGTGACTATAAAATGCGCCTACCAACTTCTCCAATCATTTAAACATCGTCTGCCTTGCCTTCAACTTGTTGAGCAGCACGCCTGACTTGCTCAGTCGAATCTTTATCGTCTGCTACTGTGAGCGCACTCGATTTGCAGCCTCCAGTGGACTGGTTGTAACACTGCTTGCTTACTAGGTGATTCCAAAGATCTTTCAATTTCATTTATTGAAAGGCCTTTGGCGGAATTTATTATACTGCAAAGGATCTTTTATTTCTTATTTACAGGTTCATTTATGTATGGACTCTGCTTGAACTTTTTAGAATGTTGTGACTAGGCCTATCGTCTGGATTGGACTGGACCTTGGGGATCTTACTCTAGCACTGCTTCTTTTGAGAGTTTCATCTGAATTTAACATTCTCCAACTGCTGGCTTCAGTGCTGGTTAGAACATTTCATCTCAACAAGAATTGCAAACTTTGTGGAATTTGTGAAAGATTCCACAGTTTCAAACTTTCTATCAAGTCATCATCTACTTTGACTGGCTTTATTGCAAGAGAAGATTACTTTTTTCTTCTGCCTCATTGCCTCAGATACATTTATATTTTCTACACACTTGCAAAAGCAAAATCTCAACGATTCCAAACTTCAGCATTTTGGAGAGTTTAAGCATTAAACTGTCGTCTGCTGCATTGTTCTTCTCTCACGGACTTGTGGCTCCCCTAGTGGCCGAATTGGATTCCAAAAGACCCAAGATAGGTGAAAACTTGGATCCCAGAGGGAGCAAAATAGGTGTGAACATTCGTTTTGTGCTGTCTTTACTGAAGTCCATGGGCACTTAGAGCGATAGAAGCCAATGGGGTGATTCTGAAAGTTATTTTCACCAACACCCTTCTTTATATGACTTTATCTGATACAATTTGAAGAATTTTACTACAAGAGATGACTTGAACTTACTTTGAAAGTAAAATGTTTTCCCATGCCAGCCTAGCCTCTGTTTACAGGTCCGACTTCAATCGCTACTATTGGCCGTTTTCGGTCAGTCAACATTCGGTAAGTTCCTCTGAAAATATTTATATTTGAGACGCTGTCCTTTTCTGACTAAAATATTCTTGAATTTCATATCAGCATTATATTGGTTTTGGTTGTCACAATGTGTCAATAATTATTCCGTCGAAAACCAGCACTAGTAATTGTGGACAGTGTCATGTTATTAGTTATAGAAGGGGAGGTCGCAGAGTGGTAACGTGCTGGGCTACCAATCACTGGGTTCTGGGTTTGAATCAACCTCTTCCCGGGTCACCTTGGCCAATGTTGGATGGCAGTTTCAATCATCCTTCGCCTCGTTACCATATCCTCCTCCTGTCCTGATTAGCTTAGTGTGAATTTTATTCGCAACATTCATATTTAGTGAAAGGTTTATTGTTATCTCGATTCACTTTGCCAGGGTACGGCTCATTGATGCTTTTGTTAAAATCAATTTATGTGTGAATATCTGTGTCATTTTAAAACTCTTTGTGATCTTACATTTATACTTCAAAGTTCTGCGGCTCGGCTTGTACTATTAGATACTTGGTAAAAGAGCATTGTAGTCTGGTAGGCTTGTGCTTAGTTCTCTCTGAAATATATGTAACCAAGGGGGCCATTTGCTAGCGACCAGGTACCATGGTCTTAAAACGTCCTCCAGCCTTAATACCTACTCTAGTGGTAGCAAGCCAGACTGCCAATCGCTGGGTCCAGGGTTCGAATCCAGCACTTGCCGGGTCACCTGGGTCTATGTTGGACGGCTGTTTCAATCTACCTTCGCCTCATTGCCGTGTCCTCCTCCTGTCCTAATTAGCCTACTAAGTGCAAAAATACACGACATAAAGCCCCAATCATCCATCCATCCATCCATCCCCAATGGTCACCCCCCAGTTATGAATTCCTCTTTTACATGCTAAACTTTTTGCTTTGCTTCCTTTTCCTTCTTCTCCCATTTCAAAATAACGATTACTCGCCAGGGTTATACTGCCGTCAATTAACTCATTTCACAACAAGATCTGGCATCTTTGTAAGCATCCTTTTACGAGAGTTTGTGGCAAAAGTTCATGACATCTGTTGGTAATGGCTAGGCCTAATACAAGAATTGACAAGACGGTTTCAGGGAAACATGCGCTCTCCAATTCAAATGATTCACCTGATACCTCAGAACCGTCTCCCGCCCGGAAAACGAGTCTCACAAAATGTTCATACTTTTTTTTGGTGGAAATAAAAAATTGTGCATTTAAAAATATTTTCCCTCTGACTTAGCTGAAGTTTTTTAGCAAGGAAAATCTAACGAAAGAAAAAAGGTGGTGCCGTGATGATCTCAAATAGTAAGAATGGCAGTCTGCTGCGGGGAGCAATTTTGAGCAAGAGGTTTTTTCATCTGGGATTTGTGTACAATTTCTATTTATTATTTGCCAATTTACTATAATTTATTATGACTTAATGTTATGCTGATATATTTTATTTATTTACATGTAGTGCATTGTCCAGTAAACTGCGGAGAAGGGCTTGTGTGAGAAGGGATTATAAATTGCGGAATGTTTTCAATAAGTTGGTTTTAAGTTTTTCTTGAAACGCTGCTGAATCTTTTTTGTTTTTCTATCTTCTATCTATCTATCTATCTATCTTACTAAAAGTGTAGCACCTGGGGTCCTGCCTTGCTTTGTCCAAGGTCTTTGTCATCTCTGTTTCTCTCCTGGTCTTCCCAGGTCTTAAACACTGTTTCTCTGTCATGTCTTCATCAAATGCTGCCACTTTCAATCATTCTTCATTTCCTTTCACACTTTTAAATAATGGGTATTTTCTAGTTTTCTAACATTTTGTTCCATAGTTATGGTACTGCAAAAGAAAAAGCACTATCTTCAAGTTTGTTTGGCTGTTTGAGGCTGGTTCTCAAAAAGTTTGCTGTTGCTTCTCAGGTTATGGTCTCTATTTGATTTAAGCTTGACAACTTTCTTAATGCTTGTAGGTAATGTAGGAATCCCATGGTTCTTGAAAAAGAAGTGATCCTGGTTAAGTTCAAATATCCGGTGGTCCTGGAATCGTGGTTGTCGGCAGTCCTTAAAAATCCATGTCGAGTCATCTGGATTGTGCAACCAGTGTTTTCAAAACAAATGGCAAGAAATTTGTGTGGGATTTTTTTTTTTCCAAAATGCCACGAAAAGTCATTTGAAAAATGATAATTTTCCTGGAATATCTTGGGGAAAAGTTTTCGGATGCTTCTGAACAACTTTCTTAATACTTGTAGGGTTCCCATGGTACCCATGGTTCTTGAAAAAATAAGTGATCCTGGGGTAAGTCAAAATATCCGGTGGTCATAGAATCCTGGTTGCCTGCAGAAAAAGAGATCCTTAAAAATCCATTGTTGCGTGGTCGTCGAGTCATCTGATAGTCGCATACCAACCATCAATGACAAATTTTTAAAAACTGCGTGCGACATTTTCAATACATCAAGAAACTTATCAAAATTGCGTGTGGAAATTCTGTTGCCTGTAAATTACCTATAAGTTCTGAGAGGAACTTTAAATTCAGTTGATCAACATGTGGTAACATGTATAGTAGTTCTTTTAAAATATGTAA
Organism: Platynereis dumerilii; assembly: GCA_026936325.1. Taxonomy (NCBI): domain Eukaryota; kingdom Metazoa; phylum Annelida; class Polychaeta; order Phyllodocida; family Nereididae; genus Platynereis; species Platynereis dumerilii. Next base: position 29,255,708 of record JAPTHN010000005.1, read on the forward strand.
TTCACTAAGTAATGTCACAATGTGGTTTACCTCTTTCTTCAAATGTGTCATGGAAAATAATCTTGAGGTCGTTAGAATAAATTTTTGTGACCAAGTGAAAGCAAAATATTTACCACATCGTTGAAAAATCCTCATAACAACTTACCACGCCAGTGACGACTGATAAACCTCAAACCGGGCAATGGCTGAGACCATATAAAGCTGTCAAAGTTTCATCTCATTATCTGCATAACCCAAAGTAACTTTTCTTAACTTTTCTCCGAGTAAATAGTTTTGGGAAGCTGTGGAAAGTAAGCCTATACTGTCATAGCTGAGACCGGATAACTTCGGATGGGAAACTATGAGGATTGGGGGTTATGCCATGATGGGATAGTAAAGGATAAGACAAAGGTCTATATTTATGAACCAGGTAGGATGAAGGTTTGGATATTTTGGTGTTCTTTAGAACAGTTAGAGCCAATCCCGTGATTAGGCGCATCTTTGAGACATTTTACATTCAACGCATGACGAGTGCTTACATTCAGTTGCTTGTGGACATCAGTGACCTCACAACTGGCTCTATCCATTGCATTGAAATGAGCTGTCAATATGTCATCGAGTAACTTGTGACCTCATTGATACTCAGTTGATGAATTCTTTTGATAGCATTGAAAGTATGCGCTATGACCTCACATATTGCTTATGAGTCATATAGAATTACATGTCACGGATGGGGATATGAGTCATATGACCTCACAAGGAACAGTAGAGTCCAATGCCGGGAGCACTTGTCATTCGTTGACTGTCAATCAAAAGTGACATAACTTGGCTTAAAACAAATGTAGTTCTAAGGACAGTTATTTCACTGAACAAAAGGAAACATTTTGTTTTAGTAGCTTATCAATTGAAGTGTCGTGAATTTGACATAGTTTGAACAGCAGATAGTACTTACTGTAGACGAAAAACGAGTGCTTACAGAATTGGACTGAAATGTTCCTTGCAGTGTCATAGCCCTATCCATGCCATGTTAAACTCTATGACGTGTATGCAGCCAGTGAGTCATATCCTATACTTCTAATGTTATTAATCAGAGTCACTGACCAAGTCATACCACTCATCAATGAGGTCACATGTTGCCTTATGACAAATTAGCACTTCATATCAATGTATTTGATAGGAGCTTTAGTGAAGTCACTGATTGCCACTAGCAGCTGAATGTAAGTACTCGTCATTCGTCTACTGTAATGTGCACAAAAATTACTTTTGTTGTGTGCAGCGCAATGAAATACCTGATATTTTAGAAACGGTATGCAGCATTAATATGAAAGTTTGCCATTGTCTTTATGGCCAGGGAAGTATTTCTGACTAGTGCCAAAATCTCAAATGAGCATGCCACTGGCTATCATAATGAGTCAAGAAGTCTCAAAGTTTTTGATTTATCAAATCCTTGTATTTTGTATGTCTGCCTGACAGTGTCTCTCTGTCTCTAAAAACAAATTTATCCTGACTCAAGCTGACTGCAACATTCTAAATATTTGTACTTGTTGTGATTCACTTAAAACGTCCAGCAAAATTTTACGTTTCCGCAATGGAGGTAAATGTCAATGTTACGCTAATTTGAGGCCGGAATTCAACTAATTTGATTCACGTGTGTAATTATTTTGGTGAGCACACGTGGGCAAAACCAATTCTAATTGTACAAAGATAAAAAGTTCCATGCGCATGTGACTTTATTTTGAGCTTTCAAAATTTGTCTAAATTTGCTAATCCCAAAATTAGCAATTAAGTAATTTTTGCGTCTATTTTTGACTCATCTGAGTTTCATTGGTTTCTTTATCCTCTCCAGCTTGTTTTGGTTAGCTTCAATTTAAGAATGATTACATTTCAACACAAGACTGGGATTGTGCTTTCAAATAGGCCTATTCCTCTGCCGCTTTGAGGGGGGGATGGTTAGCTTAGTGGTAGCGAGCTGGGCTGTCAATCGCTGGGTCTAGAGTTTGAATCCAGCTCTTGCTGAATCTCCTGGGCCCATGTTGGACGGCCGTTTCAATCATCATTTTCTTCATTGCTGTGTTCTCCTCCTCTAAATTGGCCTATCAATCACATTAATACAGGACGTAAAGCCCAAATCATCCATCCATTCAAGATGACTTTTGTGAACTATTTGTAGAATTTCTGTGATGATTCGGGGCTGTTGTTTTTGCCAAATTTCTGCGATGTCAGATGCTGTTGACAGTTGAATGATTCACGTAGAAATGGAATTTTGTAGCGTGAATTGCAGCAATTCTCTGAAGCGACATTCCCAATTAATTAATTGTTTGGCTGTGTCTGCGTAGTACACTTGACAAAACTGTATGTTCATATTCAACGGTTTCAATCGCACAATTATGAAGTCACACACTTTACAGTCAGGAAATTTGATATGCGAAAAGAGTGGACTGGTGCACTGTGAAAATGGCACTTAGTGACTAATGATAGCTGATGGAGTGTCATCTTCTCTACATTCAACATGGGAAACATGGAGGCTGTTTGATAAGTTATGATCAAGAGAAAACCATTTGATTTGCCGTCACTGATTTTAGAGTAAAACTCAGATGCATAATACTTTCGTTTGCCTGTCACCAACAAGCGAGATTAGTCTCCTTAAATCAAATCAACATTGCAAGTATTCGGTATGATCATGACAAATCATCAGCATGATGACACATGAAGTGCCATTTTCACAGTGCAGCAGTCCACTCTGTTTGTATATCAAATTCCTGACTGTAAAAGAGAGGTAATGAAAAAAATTCTTTCAGACAGGGTTGACAATTTTTTTATTTTTCTGAAATCCAGCAATTTAAATCATGATTGAAATAACTATTTAAATCAAATAAATTATCATTAATGCATTAAAATCATGATTTATATCGCAATTAAAATTGCCTTTATTTAAATTCGCCGACACTGCTTTCAGATTCGTTTCACAAGAAAAATTGACTTTTCGATGGCAATTGTAAGTTGTGACATAGGCAATTGTAAGTTGTGACATAGGAATGTCTTGAGTTATATTTTGTTGTTTGTTTTAATTTTTCAATGATAGCTATTCACCAAGAATTGTCTGAAACTACCAGAGCAAGTTAACTATGATGTACTTGTACAAATGGTCGCTATAATGGACAAATAATGATTATGAAATAAATTGAGAAATAACTATACATCTACGCATTAAAATAGACATCCAGGCACATCTAATTGTAATCTAAATATGGTGCATAATTTGCGCTTTATCTGTTGATGACTTTAATAATTAGAAATTGATCAAAATAATCTTTTTCAAGAAAATGAGGAATTAATGAACTGCGATAATTAGAAATTGATCAAAACAATTTTTTATGAAAACACTTGGCCAATAAATGTTATTCTGGTTGACATCTTAATTGGTCTTTTTCTGTGAAACAGAATATGGTACAAGACTTTTTATATGTAGTATTTTTGTCTATTTCTGTTCCAGTTGGACCTTCGTTAAATCGATTGGACTAATTTTCTTTTATGAAATGAAGTAGCTAGGTCTGTAATGAATCATATTCTTAATATTCTGATGCTCTGCTGTGGAAGAAGTTATTATTGCAAATTGTGGTTTTGTTATGACTATTTGAAGTATGTCTGAAATCTATCCGTAGACATTTTTTTCTAATTTTGGTCAAATCTGCAGGCCTTTGCCCTACACTTACTGTCAAGATGACTTACAAAAACCAATTTTTTACCAACCATCCAGCCCGGTCGCATCTGTGTGCAATAGTGATATTTTCAGTTGTGATATTGCGATATTGATATCTTGGCAATATGTGTTGCCAGGTCCTATTTAACTACCATCAGGAAGGGCTCATTTTCAGCGTGACATCATCGTGGGTTTTTTTCAATGGAGTTTCTACCACTGAAATGTGGCTTGTAAGCTGGTGGTTTTCCGTCAAGGCTTCTGAGCACCAGGTGATGGATGTAATGCTTGATGACTGCACCAACTATCTAAGGTGCAAATTCTGCAATAACTTAGGTATTTTTAGGATGACCAATTCATTAAAAAATAACACCCAGATATTACTTAGCCATCCCAAATTTACCACATTACGAAGAGACAGAAAGAAAATGCAAATAAATATTCGCTCTTGAGAAAGTTATAGAATATCATTATTGACCAATTCTTCAGATTCATGAATGGGGAATTACATTATATATTTCAAAGAATTTGTGCACACTGGTCCCTGTTCTCCTCTAGTTGTGCTAGTCATTTCTGTGCCATCAAACTTCTTATTCTGTGCTTGTTCACCTCTGTTGTAATTTAGGACTCTCATGCATGTGTGTAAGACAGATTTGTCAGAAAATAGCTTGACAAAAGATTATTCATCAGATTATCAAGATAAATAGACTTAAGAGGTTTTCCTCCCGTTCTGTGAATGTCTAATTGGCTTCTGAACAAAGGATTTTGGAAAGTGTAAAACTTTCTCGTTGCTCCTTTTTTCCTGAGACATTCTTGTTCTCCGTAAAAATTATGCGCTTTTATCTGGACATTTTTGGCCACTTCTGACTTCTGGTACTGGATTGTATCAGTTCTTAAAATTTGTTCATAAATCTTATCCGGTTAACTTAAATAACTTCTGTAATAATGCCATAGTTCTATTAGTTTATATTCTTGAGCAGGTTTAAGCATGAACTGATTTCGTCATGTTGTTATGACATGAGCAGCGGAATCAATTTAAACAAGTTATTTAACTCGTGTTAGACCTCACTTATATATCTCATCTGTGCTTTAACCATTCGAAAAGACAGAACTGACAGTAGCACATGTTGACCAAATCAAACCCAGAAGTGACAATTTTGCCAAATTACGTAACTCAATAGACGAAGAGTTATATATACATGTATGACTCACATTTGTGAATGGTGATGTCTGTGTAGCTTCACCTGTGAGGAAAAAAGTGAATGCAAAACAGAGACCACAGCTTTGACCTCATCAAGACGACATGATGCCCTGCTGCAAAATGTGCTGTGAACAAACAATCAGATGTGTTTTTGCAAAAATTACTAATTTAAAGTGCAGTTGAAAAAGAATGTCAGGTCTGAGCTAGTTAGTTAGACTCCTCCTTCAGACATTCTAGTTTCTGTCACTTAAGCATTGATAAAATTTGTGTGAGGTTCAGGGTTGCTCGATTTAAATCCTTCAATTTAAATCATTGATTTAAATCATGATTTAAATCACTCAATAAAAATCATGATTTAAATCAAAGTTGTGATAAAAAGGCCTAAAAAGCACAAATAAAGCTGGCAGTGAGATATTACAGCTTGCAACCTACCATTTAGCAATACTCTTTCATAAATATGTCTAATGACATATCACACAGGCCCCTTTTATATATATAAGATATAATTTTAGATATATGATAAAATATTTCTGATAAATATATCCGAGTAGAATGACTACATACATGTAAATAAAGATTTAAACAATTTTATTTCAATCAAGGCATTCTCATGATTCTCTAAACAATTTCATTGCTGCAATGAAAAACAAAGCCATGTTCTGCAAAAGCAGCACTGTCCCCTAAGCCCCTACTGCTAAACTGATACATGTGAAACAAAATTAACAGGCATCGTGAGACTGAGTGCTGAGACTGGTGATTTAACGTAGCAGTTCAGTTCATTGCAGAGTAGGGAAAATGATGACTCTTTTTATCTTTTAGAAGGTGTACTTCTATTACAAGTAAGCTGTATAGTTATCAGCTGGTTATGATTGACGTTCAGTGAAAAAGACATTTATTAACACATTCGTATCAAAATGTGGAACTGCTGCCGTAGCTTACATTATGATTATTATATTTAATACATCACCTGCTTTGATTTCATAATTTTGCATTATAATTTCTCTAATTTAAACACAACTATTATATATATGCCTTATTGACATCCATATATGTGTTATTCATAATACGTCAATGCATAAAAATTAATAACAGTTGATGAAATTGATCCGGAAAATGAACTTTTTCCATTAATGATTTAAATCCGATTTAAATCCGATTTAAATCAAAAAAATCTGATTTAAATCAAAAAAATCCGATTTTTTTGATTTTTTTATAAAAATCAATAAAAATCGCAACCCTGGTGAGGTTGTCCAACATTAGAATTATATGATATGTCCCAGCATGGTCCAGCCAAGAATGGAACCAAACCCCACTCCTTCATTTAGTCACCAGTGGTGGATCCAGAGAGGGTAGTCTAGGCCCCCCCCCCTCTGGATCCATCATTGGTCACCACTCATAGAGCTTGTAAATTTAGTCAAACTAGTGAGTAAAAGTTCTGTGACTAAGTAAGTTATAATAATTGTGGTATCCGCAGAATATTTAGTAGGTACATGAATTTATGGTTTCATAACTTCTGCATCTTTAATTTGTTATAAAGTTTTATAGACATTGTAAGGTTTCAGCTGTGTTTACACAACCTGGGATAAGTTTAGTTAAGTGACTTAAACCCAAAGTAAAATGCCCATTCTTGACATTTTACTTGTCTTACTTATAAAGATACTTACTATTGCGTTTAAATATTAGGCCTGCACCGAAAGTCCATAAAATTCAGCAGGAAGACCCTTAAAGACCTGGACAAGTGCTGGAATTGCACACGTCATGGATTACATTCTGAAAAAATAAATAAACCTGAATTCGAATGAACCATATTTTGAATTTGTGGCTATTAGTCTACCGGGTGCACTTAGGAAATAATGTGTGATAATAGATCTTGTAAAAAAAGGTCGTGATTTTGTGCTTACCAGAATTTTTCAAAATTCTGACCTTTTACAAGAACGTATAGAAAAGGCATACTTCCTGTCTATGGACCAATCACAGAGGAAGATTTAACCTCTTTTACTCTCTAGAAAACCAGAATATCCATTGCAACGTGTGAAATGGATCCATTGTATTTACTATATGAAGTGCATAAATACAGAACGTTAATCCCCTATCATCTGTCTTTGTCTCCAGTCTCCAGATCATAAGCAGAATTTACTGACATCATATATATCTAACTTTTGCATTATTTCTGTCTTTCCAGGACCCACCTCGCAAGACGCTGGGACCGTCCCTTGATAACAATGAACATTCAGGTAAATACCCCGGAGAACAGTTACTGCGAGAAAACGGTTCATATTTTCTTTTTACTCTTAATTTTTTTATCTATCATTTTGTTCACTTTGCTAATTCATCTCATTAGTTTTCTGGCAGCATCCTACTAGCCTTAATTACACAGGTAAACTTTATATATCTTGTTTTTATGGTCTTTGCTGTGAATATATTGTCCGCCATTCTGCTCGTCTATCGAGGTAAATTTATATCTTTATCAAAATTGGATGCCCAAAAACAAAACGAGAAAACAGAGCTCAAGAATCGTACTTTGGCAGTCATTCTTGAAGAAATAACAACTAAATTTGTCGAATTGAAATTTGAAGAAAACATGCACATTTTCAGATTCAATCAATGCTTCTAAGCAGCAAACCTTAGTCATATCTATATCTATCTACTTATCTATCTATCCATCTATCAGAACAAGCCATGGACTTGTTTCATTTGAAATGAAGAAAATGACTTGAAAAACGTTAAAAATATGACAATATTTCTATTCTAGAATAGATACTAGAGTAGATACTCTTTTAGGCCTTTTCAATTTCAAAATTATGACTCTTTTGAGTTATTATTGATTCGTTAGCTCTGTTTGTGAAGAAGGTATTTGTGTGTGTATATTCTGTTTTACTGAATTTAATTGCAAGAAATTATTGTGCTTCTCTTCTCATATTCATTGTTGCATTTTTCTTCTATGATTTATTTCTTTAGTTACCAATCTATAGCATGATCTGCTGTCTTACCCTGCCCCCCCCCCCCTGCCTTTCCAAAAGAGCAAATCTCCATCTCCAAATCAAAATTGCAAGAAATTTAAGATTATATAAGCGACATTTGAATCCACATAGGTCTGACAATATTAAGGAGTTCAGCGAAAATAGGTGCCCCTTTTACAAAGACTTACATAGCTGTGTATTTGTAGCTTGATAGCTTCATCTTTGTCTGAGCGCCTGGACCATGAAAGCTGCAGGCTCAGTCAGGAATAATGAAATAAGGAGATACTTGGGCACGCGAATGCTGAAACGACATCCACGTGGGCAAATGCCGAAACAACGCCCCGGCCCCCAAACTACCAGGTCTGGATCCACAACTGACCTTTGAGCTGCAGATGCACACATTAGGGTCCATATGCAGGCCTGTAATTCAACCATTTGTCATAATAAGTCATAGAAATTCAGAGAAGGAATATTTGAGATATTCATGAGGAGAATTTTATTTGGGAGTTGTTCCCATTGGCGTCAGTTCCTATGAGTAGCACTTTTTTGCCAAAAAAGGGTAAAGCAATGGGAGCTGCAAAAGAAGGGGTAAAACAACAATGGAAGCTGCCTGATCTGTTGCTCTGCTGATGCAAAGAAAATAAGTTGCGGAGCCCCAGCCCCCACCCCTTTATTTTTAAAATAACACCGGTGGCTGTGTCCCAGTAGTATCCACCGCATGCTATCTCCTTCATTTTTAGACGTTGGAAACTTTTTAGTTCTTCCCTTTCTTTGTTGTATCATTTTTTTAATATTTGTTGTTTTTACGATTCTTGTTTATTTGGACATCTGGTTTTTTATTTTTGTCAATCTTTTGTTTGGGACATATGCGCAATAAAAGTGCTAATATGGAAGAAAAAAGCTCACTTAATGACTCTATAATTCTTTATTTGGAATATTTACTGACTCACTTGATTGCTGTGTTTAACCTCATTATTTTCATGCAATTATTTTATGTACAAACCACACATCTGCCTTTAACAAAGACTGGTTTTATAACAATGTTTCTGAAAACTGAAAAAGTTTTCTGGGCTAGTTAATAAATTTTAACAACCAGTCAAAAATCTAATTATTCTCATGAGATTTTTATGACAGTAGGCAAATCTTACAAGTTTGGTGTCTCTAGTTAGTTAGATGGTGAACTTGGCACTTGCGTACGCAAAATTTGGCAAATAAATTTTCTTATTCTGGTAATTGAGGATGACGTTACTTCTGGGAATCTTACAAAACATTAAAATGTTGCCATTGAAAATGTAATAAATATACAAGGGCTACTCCCACGACGTATAATTATTTTTTAACAACATTTCGAAAATCTGTTGTATACTGGTCCTGAGTGACAGCCAGTGTTAATTAATCCCTGGTTATCCTGTATAGCCTGAACTAATATGAGTATGTGCCTGGATTGGTAACGCAGCTTGAGCTCATTGCATTTTGGTATCATTAAGTCAGATGTATTATATATATGTTATGCGGGGTATGCGACATTGTGCCTGAATTGCGTACTTGATAATGATACTACTAGCCTAGTGGTAGACAGAAAAAAGTTTATTCAAAGTGAAGAGGCATAAATGAAAAGACTTCATACAATCAACAATATTTACTTATAAAAAACAATTATGGCGGTAATATATATCTCCTCACTCTTGAGAGACCCCTCTAAGGCGAAAAAGCGGCTATCAAGGGGCCAACATAGAGCTTTTCGTTTGGAAGTTGAGTCAAGCATAGTATAATTATTCGCTGTCCATAGATGCTTAAAAATTAAAAGGAGATGGACTGGTGCTATTAGGGGAGTGTAGTATCCATTGTGCATGGTAAAAATCGATACAAGGGACATATGAAAACGCTCAAATAGTTTTATTCATAGAAAGTGACAGGCGACATCATAAATGTTTCTTTAAGTTAACATCCTTGTTTAGATAGAAAGTGAAAATAAAAAAAATACTTTCCCATAAATGTATCGAGCTTACTTTCATCATTTTTGTGTCAGGCTAGACTTTAAATTTATTTTAAGGAATGATTCATTGAAAATTGCTTTATACGCGCCATTTCTTTTCAGGCGTGCGATACTTGCAACATTTCCTTCCCTACACGTACCCACAATGCACCTTACCTGAGCTGACACAGGTCGAGGACGAATCCAAGCCATTGGACTTGAGCACGTCTTCTGCGGCTTGTTCTCCTCTCCAAGATGACGAGGACGACAGTCTGCAGGACAAGAATGTGGAGCTCAAAGTGCCTCAAGTGTTTGCCAGCAAAGGGTGAGAAATTAAATATGTATTATTTTACAGAAATTGAATAGTTGCAAGAAACAGTGTCCGACTTAGCCGGCAACCCTTCATTGTATTTGCCCAAAGTAGCAAATAAGTTTTGATGGTCAATTGCAATTTTTGGCCTAATTCACGCTTCACTTTGTTAGCCGCTATTCAATTACGCCATCCTTACTTATATGAGGCTGGCTTTCGAAAGTTCTAGTGAAGCTATTGAAACAAGGCTAAAATCTACGTAGCTACATCAACAGTCCTGAGTGTCCTAATAAGAAGAGATAGCCTCCGGACAACCTTTGAGAGGCAACAATCTCAAGTTTTGTCCTAAACCTGTCTACAAGTTTACAGGACATTGTTCCTTGCAACTTATTATATTATTGAATGTCATTTTTGCCTAATGTAATTTTTGGCATGCAGTATTACTTTTGCAACAGTGTTGCTGACTCTTCCCACCAGGTGCTCTGATATGGCTGGAACCTGACTTGTATCATCACCTTGTGGACAATGACGCCTTAGCTTAGGCTAGCTTGCCTCGATATAACCCATTAAGATGCTGCTGAGGCATAAAGCAGAAACACACAGATCACCAACTTTTGGAATTCTGAAATGACCACTTATTCAACCGTCTCATATCTTTAAGTCATTCATGACATCATGTAACAAGACTCTTTCTGCTGTAAAAGGATTCCTAGCTTATTTTTAACCCAAATGCATGGTTATTTTTGTCTTTTTCAGTAAAAAGAAAGATGGCCTAAGAAAGGCGTACACAGAAGAAGAGCTGCATGCGGCCGTCAGTGACATTCGCTGTGGCAAGCTGGGCACCAGGCGGGCTGCTGTACTGTACGGCATCCCTCGTTCAACTCTGAGGAACAAGATCTTCAAGTTGGATAGCGAGAGTCCACCTCCAGCGCCAGCGCTGCCCTCTAGCAATGGTTTGCCCGAGTCGGAGGCTGCCCTGTCTATGACGGATCTATTGCAGACCTCCGGTTCGATCTGCAGCCTTCCGGTCATGGGTTACGGAATTCAGGAGATGATGGAGGACGCCCATCCCTGGCTGCTCACTCCCACCAGCATGGCTATGCCGAGGGAGGACCACCCTGACAAACTGGACATGATCAGACACAAACACAATCTCATGGGCGGCGGCCAGGAACGCAAGTTCGGCAGCCTCCCCCCTGCAGCCAATTGCGGTGCCTTCGTCGATGCAGAGTCAGTCCCCGTCTCCTACTTGGACCAACTGCGCTTTCCCCTTTTGCCCGAACTTGTCCGCAAGCTAGCGCACGAAAGGGTCCTCCAAGATCGATTGGCAGCAGCAGAAACTGAAGCATCTTCCCCCTCCTCCCTCTCTAAGCGACCTTCCTCTTCATCCAAACTGCCCCAGCAGCTGAACAAGAAGCCCGTGGCTCCACCTGTTGAATTGAAGATTCCGTCCTACAAACCCATGAGGGCCTACAGCAGCAGTCTGCATAACGGCCTCTCTCATAACGGCTTGTCCCATAATGGCTTATCCCACAATGGCCTCTCGCACAACGGCCTCTCCCACCCTGGACCAAACACCGATGACTCTGACTCAAACAATGCCGGGTCAAATCACGTTGGCGATGCCTTGAAGAACATTATCGCTAAATCTATCGCGGAGAAAGTCCGCACTCGCACCTTAAAAGGCAGCTCCTCAGAGCAGGGAGACTATGAAGAGAATGCAAGCGGCAGTGAACCGGACAGCAAACGGTTCAAGTTAGAAAACTCTTTGAAGAATTCACTTGAGAAGCGAGAGAACGGCAAGGACGGGAAGAAGACGAGGCCGAAGAGAGGACAGTATCGAAAGTACAACAGTCAGCTGTTGGTAGAGGCCGTCAAAGCTGTACAGAGGGGTGAGATGAGCGTGCATAGGGCTGGCTCCTATTTCGGTGTGCCTCATTCCACGCTAGAGTACAAGGTGAAGGAACGCCATTTGCTCCGGCAGAAGAAGCCGAGGGAAGGTAAGAAGAAGAATAGTTGCGGAGAGTCATCTTCCACTTCTACGAGCGGGGGTAACAGCAGCAGTGGCAACGGCAGTGGCAGTGAAAGTAACGAAGGACCTCAGGGTAGCCCCAGCAGCGGCAGTAGTGGCGGATCGAGCGGTGGTTCACCCCCTACTTCCACGACCCCTGTGCCGACCTCGTTGAGCCAGACCGTTGCTTCTTCTCTTGGAGTGGCCTTCCCTCTCAGCCTGTCGTGGAGCAGCCAGAGTGCCTCCAATTACTTCCCTGCCTCTCCGTCTGCCTCCAACAGCCCGTGCAGCTTCTCCTTGGACACGTCGGCCTCCGAGCTACTTAAGAAACTTCAGCGTAAGGTCCAGGCAAAAGCTAGTCTCGAGTCTACGTCCGATAAAATTTCTGCATTACTTCATTCGCCTGCCAGCAAGAACGAAGTTGTCGCCCAGTGATGATTGCTTGATCGTATTGACACTGAATTGAGTTTAATTTATTCACTAATCATAAACTTATTTATCAATTTATTTCATTGACTGTGGTTGAAATGTTGCACTGGTGTATTTCACTTGTGTATGACACATGTGTTGCACACTTGGGTTTCACACATGTATTATTTGTAATACGGATCATCTGAGTGACATTTAGCATGAATAATTACTTCAACAACATACTTGATAACAGGGTGGTCTTCAGAAACTAGCCCTGATGTGCTTCAATCGAGCCGTATTCTACGCTAAGATGAACACTTCAGGTCCTGTACACATACTTAACAGTGCGATATCTCTAAATGATCTGTGACTCTAGTCATATTGCATCGGGTAAAATTGAGTAAATTTTGTACGCTTTGAATTTGACATAGCTCAAGTTGAAAGGGCTAAAGTGATTCAGAATGTTGCGTTTCACATAGTTCAGGGGTTAAATGTACGATGATTAACATTCCCCGTCATTTTATTGTTACGTTTGGTGTTTCTTGTGTGATCAATTTGAGTGTGGAATCTGTGTCAATTAATTCACCTCTACGTGTGGTATGTAAACGATTAACTGGAAATGTTATGATTGTGTTATTACGAGTCCTCCTAGTCTGTGTATTCGCCGTGCATGCTGCATGAGTGTACACCTAATGCATGATATACAAATGAAATCTTTGAAATGTGAAATAATTGCTGCCGTTTTTTGGCGTGTTGCATTACAAGTGTCTTATATATCATATATGATATATTCAGATAAATATATGATAAATAACAGGACTGCCTTTTGAATTGAAATCAGCTGGGGCATTTTTAAACGTTGGATTCAAATTACTCTTCCTACCGTGCTGTAATCGTATGTTTCATCCTGTTTTTTTGTCCGGCATGACAGTGTATGTGAAGTTTTTGAGATAATGTGTTGATATTTATAAGTGCTCACCGTTTTTGGTTGTTAGTGCAATTTGAATGTCATTTGAATGTCGATTGCAGCACTGTACTGTTGTTGCAAGTCTGCACGAGTTGACTTGTGCTGGATTCATGCTTGATTATGAACACAATTATATGATATGATGATATGATATTATAAACTATAGATGTAATATCATATACCGTCTATTGATTGATGTTGAATCGATGATAGACATATAATTATATACTGAATCAGTGATTTGTAAAATGATAATCAATCCCGTCCCTATATATATATTACATTATATATTGTATATTTCTAATTGTTCATATGAGTAATTGCTCTTATTGGCTATTTATAGTACGAATCTCATTAACTACTAATCAACTATATGACTATCTGCAAATTTCTGAATGTGGCTTATTACTGTGAACTTGAGGATCAAAATAATGAACATTCATGAACAGATGTGTTTGTTTTTCACAAACACTAGCCGTTATAATTAGAGGAATCTTTTGTTTAATCTTTGCCGAATTTAAAATTTATGAATTCTCTACCGGTTCCTTTTCTGATGTAAATCTTACTTTTAAACTCCTTTATCTTTAAAATAGAAAGAGGTAAGACAATAATCAAATTTCTTATGCCTAGATTTATTCATGTTTATAATTTACGTTAGTTCATAAGTGTTAAACTATGATTTCCTTCTAGCGTGTGGCTATGGATCGTGTACTTATATTGCTTAACTTGATAATATTTCACAACACTTTCTGTTACCTCAGTTTTCATATTATCGTTACGACGCTTATTGTCTTTATGAAAAATTACATTCTCACTTCGTCAAGATTGGCCTATACTGTTAAGTTGATATGATTTATAGTGGCAACTCTAGTCAAGAGGTAGATTGACCAAATCCTTGTTTATATTACTAATTTATTTTTATTGAATCCTGAAACTAAAAACAATGGTTTTTGCTGAGCAAATTTTATGAAATAATACTTTATGCTTGGAAATTCGTTTTTAAAGATGTTGCTAGTCACTTATATCAAACATATTGATATAATTTCATATCCTCTTTTGGTCTTTTAAAATTTTGATGTACTTTACGTATCCCACTGAGTGTGTTTGCCACATGTTTTACGGACAAAACTCTAATCTAGTCATAATCTAGTCAAGTTAATATTCTATTGATCATCTTATGACAATCTTTTCAATTCTGTTCATATTACTCTATTAATTTGCAAAATTTTACCTGTGACGAAGTACCGAAGATATTTATGTATAAAATGTTAAAAAGAACTGTTTGAAATAAGTTGTTAATTGGAAATGTTTATAATAGCCAACACGCACTGCCTGCTTTATGTATTATAACTGGCATCTAAGCATTACATACAATTGTAACATATACGTACTTATCATTGTTTTACTAGGACATAGCAAAGTTTGTATACCAAAAATCCATACTCAAAAACAGCGTGTTTAATACGTAATCGTAAAATACTTCACTAGACTAATGTTACTGGTGTAATATTACTTTATCAATCAGAAATTATGGGTTGATATCATCAGTTTATATATAATTGTATATGCACATGCTGCAAGTTCTTTTTACTTCCCATTTATAATTTAGGAGCAGTTTGTAATGAATTATTACCCGATATATTGAATATTTTCGCATGTGTTAAGTACAACAATTGCAATTAAATATATTTGAATATTTTCGCATGTAAAAAGTACACTAATTGCAATTGAATAATCGTCTTTCTCCTAATGATAAAGTGCCTGACAGAATTACAACTGAACTCTGAGTGAAAGTACATTAATCTATGGAATCGTACATTGTAACAATTACACATTGTAATTAATCATGATTGCTGCATTGTTGTAATAATTCCTACTTCACCTTCTTATGTAATATATATTGAGTGCAATTAATTTATTCGGACACATTTTAAATGGTACATTTATCTACTGTTGTGTTATCAATTTTAATGATCGATTTTTATGTCTAGTCAGCAATTTTACTTTGCACTAACGATCTCTGTTACATGGCGATATTTGTCCCCCTGTATGACCCCTTTATGTTAATTATTGACTTTAATTGTTTATTCTATTATGATTCTATTATGAATTATCATTGCTTATTTATATGAGATGATTTTATCGTTTATTTGAATGATTTCACAGCTTTTCTGTTCTGTATTCAAATAAGGAATGGCTGTTCGAACAATTAGGGGCTCCCACCTAATTTAATGGAATAAGGAGACAATTTCTTGCAACATGTTGCGTTTAGGTTCACTAGACCTTTCTTTTGTTCTCGTAGAAAAGACATATTGTCAAGCTTATATTATCAATGGACTACTGTGAGGGAGCTTTTACAGTGGTTTAGTTTGGAATGCTGTTTCCAATCAACTAGCTTTGTCGGTTATCGCTACCTTATTGCAGCATGATGGAGTTATGTGAAGTCCCCTTAAATATGATGAATACATTACTAAAATTTTATTTTGAGAGTGTGGGAATGGTAAAATTGACTGAAATGACAACAAACTGATTATGTCAAATCATTGGAATGGTTCTCTATGCCCATGTCTTAGAATGAACTTTTAGTGATCGAGTTAAATGCTAATTTTATGCCATGAAATATTGATCAAGACACAAATTTGTAATTACAGCTGGACCAGAAGTACGTGTCATGTGATCCATTGCATTTACAATGCATAGAAGTGAGAAGATGCATTTGAAATGCTTTAATCAGTTTTTGAGGAGTGTGCAGTATTTGCAGAAATCAGAACAGTGAAACAAGTTTATACTTGCATAAATGGCATACTACTTGCAATCTACTTCATTGGATATTAAGTTAAATTCTAACTTTAAATGATTTATTAAGCTCTAATTGATTGATTTATCTGTATTTAGTATATTTTCATACTTGCTTATATCCCTGTGCTCATCTTTTTTGCCCAAATTTTGTGCAAGAAAGTTTGTCAGTCGCCAGTGAAGTTTATGTTTGTATATCTGTAGCAATTACTACTAGCAAATTGAACTTACAACTGGTTTAATGAATCGGAGAACGATTTTTCAATGAGAGCGGTCTCAACGAAAGATTACAATGTAAATTAGATGAGGGGGAGTTTATATTATGTATTGTTTTGTATCTAAGTTATTGATAGCATTTGTAATATATTTCTTCACAGCTTTGTCAGATAAATATAATGGAGGCCAGAAAGTATTTATCAAATTATGAGATGTTGAACAATTTTCAAAAAGTTGAATGCTTGTCCAGGAATAGCACAGTTAGTCTTAGATGTTAGGATTTCTCCAATTAACAGTTCAAATATTGGCAGGATTGTAAATATGTTCCAAAGAATGTCAACTTGACAATGACAAGTGACAGGGCAACTTAGGTCAGTGACCAAAACAGTTGATATGGATCATTGCTAATGTTATGGCATGAGTAATAGGCCTACCACTGACAAAGCTGTATAGAAGTAATACATCTTAATTCTTTATTTATGTAGCTAATCTTTTATATTTTTCTATATAATGATACATGTAATTTTCTAGTTCATGTATGCCAAGGGCTTGATACTAATGCACATGATTGAGTCAAGAGGTTGATGTTAGAAGAAGGGCAGAGCAAAAATAGAAAGGCGGGACCAAGATTACTTAGTTTAAAAAATAAAAAATCTTTGCGAGCATATTTATGACTATTTTTTTAACTTTAGTTCATCATAGTCAAGGTACAATGTAATGTCAAAATCCTATTGATATGATATTATTGTGCCTGGAATGGTTAAAAAAACAATCTTGGCCTTTGGAGCTCTTCAGCACCACTCCCGATATTGCCTGCGGATAGGGAAATAGAAATTGTTTAAGTGAAAGTTTGGTGAATCAAGCTCTGATATTGTAACAGACGACAACAAATGAGTTATACAGGAAGGTTTGGATTGTCGGTTAGTCTATGGTTGGTGGTTGAGCACGACTGATAAGTGATTCAACCACGTTTTGTTTTTCTGGTCATTTACGAAGGTTTTGAGCTGTTTTCGGTTCTTCATTCCCAGGGATTATTTACGTATATATATATTCGCACTTGGTATCATTATTAATCATTATCATAATTATTATATATAGCAGATTTGTAGTATATTGTGCTTGTTGCACCGCTTAGGTTCAGTTGAATAGGTCTGACAATAATACTACCGGCTTTATACACTGTAGGAAATCAAATGAAGTTATGCGATAACTTATGCCGGTAAGAATATTATGAGCAATAATGTTGACCTACTATTGCAACAAATTGCAAGTTTAAAGCATACAATCTGAATAAATCGAACCAAACTTTATGCTATAACAGTAGGATTCTGCTTTTGGTGATTTATTTCATTTACTACTTGTTTTATTTCATCTACTTATCTCAATCAAATGTTGAAAGTTACAGACATCTGTCATTCTAGACTTTAAACTTAAAAGATCTTGAGAGTCAAGATGTAATACAGCCATTCCCTGTTTGTGCTCAGGACACTTTAAAAATATTCTGTTTACCTTTTCAATTATCTCCTTTTCATACGGGGAACAACGCCATTTCTATACAACTGTATCTTTATGTTGCAATTTTCTATTGTGTGGTTGCCTTGATTTGCATTATTTACGTATTGGAAATCATGTTAAACAGCCTATTAACAATTTTGATTTGTATTGCATTTTATTCGCAAATGTTTAATGCTTGACACCTTTAAAAATTGGAAATTTTAATCATCTTAGAATGACGTTAATCAACTAATCTATAAGATATAATGTTGAATACAATATTAAAGTCTTTGATTTTATTTTAATATGCAAACATTTTCATTATTCAATAGTTTTTCAGTTCTTTACGTAAAATATCCAATTATATTAAGTTGTCAAAAGGCTGTTTACAATTATTTGTTTTATAATGAAAAGGAAAATCCTAAAAATTGATCATGATTATTCACCCGCAATGTTTCACTTAGTTTTGTGAATTTTGTCCACAGTGCTAATGTGTTATAAAAAAAATCTGAATGAAAAAATTTGCAATAAAGCTTGTGCTATTGCATTCGAGTGTCTGTTTTATTGAATAATATCAACCAGGGTTGCAGGGTAAGGTTCTGTGCCATCTCAAGGCCTGGAAAAAGCATGGAATTTGGCCTGCCATTGCTGGGAAATTTTTAAAATTTCAATGGAACTTTTTGGAAGACTGTACAAAATTTTCTAAAGCCTCATGTGTCTCAGCTGCTCAGGAGAAATTTCGCTGCTAATCATGGGAAATTTGGTGAGGGACGGGGGAACATGTCCCCCCCACATTTTTGACCCCGGGGGACATAATATGAAATGTCCCCCCCCCCCACTTTTTCGTCTGAAAATAAAAAAAGTAATGGCCCTTGGGCTCAATTTGATAGGGAGCAGTTCTAAAAAACATGTCCCACCTTTCTGCTTAGGCAGGTTGCCATGCCATACAAAACTTCGAAATTCATGAATGTAAGCCTGATTGCCTGTGTTTATTCGCGGATTTGACCGCTGATTTTGACCATGTCACCGCGTGCCCCCCCCCCCACATTTACCACGGAAATTATGCCCCTGATTGCATGGCATTTCAGAGTTTTTCCTCACCAGGACTCTTTCAGTGGTCTCATGGGGTTTTAGTTGAAGCTTAGTCTTTGGAAAAATTGGGCGGAAGGATCTTGAGTACAAATAGAATCTGATGGTCTATGGAAGAACCAATCCCCTGGACTATACTGACAAAATGTTGTCTCAAAAAGGCTGCTGGAGAGACGCCAGCATTGTTTCGGTCTGCCCCGGGACACTGCAAATTGACACTTCAAAGAAATGAAGGTGCTTATCAGAGCTAATTGTCATTGAATAGCACATGGATCTTATCTGAGGTCTCTTTTCTCAGAGGCTGAGGTTAAACATTGTCTAATTGGGCTAGGTGGCCCAGTGTTTACGGGCCAGACCTGCTTGTGAAAGTGCAATTGAGGGATTCAAACCTCTGTCGGTCATCCCCAAGAAATTTTCAGTGGACCTTCAACAGCGAAATCCTTCGGGATTGTATTGAAATATTTGTCAAAATGTAGGGGAGGCGGGGTTCAGAAGTCACAAAATTCAGTAAAAGCCCCAGAACAGAGCAGGTGTTTGTTAGATCTGAATGACCGTTGGCACAATTATGCAGTATTTAGTTGACTATAGTTGTATCATGTGATAGCTGCTGTGCTGTAAATAGGCTTTAGTCAGTTCACGATAATTTAAGGCAAAGTCCGATGTGACTTTTTACCCCATATCAGGGTCAAGAAGTCACAACCATTGGGTAACAAGTCACATGCAATTGTTGTGAACATACAACACTATATGGGGTAATATGCAGACCTAGACTTGATAGTCATCCTTGTGCATGAAATTTATAGTGAGCCTTCCAAAGCTATTGGCATGCAGTGACAATGCACCATCAGCAAAGCCGGCGTCAGAAATTGCCCAAAGTTTGCGAAATGAAATTTTGCTGCAATGCTCTCTCATCAGTATTATTGATGATGGATGTGGTAAGATCGTAAGCTAAAAGCTTCTGGTGTGGAATATTTTGCTTTCCTTAGCGCAGAACACTGACTTCCCGGTACCCTATCGTAAAATATCACTCAGCTGTTTTTTAAATTCAACACACGATCATGGCAACTTGGTGACCAAATGGCCAAAAATTGGTTCACAGCATGAAAGACAATTATCCAAAAGACCTTGAAACACTAGCACAACTTCCTATGTCACATTGACCAGACATTAATAGAGAAAGTTCAGAATCAATAAAACCTGTTTGGGACTCCAAAAATGCATGAGGTGGGTAAAAACCCACTTTGCACAATGAGTATAATTTTCATATTCCCTGCAGACCTTCTTTTCATAAAAGTGTCCCAAATTACGAGGGGCGTTCAGAAAGTTCGAGGCTTTTTTTTATATGGATACTTATTTTCAATCTAGAACTATGAAGTTTTCACAGGATAAAATTCAGCATATTTGGAATGGATTTCCACAATTTTGGACATTTTAAAGTCATTCTGTGGTTACCATGGAAACTGAAAGTTCCGCTTCTTGGGGCAGATAATACTGAAACCACTAAAGCCAATGAATTTTGGCTGTGAGAGACCTTGCTCTATCATTTGCATTAGTGAGATTGACAATATTTGACACAAGAAATATGATACTAGCCTAAAAAATTCTCCCAAGCTCACCAAAAGCATTGATTCATACACCTGACCCATTGAAGTAAATGTTCCTTGAAGACCTCCAAACAAAGTTCTGTGAAAGAATTTCGGTCATCCAAAGCCTATTCTCCTCCAGTGCCTGAAACTATAGCCCCCATAGACTAAAGTAAGGGAAAACCAGGACTTATGTAAAGCAACATGTTGCAAGAATAGCTAGGATTGATAATGCTGTCCATTTTGGTCTCTTGTTCATACTAGTGAATCCATGCTTTCACAAGTCCTTATGTAGTCAGGGAAACACACCTTTGCCTCCTGTATTTCCCTCGCCAAATCTGGCATGCAGGAGTGCTTTCCTACATGGGTTCAGTGTAAGAATACACACATTTGGTGTGATTGAAAGCATATTTAGAAGCTAATACCATATTTATTGTGTCAAATATTGTCAATCTCACAAATACAAGTGACAGAGAGAAGTCTCTCACAGTCACAATTTCATGGCATTCTTGGTTTCAGTGTTACCTGCCCCAAGAAGCGGAACTTTCAGTTTCCATGGCAACCACAGAATGACTTTAAAATATCTAAATTGTCCAAAATTTTGGAAATCAATTCCAATTATTCTGCAGTTTATCCTGTGAAAAATTCATAGTTCTAGATTGAAAATAAGTAGGGGAAAGTTGGGTAATATGGGCAGCAGTTTAATATGAGCACCCTTTGCCATATGAAAACTAATGCTGGTAGGTGCTGACCTCTGTTGGAATTTGTAAGTCTTTTGAACCTGATCATCTTCTCAGCAGACAGTATCTTGATTGCTGCCATGATATTCAAGGTATTGTCACTGGAACATTTGGTTGTTATTTCTTTCGTCGTTTTTGCTTCGGGAAATTGCCTCTAGTATGTTGTTGACTGAAGAAGATGCCTCGAAGTGATGTAAATTTGGTTAGAGATACTCTTCCCTTGACTATGAAGTGTGGAAAGTGGCTGCCCATAATATCAGATATTTGTGATGCTCCAAAATAAAGCATGATGTGTTGTAGGTTAATATGAGCACAGTGTTTGTCTGATTTTATGGGCATATGGGTGCTCCTGTATTTATTGTGTAAAATGTTTGTCTGCTAATACGGGCATGTCCTGCAGGGGTGCTCACTGCTCATATTATCCTACAGAATACTTAGTTTTCAACTTCTTGTACCGACCCCCTTGTTGAGCACGGCCTGCAGTGCCTTATATGTAGATAATGGTATCCCACAAAATTTGAAAAATTCTAAAGATGTTGTTATGGACTCCTTGTGTGCTATTGTCTATTACAATATAAGCTGTCTTCTTCAAGAATAGCAGTTATCCGAGTGCTCATATTATACCTCTTAGGTGCCCATAAAATGCTCCATCAGTTTAATATGGGCAATTTTTAAAAAATTTTCATAGTGATATTACTCAAAAACAAATTGACCAAATGTCCTAAAATTACTTTCACGTTTTAGCCATATTCCAACTCTGTCTCACAAAGCTGGAATACTGTACTTTTTACATATATGCTGATGGCTAGAGCCCAGAGACAAAAGTATGCTCATATTACCCAACTCTCCCCTATCCATATGAAAAAAAGCCTCGAACTTTCTGAACGCCCCTCGTATGATTTAAGCTTAAGAATTAAGTCACTGCAAGTTGGTCAAAAAGGCCTGTGACTTTTTACCCCTGTGACTTTTCACCCCCTCTTCCCCTACAGCAACTAAGGCCACAAAAGCTTCGAGCGTACATGCACCAATACAGTTCTGAAGCTATTTCAATTTCAGGTTATATGAGTCAGTGTTTGAGGTCTCAAGGCCGGCCTCAAGAGTCATATTTTGATGGCCTTGACTGGGTGTCGGATGCCAAATACTTGGCCTTGCCTCAGTCTCAGGTGTCTTTGGGCCAGTTTCGGAGACTTGAGGACCAGCCACGTTTTGATGGCCTCCGTCAAGGTCTTGGCCTCGGATGTCCCGGCCTCGACTACATCTACTATTTTAAGCCGTGAGAGGCTGACATAATGATGAGATGATAGCCGCGAGTCCACACAAAAGTAATCCCCAGTGATGGTAAAGGATAATTTTTGTAGGGGGAGCTCATGGCTGGTGCGGCAGTATTGCACCATTCTGCCACCGGAGCATATTCTTGGCTAAAAATACTCCGAGGACTGAAAAGTGAACATGATAATCCAGTTTGGATTTTGCTCTTGAAGGACATCAAATGAAAATTTTCGACTTCCCCAGAGTTTGTAACCGAGGTAGCGAAGTCTTCACATAGAACTAAACAGTTCAACCAAATTAATTCCCCATTTAAATACAGTGAATATCTCAAAGATTCCTGTTCCGATTTTTATGTAAGTTGGCAAAATTATAGGCATGTATATCAACCCTAAATATGTGTTTTTGCAGGTTAGTGGCATTATTCCTGGTTAATACAGCAGCTTTTGAGTGAGCATCAGTTTACAGGTTCCTTGAGTGACATTAGTAATTGGAGTGGAGTTTGAGCACCTTTGTCGAGCACCTTTGGAAATTCTTTTTGTGGAAAAGCCAAAACTTTTCGTAAAGAGGGACATATATTTTTGTTGAACTGTTTATGAATCACTATAGACATTGATACAAAAAAGGGCAAGTGGAAAATTACAGTTCAAAATAAGTCCATGAGCTAGAGCATTGGAAGAGATGTTATGACAGATACATTTGTATTCTTTTTGGGTCCTTGCACTCTAAATTGGAAATGCGTACAACCTAAACAAAACCTAAACATTAAACATTCCCGCTTTGAGCGCGTTTATTGGTGTTTAGCTTTTTCTTTATAAACACTATGTTTAGCCAAATTAAACAAGCTGCGTAAGCGACTGCGCAGATACAACCTAAACAATTATGACAAAAAACATTTAGTTTTAGCATTTTATTTGTTTAGAACACTAAACAATACCTAAACAATTAGGTGCATAGTCTAAACAACCAAGTGTCTAATGTCTAAAGTACTAAATGTTGACAACTTAAACAAAATCTCAACTAATTCAAAATTCCCGCTTTGAGCGCATTTAAAAGTGCGTACAAAAAGTAAATGTTTAGGCTTTAAACAAATGTGTACATCTTCAATAAAAGTTTATATCATGTGAAAAAAAGCTATTCCATACTTTTACATACATCAATAGTGACTGTACAGGCAGCAGTTCTATGCTTTACATACCAAAAGTATATTTCCAAATAATCCCACTTTCTCATTACTTACGATCTGTCGTAATTATGAAAAATTAATTCAGCATTTTATAAATTATATTCTCATGCAAAAGACACAATTCATCATAGTTGTATAACACCTCCTGTCCAATAGTTTACCTGCCTACATGCCATATCTAATGATAGTGCCCAACAAAATGTAGCAATTTAATTTCCCAATATGTAGCATTGACAAATATTCTGTACTTGAAAGCACTTTATTATAATGACTAGCTAAATCGATGACTGTTTCTTTTTTGTAAATCATATTTTGAGACTTAACATTTACAAAATTACAAAATTGAAATAAATACCATTTTGTAAAAACCTTACTGATCAATCGCGCGAAACTTCACACATTTACTAAAGTATCAACAACATTTATTATTCTATTCTAAACACAATTACATAATACCTGAGGTGAACGGCGCTAATGTTGCACAAGTTTTGTTTGTTTTGTGACGGCATCATTGTAATTTGCATGAAGAGAGGCCACAAATACATTTAGTAAGGGCCTAGCCTCAAAGAATGATCCTGCTGCTATCTGGACAATTCTGAGAGTCTCCTTCCAACATCCCTGCATTTCCAAACTTCTTCTTCTTCCACGTGAGAGCTGGGTTCATGTGTTGAACGTTTAAGCTCTGCAGGACTGCACATGTGTGCATGAACAACACATAACACAGCCTATAAAAATGTGGTCCTAATGGTTAAATCGACTACAGCAAACCCTCAGCAGCTGACAAAATTTGCATTAACCTGTGAAGTCCTTTGGTTTCATAGACTTGACCCGCCTCTCACAGACCTGAGAGACTCACTACTTTTGACTCTTAACTCTGACGGACCTCAGAGCCTCACTCTTCCCACCTCTTGCCTCTCACAGACCTGAGAGACTCACTAACTTTGCCTCTAAACTCTGACAGACCTCAGAGCCTCACTCTTCTCTCCTCTTGCCTCTCACAGACCTGAGAGACTCACTACTTTTGCCTCTTAACTCTGACAGACCTCAGAGCCTCACTCTTCTCACCTCTTGCCTCTCACAGACCTGAGAGACTCAGTACCTTTGCCTCTAAACTCTGACAGACCTCAGAGCCTCACTCTTCTCACCTCTTGCCTCTCACAGACTGGAGACTCACTAACTTTGCCTCTAAACTCTGACAGACCTCAGAGCCTCACTCTTCTCTCCTCTTGCCTCTCACAGACCTGAGAGACTCACTACTTTTGCCTCTAAACTCTGACAGACCTCAGAGCCTCACTCTTCTCACCTCTTGCCTCTCACAGACCTGAGAGACTCACTACTTTTGCCTCTAAACTCTGACAGACCTCAGAGCCTCACTCTTCTCACCTCTTGCCTCTCACAGACCTGAGAGACTCACTACTTTTGCCTCTAAACTTTGACAGACCTCAGAGCCTCACTCTTCTCACCTCTTGCCTTTCACAGACCAGAGAGACTCACTAACTTTGCCTCTAAACTCTGACAGACCTCAGAGCCTCACTCTTCTCACCTCTTGCGTCTCACAGACCTGAGACACTAACTTTGCCGCTAAACTCTGACAGACCTCAGAGCCTCACTCTTCTCACCTCTTGCCTCTCACAGACCTGAGACTCACTAACTTTGCCTCTAAACTCTGACAGACCTCAGAGCCTCTAAACTCTGACAGACCTCAGAGCGTCACTCTTCTCACCTCTCACAGACCTGAGAGACCTACTACTTCTGCCTCTACACTCTGACAGACCTCAGAGCCCCACTCTTCTCACCTCTTGCCTCTCACAGACCTGAGAGACTCACTACTTTTGCCTCTAAACTCTGACAGACCTCAGAGCCTCACTCTTCTCACCTCTTGCCTCTCACAGACCTGAGAGACTCACTAACTTTGCCTCTAAACTCTGACAGATCTCAGAGCCTCACTCTTCTCACTTCTTGCCTCTCACAGACCTGAGAGACCAACTGATTTTGCCTCTAAACTCTGACAGACCTCAGAACAGCACTTCTGTCACCCCTTGCCTCTCACAAACCTGAGAGACTCCCTTTGTTTGCCTCTAAACTCTGACAGACTTCAGAGTCTCACTCCTCTCACCTCTAGCCTCTCACAGACCTGAGGGACATAACTAAAGCCAGTGTTTCACAAAGACCTGTGAAGCATCATAGCAACCAGTGTTTCACTAATACTTCTGAAGCATAGTAGTCGCATCATAATGACAAAAAAGGCAAGCTTATACTCTGATGTCCTGCGTATTGGGTTAAGAGAATCATGTGAGACACCCCAACTGGCAACGTCTCAGAAAAATCATAACTCCAGTTTTAATAACTCAATCAAACTTGCTAACCGATTTGAAATCCTTTCAGAATCTGTTAAACATGCCAATTCGTCAAACAATCCTCCATCAAACAACATTTTGAGAGCCTGTGTGTGGAATGCCCGAAGTCTTAGACAAAAAACCCAGTTGATAAATGATTTCAGAAATGAATTTGACTTGGATCTCTTTCTCTTCACTGAAACATGGCTAAAAGCTGATGATAAAGTTGAAATTGGTGAGTTAGAAAGAAATGGTCAATACTACTTTCTAAGCTCGCCCCGAGAAGGTAGACAAGGCGGTGGAGTTGGCTGCATTGTCAAATCAGGTCTGCACGCAATTAAAATGGAAAGTGTGAAGACAAGGACTTTTGAACATATGGAAGTCCAAGTGAGATTGAGTGGAAAAACTCTGACGATTCTTCTTGTGTATCGCCCTGAACCCTCTAACCAAAATAAGTACAGCTTGACTGAATTCTACAACGAATTTACAAATTTTGTTGCAAGTTATCAGACATGTCACAATGAACTCCTTATAACAGGTGACTTCAACTTTCACATGAATAAACACGACGATAGCAGATCAATTCAATTTGGGAATATCTTAGAAATGTTTAACCTTGAACAACATGTTACAACTCCTACTCACAAAAGTGGAAACATTCTGGACTTAGTTATAACCCGTAAAAATTCTAGTCTCAAAGATTGTGTTGTCGGCGACCTGCTTTCAGATCACCATTGCATCCTTTTCAACATGGAATTGGCCAAAGGCAAGAATCCAAAAAAGAAAATAGCATTCCGAAAAATTAAGGACATCAATCTATCTAAATTTAAGAATGATATCCGTCTTCATCTTGCTCAGAATGGTCCACAACAACAAATGACTGATGATCTAAGCAGTCTTGTGTCCCTGTATAACTCAACCAAAAAGGTACTTGACAAACATGCACCGATAAAGATCAAACAAGTAACACTTCGGAAACCAACACCTTTCACAAATGCTGATATCAAGAATCTTAAGACCAGTAAAAGAAAGGCAGAAAGAAAATGGAGACGTACTGGGCTTGAGGCAGACTGGGAGATATTTAAGGAGAAACGAAACGAGCTAAATGACAGGCTCAATCAACTGAAATCGGATGAGCTTAAGACAAAGATTGAAAAAACTAAAGGCAACTCAAAAGCTATGTTCAAGATCCTCAATTCTAGCCTTAACAGAAAACAAGATTTACCTCTGCCACATCATGTAAATGAAGAAGATCTTGCAAATGATTTCAACAAATTCTTTGATGACAAAATCAAGAAAATAAGATCAAAATTAGACACAAACAGCACAAGTACAGCTGATGATGTTGAGACATACTCTGGTCAAAAACTAAGTCAATTCAAAACACTCACGGAGACGGAGATTAAGAAAATCATCACTGATATGCCTGTGAAGCACTGTAACCTAGACCCAATACCAACATGGCTACTGCTGGAATGCATGGATGAGTTTCTCCCTATCATGGCTAAAATAGTCAACGCATCACTCAGACAAGGGAAAATGCCTAATAAACTGAAACACGCTCTGGTAAAACCGCTCCTGAAGAAAAATGGCCTTGATCTTATTAAGAAAAATTACAGACCAGTTTCAAACCTGTCCTTTCTGAGTAAAGTTATAGAGGGTGCTGTCATCGAACAATACAGCAATCACCTCACACTAAGTAGCCTGGATGATGAAAAACAATCTGCATACAAGCAAAATTTCAGTACTGAAACTCTATTGACAAAAATTCACAATGATGTCTTGCTAAACATGAGCCGTGGTGAAGTTACGATGCTGGTACTATTAGACTTATCTGCAGCATTTGATACAATTGATCATGATATCCTTTTGAAAAGATTGAGAGACAAATACGGTATTGACGGCTTCGCTCTAAATTGGTTCAAATCATACATCACCAATAGATCTCAGTCGGTACAAATAAATGACACGGAATCAAACAAGCTGCCTCTAAAGTATGGTGTCCCTCAAGGCTCAAAACTTGGCCCAATCTTATTCAATTCCTACATTGCCCCAATAAGTAAGGTAGCTGAACAAAATGAAGTTGATGATCAAAAGTATGCTGATGATGAACAACTTATCCTTTCCTTCAAGCCAAATTTTCTCGAAGAGGAAAATGCGACAAAGAAAATGGAAAAATGCATCACAGAAATACGCAATTTTCTTCACAAAAACAAACTCTGTAACAATGGTGAAAAGACGGAGCTACTTCTCATTGGCTCACCATTTCAACTCAAAAAACTTAACATGTCGTCGATCAGTGTAGACAATGTTGAAATCAAAGCGACAGATCATGCCAGAAACTTGGGTGTATTCTTTGATAAACACATGTCAATGCAAAAGCAAGTAAACAAAATGTGTCAAAATGCGTATTATAACCTTCGCAACATCTCAAAACTCCGTAAGTCACTGAACAAAGAGTCAATCAAGACAGCTGTGAATGCATTAGTCACCCCTCATTTAGACTATGGCAATGGGTTGCTCTATGGTTCATCCAAACAAGTGATTAATAAACTCCAGGTGGCTCAGAACTCTGCTGTACGTCTAATTGAAGGATTGAAAAGACAAGACAAAGTCAGTCGTTATAGGAAAGAGTTGCACTGGCTTCCGATCCCTGCAAGGATCCAATTCAAACTTATGACATCCACATGGAAAGTTGTGAATAATCAAGCACCTCAATACCTCAAAAGTCTTATTCAACTCAAACCTGAAAATGACCTGAACCTCCGCAGCAATGGCAAACTGCTCCTAGAGGTACCTGCCATACGAAATCAAAACAAGTTGGAAGATAGAGCCTTCTCCTATTCATCGCCACAGCTTTGGAATGGACTGCCAGAAAATGTGCGCAAATCAAAAACACTGGATAATTTCAAAAAGCGATTGAAAACATATCTTTTTACTAAATACTACAGAAATATTGGCTAATCCAACCAAGCGCTAATGAGCAGTTTACTGGAATTGGCGCTATATAAATACTTAATATTATTATTATTATTATTATTAAAATCAGTGCGTATGTATAACAAGATTTTACGAGCTGATGAAGGTTGTGTCCATTGTCCACGCATGCTCTTAATCCCCACTTACAGGCTTTGTCTCTGTGTGAAGCTGGCCAAGTGATCCAGACATTCTACTTTAGCATCAATTATTTGTCCTTGGAGGCCATCACAGTTTGTGTCACATATGACAGCTAGTGCTTCTGACCTTTGTGGAAGTTCACTTTGTGTGTGTATTTTTTACTTTCGTGATTTCTCTAGGTCCTGGCGATTCCACATGCCGTTTTCATAATTTGAATTAATGCAATGTGCCTGAAAGTAGACATACACAGTTTACACACCATGTACATGAACAGCTAATAACAATATCAACTGGTATTCAGGTAGAAGGTCATCATTACTTTCTGAGTTATTACACAGAAGAGACAGTGTTAACAATTTTTCATCAGTAGGGCTATTTAAGAATTAATTTTAAATGATTGCAAAAAATCTAAGTCTGACAACATATCAATGGCACTTACTACTTTCTGAAAATCTGTGCTGGTCCAATTCAAATTTTAAGGCAATGACATTTATAGAAAATTTGCTTTTAACAAGATTTTCTCTTGACATGTCCTTTTGTGAAGTGATTAGTTATGGCATGGAGGCATCATGGATGCCATGCAATATGAGTTTTTATGACGTCGTCATGTGACTGATTTTGGCCAATCAGCATCGCTCTAGCATAGTGGTCATGTAATAAATATAGTTAAGGTGTCTCAGTGCCTCACTTGAGAATACCTTGGTCCTCTCAGAAGCCCGGTGCGACCGCAGCGTCTCGTCTCATTGGTTTATCTGATCAGGGCGAAGCAATTGGGGCACCAAAGGTAATGAAAGGTTTTAGCCAATGCCAATGGTGGAATGTTTTATTAATTGTTTAACTTTGGCAATTTCCTCGAGTTGACAGTTACAGTCCTAATCATATTTACGTGGAATCTCAACTCTCAACTCTCAACTCTCTTCTAATAATAATAATAATAATAATATAATAATATATATACACTAGGGTGTTTCAGGTGCCCCCAATATTTCCCGATCCTGCTTGACCTTGGTCTGGTATTGCGGTTCATATAGTAGAAGTCACATGTAAAATTTTGGCCAATTCTATAAATACTTACCTTTACCAGAATTCACTTGAAGTTTATAATGTAATTCCCCATTGGCGAACTTGCAAATCCTGAAGATATTGCAGAAATCAATGAAGGAATAGATATTTTTTCCTCAATCCATAGTTTCTGAGTAAGTTTTGGGAGGGAAATTCAAATCTGGCATCAACTATTTTATAGCAGGTCTTCCTAATGAGCTAGGAAGTTTTGAATTTCCTAAAATTCTGCCATTTTATGCAGATTTTCACAAATTGGACAGCTTCTGGTAGCTTGGTAAATGGGGTTGTACAAAAAATAACACCAGATTTGAATTTCCCTCCCAAAAATTACTCAGGAACTGTGGATTGAGAAAAAAATATTGATTTCTTCATTGGTTTTTGAAATTTCTTGAGAATTTGCATGTTCGCCAATGGGGAATTACATTATAAACTTCAAGTGAATTCTGGTAAAGGTAGGTATTTATAGAATGGGCCAAAATTTTACATGTGCCTTTTACTATACAAACTTCAATACCAGACCAAGGTCAAGCTAGATCTGAAAATATTGGGGGCACCTGAAACACCCTAATATACACCCTATTCTATCCTGTTGAAGTGACGTAGATGACTCTTACTATTCTCGAGCATTGCAATATATGTAAAATAACTACTAGCTGTGATGTCATTTTAAACTGGGTCAGGTTCCCTGGTTTCTGTCCAATGTGAATCCACAACAAAAAGTTTTGGTTCTTTTGCAAAAAGTGTTGGTTGTTTTGTAAAAGTTTTGGTTATTTTACAAAAATTGTTTGGTTGTATCGCAAAATGTTTTGGTTATTTTGCAATATTTCACAAAACTATTCCCAAACATCTTTTGTCTTCCACAGCCAAACAGACAACCTATTAACGCAGTTTTATTATAATTATGGGAAAAGAGAGGGCCGTTTCACTGTGGTATTTTGTGAGTCATAATAGCTGATGATTTGTCACACTCGTAGTAGCATGGGATCTGGTAGCTATTTTTCCAAAAAAATTGGCAATATAAAAGTTTTTTACATGTTGGCAAACGTAATTATACATTCAGTCTCAACAAAAACTTTAGCGACATAACCAAAACTTTTGCGACTCAACCATGCACAACTTTTTGTGAAATAACAGAAACTTTTGTGAAATAACCATAGTCCAGGAGCCAACCCCCAAAAAGATGCTTATTTAACAAGTTTTTGGCCCCCGACTGTTATATTGACAGTTTTAGGCTCGTTTCGAAGCTGAGAGTCTAAATGTTCCATTTTTGATGGGTGGCAAGCTCGCACCAATCGCATAACGTCACAAAGTGGGGCAGAACGTCAAGACCTCCATTTTTGGGGGAAAACCATTAAAAAATGTTTTTTGGCTCTTGTTTGATCAATTCTCATCAGAATTTGACCAAATTTGGTACACATGTTGGATTTAACACCACTTGATGGGATTTGGGGAAAAAAGTGCATTTTTTGAAATATTTTGACTTCATAATCTATTTGCAGAATGCAACTTTTCAATGTTGGTTTAATAATGTTTTTTCCTGTTTCAAGATAATGACAATTTTTGCATATGGTTTGCACTCATTTTAATCCTCGCAATGTCAGCTTTCCAGTGATATGAAATTTATAGGTATCTATAGCACTTGCAAGGAAATATTTGGTTGCCAAGCAGCTAAAGTCATTTTTTTGGTGATTTGCGGAAAAAGGTGAAAATGCTATTTTTCTCCTTTAATTTGATGATTTTTCATCAGAATTTCATCAAATATAGTAAATATGTTGAATTCAACATCAGTCTATGGGATGTGGGGGCAAAACTGCAATAAAATGCATTTTTTGAAATATTTTGATTTCATAATCTTTCTGCGGAAGTCATTTTTCCAACTTTCTTTGATAAATAAAGCTCATCATGCTTCAATAACTTCACCTTTTTGCATGTATTTTGTACTCATTGTAATCCTTGCAATCTCAGCTTTCCAATGATATGACATTTATTGGTATCCATGGCAATGGCATCGAAATATTTGGTGCCGAGACAGCCATAGTCATCTTTTGGGTGACCTGAGGAAAATGGTGAAAATGCTATTTTCCTCCTTTTATTTGATGATTTATCATCAGAATTCCATCACACATGGTAAATGTGTTGAATTTAACATCAGTTTAGGGGATTTGGGGGAAAATTGCGAAAAATTGCATTTTTGGAAAATGTTTTGAGCTCATAATCTTTTTGGGAGATCAATGTTCTTTATATGTTATATATAGCTTATTCTGCTTCAAGAAATTCAATACTTTTGCATGAATTTTGCACTCATTGTTATCCTTACCATCTCAGCACTCCATCACACGTGATAAATATCTTTGATTTAATATCAGTTTATGGGATTAGGGGGAAAACTGCGAAAAAGTGCTTTCTTTGAAAACTTTGAGGTAATAACAAATTAGCTAAAGGCAATTTTCTTACTTTTAAAAGTGTTTGATACATATAGCTTAACTTCTTCAGGAAAACTATTTTGAGTGAGTTTTCCACTCATTTTGATCTTTACAATGTCAGCTTTTTGATAAGATAAAATGTGTTGGTATCCATGGTGACAGTGTCAGCATGGAAATATTTAGTTGCCAAACAACCAAAGCCATTTTTGGATGATTTGTCGATAATGGTGAAAATGCCTTTTTTTCCACTTTTATTTGAGGAGTTATCTTCAGAATTTCACTAAATTTGTTACACATAGTGCATGAGATTGGTTTAAAATTGTTAAAAAGGACATTCTTTTTAACATTGAAATTGAATGCATAAGTTTTAAATCTATTTGGAGAATGCAATTTAAGCCTTTGTGTTCCTTTTTGCGATTCCAGAAAATCATTGCTCTTGTTCTGAAGTTTATTTTCATCGGAATCCTTATCATCTCAGCTTTCCAATGACGTGGTATTTTTTGGTGTCCATAGCAACAGTGTCAAAACATTTGGCTACCTAGCAACAGAACTAATTTCTCCAATAAGTAAGCGAAATATAATTATATGTATATCACAAAAATACCACATTATTGTCAACAGTCGAGGACCTATTTTTTCAAGGCTGACTTTTTCAAATATTTATGTAGGAAGGTGTATTAAGATAAGATAAGATAAGATAAGATAAAACTTTATTTAACGTCGGTGATGAGAGTACAAACAAATAACACAAGCTCTAAGCTTTTGGCCGACAAATTTTAAAATAACAGAAACAAGATGAGATAGTGTAGTTATATACAAATGAAAAATGAATGAATTGTCTAGGTTTTACATTCTTTCAATAAATAACTTTGTACCATTGCATATCATATTATGTGTTTTCGTTATAATTCTGTGATTACAAAGAATTTCTTAAGCATAGTATACATGTACCACATTCGCACTTACTCAGATAATCATTTTTTCGTAAGTCGAATTTGAAAGATCTTATATCAACTGAGCATTTTACTTTATAAGGTAGAACATTCCATAACGAGGGACCCTGATATCTTATTGACTTCTTACCATATCGAACTGTATTGAAAGGTGGTTGAACTAACTTGTTATTGTCCCGCATGTTGTATGGAGATATTTGTTTGTCAAAAAATGTACTTTGAACAGGTGGTGCTAAGCCGTTTATTACCTTGAAAACAAATTCTACCAGATTATTCTTACTTATTACATGCAACATCTTTTTGTCAGTTTTTATCAGAAAGTCAGTATATGAACTTTCATAATCATTGCAAACGAGTCTCAAAGCCCTTTCATTTAGTTTTTCAGTTTTTCTGTCATGTCCAAGAGAGAAAGTGTGGTAGGCAACAGAGCAGTAAACAAAGTTAGAAGCTACAAATGCCTCGTATATCCTTAATCTGCCTTCATAATCAATGTACTTACATAATCTCTGAAGTGCATTTATTTGCCGAGCGGCCTTTTTTGAAATAAGTGACAAGTGGTGATTAAAGTTCAATTTATCATCAATATGAATACCTAACAGTTTTACCACTGATTCTGATTTAACAGTGTTATTGTTAATTTTAAAGTCTATTGTAGTGTTGTCTTTACTTAAAAGTATTGCCTGAAATTTTGATGGGTTAGCTTTCATGTAATTAATTTCAAACCATGTAATCGAAATTTTAGCAGCTTTTTCAAGCGTGTCCTTGACATTTAATACATTTTTGTGAGAGTAGGATAATGTGTTATCATCTGCATAATTGTACACATCACATGTTTTCTTTAATTCCATTAGGAAATCATTGATAAATATATTAAACAAAAGTGGACCCATGATTGATCCCTGTGGGACACCTGTTTTTAGATTTAGCCAACTACTTCTTATATTTCCTAATTTGACAGCTTGTCTCCGATTTTGTAAATAATCCATAATAAATGAGCAAGCTTCTATTGAGACACCATAGGCATGTAATTTGGCTATTAACAGTCCATGAGGTAAACTATCAAAAGCTTTTGAGAGATCTATTAGTATACATCCGACGTGACAATTGTTATCAAGGGCTTTCCTCCAATTTTCAATACATTTCACAAGTACATTGTTACAGCTATACATTTTACGGTAAGCAGATAAATCATCTGACATATTGTTTGACATGAAATTGAGTAACTGATCGCACAAAACTTTTTCAAAAATTTTAGAAGTTGACGGGAGAACACTTAATGGTCTATAGTTTTCTTTTGCTAGTTGATCCGACTTTTTATAGAGTGGTGTTACTTCAGCCTTTTTATTGCAGTCAGGAAATTTACAGGTTGTGATGCTTTTATTTATTATCGGAGTCAAAGAATTACAAATGTAATGAGAGCCTATATTCAAGAATTTAGGGGAGATTTTATCAAATCCAGTTGCTTTGTTTGTTTGAAGATGTTTAAGTTTGTTGAGTACTGTTGATTGATAGATTGGTGTGAAATTAAATTGTTGTTCATTGTTTGTATGTTCATTGATCAGCTTTACACTTGGATGGTCTTTGTAGTGGTCAATGACCTCATCAGCTGACATTTGCTTCACTTCATTTGATTCACAGAGATCACTTGTAACATTGATGAAATATTCATTGAAAGCGTTACTAACGTCTATTGGATCGCTAATCAAAGAATCAGATTCACACAAGGTGATCTTATGATGGTTTTGTTTTACTTTGTTTGTCATAAATGGCTTAATTACTTCCCAAAAATGCTTTCCTTTGCTTTTTTCTGTGTTACAGTTATCTTCAAAATATTTCTTTAATGATGTCCTTTTTAGTTTACAGACAAGATTTCTTTGTTTTTTAAAATTTAGCCATGATTCTCGACTTTTGAATTTTTGAAATTTTCTTTTAAGAGCTGCTTTAACATTTATAGCTTTTCTGAGATTGTCATTCATATAAGGCAGTTGTCTATGCCTCACAATTTTCTCTTTTCTTGGTGCATTTTTATCTATTATATCTGAGAGTAAAGTGTTGTGAAACCATAATTGATCATCAACATCCTCAAATACCTGGGAGACATGAAATGGGGCAATTTCTAAATCTTTTTTATAATACTCTTCATTGAAATTTTTAAACGATCTATAGTGTACTAGTGTTGGTTCATTGGATGGGCATGTTAATTTTGTTGCAGCACTAATGTAGTTGTGAAAGTCACTTATTCCTAAGGAAATATTTAAGGATTGTCTAATTGACTTAGGGTTATTAGTAAGAATTATATCAAGAAGTGTGGGGTTATCAATACTTTTGAAACATGTTGGATTTTTTACTATTTGCTTTAAGTCATAATTGTCACATATATCACTTAAATGGTTCGGATTTAGCATAAAGTTTACATTTAAGTCTCCTATCACGTACACACAGTCACTTTCAGAGAAACACTTATTTAGCATCATTTCTAGAGTATTATTCAGATGAGTGACATTGACATTCGGTGGTTTATACAAATGAAGGAAAAACATGTTTTTGTGACTGGTTTTGATTTGAATAACGAGTGACTCTATTCCATGGCTGTTTATAGCAATATCGGATCTATTTTTATGAGGAATAGTATCTTTGACATAACATACAAGTCCGCCACCATGGGCATTTCTATCTAGTCTGTGTATGAGAAATTTATCAACATGAAATTGAGCATCTGGAAAAGAATTGTCTAATTTTGTTTCAGATAAGAATAAAATGTCACTATGACCTTTGATAAGTATTTCATATATCTCCATAAACTTGGGCGACAAGCTATTTACATTTAGGTGAGAAAATATCATGTTCTTTACATTGCTTTTGGAGAATTTAGACAGGGCCTCATTGGAAAGTTCTACATCATATAAGTTAGAATTGTTTCTTACATCATTTTGTACAGTGTGATTTGTAAAATTATTGACGTCATAAGTAGCACCGATAATTACATCACAGTTTGAAGATGCATGACTATTTGTATTACAATAACTATCTACCTCTGGTTCATTTACACTGTTTGTATCAATTAACATTTCATTATTGTTCACAGGAGGAGAGTCAACAGTATTAACATCACACAAATCAGCATTAAAAGCACACACTTCAGCATTAAAATCACACACATCAGTGTTAAAATTGCCAACATTAAAATTCACATCATCAAAGCATTCATCACAATCATTAAAAGTTTCTGCATTTGTTATATCCTTATGAGGACCGGCCACCGCTCCATGGCCAGATCTTTAATAGAGTTGTTGGCAGAACTTCTTTTTGTGGCCAACTCCGTTGCAGGAGTAGCACCGGAGCTGGGAGTGGTGTCGACAAGTGGCTTTCGTATGAGATGCTTCTCCGCAATTGAAGCATCTCGGTTGCTGCTGTCGAGAGCGAGGCTGGGTGTGTCCATAAGGGGTACGAGGGGGGGCAACGGAAGGGCGGGGAGTGAAGTGTCGTGGTGCTGGTCTCGTTTGGGACAGTTCAGACCTCAACATCATGTGTAAACGTCCGAGCATGTTGAGGCCCTCACCATTCTGTCCTCTGCCCCAGTAGTCATTAGGAGTGTTTTCGATCAGGGGCCGGTTCCCTGACTCACGAAGTAGAGCAGAAAACTTCTGGCATTGTCTAGCTTTCATCTTCAGTATCTCATACATTGCGCCCTGTTTCATATCATCCCATTTGTCAGTTGTTGTCAGTTTGTCTCCAATTCTCTTCGCTTCAACGGGCATAGCACATCGCAGTACATTTGCAGCAGCTTCGTTGTTTCCGAGGGCGATGGACTTGCGATATTGGAAGGCGTGCTCAGAACTGGCAAAGTTCATACCCCATATCGCAATGGGGGTCAAGAAAAAATTGCTCAGGGGTGAGCCGCCACCTCTGAAGTACAAGGGTGCTGCATTTGGGTTGGGGATCTGTTGCTCAGGTGAGGGATCAACCGTGAGTGACATCAGGGGAGTAGGAGGAGCAGGTATTACGGGGGGAGATATCGGAAAGTTCCAAGTCTGCTCCGTCTTCTGAGGTCTTACTCTGTTACCAGATCTCGCCTTAGCTTTTTCGTCGAGAGACAAGTTCAGCAAAAGTTTCTTGACTCCATTTGTCGAAAGATGGAGTTGATCAGGCAGTAACAGAGCAGTGTCTACAGACTTATCTTGGAAACGGAAGTTGCCGTCGTGGTTGACAAATGTGACATTTTCTTCATTGGCAACTGTGATCATGAGTTGGTTGATGTGATCAATCTTGGTCATGTCGCCTCGGCCGTCATTACGAGGGGGGATACTAGAGAGTATGACATTTGTAGCGATACGCTTAGCAGCCTGTAGGGTAGCCTTGCAGTCACTTGCGATCTTGTCTGCCGGGCGTTTGCTGGTACTGTCATTCGTTCCGGCAACGATGACAGCACGGACATAGCGTCTCTTCTTCGGGTTGATGGACTTCAGCTCCTTCCGAACGTCTGTGAAACGGGCTCCACTAAGGGACTGCACAGCCAGGTCATCCGTCATTGGTTCCACATCCCTCAGGAGAGAATCGCCTATCACCAGGTCGCCTTCGGGTTCAACATCAGATTCGTCGTCAGTATCGTCTTCGTCATCAGCATCTGGAATTAGTTTAGTGAGGGCAGTTATCTGGGTACAAAGAGGTAAAATTGTATTTAGTAAGGTCTGCTGCTGATTAATGGTGTCAATGAGCCCCTTATTCTGTGTGATCACAGAGTCCAACTTCACATGCAGGCTCTTCACTTCAGCAGCTAGGTCTCTACATAAAGGGCATGTCCAAAAAACAGGATTATCAACAGGAAAACTAATACAGTCTTTGTGAAACGAATGAAGGCATAATGCACATGATACATGACCTGCAAGTCTTGCTGTAGCTGTGGTCCTTCCATCATGTTTGCAGGTTGTCAAGCATACTTTGGTGGGGTCTAGATTCTTCTGTATCTGTGGTGCATCAGAAGATCCACTTGATCCATCAGCTGATCCACCATTGGATTCAGTAGACAGGGAATTATCCTCAGTAGACATTCTGAAATCACAAATACACTAGCAACAGTATATGATATTCTCTTGTTATTCAGTGTGATCTAACATAAATTTAAACAGCAAGTGCAACAAACCACATCAAGCCTGGTGCCAGTGGTGTTACCCTTGGAATGTGCCAATACAC
This sequence comes from Platynereis dumerilii, assembly GCA_026936325.1. Classification (NCBI taxonomy): domain Eukaryota; kingdom Metazoa; phylum Annelida; class Polychaeta; order Phyllodocida; family Nereididae; genus Platynereis; species Platynereis dumerilii. The sequence goes on from JAPTHN010000005.1 coordinate 29,294,670, forward strand.
AAAGTCGGGATCTGCCTTGGAATTTGCTAAAATAGAGTGTGAATTAGTGGGAAAATTGATAACTAGGCTAGCAAAGGGTTAAGGGGTAACTTTGAATAGAGGAAATTACTACAAGGTGGTATTATCTGAGTATTTAGATCGATTTAATGCACAAAATCAGTGGGCGAAAATTGGGGGTTTTAAGATGGCGTCTGCTTCAAAACAAACACAGGTCAATGTTGACTGAGTTAATGGCCAAAATTCGTCAATAAACTTGATAGAAACCTGTGAAAAACGTCAACCGGAGCTTGCCTACATACTTAAACACAATATTAGCCTATTCAACAACATGTAGCAGTGGAATTGAATAAATTACTTAGCTTTTCTTGGAGAAGTCCGTGAGAAACGTCTGTGCTGCTTCTTCTTCTTCTTCAACCTTGTCACCAATGACACCCTTTCAAGTAACAATTGTTATCATATCCTACAATGGGGAACTCCAAAATATAATACTGTATATTGGTCTGAGAGACAAACCTGAAATAGCTTTGTAATGCTCATTATCATTAGGGGGTGACCATTTAATAATCAGGGGGGGAGCTTGGAGTTTCCTCGACGGGAAATTATTTATTTCATGGAAACAGCAGCATCCGTAATTGATTATTTCAACAGCGTGAAATCCCTGATTATTCATTCCTAAATCAAGCATCACCTTCTGAAGAAGGACTCCCACCAGAAATTATTTATTTCTAGACTGCCCAATAAGAATTTATTTATTTCATTAAAACTGAGGAAGAAATTATTTGTTTAAAAAAAAAAACTCCGAGCCCCTCCCCCTTCAGATGAATTAGTAGCCCCTTAGCACTAAACCAGAACAGGCTAAAATAATGTGTCTAGTGATAAGAGTGAAGCATTAGTTTTTTTAGAAAATCTATTGGCAAGGTTTCGCTAGGACATAATTTTGTGTACATCCTTAAATGAAACATTAAATATTAATCAATTTCTCAATGCTTTTTCTCACAAGTAATAATGAACCATATTTTTACCTTCAATTTTATGATGGGGAAACAGTGCACATTGAATTTCAGTACACAGTGAAACTATGGAGTACCACAAATGATTCTTAAAGTATTTAAACAGCTGAATTTAAAAATATTTAAAAAAACCTATGGAAATAGATTAAACTCTGTTTTGGGCCAATGTTTTCAAAAGCGAATCAAGCTCGCATAAATATACAATGTATTCCCTTGGCTCTTGTCACTGCCACTTAAAATCAATGTGCAAGTTGAGGGTTCACCCTTCACGTTCTTAAACGACAAAAGAACGTGTGTTCCTTGGTGATCTGTGAATTATTTTAGGTGGATCTTCCTTTCACACATCTTTTAATTGCAATCAAAAATTGAAAGTCTATCGGCTCAAAATCATATTTTGACTCATGTCTAACCAATATTAAATTTTGTTTTGTCGAATGTCATACCACATGATACCAAATGAAGGTGCGTGCTCCTATAATACATAACACAAAGGGGAATTTCTGAGCTATTGCTATTCAGCATCCTAAGACACATGTTATGCATGTAGGGGAGACCTGGGTCTGTTGTGTTGCAGGCTAAGTTGTGCCGCCCACTGTTTGGGACCTTGAGGTGAAATAAAGAATTGGGTAAAGAACACGAAGCCACCAATATATAGACATTTGCTCACTAATAAAATCCACCATGAAAAAAATAAAATAAACTGCCAAATATAATGCAATGAATTTTGTTGTTTAAAACTTAAAGTATCATGGACTGACATTCTTGTTGCTCAGTCATTTGGTATTTGTAATAAGATGATGAACCTCTAGACAGGCTCTGGTAGGATAGAGTTAGGAGGTGTATCTAGAAAACATTTCTGTTGTTAGATAAATTTAATCTTGCATTGTCGATTTATTTTTAACAACAGGTTTTCTCAAGAAAATTTATTAGGGGTAAGGTGTGCCACATGGATTGGGTGAGTTGTGCAAATGGTATAACATATGATTTAATTTTGGAGTTCATGTTTTTGTTTGCAAGCTACCCTCTGCCTATGCATGTTGTGAAATAACTTAATCTGAGAAAAAACATGTATTAAAAGTGTCATACCAGTCTCTGAACAATAATAATTCTACTTTGTGCAGCATTTTGAATTTTTGCCTGTAATGAATCTTTTAAAAATGTTTGATAAGTTTCATGTAACATATCGACATGGTCATGATACTAATGAACTATCTGAAGAAAAATGTTACTAATGAACTATCTGAAGAAAATTGTGAAATACATGGTCTTTTGGCAAAAATTAAGCGGAACATCCTGCCATCATGCAGCACAACTCACCCAGACACCAGGGCAAGTTCTGCCACTTGACTATAGTTGCTTCAAATGCCTATCAAGATTTTCCCAATGGTCCAGTTGCCCTGAAACTTGGTATGATCCTGACATGGCAAAGGTATTATATTTTGATATCTGATTTTTATATTACTTGATTCAGTTTTGGTTTTTTAGAAAATCACCCTGAAGCAAAATATCGCACAATTTACCCCAGTCTCCCCGACTGTGTTTCAGAAGAAAGACACTAAAGCAGTGCCCAGGTTTTATTTTGAAGGACAATGAAGTGCACTGAGTTAAATTAGGAAGCCCATCGACTGTCCTGCGCTTTTAAAAGTGTGCTAAAATCCCATGAACTAGTGTTAAATTCAACACATTCACCAAGTTGGACTAAATTCTGATGAAAACTCATTAAATAAGGAGAAAAAAAGCATTTTCACATTTTTCCGCACATCATTTAAAGACGAATTTGGTTGCCAAGCAACCGAATATTTCAATGCCAATGCTATGGATACCAATAAATTTCACATCATTGGAAAGCTGAGATTGTAAGGAATAAAATAAGTGCACAATTCATGCAAAATTTAATTTCTTGAGGCAGATTGGGCTATATATATATAGGCCTATATATATAAGGAAGAGGGAAAATTGACCTCTGCAAAAAGATTGTGAGCTCAAAACATATTCCAAAAATGCAATTTTTCGCAATTTTCCCCCAAATCCTCTAAACTGATGTTAAATTCAACACATTTACCATAAATCATCAAAATAAAAGGAGGAAAAGAGCATTTTCACCATTTTCCGCAGGTCACCCAAAAGATGACTATGGCTGTCTCGGCACCAAATATTTCAATGCCAATGCCATGGATACCAATAAATGTCATATCATTGGAAAGCTGAGATTGCAAGGATTACAATGAGTACAAAATACATGCAAAAAAGTGAAGTTATTGAAGCATGATGAGCTTTATTTATCAAAGAAAGTTGGAAAAATGACTTCCGCAGAAAGATTATGAAATCAAAATATTTCAAAAAATGCATTTTATTGCAGTTTTACCCCCACATCCCATAGACTGATGTTGAATTCAACATATTTACCATATTTGATGAAATTCTGATGAAAAATCATCAAATTAAAGGGGAAAAATAGCATTTTCACCTTTTTCCGCAAATCAGAAAAAAAATGACTTTAGCTGCTTAGCAACCAAATATTTCCTTGCAAGTGCTATAGATATCTATAAATTTCATATAATTGGAAAGCTGACATTGCGAGGATTAAAATGAGTGCAAACCATGTGCAAAAATTGTCATTATCTTGAAACAGGAAAAAACATTATTAAGTCAACATTGAAAAATTGCATTCTGCAAATAGATTATGAAGTCAAAATATTTCAAAAAATGCATTTTCAGGAATTTTTCCCCAAATCCCATCAAGTGGTGTTAAATTCAACATGTGTACCAAATTTGGTCAAATTCTGATGAGAATTGATCAAATAAGAGCCAAAAAACATTTTTTAATGGTTTTCCCCCAAAAATGGAGGTTTTGACGTTCTGCCCCACTTTGTGACATTATGCGATTGGTGCGAGCTTGCCACCTATCAAAAATGGAATCTTTAGACTCTCAGCTTCGAAACGAGTCTAAAATTGTCAATATAACAGTCGGGGGCCAAAAACTCTAAATTTTAGAGGTTGGCTCCTGGACTACAAAACCTTTTGCGTAATAACCCAAACCTTTTTGTGAAATAACCAAAACTTTTTGCGAAATAATGCAAAAGAAGTAATAAAACAAACAAGTGGCACTAACAGGCCAACGTAGGGCCCCAACCCCCATCTATGTGTTTACATTTGAGAAATACAATATGGTGCTATTTTTCAAGCAATGTCTGTGATAAGTGAGTGAGTGAGTTCGCGTTTTTATCCTCAGTCCAGTGTGAATCCTTGATTCTGATTGGTTGAGAGCCACGGTGTATGACACCGTACACCCTGTCTGTCGTCATCAGACAGGGTGTATGAGATAAACAATGATGTCATAATTGCAACTATAGGATTGTTATGACGTCATCCTTGTAGCAACAATAGTCATGACATCACAATGCCATTGTTTGAGCCATTGTGACATCATCCAGGTGATAGCACTGGTGATGACGTCACAATGCTGTTGCTTTGTTACTGAACGACATTTTATACTCAGTTTGCAAGAAAATCTATGGGCATTAATAAAACAGTTACACCCTGCTCGTTTTTCGAGGGTACGGGAATATACACCACTCAGGCCTCCATACACCACTCAGCCTTCGGCTTCGTGGTGTATGGAGTCCTTCGTGGTGTATATTCCCGTACCCTCGAAAAACGAGCAGGGTGTAACTGATATTAGGCCCAATCAGCACAGTATGTACTTGGAGGCAACATGTCTGTGATAAACTGGGAATTTAGCCTTGCATGAGGTGCGAATGTCCTTTAGGAGCTTCATGCTAAAATTAATGCTTTGACCAGTGTCTTTGCCAGCATCAACTTATCAGGCGTCTCAGATGAAGCAAAGATTACCTGAGAAAGAAAAAAAATAATGTGCGTAAGGCACTTTAAAGGGCCTTCTGCACATCATCTTACTACTGATCTGAAGTCCTTGATATACCTTGTTTAACTGTTATGTTGCTACTACATAACAGGGCATAAAAAGGTAGCAACACATTGATGAAGTATGCAGTAGGGTGGTTCGCAAAACCAACAATTTCACCAAAGAGGGCAAGACACCCCCTCATTTTGTTCCATTTGCCAAATGATACACCCATGCAAAATTTTGGACTCTTAAGTTAAATAGAACTGGGTGCTCACGGAGCCTGAACTTTTAGCCAAAACAGCAAAAAATTGTTAATTCGCGGATCCGCGGTTTTGCATAACTTTGTCAATTTTAAATCTACAAAGTTCTAACTACCATTTTTGAAATGGCCACAAAAAGACCTTTCATATGAAAGGTAACATGATAGGTCTACAAGGAAATTGAGTGGTCAACGTTTTCTTAAATTTCATTTTATATGAAAAAAAGTTTTTCGAATTTCATAAATTGTTATTAACATCAATTGAGTGCTAAGATTGGCTTAAACAACATCCAGCATGCTCTAAATATCTTTTATCCTTGGTCTATAGCAGCATGATAAGCCTACTGTGGCTTGATAGCGATTTGAATAATGTAAAGAATGTCAGAATACAGTGGAATTAATTAATGAAATATATTCAAACGCCTTTATGTCAAGAATGGGTCCTTTATGCAGTTTTAGAGGCAAATACCTTTGTTTGACTGGAAAATTAATACTTTACCTCATTATTTTTAAAGATATATCTATTTCTAGATTCATTCTCATGTTAATGATACTGAGCAGTAAGCATAACGTTTTCCTTGATGTGATGTCTTAATACTTGAGTATGTACAAATGAAATAATGTTTAATCCGAATGAGTACAACATTTTATAATGTACACTTTGGTGATGTCATAAAATGTGTCATTATAGAGACAATACGACAAAATAATTTTGCAGTTGAAGTAACTGAAATTAGATGCAGAGTAAAAAATGCAATAGATTTGATGAATGTCGCTTGGTAGATTGTTTTCACTTCTGGGTGTTTCCCTGGAACCTGTGGGAATGTTGGAGTATAACATGTGAATGTGCTCAGAATACAAAACAATGCCAATGATCAGGCCTATCAATATTCAATTATTCCTGATAAGGTCTGTCTTGAAATCACTGGAAATTATGAACAACAAATCACTTATAAGTGACAATCATTAACTGTTATTGAAGTTGAAAGATCTAAAATTCTCTACCCTGCTATTCTAGATAATTATGTATGAAGGATGTGACCATACAGTTCTTTATTTTTTATTAAGTCTCAGACAAGCCCACCTACTTAGGTCAATCACATACACAAATTTTGTATTAATTCACATTGTAACATCATCAAAGTATGTAAGTTCAATGTTAAGCAACTTGCACAATTTTGTTTTCAATACTCACGATGCCTAGCAGTATTAGCACAATAACATTAAATCAAACTATTATTAACCAGATCAAGTATCTCAGTGGCATTTATTTTAGAAATAATGATCCTGAGCATTAATATTAAATCCAAATGAGTGTATGAGGTTTCTGCTACTGAATCAGTGAACCTGTTGCGAAAATATGGAAGAATGAATCCCCCTTATTAACGATTCTGACTTCATTCCGTTAAAAAATCTTCTCACAAATCCCCGGCAACTGAAGTATCATACAATGAAGAAGTTAGGTATAAATTATATCTAGTATATATGCAAGATGTCTTATCAAAACCAATTTAAGCACTAAAATGATGATAATAGCAATTTATGAAATTCGAAAACTTTCATTTCTGGTAAAACAAAATTTAAGAAAACATTGATCACTGAATATCCTTGCAGACCCATCATGTTACCATTCAAATTAAAGGTCTTTTTGTGGCCATTCCAAAAACCGCGGATTCGCGAATTAACAATTTTTTGCTGTTTTGGCTAAAACTTCAGGCTCTGTGAGCACCCACTTCTATCTAACTTAGGAGTCCAAAATTTTGCATAGGTGTATCATTTGGCAAATGGAACAAAATGAGGGGGTGTCTTGCCCTCTTCAGTAAAATTGTTGTTTTTCGAACCACCCTAGTATGCAGCAGTGTTTCGTCCAAAATGCTGACCTCTTGTTTTTTGACAAATTCTTAGGGAGCTATAAATACGCTCCTGGGCAAAAAAAATGGACCATCGTAGAATTTTGCCTTGTTTCAATACAAAACGACAACACTGATTTCTTGCCGTTCGCTCAATAGCAATATTATCTTAGTATGGGAATGCTTTTCCTTTTGACTTTTGATGTTAATCTAATAGGAAACAAATTCAGTAACAAGAGGAGCCTTGGAAAGCAGTGAAATGTGAATGGGAAAAAATGGACATTTTGCGGTATAAAGCATTCTCAAGAAGTGTAGCTAAAGACGGTACCGTTTAAAAATTCAAAATGAAACTCAATTCCAAACTAAGATAATGTTATTACTGATTGACTGACAGGAAATGAAGCTTTGTTGTTATGTACTTCTCATGAAAATCGAAGCATATCGAAATGAAGTGAATTCTAAGGAGGTCCATTTTTTTTGCCCAGGAGTGTACAGTTGTGCTTGAAAGTTTCTGAACCCCTGAAGCTTCTTACCTTATTTGTGCACATCTCTCTAACAAACACAGAAATAGCTTTTAAAATGGGTTAATAATGAACTGAACAACATCTTTTATGTGTAAACATATATTCATAACAAATAATGACATTTGAATATAATTTAAAATAAAAGCCTTGAAAAATGTGCATTCAAAAGTTTCTGAACCCTTCTGAAACGTACACCATCAAAAATTAGTATGGGCCTATTTTGCTGAAATAAATGCTTCCAAACACTTCTTATGGCTGTGGACTAACAATTGGCAGACTTTCTTTGGGTTTTTTTACCATTCTTCCAGAGAGTATTTTCTTAGCCCTCGTACGCTAGTGGGTCGTCTGACGCGAACTACTTTGTCAAATCTGACGAAGCCACAGCTGATGGTTTTTGATCGGGAAACTGTCCAGGCCATTCCACACATTTCCAGAACCCTAAATTTGAGGGATTTTAACCAATTTTAAGTGGATTTGCTTGTATACTTTGAGTAATTGTTCTGCTGGAAGACCCACTTGCGGCCAAGTTTCAGGCCTATAAGTGAAAGCTTTACGTTTTCTAAGTGCACATCTAGGTATTTCACAGAATTCATTATGCTATTAATAATTGTTTATTCTCCTGTCCCATTTATAGCAAAACAACCCCATACCATGATGGAGCCGAGTCCTGTGGTGTCATTCAGTGGCTTCCCCACCCCAAATCTACAGTTGCGCTTGAAAGTTTCTGAACCCCTGACACTTCTTAAAATATTTGTGCATATCTCTCTAACAAACACAGGAATAGCTTTTAAAATGGGTTAATAATAAACTGAACACCATCTTTTGTATGTAAACATATATTCATAACAAATAATGACATTTGAATATGATTTTATAATGAAAGTCTTGAAAACTGTGCGTTCAAAAGTTTCTGAACCCTTCTGAAACGTACACCATCAAAAATTTGTATGGGCATATTTTGCTGAAATAAATGTTTCCAAACACTTCTTATGGCTGTGGACTAACAATCGGCAGACTTTCTGTGGGTTTTTTTACCATTCTTCCAGAGAGTATTTTCTTAGCCCTCGTACGCTAGTGGGTCGTCTGAAGCAAACTACCTTGTCAAATCTGACCAAGCCACATCTAATGGTTTTTGATTGGGAGACTGTCCAGGCCAATCCAGAACCCTAAATTTGAGGAATTTTAACCAATTTTAAGTGGATTTGCTTGTATACTTTGGGTAATTGTTCTGGTGGAAGACCCACTTGCGACCAAGTTTCAGGCCTATAAGTAAAACCTTTACATTTTCTGAGTGCATATCTGGATATTTCTCAGAATTCATTAGGCTTTTAACAATAGTTTATTCTCCTGTCCCATTTATAGCAAAACGACGCCATACCATGATGTTGCCAACGTTATCTTTCCTAGTTGGGAGGATGTTATATTCCTTGAAAGTAGCACCTTCAGTACGCCAGATAAAGCAATTCTGACTGTGGCCAAAAGGTTTGCTTTTTAATTAATCTGTCCACAGGACATGGTTCCAATAATCATACAATTCATCAAAATGTTTTTTTGTGATGTACAGTCAGATTTCTTTGTGCTTTTTTGCCATAATCAACACGGCTGTGTCGGACATTCGAAAGGTGCTACTTTCAAGGAATATAACATCCTCCCAACTATGAAAGATAACGGTCCTCTTTCCAGTTTTTCTAGGATGGTTTTCCTGGGTCTCTAAAATGGTATTTAAACAATGTGTATGTTCCTGTAAAGTTGATCAAGACAATCATAGGCAAATTAAACCCCGTACAAAGTTTGAATGAAATTGGTGCAGTATTTTGTCTTAAAATTTGTCCAAAAGATTCCAGAGAAGGACAGTAACAATAGGGCAGAATGTCCTAATAATAACAACTCAAGAGGTCTCTGTCTTAGCAGCCTAACCACTACAGCCCCTGGTGGTAATTGTCTGGAAACAACTGAAACAGTTTGTGTTGCAGTCGAAAGGATCGACTGCCTTATCTTGTCATCTGCATATCACCATGAAATCTTCAACTTGATGTAAGCCCAGTATTTATATTTCTTTCACATAAATGGTGGGAAGGGCTCAAGTAAAGGGCCATGATGAGGTACAAAGCTTTCACCTGTCTCAAACATGTCATAAGTGACTCTGCACGGATTCCAATATTTAACTGCCGTTGAGGGTATTCACTGATACGCCCAGGCAAATAATCCCAACTTCTATACCTCAGAGTAGACCGTTCCCACAAGAACTTGGCATTTTGAAGGTACGGATATATATATACAGAGCGTCTGAGTGCGCAGTAATTAAGTAATTCCTTATTATCACTTCCTATCTCCTCTCCCCTATTAATCCCTATGATTCCAATTCATAACTAATTCTTCCAGACTGCTCACTAAGTTCGCATTATGAATCCAGAGAGCATACTGTAAATATTTCAATTCTGGGGAGCATAAAATATAACTTAAATGTTGGGATAATTTAATCTCAAGTGAAAGGTTTCAGATTTTTGACCCACTGGCCAGCGGGACAAGCAGGGTTAAGACTTCGGCCCATACAAAAGTCGCTAACCTGACCGGTGAAATTTCACATTGTGACCCACTGGCCAGCTGGCAAAGGTAAACAAAAAGTTAACAAATGCTATGACAAGATTGCAAATTTAACATGGAATTCAAAAGCAATTCACTAATATATATATAGGGCTGTAGGCCTATATACTTTGAAGTGGAGCAGCATGTTGGACATTGGTCACCGTTTCAATCATCTTTCCGGACTTTCCCTCTTTTTTTGTGTCCCCTAATTTGCCTACTGAATACTAGGGGTGTACCGAAGCTGGATTCGGTATTCGGTTTGGCCGAATAGTTGACCCCCAGACTCGGTCCGGTTATTCGGCCGTGAAGGGGGGCCGACTCCAGTTTCCATGGAAAATCTAGGGCTAAAAACTTGTTAAGATACTTCAAATCTCAGATTAAGAGGGACACTTTTTCTGCCAAAATTTCTGAATCCCAAAAATTATATATATACCAGGTCCAAGACCCGAAATCACTTACTGTCAACTCATGAACACTATTTACGCAATGGTGCCTGCAGCTGCGTTATCATTGTGCAAATGACTCAGTTGTGAGCTGACAATTAAACCATGCTCGGTTCGGATTCGGATTCAGCCGAATCTGATGGCTGGGCTCGGATTCGGATTCAGTCCGGCAAATAGTGGGTAAGGTACACCCCTACTGTCTACTGAATACTGATGGCATTAATACAGGATGTAAAGCTACGACCATATAGGCGTATTTCCCAGGGGGCATCAGGGCAAATGGCATATATCAGGGCAAATCCTGACCAATCAGGGCAGATCCACTGCCCTGGTCACATCCGTGCCATGTTAAAATTTCAGGGCAAAATAGCGACAGCCCCCCCGCGAAACGCCTGTCCCGTACAATGGCTACGACCATCCATCTAAAGATATTTGTAATAACAGACAAAGAAACAATTGTACTCACTTCCTTCCATTTTTAATATGTCTGCTTGCCACATAAAGGCGTAAGGGGCGGCTGTGACTATTTTGCCCTGAAATTTTAACATGGCGCGAATGTGACCAGGGCAGTGGATCTGCCCTGATATTGGTCAGGATTTACCCTGATGAGCCATTTGCCCTGTAAAATACGCCTATGTTGCTACATTTCCCCATTGCCTGTTAGAAACCCACAACACTAGAGGTCACTTTCAATGTAGTTTTACGGTGACACTCCCTGGTGGAAATAAACAAGCTACCAAATACTGTTATTAAGGAATCACGGAATTAAATGGCAAATCTCAGGATCCGAGCAGATGACCCTTGAGGGAGGCTAGGGAGTTTTTTTTTTTTTTCAAAAAATTACACAAAAAAAGGTTTTCTTCCTTTAGCTGGGGTAAAACATTGGAAATTGCGATAAAAAGTCTATCACTTGTTCGTGTGCGAACATTGCTTCCCAGCAGTTCCCGCACATAGAAATGGATTGTTGACGAGTTTTGGTATAAAATGTAAAGAATTCCGAATTTGCATCACCTGCATAGGCCGTTATGAAACATGCAGCTCGTCCAACCTGGTTGGGGAGACTTTTGGACCGGCGAGAACACAAAAGCGAAACTGCGCGGTTTGGATGTAAGCAATGTTCATTCTGCTGGAATCTTTTCTTTAAATATCCAAAGAAATATGCCATATTCCAAGGAAATAATATTACTTGCTGTATTGTAATAAACCTTTTTCGATGCATCATTTGGTTTTGGCTGCATCGACGACAGTCCTAGTTCGATATTCAGGGACCACTTCCAAATGAGATATATATATAGATAACTAAAAAAATGATCATCATAAGTTATGGATAATTCATTCCAATACCCCTAGCGTTTTCTTAGGCCCCGTTCGGAATTTATGACTGGGGGGCGCGGGAATTCTGCCTGAGGGGGGTAATAACTTTTATAAAGCGTGTTTCAACGGGGGTTATCATTTTTGACAGGATGCCCAAGGGGCAGTAAGATATTTTAACGAACAAAAATGTCATAAACGCCCATGTATACTCAGTACACACGTTTTTACGCACCAATGTCCACGAATATGTACGTGTAACCATCAAAGGGCACATGCACTACTGTATATTATAGCCTATGTATGTATTGCTTGTTATGTTGAGGGGTTAGGTACTTACAACCCTGTGATAAATTCTGAACGGTTCCTTGGTCTTCTGATTACATGCCGAAAATTATGGTTGCACGCCAGGCATGACTCACTGGTACTCATCAATATGTATGCCGCAATCTCAATAGATATGACCAAGACATAAAACATTCATAAAAGGAAGATTAACTCCAATAAAAACTGGATGATATCCTTGGGAAGGTCTTCATGTGATGATTACTTGGGCCTCACTCTCCAAATCTGCGGTGGAGGTGAACCACCAATCCTCTACTTGCAATATAAACTAGAATTTGTGTCGCAAGCGGAACACAAGCGAGTTCACCATGCGTATGTTGTTTTGCCATTTTGGTGTGTTGATTCTTGGGAAAATGGTGTCGAATTTGGGGCCTAGATTTTCATACATGATTTGATAAATAGAACGGACCATAAACTAAGCAGTGGTATCACCAGGGGGGGCCGGGGGGGTGTCCCCCCTGAAATTCAGATACCTCGGGCTGATGCTTGCAAAAAAGTGGAGAATGGATGAACAGCTTAAAGAAGTAAAAAAGAAAGTATAAGCGGCTTACAACACAATTATGGCAATAGCAGGAAGCCCAGACCTAAAAGGTATTGAGATGAGAACGGTATGGCACAGGTGATAAAGGCATGCATAATACCAATTGCCAAATATGCATGGGAATCAGTAAATGCTACGAAGAAGGAACACGAAGACCTAAAAAGGACCATTGACATGGGCATAAAAAGAGTCATGGAGACAGGACTGTTTCCTTGCTGTGTTATTGGGTCTTTAAGATTGTTTTTATTTGTTTGCCACATAAACTGCTCACACTTAAAAACACACACTTCCAAAAAGGTTAAAAATAGTACTTCCTCTTGAAGTATCAAGATGAAAGTTTGAACACTTCTAGCAGTTGCCATCAGGTAGATTCATGAAAATTAACAAATCTCTAAGTGCAGTACTTTTGTGTTAAATTAAATCGTTGTGGTTATTGTCAAAAAGGCAAGTCGCAAACTGCACTTCAGCACAGAATGCACCAGTGGAAATATTGGTTTTTTGGCAAACTGGATAGAATTTATTTTATGAAATATTCACAAGACAGGCACAGGATATCCAAAAACTGGCCCACGGAATTTTTGAAAAAAAAAAAAGTTAATGATAAAGCAGATTTTGAATTTAAAACTCAAAATGTAAAACTCAGCATCTGGAAATGAAGCACGTGAACCAAAGCCGTTAAATTATGGGGCTTTTTGCTTACCCAGGGTAGAAACACATACATAGACAATCACTCCATATCAATACTCTCAACAAGAATCCGAGGATTCAAAGCTAGCCATTTGGTTTTATGTTAAAGGGGCCGTGATTAACATGGAATAAGATGACAGCAATTTTGACCTAATCTATAGTATATCCATACTGAAGACATGTAAATAACAATTTGAAGAATCTAAATAATATCATGAAATCCTCAAAATAAAAGGCAACTAGGAAGCTTCTTGTAAATTGGAGGGGAAAGAATAGAATACTACGAAATAAGACAAATAGATAAATAGCTAGTAAGATAGATAGGCGGATGGACTTGAAAGAGGGAGCTTCCGTCTGAATATGAAGGAATGTGCATGACAGATAGGAAGAACAGGCAGAGATTATAAGTTGAGATGATATGAACTCCATCATTTCAATGCAAGTGAAGTACAATTAAAGGAAGAAACCCGTTTCACTGAGTGGCCTGAAAATTGGCCCCAAACAACTTTTTGCTAAAACAGTGATTCTTAAGTTGTGACATAGCACTTTAATTCCAGAAACACAACTTTCAAAATTTAACCTAAAGGAGTGTCCAAGTTGTGAAGCCTTAAAGTTACATTGAAATTCACTAAACATACTCCAGATTGTCTCTTGGCTGGACCAATGAGAGGCATGACCGGGAAATCTATCAGGCAATGGGATTGAAGGATTCAAGCACTACTTTTCCCCTGGTGTTAACTGATAGAATTTTCATGAAGCTAAAACTATGGGGTCCTTCTTTTTAAACAAATCAATTGTTGATGTGGTAAAATAGGAAACAAAATGCATGAACGCCGAAAATCTCACACAATCAAAACACACATTTTAGAGGGAAAAGAAAGTTGTACAATTAAAGTTTTATACCAGGCCAAATTTGGGAAAATTTAAATCAAAATGATTTTAATAACTTTTATGTTTACATCAATAAAATCATGGCACTAAATGATTATGTTCACTGTTACGTTCTAAAAATAACATGCAAGCACTTCAAGAGGTGCTTATAGATATGATATCTAGCTATTTCCTATTTCCACATCTGACTTTCTGTAAGGATCTATCTTTCTATCCATAGCCCATTGCTGGTTAATTGCATTTTAAGTTCACACCTTGACCCTACTGACACAGGAAATCCAATGTATTGTATTGTATTGTATCTAATTACACTCCAAAAATTGGGCTATATTGCTGTTAGACCTGTTAGGGAATGAACTCAAGATACTGCTAGCCTTATCCACCAGAGGACCATTCTGAATACATACAGTGGACAGTGCTGCCACCTAGCCTGTTCTTGGTTCACATGTTTATTGTTTACAGTGTTTACTGTTTACATGGTTTATGGTTTTCAGAATCCCATACACTCATCACCCATTCCAATAGTGTCACAGTATTAGAAATACTGTGTCTTTTACTTAAGAAGTCTTACAGTGCTGAGGATGCAACTGCGGCAGGCAAGCCAACAGTTAAATAACCTTTGACCTAAAAGTTCCCCCCCTTCACATGCCACTAAGCCACAAGGCTTAAGACTTTCTAGTGGCTCCCTTATTCTTTAGTAACAAATGTCCCGATTGGCTGGCCAAAGTTCGCCAGAAAGTTGAGTTGGCTTTGTCCTGACCCAGGAATCCTCAGTCTGGTTCCCCCAGCCCGCTGGACTCCCAGCAAAACCAGACTCCCAGCATTGAGCCCCAAATGCTGGTCCCTCTCTCTCCCCCTCCTTCCCTTATGTCCCTAGGCTTGGATCCAGATTCCCTTCAGGGAAGCTGGATCCTCTACCCAGTTAGACGTAAGATGTGAGTTTTTGTCATGTATCAATGCAATAGTATTAATGCAATTGTTGTTTACATAATGTAATGTACCAATAAAACCCTTTATTTGAACTGGAGCAATGCCTTGGGTTGTCCATGGTTTGGGGGTCAGGATTAGCCTGGGGGTTAGGGTTCGTCCTAGGCAAGGTCTCAGGTCCTCTCCACTGCCAAGCTAATTGGTTACAAGGACCTAAATACTCACCCGTAATTAGAAGCAATCTCATGAGTGATCTTCCATGATGGGTCAGTTGGTATCCCCACTGGCTTCCCATCTTTGGGAGTGACATGGTGTACATATCTCGGGCGATGAGCCCTCTCCCCCATTATCAGGCTGTCCGGCCCTTTTGCCTGGTCCTCCCGAGGTCTTGTATCCACCCCTCCAAATTTATTCCCAAAATCCCCCTTCTTTGTTCATACTTTCTTACATTCCCCTCCATTTCTACCTGCGTTGAGCATAAACGTGACGTCACACACCTGCATTGCAGTGGCTACATTCCACAACAGGCCACCCCACCCAGATTCATCAACCCCCACACATTCCACAGTAAGCTTAAGCCACGTCAGCACCCTACTCAACAGGGCGCGCCTACCCAGGCAGCCACAGGCCACCAGCTGCAGTGATACCACCCCTTGCATCCACTGCATACACACAGTCCACAGCATACTGCCCATCACCCCACTGCTCCTCAGCTACTAGCCCACTCTCAGCCAGCTATTTCAGCAGTGATCACTTACTTACCCCTTCCTTCCCACCACTATCAAGGCCATACAATTCCACTTTATCTTAAATCCTACACCCCCTGCCCTCTTACTTTGGACTCTGTCCATCCCTCCGTCCGTCCTAGGCAAATTCTTTCTGGCCTTACTCTAAAGCTTCTTTCCCCAATGCCATCGTCCTATTTTTCCCTATTGCCAGTATTGCTCCCATAGCCAACCGCCACGAAAGTCACTTTGCTTCCACAATCCATTCACCCCTGCCCCCACTCAGTCCCTACAATAGCCAAAAAACCACTCATCAACTACAAGATCCAACCAAAGCCTAGAAGCCATCCATCCATCAATTTCATCGTGAGACAGGCTGTTCAACACTAGGGCGCCAACCACCAACATACACCACTTCACTTTGGGCAGCGCCTCCATTCTGGACCAGGACCACCACCTCGGATTGGGCATCCCACACCTCAGCCAGGACTCCATCCTCGGACCAACGGACCACACTTGGCACCAGACCAGAAATTGGGCTTCAGCCACTTCCAAAGAACCAACCACTCCACTGGCAGCCATCGACCAACCAATGGATTCATCAAATAATTTCTTTAGACCCAGGTAGGACCACACAACTTTCTATCATTTTTAGAGTCAGTCAGTCGATAGGGAAGTACTTTACAGGAGCAGACACCTACATCAATTACTAGGGTATACAGACATGTTGCAACTATAGATTTAGGCTACACACATAGCAGTGCTCCTATACATAGTAATAGCTAGTGACAGGGCTGCATGGTTTTGCTGTGAATTCTATTCTCTAAGCTGCACGCTTCTCTGCAGCAAATCTTTTCTATCCAAGGTCAAAAGTCCAGACCACCATTTCTCTTTCACAGTCCCACCCTACACGGTCAATAGATGGTCCTTCCCACCCACTGAAGTTCCACTCCCCAAGCCCATTACCCACTCTCATCCCAGCACATCTCAGTCAAGCAATCAATCCACAATCCACCTCAATCATCCACTAGCCCACTCAATTATAAAGAATTCCCCCCCTCCCAATCCCAAACATATCCAATCAAACCCCCCCACCCCCCCCAAATTCCCCCAGCAATCCTAGACCCCCCCCCCATATTGTCCCAGCCAACCCCCCCCATATTGTCCCAGCCAGCCATCCACAGCCCTCTCTTCCACCGTTGCCCTTCTCCATCCCCCCAGTCACTATATTGCACATATTCCTTGTTATTCCAGTCCAATACCATATCCCCCCCCCCCAATCCATCACCCCCCCCCCAACTATCAGCACCGGTCCATCCACTCTACCTCCAGTCCACCGACTCCCTTGACCACAGTCCAATAATTGATTAATACCATCCCAGTGCCCAGGCCACAGCCACCTAGCCCATACGTCCTCTATTTACCCTGACCTGGTCCCATCTCACCAGCCCCCCCCCCTCCCCTTCACTTTTTCCTGGTTCCATAAGTATCAGCCAAATCACCACACGGTTTGCCCAACAAGCCCCTGTCCAAACAATCACCCCAGCCCCCCCCCTCCCCCCCACAGATCCTCAATCACTCAACTTTCTCAAACAGAACCACAAGCCCCCCCCCTCTCCCTCCCTCTCTTTTACGCCCCAGCAGTAAGCTCAACCCCAGCATTCACTTGGCATTCCGATTGCCCCTGCCTTCACCCTCACCCATAACTCACAGAGCATATACCACACCTTGTGCCATAAATCCCTACAAACCCTTCTGCCAAAGCTATACCCCTGCGTGACCTTTGCCAATTTTCCAATTTACCCTTACGATCAAAGATCATCTGTTGACCAGCTGTATCTCCCAAAACTCCTTTTCTACTTTGTGTTTGCTCTATCACTGTGCTCTTTCCGTGCATGATATATATATACATGTCAACCATGTGAATAAGGTGTTAGCACATACTGTTGTTTGGTACATTTCTCCCAATGATTCACATGTTATGACTTAGTATCATATGCCACCCCCTGGGTAATCCATCACACACTGGTGCAAGTATCTTAGGTTCCCTTTCGAATTAGCTTGTATAGCACTATGACTGCAGTAATGATCCATTGAGCACCCATTTACACATCTGAAGTGAGCCCTCCTCTCCCCAGTCGTTCTTATATCAGTGGTATGATCCTGATACAAACACACCATACTGTTTAGAGCACGCAGCGATCGTTATGTCGTTTACTTAGACGCAAGCAGACAATATTGCAATTAGAATGTAATTGTAGGAAAGTGTTCCATGAAGATATATAATATTACACGTGCGTGCCCTTGTTGCCCCAGGAATGTACCCCATGATCAGGTTCCCTCCCCTATCCACCCATAAAATTGGTAGCACATGTGGCTAGGTCAAGCACAAACCATCCATAAGTTTGACATTCAAAGCCCCATAGCATTCCACAATCAATCACTGCAGTACTGAGTTTCCACTTACTGGCCACATGCCATTCCCATAGCTCTGCATGTTTTAAGACACTTTCTATATGTCGGTCGAATTAGCAGATCTTTCTATCGATCAGTGGCTTATTAAACTGCGCATTGAAATTAAAACAGCCATACAATTAAATTTATTTACCAGAAGGGAATACCAACGCTTTAAAGATCCTATTTCACAAATCTTTCAATTCTGGAAACTCAATAGACAAAAGCTAGGCCACACCACCTGGCATGCCCATGATGTTATTCTTTTCCAAACAGGAGTAATAGAAGTACCTCTTACTCAGCAAGATAATATCAGAGACACCCTTTTTCATTGCTATCAACAATACCTTCAAGATAACAACCCTGAATGGCTATGCCCTTCCCATATCATTATGTCGGATGTTGGTGAGCATGAACGGCTAGACGAACCCAATCAAAAACAAGAGCATACACCACCTGGCCCAGAAGCCCACCTTGGCGAAGCCAACCCACAGCAGCACACTCCTGCAGCTCAGAGCATTATAGCACCCCCACCCCCCCCTGAAGACGACCAAACCTTACAAACACCACAACAACAAGACGAGGCCAATCAATCACAAAACCAGCATATAGACGACAGCAATCACTCATTACAGAGTGAGGCTGAACACGACACCACGCGATACACTGACTTTGACGACGACGACACTCAAAATCTTGATAAAGAAATATCACACCAAGCAAGAGACCAGCCCCCAGAGCATTTTAACGACCCCGCAAATACCACCACAAATCACCCACCCCAGGTACCACCACCAGACAACGCAGAAGCAGCACCAGTAGATTTGACCTCTGCCACTGCCAATAACCCTGCAGGGCAAGACCTCCACCCCTCTCCTACTGGCCCAGCACTTGACCCAGTCCCAGGGCAGCACCCTGAAGTACACCTCATTAGAGACTCACCACCGCAACAATTAGACCAAGAGCAATTACAAAACATAGGCCAGATATTCGCCAACACTACGCAACAAACACAACCCACTGATACCAACCCGCCTCCCATATCTTCCTTTGGTCTCACCCGCCATCGCTCCCTAGATAATATCCACACAGCCATTTCTTCGCAGCCATCAATCACCTTTATACACAACCCCGTTCAAGCACCCTATTCAGTAGCAGATAGATTAAATTTGGAAACCCATAGACCTAATCTCTACTTCTCGGAAGGTCAAAACCAACCACCCACTCATTTTGTAAACCCTACCTTTCCCCAGTCATCTTCTCCCCTCCACACGGATCAAAACACTTTTAACTTTCAACCCCCCCCACAACAGGATCAACAACCGCAACAGCCCCCACCCCCCTCAGTCAACCCCAATCATCCAACAATTACACAAGCAGCAAGCCTTCCAGCCTCTCAAGTGCAGCCCCAAGACGCTTCAGCAGTTCATTTCACAGTCCCACGTGTTACTCATAATCCCCAGCCTCCTCGCACCACACAGGCCCTATTCCAACCTCCCCCCCCTGGTTGGAACAGACCTAAGGTCACTGGACCCAGGCCAGGCCCTTCACACAGACCCGACACCCCTCCTCCTTCCAATACATCCATGCACCCTAGTCATATAGGCCAATCCCCCCACCTTAGACAGCCTACAACAGCCACAACAATGGCTGCCAACAATTATCAGCCACCATCAGGAGACCAGCTCTTGTATGGCTCGGCATCCCAGCGACCTCAAGCTGACCCCCCAATGTATAACAACCTGCCACCCCACACCCAACAATATGCTCCTGACCAGCCTCAGGACCTCTCTCATACCAATAATGAGAACCAGCATGCCCCCAATTCCCATCAATACAACACTTTCCAACCACAAGCACCACCACCCAATTTGACCCGCACTTATGCCACTTCTCAACAACAACAGCAACAACCTCCACCACAACAACAGCAACAACAAACAGCAACAGCAACAGCAACATATGCTCCCCCAGCACTCATACACACTCCCTCTACACATTCATCCCAATTGACAGACCCTTCCTACCATCCGCAAGCAAATACTCCCTCCCATAGCCAAGTACAAGTTGTTACCAAAAAGCTCAACTTTTCGGAAATGAAACCACCCACATTCTCAGGGGAATCTGACTCCCAGAATCCCTCAGAATGGTGGTGGAAGTTTGCGGATTATGTCCATCTTCACAAATGTAACGATGAAGAGACTCTCGAGAGGCTCCGTCTGCTCAGTTCAGGCCTATGTAGGTCCTGGGTTCGATCCCTCAAACCGATGCCCCTACCGGAGCTCGAAAAGACATTTTTGGCTAAGTTTTCTCTGCTTCGCAGCAGGGCAGCAATCTTAGAAGCTCTTTCACAGAAAAAGATTTCTTATGGGGACAATGTTAATAAATACCTGGAAAACATACAGGAACTAGTCGGCAGGCTAGGTCTCCCCGAGTCAGTGGCAACCCTATACTTTCGCCGCGGACTCCCAGCGTCAGTACAGCAAAGCCTGCAAGTCATGCCTGATACAACTCCCTTGACAGACTTAGTTCCCATAGTTCAAAACATTCTTGAAAAAGAAACAATAGCCCACCATCTTGACCTCAAGCCCACCACTCAACCAACCTATGACACAGGAGCAAACAATCCTCTCTTGCTGGCCGTCCAAGAAGTAGTTCGCCAAATGTCACAACCAGCCACAAATTCGCAAACAGCCCTACCTACTCCCACCCAGTATGAACCACCAATAGTGGTTAATCAAGCACCACCTAGCCAGTCCTACCACCCTTCAACAACACAGCAATACCAGTACCCACAACAGACCCAATATCAGCCTGCGCCACAGCCAATTCAGTATGCACACCAGCAACCAGATCAATTTCAGGCCACACAGTCATATCAATCCCCTCCTCAGCAATCCTATCAATCTCCTCCGCAACAACCAATCCAACAACAGCAACCATTTCCACAGCAACAGCCCATTCAACAACAACAACCCTTCCAACAACAACAACCCAATCCTTACCAAGATCCAAACCCACCACTCCCCACTCAACAGCAACAACCATCCTATTACACGTCTCCCCAGGACAACAGGAGAGACATGTCACAGGTTAGATGCTACAATTGTCAACAGCTAGGGCACATCCGATATTATTGTCCATACAACCGTCAGAATGCATACAATCAGCCCCAACAATATGATTCATACCCATCCCAAAGGCCCAGGGGTATGCGACCTGCATACCAACAACAAAATGGACGTCGACCACCAATGCGCCCTCAAAGATCACCAGATAATAGACCACCACCTGACAGACAGGGCCCTCCTCAGAATTCCAATTACAACAGACAGCAACGTGCTAATCCAAATAATCAGGGCAATTTTCGCAACAACCAGAATCGTCCCCAACAACCATATAGACCACCCAGAAATTCAGCATGACAATTTCAGCCTTTTTGCGAACAGTTCATGACATCACTGGAAACGATATGGGAAGACAATGATTTTGACACGCTTTATGTCAACGACTCTGACATGACACATGACAGGGCCGCTGACTCACCAACAACACAATCAGAACAGCAAAGAAGTCAAACCCACCAAGAGGCTGTTGATTCAATACTTCAACAGGCCATGTATCATACCTTTACCCTGCCTCAGCCCCTCCAACCCCTACAAATTGTCCTCAAAAACCACAATCTTATCCCCACAACTTTACCAGACGGCACACGTTTCTTTACGTTGCTGGATTCTGGGAGTACCCACAGTTTAGTCAATCACTCTGTAGTGCAAAGAAGCCCATTTTTGCAGTCCCTTCCCGTCTCCCAGGCTTCGCCAATAGAGCTCACAGTAGGCAATGGAAATTCAGTATTTATCTCAACTTACATACATTTTGTGGCCCAATTTGGAACATGCAAAGTTCCAATCAAAGCGTACATCTTAAAAGTTGACAGCCCCATTGCTTGTGTTATGGGCCAGGATGCTCAGATTCAATTTAACTGCACTTATAAACCAGCTCAGAACATCATTTCGGTGTCAATTGATACAATTTTACTTTCAATTGCACGAGACACACCAGTGTCCATACAGGAGTCAGCTCAGCTCCCAGTGCAAGTTAACATGTTTCACCAATATTTCACAGGGACCTTTGAAATTTTTTACAGTGATGCTTTAGCCCAGGGCTCTGATCCCAGGGCTGATATCTCATTGTGCGATGGGTCAGGCAAGATAACAGTGAATAATAAAACTGGCATGCCTCTCCTGTTTGAAGAAGGACAAGTGGTGGCACGCATTGCCCTTGAGGTCCCTTTCCTCACAGCTCCAGACCCCACCCCAGACCCCTCCTCAGGGCCAACGGATCATGATGGTCACAACAACACATCGGCGACTCATGATGAATCAGACACCAACTTTGTCATCATTGATAGAGGCCCAGATGCCGCGGGACCACAGCCATACCCTGACTTCAGCAACATGACACCTCAACAGCGACGTGACACCCGACTAGAGAAATTCCCATGGCTAGCCGAGGATGACCCCAGACTCACCATGACTGAAGCAGACATCGTAGACAAGCAATTGCAGTTAAAAGGCTGTGACATGTCTAATGAACAAATTGAACAACTCCGCCAAGCCATCCTGCGACACTCACCAGTTTTCAGCTTATACGACCAGATAGGCTCACTCAACAGGTATCTTGTGGACCTTACCACTGACATCATAGCTGAGTGCAAGTTCAAAGCGAAGCCCTACGTGACGTCCAGTCAGGATGTTAAAATCGTCCAGCAACAAGTTAAAAAGCTCCTGCAACTTGGCATATTCTCTCGCCAGCTGCCAGAATCATCATCATCCCTTTTTCTGGTCAGGAGATCAAAATCAGAACCTCCGCGACTGGTCTCGGACTTCCGCAAGACCAATACAGCCTTTAAGCTCATTCACAGGCCTTGTGCCAACATTGACTCATTCAGGCAGAAGATGGGCAGTCGCCGTTTCTCCATCGTAAGTTCCTGGGACATTAAAAGTGCGTACCATTCGGTCAGATTGACACCAGAGTCCAGAAAGTACCTCGGCGTCGTTACATACTACAACGCCGAGTCCCTCTCCTATGCGTGTCTCCCGATGGGCTATTTGTCTAGCGCTGCTTACTGGAATGAAATTATGGCCTTAATTACATCAGAACTCCCAGAAAAACACGCATCATGCCTCCACTACTACTTCGATGACCTTGTCCTGATGTCGGAAACTGCAGATGAGCATCTGCAGCTCATAGAAGCTGTTCTAGCTCTCTTCCACAAGCACGGCATGGTACTCAATTTAGCCAAATGTAAATTTGCTACTAGGGACAATTTCCAGTTCCTTGGCTTCGATATTGACCTGACGCCGAAGGAGGGTCCACGTCTGAAGATACGAAAGTCCAGAAAAGACGCAATTCTCAACTTAGACACGCCAAAGACCAGAAAAGACATCAAAGCTTTCCTGGGAGCAGTTCAATTCCTCTCAGCCTTCGTTCCATCCCTGCAGAAGACAGCAGAGCCATTAAACAAACTTCTGCGTAAATCTCAACCGTTTGAATGGTTAGACGAGCAACAACAGGCATGGGACACAATCAAGCAGGCATTGACATCCGCCCCAGTGTTAGGCTTCCCAGAGCCAACAGGCCAACTCCTGCTGGCGACTGATGCTTCAAGGACAGCTTCCGGTTCGGCGTTATATCAGATCCAGTCACGCAGAGACCCCCCAGGTCAACACAAGGTCCTCTTGGGCTATGCCAGTCGTCTACATGGCAAACTGGCCTCACACAACTACAGCATTAGCGAACTCGAACTCCTCGCGGTGTTTTTCGGAGCTAAAAGCTTCGACTTCTATTTAAAAGGAACGCCCTTCGTCGTAATCACAGACCACGCCCCCCTGGCACAAATTTTCAAGTCCAACAACCATTTTGTGACCCCCAGAATAGCCAGGTTCTATTGGAAACTCAGTGAGTACTCCTTCACAGTCCTTTACTGCAAACCGGGCACTCCCGAGATAAAATTAGTGGACATGCTCTCCAGACATCCAAATGTCACCTGGCAGGAAGACTCAGACATCATTGTCCCAGTGGGAATCGACGACAAGGACCGCAGCCTTACCAGTGCCCTAGCCTCTTTCTTTTGTTTTTCAGACACACACAACAGGCCAATAGTCTCAGATCTGTCCACCTACTATGAGAATCTGTATCATGCATTCTCAGGGCATCCAGTTTTTTGTCCAGTCACAACTAGATCCCAGACCAGAGCAAGACTGAACTCACAACAGCAAGAGACCCCAAATACTCCTGCTCAATACAACAACAACCATCCGCAGGTCAATACCACTGGCATGACAAACAACACATCAGCCCAGCCAAATGACAATCATCCGCAACAGTATACATCAGCTGAGCTCATTACCAGTGGACCACCACTGCAGCAGCAACCAGCACCTGCTCAAGTACCATCCAACATTTCGGACGCATCACAGGGTCATGCACCGGCCACTGTCATCCAGCCACCAGTGACGGACCTACCCTCAGTCGCCCTACAGGCAGACAGCGTACAAATCCTGTCCAAAATGCCACATCAAGCAGAGCTAGAGCCCGCAATCAAGCGCTACATCACAGATGCTTTCCATTATGTCAAAATCCCACAGGACAAACAGTTGTTTGTCCAGGCTCAGAAAAGAGATCCATTCTTGGGACCCATTTACAAATACATAGCCTTTAACTCTCTTCCAGCGGCTAAAGGTTTAGCAAACCAAATCGTCCAGCTAGCCAATCACTTTGCCATCCTGGAAAATTTGCTCTTCCATGTTCAAGCCAGCCCAAAATTTCATGATGTAGTTCTTCGACTGGCTGTTCCAGCCCAATTCATCTATGACATCATTGAATTCTTTCACCTCAACATGGGAGCTCATGTCAAGTCAGGTAAAATGTTTGAAACAATTCAGGCCAATTTCTACATCAAAAACCTGATGAAATTCATCCAAGATTATGCCAGAACTTGCATTCTCTGCCAGAGGTCCACTCAAGTTTTAGAC
The DNA here is from genome assembly GCA_026936325.1 of Platynereis dumerilii. Lineage (NCBI taxonomy): Eukaryota > Metazoa > Annelida > Polychaeta > Phyllodocida > Nereididae > Platynereis > Platynereis dumerilii. The sequence continues at coordinate 29,320,125 of JAPTHN010000005.1, forward strand.
ACACACAAAAATAGATCCATGATTCCCAGAATTCTCACAGACTGCACTCCTTTCAGGAAAATTCACTTCGACATCAAGACCTTCCCCCATAGCTCTGCTAAAATCACAAACTGCATTATCCTCCAATGTGAATTTAGCAAGTTCATCATTGCTGCCCCAATACCCAGCAAGAAGGCTGATGTAGTAGCCAAAGCTTTCATTGAAAAGCTATGCATTCCATACCTCACCCCCCACTGTGTGGTATGTGACCAGGAGACCTCTTTTGTAGGTAAGGTCATGCAAGCTGTTTTCAAGGCCCTGCATGTCCAGTGCCATGTGGTTGCCCCATATGGCCACTCCAGCAACATTGCAGAAAGAGCCATTCAATCAGTATCCAATTTACTTCTCACAATGATAGAATATAGATACTCCCAATGGCCCCAGCTTATCAAATATGCAGCCAAAACTTACAACTCCCTTCCACATGCATCTACTGGCTATTCACCAAATTACTTGATCTACCTCAGAGAAGACAGAAACTTAGTTGACATCCAACCAGAAGCCCTCTCCCTGACTGCAACATCATATGACCAATATGTCACCAGCATCAAAGACAAGCTTCAATTTCTGAGGCAACAAGCAGTGAAAGCACACAATGCTGTCAAAATTACACAGGCCGCCCAACATGCCAAGAGAGCAGCCAAACTACACACTTTCACAGAAGGTGATTTGGTCCTTCTCCTGGCTCCACAATACACAGGAATCCAGTATTCCAAGAAAATGTCACTCAAATTAATTGGCCCTCTATTCATCAAGACAGAATCACAGCTCAACAGGTACGTACTGTCCACCATTGATGGCAAAACACTACCAGGAGTGTTCCACATTGGCAGATTGAAACACTGTTGCGTGCGTTCCAAACAGGGAACACCGATCTCAAACTACAGACAGCTGCAGACACATATGATATCGGACAACCTCAATCTGAAGGAAATTTCTGCCTCAACACTGGAATTGGACCCAGAATCTCAAGGGCCTGTTTCAAATCAACCCACAGCCAGCCACCCAAAGTCCACAGCCCTCACAATCTTGCCTATCAATTTTTCAAAACATCAATCACCTCCCAAAGATTCCACCACATGGCCCATAATGCAGTACCAGTTACAGAGCCCCCAGGCATCCATCACCAAGGCCAGGTGGGCCAAAGGTCACCTACAAATCTTCTTAGCTTCAGAAGACCAACAACTGGTTCAAAGTGATTGGTATTCATTATACCAGGAGCCTGACCTGCACCCACTGTTCATGCACATAGAACAGCTAAAGCCTACAGGCTCCTCTCCATTTCCAAAATAATTGTACTCCCCCCCCACCCGCAATATTACATAAAGATAACATCCAACTACCTGCCAAATCAAAATAGTTCACTCTCCAATTCCTATTTATTAATTAGGCACACAGCACCTTTCATATTCACATTCATTTACTGCAGAAGCCTGTGCGTGATTACCCCGCCAACCCCATAGCCCATCAATCACCTTTAGCCTGTTAGCACATTAATTTCCCTGACCACAGTTAATCTCTGTACCAAATGCCAGGGAACCATTACTGTCAAAATTCATTTAAGCAGCCCAAAAACCCAAAAGCCAAAACCCACCCTAGCAAACCCCCCCCCCCCCTTACTTGCCCCAACCCTAAAAAGTTCAACTGGCCTATCACCCCCCCCTGTCCTTCATTCCACTGTGGGATACCAACACGGACACTACTAAAGAATTACACACTGTTTTCAACACTCAACAACACGGATTAAGATGGCCACCCATAACAACAGCAGTATTCCGAGATTAATGGACTTGGATGTCCGGCCACCAGCCCACATTCGTCCCCTGATGGATCTGACATCAGGCAACCAGCCGAAGAGGCCCAGATTCCTTGCGACACCAGACCCCAGGATCCCAACAAGGACGATCACGTCCGCGACACCGACTCCAGGGAAGCGCTTCAGGTCTGTGGCTGTGCAGACTGACGAATCAGCCTTCAAAGCGAACCTCTACCACCAAGGGCCTTCCTTTGAAGTCAAAATGAACCAGGAACGTCAGACGGCCCAAGACAGGACCCACAGGGCCATTGCAGCAGCCATTCACTTGGCAACTACGGAATTCGCCCCACAGGATCCACTGGACTATCCCATGGACCAGGACGCATTCAGGGATGTCCAGCGTTCCCCAGCGCCCTCCGATTCGTCCTGGGCTACTCTGAGCCCTGGGTCATTTGTCCCATTTTCAATGACCCCAGAGATGTTTGGGCCACCACCCATCTTCTCCGCAAGGCCCGATGCCCAAAACCAGCAGCCAACAGCCATGAATGACAGCGGCCATGAGCTGCCCCAGGACGTCTTGGAGGTTGCCCTCGCCGAGGACGGCGGCCAAGCCCCCGAGCCTTCCCAAGAGGTCACCTTGACCACGGAGCAGACACCAGCAAGCGAGCCACAACCCCCCCTCGAATGGACTCCTGAATCCCTCATGGGGTCCTTCGAACAGGACAACGAGCAGGCTACCAACACCCGAGGCCCCAATTAAACTATGCACTGTAAAAGTTATGCAGTTAATCTGCCACAATAGCCAACGAACTATCGAGCTATGGCACAAGTCTACATGAATTGGGACGTTAACCATGGAACAATTACATAATAGATTTCAATATAATACATAGTCGACATTCGTTATACGAACGGACACCCGAAATTGGAGCACCCACCACCATGTAATTGTCCATTAAAGGTATTTGATTAGAAACTCAATCAGTTGTCTCTGTTTTTTCCCAGCATAATACATGTTGCATGTTACTTGCCAAGATATCTAGGCCTTTATTGTGTCTAACGGGACGCGGCACAATAACACGAAACTTTCATTACCATCAGCATATTGATATTTGCACATATTTGCATTCAGAGAATCTCTCATTTTGAAAGTCTGCCAAACCGCCTATTTAGCCTGGTAACTACACCAACCTTTATTAGTGCGCTCCTTGCCAGGAAATGCCTTTGCTTAAGATATAACACAGTGTACTGCAGTAAGTCCCCCCACTCAACTGTATAGAACTATCACTTGATCACATATAACGTGTGCATTCTTGGGCACATACAGGTCATGCACGTCATTTTGAAAGTTAAAATTGGCAGCTTAGCTGCATTGAACTACAGGTATATTTTTCCTGTTCAGCTGCTCACTTGATTGCTTGACTTCTCATCAGCATGGGCATTGCGGCTGCAAAGCTTGTGTACTTTGCAGTCAGCAAAACTGCCTAATCCCAAAATAAAACAGCTGTGTTTATCTATTCATGAAATAACTGGAAGGACCCTAACGGCCCTCCTTCCAGGGCTGTCGAATTAATCACATTGCATTTAGCGCATTTGAACACATATAGGGACCAGTTCAATGCGGCAGAATACAAGGATGATTGTGAGGACGCATGATAATTTATCCAATCATCCCGGGGAAAGACTAACTTAATTAATCTGGCACTTAAACACCCTTAAGCCAACCTAACATTTCATCGGTGAGCTCACCTACCCAATCCTATAGCACAGCCATACACCAGACTAGGGTAAACCAAGGGCATTCCCCCCCTCCACGGCAAGTCCCCCCCCTCACACAAGAAATTACCCCCCCCCCAAACAATTGAACATACTATCAAAGTTCACCTTTCAAGCCTATTTTCATCATGTATATCCTTTTCTTTTCCCTCTTTATTTCAAAGCGTCAGCCATGTTGCTTCATGAAAAAAAAGTAAAAGCAACCTGGTTAATTTAATACTTTAATATCTTTCCCTATTATAAGATATTTTACTGTCGCAATTTGGATAAATATAAATTCCATTTCTTTTTTTTTACAATCAATTCGCACTGCAAAGTCTTCAGGCAACCTTTGCAGCCAACACAAACCTTTTATTGAACTCACTCAGTAAGTCATACCAATGTCACATATCTGCATAATTAACTCTTTCCCCTTTCTATATCAGTTTTATGACCACCATAGACGTTACATGCAATTATATCTTCCCTTCTTTTCCATTCTTTAAATAGCCTATTATCGCTCTTACAATCAATCAATAATTCCCCCATCAACACGATAGTCTCAGTAAGATCTTTGTGGGCCACTGACCTTCTTGACACGTGACGTAATCCACCCTTCCCACCAGGGGGAGCCCCAAGATTTTAGCCTTAGCCCACGGCCAGTTTGCCCCAACTATATGGCCATACCCACAAGTGTTGGGATTCACTTGCCCTTCCAACACTTCACAACACCGCAAGTTGCCCTTCTCAGGTAAGTTGTTTTTTCACTTTAGCCCATAAGCTTAAGGTTCAGTTAGGCTATCATTATCTATTACTTAGGCAGCCCACAGTGCCCTGGGCACAACACAGCTGTTTAATGTGATAAAGAATGATATGAGACTGATATGAAAATAAGAATTGAGATTTCCAATTCAATAATTTTGATTGCAATCAATGGGAATTCTTCAGGCTTGATAGCTCCTGAACGGGGATGGGAATAACCTTTGTTCATACTTAATGTTTGACAGTGACTTGTGATATTCACTATGATTGTATTTTGACTATAATATGGCCGTCTATTACTGACTTTGATTCTGAAGCCGTCAGTTTCCCTGATGAGTATTGAAAAATTTGAGCACTCTTCCATGAGCAGACTTTAACTATTACATTTACAAAAACAATTCTAAATGGAACACTGAACTTACTACTTCATTTTATTATATTCTAGGTCATTTATGCAGGCACGCATACTGCCTGCAGCACCAACAAATCATACCACTGCAGAAGTCCTTATGGTGGGCAACTTACCAGTGGCTACCTTGTTGCCACAGTGCGCAGAGTATCTTTTTCCGCTAATTATTGCAGTTGCACTTCTGATATTAATTGTTATTTACAAACTGTGCTCACTCTTATAATACGTTGTGAGTTTTTCACTCACCATCTCTGGGGTGGCTACCTATTCAGCCACAACTACCATCTCAGCTTCAGTCACAGATCATAACCACCAGTGTGTACATGGGTTCCCCTTCGTCCCTCTGTTATGCAGCTCTAGACCAATCAATTCAGTTTCCTATAGTATTACACATTCTCTATTATCAATGCCCCCTCGATAGATGTAATGTTTGGTTGATCAGACAAGTGTTTTAAGTATGTTGCCTCATGATTAATTACTGTCATACCTACTCTCCCAACATGTATTTCTTTCTAGCACTGATATGCTTGGTGGCATGCATAGCCACATCCAAGTCGGTTCCTACCACCGGCTCTACACCACGTGCACCCATTAGTACATGCACATTGACCCAAATCCAAGATTGGTGCACCATTTCACCTCAGAATATTTTGTGTGATCTTTCGCAGGCACAGGAACCCCCTACCTGTGTCTGGCCTCCTGACACTCCCCCAGTCCATGAAATCACCTTGGCAAATGGACCACTTCCACAGCAAATATTGACTGTTTTCAGCTCATATCCTGGAGTGACTTCTCTCAACATCCTTAATGTCACCCATACAGTGGACTTTCCTAGCCTTATCCAACAATTTCCCAACTGCCTCCATCTTAATCTAAAGCATACCCCAATTGAAAATATACAGTACACCCAAATTAGGCCACAACTACGCGAAATTACCAACCTAAGACTAACTGATGACTCCATCACACAGAAATGGTCAGCGCTAATAAATCTCAAAAAATTGCAGGTCACCCTGCTGTCAGACCCTTCTAGCCCTAATCACCCCTTATTGCCTGAAGCACAGTTAACGCACTTAGACCTCACTGTCCACAAGACTGTTTTCTTTCCCTGGAATAGGCTTGCCACAAATCAAACCACTCTAATCTCCCTCACCATGCATTTACCCAATATTGCAAATTTGCCTCCTTCAATGCCTTTTGATAACCTCCAATTTCTCCACTTGAGAACCAATAATAAGGAATTCAGAATACATCAGTTATCGGAAACCACATTTCATTCAGATCAAAGGCAAGCACCCAAATCAGCCTTGCGCACTCTCATTCTCGATGGGTTTCGTTTTAACACAGACCAGGATTTGAGCCACCTGAAATTAACTTCACTAACTATTCAAAATTGCCCTCATGGTCTCGACCGTCTCCTTGCCTTCCCCCCTAATCTTCAACAACTCTTTTTCAGAAATGTATCCACACCCTACACCATTACACAGCCATTATTAGGAGCTCCACATTTAAAAGTCTTTGAATTATCCCACACTCGTTTGAAAGTTATTCCCAAATTCTACTTCAAAAACCTTGATACCCTACGCTTATTAAATCTTTCCCACAATCAACTCACCACCTTCGAAGTCAGGCAAAAAGATATTCACCTATTAAAGGTCATTGACCTTAGCCACAATGACCTGCTTAGTCTGGATGGCACACTGTTCAATCGCCCTGGTCTTAAGTACTTATATTTTCAAAACAACAGCCTACAATATTTGGAAGGAATCAACCAGAGAATTTCTTTCGTGACCCCAAATATGGAACAATTGGACCTGTCCGACAACCCAATAGTATGCAATTGCGACATGACTATCTTTTTGAACACGTTGCCTGACACCACTATCATATCTGGCCACTGTGATGCTAATCTATCTATCCCCATTTCAGCCCTCAATTTCTCTACCTGTGACCATCTCCCTTTCCCTCGTCCCCAGCGGTCTCTCAGAAAGCAACTTCGACACATGCAAATGCTTTCTGCCATGGCTCATATCCCTACAGATCAGTTAGTCCCCAAATCCGAGCATTTGCCCAGTAAGGCCATTCGCAATTGGGTTCAATCACCTCAGCCCCTTCTCAGGCCCCATTTTGGTGTAGGCTACACGTTTCGAGGCTACTTACTGCCCAGTGTGGAGTTTGTCATCCCACATGCTTTTATACAGTTCCTCAGTTTTTCGATTCCATCTTTTCATTGGGATATACAAGTCTTTGAAGACCTCTGTAATAATGAGGATGAGCTTTTGCAGACTATCTGCCAAGATTTTGTTCCGTTATTAAAGAACACTTTAGATAAGATTAAATCTTACCAACAAACTCTGAAATACAAACTTTCTCAAATTTCAACAATTTTTTCCAATCAGAAATTACATGATTACAATCCTAGCACTTACGAAGACAGTGAACCGCAATCAGACCAATCCCCCCAGTCACCTTATCAGAATGATTCTCCCCCCCTCACCCCAGGTACACAACAAGGTCCTGGCAGTGACCCCACACAGGGACCTCAGAACTCACGATTTTCCAGGGCAGCCAAGACTATACCCAATCCAATGGACCCCCTGGCCATTCCCAAGTCCAACAATGCCAACGCAACAGCTGAACTCATGGCTTCCAAAGAAGAAAACTATACAGTCAACATCAACAAGGAAGCATGGGAAGAAGAAGATGACACTGCCTACTGGTGGTCTGTCATATTTCCCCACGTTGGAGCCCCAATGAATGCTAACATTCGCAAAGAAAGAGATGCAGTGTTTTTGGAAGCCATTACATCCCTATCCCAAAGACAAAACCTTTTTAAGGACCAATTTTTAGATATAAGAGGGGACCTATCCCTCACCATTGATGTTGTAGCTAAAACATTTACCAATACGACCAGAAACATCCATACTCTCCATACCTTGCTGAATGATACCAACAAAGAAATTATATCCCAATTTGCTGTAGTTTCAGGCGCCATAAATGCATTGCAGCGCAAATTATTTTCAATCCGTGTCCTTAGTCTTCTAACCACCAAGTACCTTCGTTTATGGAGTGCTCAAGTTCACCAGCACGCCATGCTTATCATGGAAGCAGATAAGCTTATTCTCGCTCTTAATGACTTAGCAGCAGGCACCATTTCCCCTGTCCTTTTACCACCAGAATATGTCCATATTTTAGTTCACAAAATTTCCACCAGTCTGTATAACTGGCAAAACAGTTATAAATTAGCATTTACTGACCTGGCACACATTTATCAAAATTCCCAACCAACTTTTATACCAACAAAGCATGGCTTCCTACTGCAAATGTTATGGCCCATCAAACCCCTACATGCTAAAATTTTTAAACTATTCCATACAGAGTCCCTGCATGTTCCAGCAGTCACGACCCCAGCCTTCCAACATGCCAAAAGCAATCATGATTACACCAAAATTGAGATTGAAAAACCATTTCTGGGCGTTCATGATAACACATTTTTAGAACTTAGCGTTGAAGAACTGCAAGAATGTCTTCACATTGGCGACCAGTACCTTTGCACTGAGTCAGCCATACAATTAGATGCTTCAAAGCTAACATGTAATTCAGCAATATACTTAAACGCCTCTATCAACACCATCACTGATCTTTGCGAAGTGCAATATTTTTTCGAGCCATATGCCCCACCCCCCCGCGTGATTGACGCGGGACATCAATTGCTCGTGACAGGCTTTTCCCTGCCATGGACCAGAAAATGCAACAAAGACCGGGTAGCACGTCCAGTGCCAGGTAGCCTTTATCTCACAATGGACAGATCTCAGCTCTGCTTTTGTGATTTCAGCAGCCCCAGAGGATATATTCCTCGCAGAATCACTGGATGTCCCAGCACCGCCTCACCCACCTTTAAACCATTTCTGGTAAACTACACCATTAACGCAATTTTGGTCCATATGTTCTCGACAGAGCTAAATGTCACATCCCTGCCCTCCATCTCGTCCCAAGCTATGGCAAATTTCACACTACCCAAGTTCAAGGTGGCAGCCAAAATAGCTAATACCACTCTAGCCAATATGACCCATGGAGTGAAACGTTTAAGTGAAATAAAGCTCATGATCAAGGAAAAAGGAGAAGATTTCCTAGTGCGTTTTGAAGAGCTGGAAAGCTCCTTTCATCTATCAGTCATGTTTAGTAAGCGCCATTGGCTGCGGGCCCTCTCATTTATAGGCAGTCTCTGCGGCTTCCTTTCATTACTCCTCTTAACTTTCATTTACTGCAGAGGCAGATATAGTACCCACATGCTAACTTCAATGATCATGGCTGGTATGCCCAAGTCTATTAAGTCACACGAAATTAATCCAGAATCACCCCTACCTAACCCCGCCACAGAACCAGTAGCCCTGGACAGCATGTCCCTTTTCAAAATTACACTGGTTCATGTTTTCACATTCATAATAGCCATGCTAATTATCACATATATCAGAAAGTGTGTTTACTTTTTCTGCAGGGACGTCGCCGTATTTCATGACCCACCCGAGACCCGCAAATTCCCTAAGATTGAGATCTTCATGGAGCTTAACTCAGGATCTTCCAGGCTACTCCTTTTCGTTATGACCCTCAGAGCCCACATCTCCAAATTAGCGCTTAAAGGATTGATCTCTCCCACCAGCTTCCAATTCTCCCATCATAAGTTGTACTCCATTGTAAGACCTAATTGGGACGCTTGCCTGTGCTCCCTTCAGATTGATTCTCTAAACATTGAACTGCCCAGACTCATCAACGTCCCTGTTTACAAACAAAAGAAGCTACAGACTATCATTCAGAGCAAATTTGCAGTTACCATGCTGGCTTCGGACGGCGTTCACATTTATAAGTTAGGAGACAATCTCCAAGAAGTAGTCCAGGCCCAAGAGCTCAATCCCTATACCACCCTAATAAGAGAGCTCAAACAAAGGGAAATGGAATTTCGTTCCTCAGTCAATCTTGAGCAACCCCTCACTCAATCAATCCAAATCAACCCCTCAGCCCCAGACGTCATGCCATCCACAGCAGCACAGGTTAGTAATAGCATACCCCCTGTGTAGCTGGCAAACCCCCCCCCTGTATTAAAACCCCCAAGTACCCCCCCCCCCCCCCCCCCCCCCCCCCTTCAACAGTTCCGATACACGTGGGGTTACCGCTGCAGTGCCTTATCAGTTCGCCACACATCAATAATCATCTTTGCCCTGATCATGCAGTCCCTCACGTCGTAACAATGCCAAATTCACATTGTATCAGCAGCAGTTTCCAGAACAGTTTCCCAATGCGCACTGATGACCTTGCTAGGTCTGGCTTGTCACAGAAAATCCTTGATTTACCAAAATCAGGACCCATAACCTTTTCGCAATATGTGCCATTCTCCAATCCTAAAATTAACAAATTTATCACACAAAATCAACAACAGTGCTATGCTTATCGGAATCTATTAATCTGTCAGTATCATAGACTCTCCATGACGCACAAAAGTAATGTCAATCTGCCACCCATTGAGGCACCAGCACAGGCGCCGACTTGGCATAACGCCAATCACAACTCAAATTGCCCCCATCATCCGACCGATTCCTCGGATCACATTAGTGTTAAAGAATATCATGCTAAAGTGTCCAATCCATAACTAAAATTTCACAACTGCTCACTACGTGCCCTTGTTACCGCAACACACTCATAGCAGTGTGCTGGCTACGAATTTGGCAACTTCATCAATATGCCATAACACCTCCGTCCATTCCATTGCTTATAACCTTTGTAAAACTGGCCCCAGGCCATGAGTTAACCATATTACGCATCAGATTTCAATTAAATGCAATTACACCCACCCCCCTCCAGCGCCACAGAATACCAAGTCCACTACCATTTTGCTATCAATTGGAAACCCAAACTATGGGATTTTCATTTCTTTTTTGCAAGAGGGACTTTCAATTTGCTTTGGGGGACATTGTCAACATAAAATGCACACATGGCTTGCTCTCTTTGGAGGATTTGGTGGTCCTTAGAAGGACCTGGGATTTTAAGCAATACTGCTCAGATAATATCAAGAATAAATGCTTTTATAGCAAACGACGCCTACGCATATTGCGCACGTCATCTCGGCCAGCAACCACAGTAGCCCTCACTGGTCGAAATCGAATGACGCCCTCTTGAGTAGCATACGGCCGATACAGTTGCCCATTGGTCTTTCCCCTGAGATGTCCGGTCGCATCATCAAAGTCGAACCACGGCCACATTCTTTCCAAGCTAGCTCGCCCAACGTACAGTGCCCCGAAGAGTTGTCCAGGCCGACCCCATAGACTTCTCCCGAGTGGTCCAACGTAAGGCACTCTTTCTTGGGCGACAACAGCGTCGTCGAGTAGTTCATCGACCTCCACGCTTTCTTGGGCGACAGCAGCGTGGCCGACTGGTTCAAAGTGCGGCACTCTTTCTTGGGCGACATTAGCGTAGACGGGCAGCTCGCAGGCATGGCAGGTCAATTCCTCAGGAATTTCCATCTCAGCAGCAGCAGCAGGAGTATGATGAGAACGAGCCATGTTGATAGTTAGCAATAATTGTAACAATATGACAACAATGTGGATGGCTTACACTTAAATACCCTAAAAATCAGGACCCCTCCATACCCCCTCCCCCCCCCTGGGAACTCACCCTGGATGCAATCAGGTTTAAGCTTTACCTTAAAACAATGGCACAAGATCCATTGTCCTGACCTAAGATCCACAGTGTCACAAGTTTGTCATGTCACCTAAAACCTGACTTTCCTTGATACACCAACACAGACTGTTGTATTAAGCAGGCCACTGTGGCCTGCACCAACAGCCTTAACCCTATGGGACATCAACACCTGTCCCACTGGGACACTGGACCAACAGCCAGCTCAATTACCCCTGACACCTGAGCTGTCACTGCAGACAAGCAGGCATATGCCCCAGCTCTGTTTAAACTTTAAAAATATTTCATTGTTTTGTTTTGTAAATTTCTCATGACACACTGTTATTCTAGGGAATTTTATAATATTCAACATAAATGCATTTTGAGTGTCAAAATTTATGCCTATTTCTTTTTCAAAGACAAAAGTTTACATTGACACTTTACAAACATGAATTGCAGGGAATTTCCAGTTCATATACTTTCACTGACCATTGACAATTTATTAATCTCCCTGGCACACAGTGTAGCTAGAGTAATTCTTGAAAACCAGCAAAATCAAAAAACCATTCATGAATTCAATCAAAACAAAAATAACCATTTTTCCAGTGGCAAAGTTGATTCTAAAAGCAACATCCCTCAAATCCAGGCTGAATGCCATTAAAATGCAAAACAGTGTGTGAAGTTGTGGCCCATTGAGGCCAGGATCCTTTTTCTCCTAGTACCCCATATTCTTCATCACCCCCCCCCCCCTTTTTCTTTCTAGGCTAAAATCACGCACTTCAGAGCGCTTACATATGGTCCATATGGTGGATTGACAATATGGACTCAATCCCTCTTTGCATGACAATCCAATTCATAGTGTTACCTAATGCTCTCATGCTCACGTTTTTGCTTACTGTATTTAAGTTAAGTGACAATTGCCTTTGCGGCAGGCTATTCTGTTTAGTACATAGTTCGTTATCATTAGAATTGCAGTAGAATTTGCATGTATGTATTTGGCAGAAAATTCCTTATGGGAGCAAGGAATTCATCTGCCCGGTTGACTTCGGAATGTTTGTTTTGTATCATGCCATTTCTCATTCCCACAATATTCATTCATCTCAGTGCCTTTGTCAACCAAATGGCTGCCAAATTGCCCAAGCAATCAATTGGTCTGACACAGGCACTATTGCATGTCTTTCATGGTTTGCAGTGTTACTCTATCTAGAAATTTGCAATGATTGCACACAAGCATCAATTTGTAATATTAAGAGATGTCAAAAGTAATTTTCAAGTGTGCAGCTATAAAAAAAGTAATAACCAATCGTAATCCTTGAATTGTACAACAACACAGTATTTTATAATGTTGCATAATCACGCAGTCATTTCTAATGATAATTTATAACAAAGTCAACAGGCCATTATTGTTGCCTTTAACAACACTTGTCAATTTTAAGCTATTACCAACGCAAAAACAACAAAAAACGAAACTGACATGATAAAGTATTATAGATTTGTGGCACTAAGCCCACCTCTACTTGAAATAATCCCCTCTCATAATTGCATTGAATTACAATTTTCCCGCGCACCTATCACTGATATATCTTTCTTTTTGAAAGCCTACTTTCAGTTGCCTTCCCCAGACGGCCAGTCCTCAACAAACACAGGATGGCTTCTCCCAGGGCGTCAGGGCATGACTTCAAAGGACCTGCACCCCCCTCCCCCCTTCGGGCACCAACCATGGACCCCCCGAGGATCGACCTGAGTAATCACAGCCGTCCTCCTATCCCACGGGCCTTCACAGCCGCTGCAGGGCATCCCACCAGCACCCCATTGGTAATGGCTGACCTCCAACATGCATCACCAAGGGCCTTTCTTTCCTTTGGGCCAGGGCACCTATCAAGACCACGGTGGCAGGCGCCACCGCTGCCTCGGGCACCAGGACTCATGAACACTAGGGCACCACCTCCATGCAGTCAAGAGGACCCACTCATACACACTAGGGCACCACCTCCATGCAGTCAAGAGGACCCACTCATGCACACTAGGGCACCACCTCCATGCAGTCAAGAGGACCAACCCAGGCATACCAGGGCATCTCCTCCATGCATCACGGAGGCCGCAGTCATGCAGTCCAGGGCATCCCCTCCACAAAAAACGGAGGATCTACCCCTACAGACCAGGGCACCGTCTTCCGTTACCCAGCAGGGCATCGTGTCAACAGCCAGGGCGCCACCCTCACCAACCACAGTCAGCACGGCTCGGGGTGATTCGGTCGGGCTGCCCAAAGTCACAGGGTCAGCTCAGCCTTTCACCCCAGGGGGCCCCACCAGTTCTGCTGCAGGGCACCAGTCCACCAGCAACCAGAGGGCTCCACCATCCAGCCACTTCATGGTTCCCAGGGCACCACCGATCCACCATAGGGCAACAATGCACCGCCAGCCTGGATCTTCACCTGCCATGGCAAGGGCTTCGATCCAAAGCTTAATGAGTCGACGGCCCCAAATCATCCAGGAGGCCTTGCGACGTCAAAGCAAGCCCGCTCGTCTACACCCTCTGAGGTATAGGGCATCACTACCAAGGGCACCTCCGACACCTGTGAGCATCAGGGCACCAAATCAGCATGCCCTGGAACTGCAGGATGTACAGGCTTGGCATGCTGAGCCACACGCTCCCATTCCGAGTCCATCGGAAGCAGCTCCTGGGGCGTCTACATCTTCGGACACCCAGGTATCCTCCAAGGCGCCATCGTTCTCGTCACTGGTCCAAAGACAGTTCATAAATGAACCAGTGACTCGCAAACGATCTCGCAGCTCTTCGAGCCCTTCAACACTGGCGCCCATCCAGGAATCCATCGAGCCTCCTACAGGGATGAGCAGCCGCGATGCCAGGGCTCCCCGGACAATCCAACCGAGGCCAACGTCCGCTCCGCAACTGCAGACCCAAGGCAGCGTCGTGTTGCCAAGTTCGATCAATGATCAAGCAACGGACACTGAGCTTCAGTTCGTGGCCTTTACTCAAGGCGAAGCCAGTGTCACCATTATGACTCCAGCGACGATACAACGAACAATTCGTGCACACATGCAGCAATTGTGGCTTAGTGAAGAGCACACGCTCTTATCAGTCGCAGTAACTGTGCTACTTTCCCCAAGTAACGCTACAAAGGGAGAGTAGCTCTCTGGAGGTGTCGACCTCCACCAAGTGTTTCAGTGACGGCTGGAAGTCCTGCATCTTGCCACACATTCGGCATCACAAACATTTACCCAGCAATTGACAGTCTCGGTTGTGATCCTTTGTTCATATTGTATACAGCATTAGATGCTACAAACTTTATCAGTTTGTCCAAAAGAATTATTGATCGGACTAGCCCCCCCCTAATGATGCATACTCAATATTCAAATACAATCATTTAATGAATGCCATTCAGCCATTTCCACCTTTAGGACAAGTTCGTGTCCTCCCATGCCCCCCCCCTTATCTCTGCACGGCTTTCCCCCCCTTCTTTGACTATTCCTCGTCATGCCCTCATCGCCCACTACCCAGTATATTAAGTCCCACATGACAAGACTCACCTTTTGTTTAGCATTATGCAATACTTGCCATGAATCACACATCGCTGTAATTTGTGTTATATATTTCTAGATATTTATGTGTCAATCTGTTTAATTGACACATGCTGCATTGATGTATTGATGTTTTACCTGCATACTTTAATATGCTGAATTTAGATATTGCAATGTTCATTGCTATGTTCAATTGCTATATTGCTATGATGATTTTAAGTACTGCTATGTTAATTTAATCTATCATGACGCTAATGTCAGTATTTTCTCTGTAACAATGACAACAAGTATCACTTAATAGCACTATGCCTCACATGCTAAGTCGCTGCCTCGAGTAAACTTGTACAGCAGTAAATGACATTCAATTAATTCCGTTGCAAGGCTGCGTCCTGTGCTTCTGGAGGTAACTTCTACACTTATGAGGGGCTTCCTAGATGAAGCCTACTAAATGAGGCGACACCAGTCCTAAGTAATCAATCTGGTGACTTAACTAAGCATATTGTGATAAGTTGTATATTATAATGCAGACACAACACTTAAATAAGCACCTATTGTGCCATCCTACGATTGCCAGCATGCACGGCAAATAGGTTAAGTGTTCATGGCAAGCGTGCATTTATTGTTTTATGTCTAAAAATTTGAAAAATCAGTTCTCCACGTAAAATGCTCCCGCCTATAAGCGTAATCGCCCCCCCCTTCCCCCCCCCCCAAAGACCCGGGGAGGTACCCCACTTGGGGTGAGGTACTTAAAACTCCCTATAAACATACAAATAAGTCAATTATTTCAAAAACATCTCCCCAGACAACAGAGTTCAACAGCCACATCCAGTCGGGGGAGAATGTCACAGTATTAGAAATACTGTGTCTTTTACTTAAGAAGTCTTACAGTGCTGAGGATGCAACTGCGGCAGGCAAGCCAACAGTTAAATAACCTTTGACCTAAAAGTTCCCCCCCTTCACATGCCACTAAGCCACAAGGCTTAAGACTTTCTAGTGGCTCCCTTATTCTTTAGTAACAAATGTCCCGATTGGCTGGCCAAAGTTCGCCAGAAAGTTGAGTTGGCTTTGTCCTGACCCAGGAATCCTCAGTCTGGTTCCCCCAGCCCGCTGGACTCCCAGCAAAACCAGACTCCCAGCATTGAGCCCCAAATGCTGGTCCCTCTCTCTCCCCCTCCTTCCCTTATGTCCCTAGGCTTGGATCCAGATTCCCTTCAGGGAAGCTGGATCCTCTACCCAGTTAGACGTAAGATGTGAGTTTTTGTCATGTATCAATGCAATAGTATTAATGCAATTGTTGTTTACATAATGTAATGTACCAATAAAACCCTTTATTTGAACTGGAGCAATGCCTTGGGTTGTCCATGGTTTGGGGGTCAGGATTAGCCTGGGGGTTAGGGTTCGTCCTAGGCAAGGTCTCAGGTCCTCTCCACTGCCAAGCTAATTGGTTACAAGGACCTAAATACTCACCCGTAATTAGAAGCAATCTCATGAGTGATCTTCCATGATGGGTCAGTTGGTATCCCCACTGGCTTCCCATCTTTGGGAGTGACAATAGCTACGCCTATGGCTAGCTAAAAATCTGAATAAAACTTCTCTTTTTTTTGAAGATTTTGACAAAAGTCTCCTGTAGGGGGCAGGTCAGCATTGACACTCAAATTGTATAATTTCATCTTCTTTAATTGAGGTTTGGTAAAATCCCCTTTCCCCAACACATCAAGCAAGTGAAAATGTTAACTTTCCTGGCTTATCAAAAAATGTTGTGGAAGGAACAGCTTAGTTGTTGGAATTAATGATCAGAGGATATTGAAATTTTATGACTTGTGTTTTATATATATATATAGACAGTAACCACGACGAATTAATTTGACAAAAAAGTACTGCACTTGGAGATTTGGAAATTTATGTGAACATACCTGATGCCAACTTCTAGAAGTGTACAAACTTTCATCTTGATACTTTAAGAGGAAGTACTATTTTTAAACTTTTGGGAAGTGTGCGTTTTTAAGTGTGAGCAGTTCATTTGCAGCAAATAAATATTATAACAGCTCATCCTAACTGTAGCCAGTTCACAGCTAGGTTTATATCGACAAAGGTTACTGAATTCTTTGCAGTTTATCACTGTCGCGTTAGGTGATAAATATGCATGAGTCCATTTATCTGATTGCATGTTTCATATAATTTGAGGGGATAACCCCAAAAAGTAAAGGCCAGAATTTTTGTGCGAAAAATGGCTATACTTTATAGCTAATAGCTCACAAATTAATGGTTTCAGTTCACCCAAATGCATGCACGATCGTCAAAAAAAATTAGCTCTGCATTGAAGGTGCATAAACGAAATTTTAAGATTGGTCCTTTTCTCTATCTCAATCAATTAATCAATAAATCAGTCAATCAACCACTCTACCTATCTACCTATCTACCTATCTACCTATCTACCTATCTATCTATCTATCTATCTATCTATCTGTCTATCTGTCTAGCTGTCTAGCTGTCTAACTATCTTTCAATTGTATTTTCTCTGAAGCTCATCAAAATGCAATCTGAGATGTTGGAAAATGAATACACTGCACAGGTGCATGTTTGTCAAGCTTATAATCCAAATGTACATGGGGACCACTTAAAGTTTTAGTGCTATATATTATTAAGACACAATCATTGACAACCAGATAGAAGATTACTTTATTTTGCAGTTATAGTTTGTCTTCAACACTTGTCTTCAACACTTGGCTTGGTATGTTTATATCTGTGTACAACAGCTGAGATAAATTGTTAGAATGGACTGTGTTGCTACCACACGTCATGTCGTCCTCACCTCTCGGTGTATATTCACGAAAATTTTCAAATCTCTAAGTGCAGTACTTTTCAGTCAAATTAAGTTGTCATGGTCACTGTCAAAAATGGAAGTCACAAACTGCACTTCAACACAAACGCACAATTGGATATATTGGTTTTGTGGCATACTGGATGGGATTAATCTTATGAAATTTTCACATAACAGGCTCAAGACTTCCAAAAGAGGTCCCACGGAAGTTTTTGAAAAAAAAAAGTCAATGATGAAGCAGATTTTGAATCAAAAACTAAAATTTAACGAGTTGACATCTTCAAATGAAGCATGTGAACCAGAACTGTTAAATGATGGGGGTTTTATGCATGCCCAGGGTAGAAACACACACACAGACAATCATTCCATATCAATTGTCTCAAAAATCTGAATAAAACATCATTTTTTAAGGTTTTAACAAAAGGCTCCAGTAGGGGGCGTGTCAGCATTGACACTTAATTTTTATTAAATTCATCTTCTTTAATTGTGCTTTGGTCAAATATCCCTTTTCCCTAACTCATCAAGGAAGGAAAATTATAAACTTTCCTGGCTTATCAAAAAAGTTTATAGAAGAACAGCTAAGTTGTTGAAATTAATGATCAGAGGAAATTGAAGTTTTGTGACTTCCATTTTCGACAGTGGCCACGACGATTTAATTTGACACAAAAGTACTGCACTTAGAGATTTGAATTTTTTCGTGAATATACCTGATGTAGGCAAATTTTCATCTTGATATCTATAGAGCAAGTAATATTTTTAGCCTTTTTAAAAGTGTGCGTTTTTTAATGTTGCTGAGTTTATTTTAACCCAATTTTGAAAATTCAAATTTCGTTGGAGCAGCACTGAATGAAAACTAAAAGGTAAACTTCAATGTGAATTCCTATAAATGCTTTCAATGATGCATAGCCTATGCCTTTGATTTGATTGCTGTTTGAATTACCAGGCCAATGGCAATTGTCAATTTATCTAGCTAAAACTTACACCCCTAGTCGGCTAGTATTCTAATTAACCCTGACACCTTTTCTGTAATCAGGCCTATGTTATGAATTGCTCAATTAAAACAACTCTGTCATCCAATTCAAGTTTTAACTTCACACCTTTTCCAAACAATAGACCAGCATCAAAACTGTATTACACATTTTTCCTCAAAAAGAAAGAAATATACATACATTTTCAACGAATTCTCAGCAATGAATAAAGATATCTTCATATAAAAACGAAATCATATAGATTAAGAAGTCAAGATTCTAAAATTGTACCTTTAGCCCCAATAGAAATGCTCGAAAACTATCGACAAGACATTGAACTTGTTTCAGCCAATCAGAGGGCAGTAAAACAATAACAACAATATTTCTATTTCCTGTTTTGCCGTGATTTCGTTGAAACTAAACACTTAAATTGTAATTAAACAAGGCACAAAAGACACAAAAGGTGAGGACCACGCCTCAAGTTAGCCAATTCTTCATTGAATTCATGAAAAATAACTTTTAAAAAGTGCTCCCTTGTCTCTCACAAACGATCCAAAATTTCTGACTACCCTTATTTAACCCTGTTCGCCCACAAATGCGAGTGAACTCGCAAATGAGATACCATGCTCACGGTGACCGCATACCATGCTTATAAGCATGGTATGCGGTCACTGTGAGCATGGTATCTCATACACACTCACACTGACCGCATACCATGTTTACACTGACCGCATATATTCCTGTGGTCTGGAGAACAGCTGGGAAGGAAATCTCCATGTCTTGAACCAATCAATTTCTGTTGGGGTATTTTTTAACAGGTTGTTGCTTGATTAACTATAGTTTCCAATTGAGGAAAACCCCAACTTCCGCCCTGAAAATCTGTTAGAGAACTCCTAATCCCTCTTCCAGGGTGACAAGCAATGAAATATAATTTTTGTTTTTGATTTTCCACTAAAGAAAAACAATGATACCACTGGCAGAAAATACAGGAAATTTCCAACATTCGTTTTATTAATTTTACTACATTTCTGAGGGTGATCTCAAACTGTGAATTGGCAGACTGAAAGATAGGATTTTCATGGAAGGCCTCACCTCAGGATGTACCCCTCACACCCTCTCATAAACCCGGTTCCCTCAACTGAACCCTTTTTACCCTCAGACTAGCCCTTTTAACCTTTGCCACCTCAACTAATCTCAACCAAACTCAAGCTTGCCTCAAGCCTACAACCACACTCGGCTTCGCTGAACTTAATTTGGCATCGCTCAACTAAACTCGGCTTCTCTCAGCTAATCTTTGCTTTGCTCAACTAATCTCTGCTTCCCTCAACCCAACTTGTCTTCCCTCAACTAAACTCACCTCCCCTTAACTACCCTCAGTTCACAAAACAATGGTTACCCCATGGGGGTGAGGGTATATCCTGCCATGAATAGAAGTAGTATACTTGAGTAGGATTATATATATCTTCTTAGGGTAAGTGTAAACAAATTCTGCACTGCATGGGAAGAAGTGAAGTTCAGTTGTAGAATGGCTGACTACAATTTCTACAAAAAAGGAGAGGTTGATCTACTTATTTTTGGAACAGCAGGAAAAAGCTAAATGAAAGTATTTTTATTCAGATTTTAAAGCTGTTTGTTTCAGATAAGCAGGCAAGGCCATGCAAGACCATTCACCACAGTAACAACATGGTACTAACATGGAACAATGTGAAGCAAATTATTTAGTAGCGAAGGGACACATTCGGATGCAGCAACAGCAAATGGTGTCTCGTACAATGTGAGGACAACATTCATTGTGCATGAGATAACCTAGCTATTTTAGAAGGAATCTCAATCATTCAATAAAGCTATCCTTACCCTTATATGACAGATTGAAAACAGCTTTGTGCGATGCGAGGCGTTTTAGATTACAGTATTCGAAAGTTGCATACTATCTTGATCAGACTTGAACGGATGGGTGACGAGGCTTTATGTCATATATTTTTGCAGAGACTCTTAACAGCCAAAGACCACAGTATAGAGTAAGGTGCAGTGGTGCACTTGTGGCTTGACATGAAAAAAAACTGTCTAAAATGGGTTGGCCTGAATAGGAATTACACCATGGATTTTAGGACATTTGATTCTTCCAATACAAGTGCGGACCAGCCGGACCACCCTATAATATCTATGTTTAAATGTAATATACATGTATTCACTGGTCCCTGTGCAACTTCCCTGTGTATGACAATAGCACATTGTTAGAGACTGTGTTGAGGAGCCCTGGCCTGGCAAGCTCATCAATATTTAACCTGCAAGAGACAAAGATGAGTTGTAAAGTCGTCTTCCAGATTCTGATCACAACTGTCGGAGCTCTTGGTGCTGAAGCTCAGGAGCTGGCGACACACAATACTGTGTGTCCAAGATGATTAATATCCCTAGGGTCCGTGGCAACTCGCAAGGGTGTGTACTTGGACAGATTTAAGCAGCACACAACATTGTTATGCACTCCGTGTCACCAAGCAGGTTTGGCTGTTAGAAAGAATAGCAAAAAAAGAGGGAGAGGTGAGCAAGAAGGAACGCAAATAAATGTGAACATAATGTTGGAGAAAATTGGCAATGCAGGAGAACTATGAACAAAGATCAAAATGAAAACAGAAGCGCAAAGCAAGAGAAAGACGAGCAGGAAAGAAGAGAACATGTGGTCCTCACATTGTAGCAGACCGGTATTGCTGTTGCTGCATACGAATGTGTCCCTGTGCTACTAAAATACTTGATTCACATTGTTCCACTGAAGTTACTGTGGCGAATGGTCTTACATGGACTGTTTAGTACAGTCAGGAGATATAGGACTTATGTTTTCATTCAGCTGTGTCTGTCTAGCTGAATGGCTAGCTGTCTAGCTGTTAACCAGATGGGGCAAACATTTTGAAAAGAGGCAGCTCCGATTAATCATAATGTCAGAATCTCTCTGCATGTCATCTTGGACGAAAAGCATCATATAGTTGGCCCCAAGTTACTCCATCTCCAAACTATGCCGTCACTCGCCATCTCTCATCTCTATGTATGCCACAATCTCAATAGACATGAGCAAGACATAAACCATGCATAAAAATAAGATTAAGCACTAAAAGGTGGGTGATACCTCTTGGAATCCTTGGGAAGTTCTCAATGGGATAATTTGGTTGTTATTAGTCTGCAAATCTTCCGTGGATGTGAGGCAATGGCATGACAAGAATGTTTATCTAGTTACAAAGTTATAATGCAACAGTGGAAGAAAAACTGATGCATGGAGTGTAGGTGCTGTTATTTCTGTAGTTTATTGGTAGATGGAGCTCTGGAGTGGGGGTAGGGGTGTGGATAATAATTTAAAGTTGTGTATAAGGGCAGAAAGATACAGATATCTAAGGCAACGGATAGCATTTACTAGCTGAGACAGCGGAGTTGAACCACATTTTTTGTTTACAAATTGTGGTTATAAAACTATCACTAACAGTCTAACAGTCCATTGACAGTCACAGCAGTAAATTTCAGGCCAGGATTGCCCAGGAACCATCTTCTTCTTCTTTCCGGTGTTTCTTCAACCTTGAAAATTTCCTCTGCATGGAGCTCTTTGGAAGATCTTGTTCTATGTTCCTACACCAGAGGGAAATCTACTCCTGCTGTTAATGCATGTGGGATTGTGGGAAACTCAGAATTATTTTAGGATGAATAGGCAGGAGCAATATTAAATGACCTGTGAACATAGAAAGGAGGTGTCACATGACAATATAACATACAAAAGAGGCAGGACTTCATACATTTTTGCGTTCAGTGCAGTGAATTAGTTTGTCTTCACCCTGTGGTAGTTCTATTCTATTCATATTCCTGCAATGATCTGGATCAGCAGTCTACCTACTCCATGTCAAGTTTTGATGAATGGAGGTTAACACATCCTAGGCCTTTGTAATATAGAGTAAAAAAAGTTCTCAAGAGTGAAATGTCAAAAGCAAGACATGTCAGACGGTAATGCAAGCTGCAGAATGTGGGAGATAGAAAAAGCCAGTGTATTCTGAGTGAAGAGCTCCGTTATATCACCAACATGTAAATAACGTAAATGAGGTTACAGTAAGTTACACTTTACCATAGTTTTCCAAACTAAGAAGTCTAACAACAACAACTTCATTCAATAAATATCTTGAGAAGTGTCTTAGTTTGTCCCCGACTTAAGGCCACTTTGCAGATTGAAGGTTAGCTTCAATAATGATACAGTGATAGACAGACAAATACCGATATTTAATAAAGATCTATAGATAGAAAGATAGATCTTGGTATATTGATTGACTGACAGATAGGCTGATGGATGACTAGATTGGACACTGACATGGCAACAGAACCACATATTATGATTTAATAGGTTTTAAAATCTCTTCTCATCAGATTCTACAGAAGCCAAAGCCAAAAAGGAAGTTGTGAATAATTCAGTGAGAGGAAGGGGATTATCAATCTACATGTGGAAGCCTTGTGTCAAACAGGTGGTCCTCCCTCCTACGCATTAAGCCATCAGAGACTGATTGTGGTAAAGGAGCAAGCTTCAGTTCATGTGATGCAGGAAGCATGAGCCATTTTGAACGTTAACTCTGTCAGCCATCACTTCCTTCTGTTGCAGTGCCCCTTTACTAATATTTTCTGTTATGGTCACCTAGCCTTGTTGAGTGTTGACACCAGATAACTGTACACATCTGGGTTTAATCTAGCTAAATAAGGAAACTTTGATGCTTGGTGGTATCATTTTCCTACAGCTGCATACATATGTGTGTAATAATGGCAGCTTCCTATTTTGTTACAGGAATTCCACTCATGAATGGGACTTGCCAAATATATGACAAACCAAGTTATATTTGCTTAAAGAGTACGGAAAAACCAAGTTAGAAGCTCTTGCTACTGAAGCCGACAATATTGTGTCCTAGGTGATTGATATCCCTTGGGTCTACTGTCGCGGTGGGTACTTGCCAGATTTACACAGGCATACAACATTATTATGCAGAATACGCTATTCTTCCACTGAGAAGTTTTGGCTGTTAGAAAGAAGAGTAAAAGTGAAAGAGAGAGTTGCGCAAAAAGACAAAAAAGAGCAAAAAAGAGAAAAGAGACAGATGAGCAAAGAAGAGCAAAAAGGAGGGAAGAGAAACATGAGCAAAAATGACAAAAAAGAGGGAAGTGAAAGATGCGTGAAAAGGACAAAAAGAGCCAAAAAGAGGGAAGATAAAGATGAGCAAAAAAAAGAAGAGAATGGCAAGGCAAGTAAAACAGTTCTTTGCAGTTCAGACAAGTTATGACCCTGGCAATGTGTGCATGTAGTGTAGTGTCAATGAAGTAGAAAAAACTGGAAGAAGTTGTCAAATAGAACTGAAGCTTTAGGCTAGTCACTGATGCCAAAATCTTGTGTCACTGAATCATCGTTTCTCATCTATATGTATGCCACAATCTCAATAGACATGAGCAAGACATAAACCATGCATAAAAATAAGATTAAGCACTAAAAGGTGGATGATATCTCTTGGAATCCTTGGGAAGTTCTCAATGAGATAATTTGGTTGTTATTAGTCTGCAGATCTACTGTGGATGTGAGGCAATGGCATGACAAGAATATTTATCTGGTTACAAAGTTATTTAAGTCATAATACAACAGAGGAAGAACAACAGTGATGTATGGAGTGTTAGTGTAGCTGTTTGTTAGTAGGGTGAGCCAAGGCGAGTTCTGTTTTATAAAGCCAACGTGTAGATCACAAAAAAGAACTTGCAATCTACCACTGTTTTCCAAACAAAGAAACGCAACTGCTTAAAGAAGTTCATTCATAGAATATATCGTGAAGTATCTGACTTCGACTAAGCGCCAGTATGCAAATTGAAGGTCAGCTTTAATGAAATGATATATGATTAGATAGACAAAAACAAATATATAATATATATCTAAACAGATGGAAAGATAGATCTACAGGTAAATCGATTGACTGACTGATAGGCTGATGAATGAATAGATTAGCTATTGACATGGCAACAAAAATAGTAGAGCTGTACTGCCTACCACATTTTGATTTAATACATTTTGAAACCTCTTCACGTTGGAATCTATTGAAGCTGAAGCCAAGAAGGAAGTTGTGAATAATTCAGTGAGAGGAAGGGGATTATCAATCTGCACTTGGAAGCCCTGTGTCAAACAGATGGTCCTCCCTCCTACGTATTATGCCATCAGAGACTGATTACGGCTAAGGGGCGAGCTGCAGTTCAAGCGATGCCGGAAGTATGAGCTATTTTGAACGTTAACTCTGTAAGCCATCACTTCTTTCTCTTGTAGTGCCCCTTTACTAATATTTTCTGTTGTGCCTTTTCACCTTCCCTCGCTAACAGGAGATAACTATAGGTGGCCCCATCTGGTTCTTGTTAGGCCAAATAAGGACTTTTTCACACTCTCTGGTGTCATTTTCCTACAGCTGAATACATAGGCCTATGTGCAATTGCTGCTGCCTATTTTGCGTTCCACTCAAGAATAGTCGTGAAGTTTCCATAGCCATTGATCAAAAAGGTAAGTGTCACTGACTCATTTCTCATCTATATGTATGTCACAATCTCATCAGACATGACCAAGACATAAACCATTCATAAAAAGAAGATAAACTGCACTAAAAGGTGGATGATATCTCTTGGAATCCTTGGGAAGTTCTTAATGAGATAATTTGGTCCAGTGGCGTAACCAGGTTTTTTCCAGAGGGGGGGCAAGAGGGGGGCAAGCGGTCTTTCAGGGGGGGCATTTGCGCCAACTCGCACGAGCAAGAAATTGTTAAAATCTATATACGCTTAAAGGTATACTACACGAAATACTATAATGGAGGCAGTACATGTGATTTACATAACAGAATGAGACAGAAAACATTGAAATAGAATGCAGTAAAGTATGTGTATGTATACCGTTGGAAGCTAATTTAATAATTGCTAAATATTATCAATCCCAAGAGGGGGGGCAAGGATGGCTACAGGGGGGGCAGTTGCCCCCCCTGCCCCCCTCTGGTTACGCCACTGATTTGGTTGTTATTAGTCTGCAAATCTGCCGTGGATGTGAGGCAATGGCAGGAGAAGAATATTTATCTGGTTAGTAAGTCAAGTCATGAATCATGCAACGGTGGAATGAACAACTGATTCATGCAGTGTTATTTCAGAACTTTGTTTTTTGTTGGTAGACTGAGGTGGATAGTACAGATTTCTGAGGCTAAGGAAACATGTAGTATTTCCTGCAGCTAATGAATATAGGCACTTGCCTGAATCTGATCAGGCAAAAATGCAACCACGAATCACATTGATTTTAAAAGTGCTGTAACTAATGTACTCTTATTTTTATGCAAAAGCAGTTGATTCAACCGGTATCTGGAACTTTGTAAATGTTTCTTTTGTCAGATATAATGAAAATAACTGGAAAAGTTCTATGTATTGATTATTGTGATTTTTATAGAATTAAAAAATTGTTTTTGTGCTCCTGAAATATCTTGCTTCTTGTGTTCTGTGAAAACATTTCTCCTAAAACTATCAATAGAAGTCCATTTACAATTACAACTGTAACTTTCAGGCCTGGAACTGTCTTATTTGCAAATATCAATTGCTCTTTCCAGGATACTCCCAACCTTGAAATTCTCCTCTGCATGAGTTGTTTTAAACAGCTCTTTGGAAGATCTCGATCAATTGTTCCTACACCAGAGGGAAATCTAACTTTGTTTCTTAATGCATGAGTGAATCTATGTAATTCTTTTGAATGAACAGGCAGGAGCCAGTATGAAATGACCTGTGAACATATAAAGGAGGTATCACTGAAGATGGAATCACATTCTACAAAATGACAAGAGAACAAGGTAAAGAGGTATGACTTTGCATCTTTTGACATTTTGGGCTGTGAATTTCACTACCCTGATCTGGTGCAAGTGAGGAGAAATTTAGGTGTTTTAAAATGGCGAATGACAGTGGATTTAGGAATACACTAAATATCCTGAGATGCACCAACATTATTATTATAGCCTTTCACTTTGATAAAGTAAAAATGAGGACCAGTTCACCGTGAAAAATGCACTTTGTGACCCATGATAGCTGATGAAGTGTCATCTTCTACACTTTCAACATGGGAAACATAGAGGCAGTTTGATTAGTCATGATCAAGAGAAGGCCATTTGACTTGTCATAACGGATTTTAGAGTGAAAATCAGATGCATAATCCTTTCGTTTGGCTGTCACCAAAAAGCGGGATTAGTCTCCTTAAATCAAATTAACATTGAAAGTATTGGGTACGATCGTGACAAATCATCAGTATGATGACACACAAAGAGCCATTTTCACAGTGCAACAGCACACTCTTTTTCGGTATCAAAGCGAAAGGCTGTGATAGCCAAAGGACAGCAGCCTACCTGCTCCATGTCAAGTTTTGATGAATATAGGCTAGCACCACAACCCAGACCTTTGCAAAAAAGTTGTGAGCCAAATGTCAACAGCAACAGAATCTCATTCATATTGTCTTGTAAGCTGCAGAATGTAGGAGAAAAAGTAAAAAAAAATCTGTTGCGTAATGCTCAGACAAAGAAAAGCAAGAATTAAGTGTTCCACTCATAAATATTTCAAGGGGCAGATTAAAGGTTAGCTTCAGTAAAATCATATGAGGATAGATTTTTGATGGATGGAAAAGTAGCTCTATTGGTAAATTGATTGACTGGGTGATAGGCTAATAAATGAATAGATTGGTCACTGGCATGACAACAAAAGTAGTAGGTACCCCCAACTAAATTTTTGATTAGATAAATTTAGATATATTTTAAAACCTCTTCACGTTGGAATCTATTAAAGCTGAAGCCAAGAAGGAAGTAGTAGATAATTTAGTGCGAGGAAGGGGATTATCAATCTACATGTGGAAGCCTTGTGTCAAACAGGTGGTCCTCCCTCCTACACATTAAGTCATCAGAGACTGATTATGGTAAAGGAGCAAGCTTCAGTTCAAGCGATGCCGAAACACAAGCTGTTTTGAATGTTAACTCTGTAAGCCATTACTTCCTTCCCTTGTCAGTGCCCCTTTACTAAAGGACAATTCAGAATTTATGACTGGGGGGGGGGTGGGAGTTTTGGCCGAGAAGGTACTAACTTTTCACACGTGTTTCAAGGGAGTATTAATTTTTGACAACACTTCAAAGGGGGGTAAGAAATTTTAACAAAGAAGAAACTTTTTATAAAACACGCACAAACTCACTTTATCTAGACTTTTTTACACGCAAAAGTCCGCGAAATGATACGAATCTGTACGCGTGACCTTGTATAACAGTATATATGTGTGTATTGCTTTTGTATGTCGAAGGGGGGGGGGGGTACTAAAAATATGCATGAAACCTAAGGGTGGGGCACTAAAAATCCGCATGAAATTTAAGGAGGGGTATCAATTTTTGACGGGAAGTTCCAGCAATACTCCCACCACCCCAGTCATAAATTCTGAACGGTCCCTAATATTTTCTGTTATGGCCTCTCACCTAGCCTTGTTGACAATAGATAACTAGGTGGCCACATATAATACCTTTTAGGCTAAATAAGGACCTTTTGATGCTTCCTGGTATCATTTTGCCTATGGCAGCAATGCTAATTCTGTGCTCACTTGCAGTACACTAACCTATTTTGGGAAATCTACTGATGAATAGTCCTATACTTTGATGACAAACAGAGTCCAACTTATATGATATATTTGGGGGAGTATCATATAAAGGACTAGTCACGACAACATCATATCCACTTCCTATTTTGGTTGCTACTCTTGTTGATTTTATGAGTTTTGTTTGAAAAATATTGATGTGTACTATTTAAAATTACAAGACCGTATATTGATTCTAAAATATTTCACTTTAAACGCAGAAATTATTCAGAAATAGCCCCTGCATGTAGACAGTTGCAAATGTGGCATTAATGATTTGTGCCAAACATTATTTGTAGGTGTACTGTTGCACTATTTGAAGTTACATTCTTGATTAGATGTTAAAACTTTACAAATGGCATTTGTATTCAACATTTATATAGTTCTCTCACACTCAGGGAGTGCAGTTTCCTTGACCTATACCCCTATGCCATGTCGTAAATAGTAAATAACCGTGGTAGAAGTACATGTATGGCTTGACATGACTTCACAATCTGGAATATTAATAGCCCCTGGAGCAGAAGTCTACATACTCAACGTCAAGTTTTGATGAATGGAGGTTAACACCACACACCAGGCCTTTGCAATATTGAGTGAAAAAGTTCCCTGAGCCAAAGGTTAAAAGCAATACTTGTCAAGGTCTGAAATCATGAGTAAGTTATATTTTGGAATATAAAATGATATTGTAATCAACATTTTATAAGTAAGCCTATTTGAAGGCCATTTTGACACAAGTTTTTGTGCAAGGTTTTGCATTACACTCCTGAATCATAGTAATGCCTTGATCATTTATAACAAGTCACGATTGTTATGACTCATTAAGTGCCATGCTCACAGTGCAGTGGTCCACTCTTTTCCCACAAAAAGCAGACTGCCTGCGATGAATTTTACTATATATGACCAATATGTTAGGCGATGCTGATTGGCCAAAATCTGTCACATGACGACATCAATAAAACTCATATTACATGGTTAAGAGTGCAATACGAGATTTTTTGCAAAATTATTTTCTTAGAAGAGTTTCATATTGCATGGTTAGAGTGCATTATGAGTTTTTCTTTTTCTGCAGTTATAGAATGGAACATTAAAATGGAAGCATAGTGGTCATGTAATAAAACAAATGCTGCACTTATTACCATGCGACCTCGTTCTATTTATGTTTGCTTGTGCAAATAAATTACCGTATTGCACTCATATCATGCCGTATTTATATAATGTTGAACCTCTGCACAGTGGTACAATATCTCTGCTCCCTTATAATATGTTTCTTAAAGCATAGGCTACTGCTCAAACTCACCTTCTTCACTGCAAAGAGGGGATGGAAATTTCCTTCTGGACATCGGATGAGGGCAAAGTGAGCCTGAAAAAGAAACAACAGGTATTTTGAAGAGATGTGATCTATAATTTTTGTCATATTTTAATGTTAAAATAATTACCTGACCAATTGATCATGCCAGTACTGACTCCGTACAATCTAATTTACATTGTAGGCCCTATGTGTTTTTTTTGTAAAGCCTCACATTATCAAACGTTGTAATGTACAGGTCGCACACAATCTATTTTAGGCAAACAAAATTCTAAAGCTAAATTGAGGAATTCAAACTGACCTGACCAAATTCTTCTGCACACTGAACTGAGACACACACTTTATCTGCTCTTGGGATCAGTTCTGTGCCTTAAGTCTTGATTGATAAACAAACAGCCCTCTCTTGTTAGACAACATGTTCACAGCTTTGTGTATCAAAATACTTAAGGTCAAACAGTGGGCCCGCTTTGAGATTTGTATAACAGGCTTACCCAATTTTTTGATATTCCCACAAGTGAGGCTGATTTAAAGCATATAATTATGTTCTTGTCATTAAATTGTTAAATAAACTATTATTATCCACTTGCAGGGCAGTTCACTAGAGCATTATTTTCCATATCGGCCCTTGTTTACAAGGCTGAGGGCCGATATTGTCAATAACGGCCCTCGTTTACAAGGCCGGGGCCGTTATAGTCAATAATGGCCCTTGTTTACAAAGTCGGGGGCCGTTATAGTCAATAACAGCCCTTGTTCATTTCACTCAAGGCGAATCTTGAATTGACAGGTCTTGGTGGTAACCCAGAACAGAAAAACCTGGTAAGTGGCTAATAATAGTAATAGTAATAGTAATAACACTACTTTTTATTCGGGCGCTATGCTGTTTGAATGGCCCTCGGTGATGTCCAGCAGCCCTCGCGCTGCTCGTGCTGCTTTGAATCACTTGGGCTGCTGGACATCACCTTGGGCCATTCAAACAGCATAGCGCCCTCAAAAGCAGTGTTGTTGTTATAGTAACATGCAGCAAATGATAAAACACAGGTGTTTTATTTTTTTGAACAACCACATTTCCCTCTGGGGCAAAATTAATTTTAACGTAAAAACAACTTGCTCTGTGGGACACCAAATTTATTTGCTGAATACCAAATCAATCTTTTACTGCTCAATGGTCATACTGGTTTTGCCCAATACCACTTAAAATTCCCAATTTCTTGCGAGTGCAGCAGGTCCCAGAATATGCTTGAAAGAGCCATGTCCCTGGTGACAGATAGTGAGAAAGATAGATAGATTGATATATGAGAATAAAAACTTGTAGACTGACTGATGGATAGCCAGATACGTTGGCAAGTAGATTGCGTGATCTATCTATTAGACCTATTTCACTGAATGGCTTGAACATCGACCCCAAATAGCTTTTTTTGTAATTCTGCGTTTATTCCTTTGCTTTTCACACACAGGAGATGTATACATTCTTAATCCGAAAAACACAACTTTCAAAATTTTAACTGAAAGGATGACCAAATTATAAAGCCTTAAAGTTACATCAAAATGCACTAAAAATACTCCAGCTTGGGGTCACCTTGGCTGGACCAATCAGAGGCAAGGGCGGGAAATCTGTCAGCCAATGGGATTCAAGTAATTACCACTTTCCCCTTGTGTTAACTGAGAGAATCATCAATGAAATTGGTCTAATGACTGACATGACAACAAAATCGCTCACTCAGGGGCGTAATTTTCGTTGAAAATTTGGGGGGGGGGGTATGCGATGACACGGGCGAAATCGGCTGTTGGATCAGCAAGTAAACAAAGCCAGTCAGGTTTTTACATAGAGTAGCCCGGGGCATGCAGCCCCCCTTAACTTCGAGGTGCGATTTGACCTACTTTTTGTGGTCGATTATTTGAATGCATATGCTGTCAGGAAGGGATCACTTGACTCTACTTATAACTAGTGAAACAAATGTCTACCAATTTTAATAAAGGAGTTACGGCCTTTTTTGTAAAAAAATTAAAATGGCCTTCTTACCCCACCCATCGGGCAAGAAGCCCCCCTATTATATAGTAGGTGGGTTAGGTCAAAGCTGACTTCACTTTCTGATGCAAAGGTCCCCTTTGGCACAGATGTACCTTGGTGTCATCGGAAAAGATTTATCCAAAGACACAAGTGAGATCACCCCCTGGATTGGAAATACAGCCATTTTCCAAAATGGCCGCCGCAAGGGCAAAAAGTCCAATATCTCCACTTCTATTTCAGCTAGAGAGACAAAATTAGGGTCAAAATATATGTTTTTGGGGTCAGAGAATCCATTGAAATAGTTCCTTAGTATGAAAAACCAATACTTACAAATTTTATTGTTGCCCCTGCTTTAAAAATGGCCGCCAGGGACACTATTAGTGAACATTTTGTGTTACTTCGACACCATAAGGTTGCATCATCTGCCAAAAATGTTGGAAAATCAATCTCTACTCAAAATCAACATCCTCTAACACAATTAAAAATAAGACTTACTCAATATCAGCTCCATTGAACAATATTTATGTGGTCTTCAAAGCCTCTTAAGTTTCTTCACTTCGATGCATCACATTTTGGACTATGCTTTTCATGATAATTTTGCCAAATCACAATCTAAATTTAGGACATTTACATTCCTGATATCAGCATTCAGCATCAACAGCCTATACATAAACAGCATCAAGCTGTGGCTCCATTTAATTTTTGTTATCTCGTCGTATCCTGACCTTGTAAACATTCTGTCAATTTACTAATTTTTTCGACATCACTTAGCTTTCATTTTAATTGTCCAGCAATTCAATCATGGTATGTTCAGTAAATGAAAAATGTGACAAATTGATTTTTTAATATGTATACGCTCATTACACTGTGCCCTGGAATTTGGCTGAATTTTCTTATGTGCATAGCTACAATAGTCACCAAGCAATAACCCAGTCACTGCAGTTTTTGTCAATCAGAGTGACAAAATGAGTGTCAGTCATTTTGAGAAAAGAAAAAGTTTGACAAGGGTTTAATCAGTATTCATGAAAATTTGTAGACTGGTGGAGAACATTTATAGTGTGCTATGCTATATGACTTGTAAACAGAGGTGGCATGAATGACTTAGATGAGCTGAGGGGTATTAACTTGAATAGTATGCTGCCCCTGCCCAGGACATCTAGTGATCACTTTCATGTGTTTATTTTGAAGATTTTCTACCCTTTCCTGCCAGTCATAACCATTTATAAGAACAATTCTAAAGCTAGTAAGCAAAAAGTTAAAAAAATGTCCTTTTTTGGCGTAAGGAATTAATTAAAATGTGCATTGGAGGATATGTGTTTATAGATGATGCAATTGTTCAAAGGGAGCCAATATCTTACACCATGAGTATCTTCTGATGAAGCAGTCATTCATCAGTTCCCTTTCATCTTAATGTGAGGCTGACTCATTCCTCCAGATGCTGCTTGAATAGTCTTAAAGAATACCATATACTGAGGACTCGTGCGTCCTCAGCCTCACATGACTCTCAACCCAGCACTGTCTTCACTACCATGACCAGGACTCTTTCAGTGTACAGTATCATCATTGACAAGCTAGTTAAAGATACATGTTGCTCTTGACACTGCCTAGTTGGCATGTAGTCTTATCAGGGTCTCAACTAATTTTGCCAGCCCACTCCATTTCATAACCAGGAAAAGAACCCATTAGTTCCAGAGAAAACAAGTGTACTGTCATGAGAGGCGATGACTCAATGAAATAGGGTAGAGTCAGTCCAGCTACTGACATGCTGGTGGGGGATGAAGATAAGTACACAGAGGTGAGACTTTTTTTCTGACACCAGCCTGATCAACCCCACAAACTCAATCATCCTGTCAGGACCAGTACTTTACTAGAATTGCAATAGTCCTCACATGACTATAATCTCGCCAACTGTAAAAGGGTAAGGTATTGATCAGTCTCCTCTGGTCAACAGATTATTCAAATTTCAACAAAACCTTAATGCAGATTCAACCATCATAGCAGTATTCCATTCCAAAAAGAAGACAAAAAAACCTGTTTTATATGGCAATGGAGCTGTATCTTTAATCCAGAAGTGCATTAGTCATAAAAACTATCTATAGACAAGGGCTGTGTGTGTTATGTAGGCCTTTATATGACAGATTGAAGACAATAAGCATAGATGTGGCTGATTTAATGATCAGCCCCTCAGAAAATTTTGAAGTTATACATGTAGTACCACCTCAAGCAGCTCATGGAGTCTTTATCATAGTTGGTTACAATACAACAATATTCATCACAACCCCTTATTCTCTACAGCTATGTGTACTCATGCAATAGGCATTGAATCAACCAGCTCTTCTGTACAAGTAACGAAACCACTAGAAGTAAAACATTCTTGATACAGTTGAAGTGGGAATAATGGCAAGTTATAAGTTTGTGACATCTCTAAAAGGCTACATACCATCCCTACAAGCTTTATGCCTAGTAACATTGGTCATCAAAATGGCTCTGACTGGCTAGAAAGAGTAGAAAACAAAGACATGACAGTGGTAACTGGATATCCTGGGCACTGGGCAGGATAATTTGCTAATATTTCTTAGCATAATTCATATCCCTCAGCCAAGTCATATATGCTACATATTGTACCTCCGTTCACTGAGTGTCTGAAATGTCTAACTATGGCATGGCATACCATGAATTCTCTGCACCAAACAATAAATTTCTTGAATCATCCACAAACACCTTTGAGAGGTGCCGTGGCCTAGTGCATAAGGTGTTCGTCTGGTAACTGAGACGTTGCAGGTTCGACTCCCACCCATGGCACGGAGGAACTGAGCAGATCTTCCATAACTCTTTGCTTCACTTCACCCAGGTGCAAATGGGTACTTGGCTATAGGCACTTTAGGCAGTGATGGCGATTGTAGAGTGACTTAGCATTATGTGCACCGGAAACAGCTGTCTGGCTGTCTGGCTGTATACTCCTCGGGGAGTTGAGAAAGGCTCATGCTTGAAAGGCCTGCCAAGGGTGTAATTGTAAAAGTCTGTTGAGACTGACTTTGTCGGTGTAATGGACTATAAAAAAGTCTACATTCACATTTACATTTACCTTACCAATATTTTTTGCCCGAAACATATTTTCACACCTGCAGTGGAAACTCCTGAGTCTGGGCTTGGTGAGGTGCTCTCTTGGTGACTTTGCTAGCTTAGCATATGAGAAGATGCTGTGAAGTGTGTCTCGTGATTGACCCTACAGAAGTGACTGGACAACAGCCTTAAATAACACTATTATCTAAAATGTACAGCAAAATTAATTTGATATATATTATTTTTAACTCACTGAGCATAGATACGATGCTTGAATTAATGGACTATCAAAATGAAAGCTTGGTGATGATGAAAAAATTAGTAAATGGACACAATGTAAGATCAGAGAAAACTGAAATTACAGGTAAATAGAACACAGCTTGATGCTGTCTATATAAAAGCTGTTTCTTTCTGCTGATATCAAGAAAGTAAATATCCTCTATGTAGATTATGATTTGAAAAAATTATCATGAAATGTATATGCATGCTAAAATGCGATCTATCGAGGCTTTGAAGACCACATAAATATTTTTCAATAGTGCTGATGTTGGGCATATCTTCTTTTCAATTGTCTTAGAGTGTGTTGATTTTGAGTAGAGATTGATTTTCCAACAATGTTTGCAGATTATGCAACCTAATGGTATCAAAGTAACAAAAAATGTTCACTAACAGTGGCCCTGGTGCCGTCAACCTTGCTTGGTGGCCATTTTTAAAGTAGGTGCTACAATAAAATGTGTAAATATTGTTTTTTTTTATGCTCAGGAACTATTTCAATGGATTCTCTGACACCAAAAACATATATTTTGACCCTAATTTTGTCTCTCTAGCTGAAATAGAAGCGGAGATATTGGACTTTTTGCACTTGCGGCGGCCATTTTGAAAAATGGCTGTATTTCCAATCCAGGGGGTGATCTCACTTGTGTCTTTGGATAAATCTTTTCCTATGACCCCAAGGTACATCTGTGCCAAAGGGGACCTTTGCATCAGAAAGTGAAGTCAACCACCTATTTTGTTGACCTAACCCACCAACTAATAATGCTATGGACATTTTTTTTGCGAGTGCATTCAGCTTGAAAGTTATTTCTTGGGGTTCTTCTATCATTTTTAAAGCATTCTATTCACTTTTTCTGAATTTCAGAATTTTTCTGTTCATACATTAATTTTTTTATATTTTTTGCCCTTTTTCAATCTCGGCCAAAATTTTTTCTATTTCAATTAGTTATTCTATCAAGATTTAAGGTAAAGTACACATTATTAAATGGTTCCTGAAGCAGCTTCGAAGCCTCAGTGGGGTCCCATGCCCCATACCATGTAGGGCCTCTCGCCCCAAACCCACATATTTTAATTTCACCTCTATATTTTGAGCTAAAATGCAAAAAACATGATCCAAATCATATTTATGTGATGGTCATAAATTGAAGCAATGCAGATATCCATTACACTTTTAAAAATTTCCAAAGTTATTCCTGACAACCACTTTCAAAGAATTAATCAAAGTTACAAAAACCATGCACCTTTTTTTGTTTCTTTAATTACGACTATGGTATAGTGCTGAATGCCTTGAAAATTTGTGATGTCCCCTAAAAAGCCTCTAGCTTCAATCTTATCAATAAGAAAAAGCACCAAAAATGTAAGTTTAGATATAACCCTGGGGGGCTTCTCACCTAACCCGGGCTTCTTGCCCAGACCCACTCTATACGAACTTCGAACTTTTTTATCGCATGGCAACCTGCCAAAGCAGAAAGTTGGGGGACATGTCTTTTAGAACTGCTCCTTACCAAATTGGGCCCAAAGGCCATTGCCACTTTTTCAGTTTTCACTCAAAAAAGTGGGGGGGACATTTCATATTATGTCCCCCGGGGTCAAAAATGTGGGGGGACATGTCCCCCCGTCCCCCACCAAATTACGCCCAAGCGCTCACTCCGTTCATTATTTAATCTTTTAAAATCCTCTTCAGGTTAGAGTCTGTAAATGTTAAAGCCAAGAAGGAAGTTGTGAATATTTCATTGAGAGGAACAGGATTATCAATCTGCATGTGGAAGCCTTGTGTCAAACAGATGGTCCTCTCTCCTGCGCATTAAGCCATCAGAGACTGATTACGGTCAAGGAGCAAGCTGCAGTTCAAGTATTGCAGGGATAATGAATAATTTATGATATTGTAGGGCAACCACATGAACTGTACACTCTGAAATCTTAAGTTAGATAGATAGATATGGTAAGTGCAGCCCTCTAAGCCCAGTTCTGGGCGCTCACGAGGGTTGATTGATGAGATGAGAGAGAGAGCAGGAGTCCTCAACATGTTACACATTTACCCCATGTGAGGGATCTTTTACTTGCCCAGCACAGACACTGATACAAGGGGCCGCCAATTTAACGTCTCATCCGAACGACATCCAGCTGGGGTTTTGCTCATAAAGGTACACAGAAAATTTCGGGTTCCCCAACCGGGAGTCGAACCCATGCAGGCAAAGACCTTCAGCGGAGCAGGCGGGAACCTTAACCACTACACCACCCAGCTGCCTAAGTTAGTTGATCACAAAGCCCTAAATGTATGAAAGAAAGGCAAGGGAATCTCAGAATAAGTGAAGTGATCATCGCATAACCTTTGCAAAACCATTTGGCAATCCAAAAGAAGTTCAACTTTTAGTAATTGTCTCATTGTGGCCGCATGTAGTAATTGTCAAAGTGTGGAGTAATGGCACATTGATGCAACAAGGAGTAAGTGCGCTTCAATCTATATATAGCCATTAAGTAGAAAGGATCAGGGAATGGGTGTGTGGGAGTAAACTTTCTGGTTACCTTTGAGTTTGGGAAACCTTCCCAATTTCAGTATTGAACCATTTCCTGACCTAACTTCCAAATTCCAGATGATCACAGAGATTAGCTATGTGCTCAAATGTTCAGTTCAGAAAGTTTGAAGGTCAGAAACTGCCTTGCATTCAGGTCTTACACTATTGAAGCAAAAGGTTCTTGATGGTATTTATAAGGACCCAAGGCAGAAAAAAGGTTCTAAATTTTGTTAAGGCTTCAACTGAATTGAAAAGGTTCAATATTGGTGGGAAGGCCCAATGATGGAGCCCTGTTGCTCTCAACTTCAGTGACAGTGGTTCCGTTGTGGGAATTCAGTGCAGGTGGATTATCTTAGTGTTGTTTTTTGTTTGCTGTTTGAACCTTTTTAAAAGTTGAATAATGAACCTTTCAGGGCTTATCACCCCGGGAACTCACTTTAGTCCGAGCCAATGGGACATTAAAGGGAGGCGGGTTGTAACCAGTGTTCTATGCTCGGGCAACTGAAAGACCCTGGGCATCAATGAATTAAAAGGGTATGTGCCAGACTCACAGTCTTCTCATCTCATCATCATACGGCGGTCTCCTGCCCCGATATAGCCCCCTTACGATGCTGCAGAGGCGTAAAGCACAAACACACAAACAAATCAGGGTTCCTTATCTATACCATCATATACAACCCTAAAAGATTCCATATAAAACATTTTGTTGAAAGTGTATGCCTGGTAATAATTATGGAAATCATTTTGGGGAACATGACAGCAAAAAATTGAAAGGTTATGAGTTACGACCCATTTGGTTTAAATAACAAAATACAGATATTTAATCACATTACCTTTCCCCAATCTGTTACACTAAATTGTTTAGTGAAAAGAATAAAGACATTATTCAAACAACAGTTTCAGCTCGGTGTCTTTCCATTGATGCCAGAATTATGTATAAGCGCTATGTACTCCTGCAAAGTACATGCTGACGTGCTGAAACTGTCCCAAGGGTCTCATGACATGACAAACACTTCCTTCCGTTGGTTGTTTACAATGCTCTTGTTTCAACATGATTTAATTATACTCTATAGTTTCAGCGCTTTATGCTGCACTCCATCAAGCAGCCAAGCAGATGACAATCTTTCCGGCAAGGCATTTTCAAGAAGCTACATTTACGTGTAGGAGCTACATTCACTCTAAAAAATGTTGGGACAAAATTGGTTTTTTAGATTCAAAATTTAAAAAAATCCATGTTGGTTTTTTGCATTGAAATTTGGTTTTTCAAAAAACCATTTTGAATCTAAAAAACCAATTTTGTCTGAAATTTTTTAGAGTGTTTAATGTTCCATTACTTCCACTTTGATTTTTGACATAATAAAGATATTACAGTACAATGTAGAGTTGAGATCAAAAATTTACATGTATACAAGAAATAGTTAAAGCTGTATGATGTAAGTGCAAGTGGGTCTACATATTTGGCACTTTGGTTTCTTTTTTCTTACAGATTGAACTTATGCATTTCAATATAATTGGTCCGTTTAACCAAATCCCCTTAAAAACATGCAGCATTAATCTGTGAGTCGTCCAAAGTTGATGGGTCAAAAGTTTGCATACACTCCAGGACCATGGCAGTATTATGCAATATGTTATGTCTCTAATTGATAAATATTTGATTGTTCTATCCTAGTTTGTAGAAAAAAGCCTCAAATGCAAAATTGTCAGAGTTCTGTTGAAAAAATTTGTAACTTATGTCCATACAAAAGAAGCCCCCCACACAATCTTTCTTTTTATCTGTCAATCACCATAAGATCATCCACACAGAATGGAAGCGATAAAAAGATGCAAATTATAAGAACACACAATATTGGGAGTCATAGGGAGTCATTAAGAAGCATTTTAAGTTCCTGAAAACTCAGTGCAGCACATAGTTGACTGTTTTAAGACCCAAATGTTCATCGGTGCACTGCGGAGAACTGGAAGAAGAGCCAAACCAATTACGCCTGACAACAAGACAATTATCAGAATGGCAAAACAGAATCCAAGGGTGACTAAAATGAAATATGCAATGATCTGGTAGTGTCTAGGGTGAAGGTGTCAGCTAGCGCATAGATGTGGACATTACGTTGAGGAGGACTCATTCAGTTGACGTGGACACTTAAATTCTGCCATATCAAGTGCGTCCCAGAGTGCCCCGAATTCACTGTCCCAATGGGCCCCGATATGACTTCTACACCAAAATGCTGATTTCTCAGGCAACACTGAGTGTGTTTATCACAAAAGCAATTCAAAACTGTTTGTTACGATATATCAAATTCATAAAAGCACTGAGAAAGCCTCATTGTTCATGGTTTGTCCACAGAATGGTTTGAATTGAACCCGTTCATGTGTACTTTAGTAGTAGGAAAACAAACTTTTTCTTGCCATACTTCTGCATGTGGCTGTAATTTGTCATCAAAACGATAGAAACGTCAGGATGTGAAATTACAAGATATGATGGCACTACCATATCATATACCTTGCCAGGAACCAAGAAAACCCCACTGTCCCATAGTTTCTCGCGTCCCAATGTGCCCTGGTTCCCCCTATACATCAGCTCACTGGTGCGCAAGTTGCGAGCAGAGTGCACTGTAAAACCTGCACTGGCTTTAAATAGATATTTGAAGAAATATTATTCATTCATATTGTGCAAGCAAAATACAGCTGTTATATGCTGTGCCAATTTCAATGGTTATCATTCTGGTGGTTGATGTTATAAGAACAATTTGTTAGGATGTAGATCTGAATGTGAGATAGGGTTCAAACACATTTTCGTCATTAGATATATCGATAGATAGATAGATAGATATGGTAAGTGCAGCCCTCTAAGCCCAGTTCTGGGCGCTCACGAGGGTTAATTGATGAGACGGGAGAGAGAATGGGAGTCCTCAACATGTTACACATTTACCCCATGTGAGGGATCTTTTACTTGTCCAGCATAGACACTGATACAAGGGGCCGCCAATTTAACATCTCATCCGAATGACATCCAGCTGGGATTTTGCTCATGAAGGTCCACTGAAAATTTTGGGTTCCCCACCCGGGGTTTCGTACCCATGCAGGCAAAGACCTTCAGCGGAGCAGGCGGGAACCTTAACCACTTTGCCACCCATGATATGAGTGGAATATATATATATTCCACTCATATTACATAACTTGATTCGTAAAAGAAGCAGGTTTTCAAAAAACACAAACATTAATGCCTCTGTCTACAACCCAAAAATGTTTCCTAAATTCAATGCCCTCAAGAAGATGCTCACTCTACCACTCCCTTCAGTTCTTACCCTCACCTCTCCATGCCCTCATTTCCCTACTCACACTTAAAGTAAATCCCTTTAAATTACCTAATATTTTTAAATTTTGTCAAAACACTGCCATATTCCTTAAAGGTCATGGTTATGTTTAAGATAAGACCAATTTAAATTATATCTGTCAATTTGTCTATGGAAATTAACGGTTACAATTTTACTGATAAGGGAGGGCTGCGGAATGCAAAGGCATGGAAGTTCATAGAAGTGTTTGGACGTGCAAGTTTTGGGGATTTGCTTGGAAACTTTATTGAGTTGTACTGTATAGATAAGAAGATTATGGAATATCAAGACTAATGTAACTTCCTTCCCTTGAGCGTACAAAATAAACTGAATTCCACAAATTAATAATTGGATTTCATAAAAGTGTGGATAACACAAGGAATGCAAAATATGGGATTTATAAATTTCAATTAACTGAATTTCCAAAGTGCATTATCTGATTAACTTAAGACATTGTGACATTTCCACATTAATTAATCTAGATTCCAGCGATGGGGATTTAATATTTCTAGCGAGAAGGAAATTTTATGCTCTCGGGTAGATGATGCTAATTTCATTATAACGTTTATTAAGACTAAGACTAAGACCAATAAAGAAGTCTTAGTCTTAGTCTTAGTCTTAATACACGTGTGGGCTTGGATCCACACCTTAGCAAATGGAATGCTAAAAATAGCAACTTCCTATCCCTCAGAATTCTGACACAGCTATCAGTGACAATGTAAGTAGAATTAGAATATTTAAGAACCACAGGGAACCCTATTATATGAGGGATTCCAACTTCTTGACACTTTGGCACAAAGTAATATTCCAGCTGCCAGTTGTTTGATGAGGATGCCAGTGGATGAGGAAGACAGTCGCATGAGTCAGGGTCATCTTATAGAAGGGGTCTTATAATGCAGTGTGTCTTTTCATTGCTTCCAGAATTATGTGTAAGCAATATGTGCTTTTGCAAAATACATGCCATGCTGACATGCTGAAACTTTATCAGCCCCAACATGTCCCACGGGTCTCATGACATGACAAACATCTTCCTTCCGTTGGTTGTTTACAATGCTCTTGTTGCAACATGATTTAATTACGTTCTGTAGTTTCAGTCTTTATGCTGCACTACATCATGCAGCCAAGCAGATGACAATCTTTATGTATGGCGAGACCTTTTTTCCGAACCTTCATTTAGTGATCCAGTTATTACAATTTGATATTTAACGGAATGCAGATATACTGTGTGGAAGGGAAAGTTTTAACTTCGCTCTCAACACAAAAAGTGATATTCTAACCTGGAATTTTCCACTGCACACTGCGTTCTATCTCAAAAAATGAACTTTTACTTATGGATTGAACCAATACAGACGAATCTACATAAACAAATTGTATTGAAGAAACACAGATGAATCCACAAAAACAAACTGCATGGAAGGAACACTTTAGGAAATGACGAAGAAGGAGGCAATATTTCAGGTTATCAATCCAACTGTTCTACCTCATAGATTTAAAATTTGAGTCAAGCAGCTGGTTTAGCGAAATGGGCTAGTACATTGTGATGTGTTATTGATCCAAGGTATGTGATAGTTACATTCATTTAAATAAGAAATTACTTATAGAAGTAACCACTTGCTTACGGTATTCTGATAAACTCTAAGCCTATGTTGTTCATTTCAAATAACTGGGCTAATTAGCTTGGCAGCTTCCATAAACTGGGCAAATTATGCAGCTTCAATAAACAAATCGCGGATAAGCTCATCATATTATATTTTCAGATGGAATAAGGTGTAATTTTCGCGTTATCACTAAAATCAGTTAAAATTTGTTTTTTTTTTGCAGAAACATAAGATGAAGCATCACATCCTCTCAGCCATTCTGTGTGATGTCTTCACATGAAGAATAATGACAATATCTTAACAGGCTCAGCATTGCCAGCAACCATCATTCCAGCTTGTTTAGAGAGATTAATATTAAATGCATCCACAGATTTGGTTTATTTGTGATTTAGAGAAAACTAACAAAAAAACTAACAAAAAATCCTCAAATAGGACAACAACCTCCGAGTTTCGTCCTCAACTTCTCTACAGCTGAAGAGTTGAAATAATTAAGAGAGTGAAGAACAGAATAACTTAATGTGCTTGACCCTTAATTCCTCTAGTTCCTTTAAAGCTATCTCTGTTTTGGTCAGTCTAGAGATGCTGAGATGAAAAACAAAAATATGGATTTCTTATAAAACTTCAAATTGTGCCAATATAAATGGGTTACCTTTTTGGTTGTTGATGTCACAAGATATTTTTTAGAATTTGAATATATCTGAATGAGATGGATTGAAACATATTTTCGTCATAGAAATATATGTGCCACCTGCAAGTGAAAACTCCTTTTACAAGATTTGATTCTTTGAAGCATGTTTTTCAAGAAACGCAATCATTCAAAATAATATCTATATATCTCTCTGTCTGGTAAAGTTCTGACAAACATGTTTGCTCGCCAATTATGACCACTGTGCACTAATGGATAGCACATGACAATGGAAATATGACAACTGTTGTCATGGCAACGGACAAAATATATTATAACACAATATATATATATATAATATATATATATTGTGTCATAATATATACATTGTGTTTGTGCAATGGCATGCATCAAGATAAAGGGCCTGTTTGTTTCTGCTGATATGAAGTGATCTGGATCCATCTCAACTGAACCCTGCCATGGAGAAGGATGCACAGATCAGTGATCCAGATCCTTATCCTGTGGGATCTAGCAGTAAAAATTTGAGGATCGATGGATCCTGATCCAGATCACCTGGATCTGTCTGTGACAAACACAAACCCTGATCTGGATTCTTGGATCCACATTTTTTTTAAGCACTGATCCGATCTGGATCCAGATCACAAATCCACAGAACTGGATCCAGATCACTCAGATCACCTGAAACAAATGCAGCCAAAGAAACCTGAAAAAACAACATATCAATCAAGAGACTCCACATGTTATGACAGGTCTGAGTTTTCACCATGGCTATCGATAACATCACCGCAACACATATTAAGTATTTTTTTATAAGGCCTACATTGTAATATGATTACTTAAGAACATTGTTTTTACGACCACCCCCATTGGCTTTCAACATATGGATTGTCATAGGTCTGCATAACAATGAGATTATAGAATATCAAGAAAAATGGGGCTTCCTCTTTGAGTGCACAAATTAAAAGACATTTCATAAATTAATTGGAATTCATAGCTGTGTGGATCATTCAAGGTATGCATACTAACAAAAACTCTGATCAACTCATTAACAATTAAGTTCAAAAGTGCATTATCTAATTAATTTTAAGACATAGTGACATTTCCACTTAAATTAAAATTTTTAGATGCTGATTTCATAATGAAAGTGTCGCCTTGAATCCTAACCCTAGCAAATGGATTGCTAAAATAAAAACTTCCTAACTCATTGTATGCTTTTGTTCGATTTTCTTTTGCGCAAGTTCTTCCTTTGTACAAGTTCTTCTTTTGTGAAGGTCTTCTTTTGTGAAGTTCTTATTTTGCGCAAGTTCTTCTTTTTTGCAAGTTATTTTTTTACACAAGTAATTCTTTTGATCAAGTTTTTTTAATGTTGTAGCTTACTATATTGATTCCAAAAAAACTGATGTGAAATACATGAAGGGGCTTTCTTCAAACTTCTAAAAAATAACAATGTCAATGGTAATTCATAATGGATGCCGATTATTGACATAAATTACACTCACAATAACATTTCTGTTTAGAGGATTGAATACCCTATTCACCTTTGGTGTTATTGAGCTTAAAGGAGATGAGACTTTTTTCTTTGGTCGGCCGAGTAAATATTTTTGTCCACTTATTGATTAAGTCCAAGCAACTGAATCTTCATGACGCCTGAATGTCTCATTCTTCATGCTTGGTAAAAAATCAAAGGAGAAATCATTTGAGTTTTGTAACTGATGCAGGCAAAAATCAAGAAAATAATGATCTCATTTTAGTACTTAAAGAACCA
This sequence comes from Platynereis dumerilii, assembly GCA_026936325.1. Taxonomy (NCBI): domain Eukaryota; kingdom Metazoa; phylum Annelida; class Polychaeta; order Phyllodocida; family Nereididae; genus Platynereis; species Platynereis dumerilii. Next base: position 29,365,008 of record JAPTHN010000005.1, read on the forward strand.
GAGTGCATTTTTGACACAGATGAAAGTCTGCATTGGAGAATCACACCAAGAAACGACATTCGATAGGCTTACAACATAATGTGAGATACATTTCGTTTTTGTCAATTTCATATTTTCAAGATAATTTATTATGACATCCAAATAACTCAATTGTAGCTCTTGATTATTGTATTATCCATAAATGAATATAAACAAAATATACTCAATAGTTTTAATTATCTGGCTTTTTTTTCTCAGTTAAGAAAACATGAATTCATTAACATTTTCTTACAGGCATGGCACCATGGTTATGCCAATTGTAGCATTGCTGATGGCTCTGTGCATAGGTCATGTCCAATCCTATTCCAACACCAATGCTGCCCTCACCTCCGTACCTGGTGACATCCCCGTCAGTTCGGTTATAGTCAATCTCCAGCAAAACACATTGACAACAATAACCGCCATTGATTTCCAGCTATTGACGAGCATGAAGGAGCTTGATTTGTCAAAAAATAACATCACGGTCATCTCTCCAAATGCGTTTGACAACAATCCCCTAGAACGACTTGATCTATCTCACAATCCAATTAAAACTGTTCCATTCTTCAGTCCACTTGCTAACAGCTTGCAATATCTGACCATGACAGCATGCCAGATTTCCAACTCCACATGGGACCTGGTGGTACACTATCAAATATTGAAGCGATTGGATTTGAATGAGAATCAACTAACCTCAATCCCAAATCTCAGCAAGGCAGCAGCAAACTTTTTTGAACTAAACATGGTGAACAACAAGTTGGAAATCTTGCATGCTACCAATTTTGAAGGACTCAACCGATTTCAATCTCTACGGCTAAGCACCAACATGATACAGCAAATAGTGGGAGTGCTAAACCTACCCGAATTGCTGCACATTTTTCTAAATGATAATCAGATTGACATGTTTCCTAATATCTCCCAGTTACAAAAATTACAATTACTAAACTTGGGTAAAAACAAAATAACCAATATTCCAGATGATGCTTTCATCAACAACCATGATTTGAAGTATGTCTATTTTGAGAATAACAAAATATCCCAAGTTCCCAACATCAATCACATCAAAGACTCCCTTGTATATTACACCAATAACCGAAACCTCTGGACAACCATTCCTGATGACTACTTTCAAGGATGCAACAAACTGCAAATAGTTGGTCTTATACAGCTTCCAATCACTTCAATCAAATGGGCGCAGTCTCTCGGTCCCACTGTACGAAAGGTTGATGCAAGTCATTGCAACATAGCTGGGGAAGTACCATCTGATACCTTCATCAATGCTACAAGTATGGAGGGCATACGTCTGATCGGCAACGACATCACTCACTTTGAAATGAGCAACATGCGCCACATGCCCCTTCTCGACACACTGCAAATCATCAAAAATGATCTCACTTCTCTGCAAGACCCCTATCCACACTGCCAAGGATCAGCATGCACAAATCTCAAGATATTTGCCGAATACAATCCTATTAAATGTGACAAAAAGTTGTGCTGGGCAAAAAGGAAAACATCCATCACAGTGAAAATTGATTCCTGTCTTGGAAAATTATGGAGAGATGTCACTGAGGAAGATTTGCAATGTCCAGGTTAGTGGGTTGAATTTTCCACATTAATCAGTTGAATAGTCTAATTATATTAACTGAATTAGTTCTACATTATTTATATATATATATTGACCACATCAGTAATAAACAAGTTAAATTGTCCAAGTCAATGGGTTGAAATGTCCAGGTCAGTGGGTTGATCACAGGTTTGTGGATTGGATTGTCCTGGTCATGGATTGAATTGTGCAGGTTAGTGGTTTAAATTGTCCAGATTAAAGGGTTGAATCGCCCTGGTTGATTGCTTGAATTGTCCGGGTTTGTGGGTTAAGTCGTCCATGTTAAAGGGTTCAATTGTCCAGATTAGTGGATTGAATTATCCAGGTTACTTGGTTAAATTGTCCAGATTAAAGAACTCGTTGTATCGTCCAAGTAAATGAGTTAAATTGTCCAGGTTAATGGGATGAATAATCCAGGAAAGTAGGTTTGTAAGTGCTTGTTACAGTTGAATTGCCTAGGTTAGTGGATTGAATTGACTGGTTAGTTGGTTGAACTGTCCAGATTAGTGAATTGAGTTGTCTGAATTGCTAGTCAGCTGAATTGTTGCTAGCAGGCTTAATTGACCTCATAAGCCATAATCGGGTTGAATTGTCCATGGACATTTTGCACCAAAATAGGCAATTACTGTTACCGTTACCACAAAATAAAAAACTTTGGTCAAGGATAACTCCAAGTGCACCTGATGATTAATGGAAGCCCCATTAAGAATAGCAACATTTCTTCTGTTTCAAAATTTAGCATCCTCTGGCCACTAGAAAATACAATTTTGAAGAGGTTTCTTTTTACATACAAACCGAACAGATAAAAGAAATTTAAATTTGTATACATTGCATCAGGGTACAAAATAAGAAAATTTGATCGCTGCGCATATTGTCTTGCGCGAACTATCGCCATTAATATGGACTACCAAATAGAGCTGGCATTGTGTTATCAAGCATTGCAAATTGACCATCATCAGGCTGACAATTTTAAGTATCAAATTGGATGAAATACAAAGTATACTGTGGAGATTCTATAGTCAACCATTTGCCTCTAAATAGCCCACACTGGTGCTGATGGGGCGTAAAACACAAACTCACTCACTCACTCACTATAGTCAACCATAATTTAGCACAAAAAGGGTCAATTTGATCACTGAACAAATTCAGATGGATCACTGCACATTTCAGATTGATCACCACACATTTTGGGATCGTTGCACGCTTATTTCATACCCTGCATTGCATACATATGTCAGGAATTTAAGGTCTATTGTCATGTGATTCTTCCCTGTGAAATAATTAGGTGCAAGTGGGATATGTTGCATTTCATTTCAGATGAACAAGGAATGAAGGTTCTGGAGAGAAACGGATATTCAGGTTTGTTTGAAAGTTATCGTCTGAGAGATGTCATTTACAAGAAGGAAGAACTTGGACCAACAGATTATGAAGACTGCATGATAACTTGCCTGAGAAGAAGCGATTGCTATTTCTTCAAACATGGGCTCAATGGAACAGCGGGCAACAGTGACTGCAACATATGGACCCCTGAATAATAATTATGAAACGAATGGCGAGTGGATCATCAAATTAACTAAACCATGTAGATATCTATCTCAAATTACAGTGTGCAGAAAAAAAAGTTTGATTGCCTGAGCAAGAGGGGATGATCTACACTATGCTTTATCCTTTTACATCTTTGGGCTCCTTCCTTGTATAATATAGTAACTTTAGGAATGATGTTGAATATGTAGGTGAAAAAGAACGATTAAACAAGGTGTGATGGAGGCTACCACTAGCATTCCTCAAACTTAATTGAAATACAGTTATTTGCTGTTCTCTGGAAGTGTAAAATCAATATTCTTGATACTTTAGGAAAACTATCGACAGTGGTTGTAAGAATGAAATTGATGTTAAGTGTTGCAGTTTAGGCAATTTCAATACTATGGGAGTGTTCCGGTCTTGATCACATAATTATGTGCTATGCTTTTCCGGGACTTCATTGATAAACACCAAGATCGGAACAAGCCTATTGTATTGAAATTGCATGAATCTGCAACACTTAACATCAATTTTATTCTTACAACCACTGTCTAGTTTTCCTAAAGTATCAAGACTATTGATTGTACACTTCCAGAGAACAGCAAATAAGCACATTTCAAGGTTGAGGAAACACACTGTGTAGGTAGATGCAGACCAATAGTTTTTCTCTGTCACAACTTGCCACTTTGGGTCTAAACAATATTGACAAACCTTTCTTTAAGTTTTGCAGCACTTGGCTCTCTGGGCTTTGTAGTTATGTGCTGAGCAGCTCTGCAAGTTTCTCAAAACTATGGCAAAGTAACAGCTCTGTTCCATATTACCAAAAGACAAGAGCCTAAATTAATGAGAGACAGAACTTTGCTTGTCTTCTTAAAGAGCTTGGCTGACCTTAAAATCACGGTAGGGTTCACCGGTTCATTTCAAATAGATTTTTCGTATATTATGTGTGTTTGGAAAACTTGTACATTGTATTCACTCTGGAAAGGTTCTGGTGCTCGGTGAAATTTCATAATATTGGTATAGTAGAATCTATACACAAACCTTAGTATAGAGTTAAAAGTGCAAACCTGTAAGGGGCGGGGACCATTTCATTTCCTTGGGAGAAGGACTTGGAGTTTTAGTTGGCTGGAAATTATTTATTTCATGACAACAGCGCAGTATTTCATTACTTTCATTCCGAAATAGACCAACGCCTTTTTAGGAAAAATTTTTTGCAGAAATTATTTATTTCAAGACTGCCCAGAAAGAATTTGTTTACTTCACCAAAACTGAGCAAAAATACATTTATTTTTAAAAAACTCGTGACTCCGCCTGGATAATAAATGATCTCCCCCTTATAAGATAATAGCTTGATGCTCTCTCAGCCTCAACTTTGTCAAATCGGACTACGAAACTCTGCCAACATAATAATTAAAATAAGATGAGTGACACAACAGGTTGCAGCCATTCCAGGGTGCATACATCATCCTGTTATGTAGTGAGGGTAGCGGGATATAACCCGGTCCCTGAGACCCATACAGGATTCAAGCGCAGGCACACTAACCATTAGGCCATGACTGTATCAATGAGAGTATAGGCTACAACACGCTCCTATCCTAAACTGTTATTAATTTCAGTGTAAACAACTAGTGTAGATATCCCAGATATTTTTTAACTGTTCCATCATATGATTTTGTTGATGTGGTCTCCTCCCCTTCCCCTGTTAACTGCTGGTAACAAACTGGGTGGCCACATCTGGTGCTTGTCAGACCAAATTAGGATGTTATGACCCTCCATGGCTTGGCATCATTCTTCTATGGCTGTAGGCGTTTATTGTGACTCTGCATCTCATTCTGATTTGCAGGAATGAGGTTAATTTGCAACAAACAGAAATTATTCCACACCAAGTGTTGTATTCTGTTGCTGTAAATAACAACTGTGTGTGAACACTCTTCTGAAAGATCTTTGTTTATAAAAGGTTTGCTAAACCCCTGGATGCAGAAATTCAGGAAAGTATTTGTCCTGAAGTTGCTATGAAATTCATGCAAGTCTAATTTTTTGAGATTGTATTGAATTTTAGAGGTAATTTAGTAACATCATGGACATGGTATACTGCAAACCGCTCCACTTTTTGGAATTTCAGTATGATCAGTGACGGCCAAGAAAACACGATGGAAGTCCAACTTACTAAGATTGATGTGCAGTGTAGTACAAAACATGAAGTATTTGAGAACTTGCTGATGTGGCATGAGATAAAATTTGGAACAAAACTTCAAAACCACCAGGCAAATCATTAACAGACGAAATGTTTGGAACAAGGCGGTAGGTGTCTCATGGAAAGTTTTGGAATTAAAAAATCTGCTAGAAACCATGCGGCTGTTGTTAAATTCTTTATTCCAAGAATCTTGCATTTTCGCAATGTCAGACAGAGCCACTTGTTCAATCTGGTGCAGCATTTTCGGTGAAGATTTAATCTGCAGAGTTTGAATTAGTTCTAGCTGTAAAGCCAAATGAAAAAGATGTGGCATCATACTGCAGAATTGCTGTCAATGTAATGCGTTGCTCAAGCGACTTGTAATTTTGCACCTCAATTAATATTTTTAGAGCTAAGTATGAGGTGAACAAACTTTTGTAATCCATATCCCAGAAGTAGCGCGATGTAACTGCATTAGCAAAACTGCGAAGTTGAGACTTCATTGTTTTTCAGCTTGAGCAAGTAATCTGTCAAGGCCAAAGAAGCATTCAAAGAAGGTAGGCTGAATTGTTTAGGTAGCAATTTGACATGCAAAGTAACATAGGCGCAGGAGTGCATGACTGTATGCACTTCGCAGATAGGCCAGACAAAATTGAGTTTAAGGTTCTTGGATCTTCTTGAGACTTTTCTACCAAGGTCAGTTGGCAGAATGAAAAAATAAAAAAAATCTTTAATCATATATATTCATTTTGTGGTTCAGTTCGATAAAATATTGGACCCCGTTAACTTTTCTTGTTGGCACAAAATGTGTGTGTTGTCTTGGTGGGTCTGTGAAAATAAAAATAATTCATGTCTGGCCTCTCATGTGCTTGTGTGCCAAAAGAACAACATCGAAGCAATCAAAGGTTTTGAAAAAAATATTTTTGAAGAGAGTTTAAGGGGTTACAAATTGGTAATTATTGGTATTTACACCTCAAATCATGATGAATTGGTGGTTATTATTTAAAAATGAAAGAAGACATCAAAGAAGGTCAAAACAATTAACGCGCAATTTCAAGAAATTATGATTTAAGTATCATCATTATTTAATTTCCTGAAGACGATAACATCAAAGTTATTTGTAAAAGGTATCAGGATGATCACGTGTAATAATGCAACATGCCTGAAACTACCAACAGATGTTTGGTGTGCCATGTCTGAGTGACGTTTACCATCATCAACATTTTGGTAAATGAGGGATACGTTAGCATTCTTTTGAGGCATTGCCTCAGCCCTTCGATGTATAATTGTATATAGGCTTAGTTATGATAAAGCGCCTCTGTCTCATGGACAAAGGCCCCTCAACACAGATTTTTAAAAAACCCAGGCTGTTTTATAACATTTCACGCATTGCATTGCATTGCTGACCGTGCAGGGGGATCCTTACTCGTCTGTACAGTATTCTGAATTTCCTAGTTCAGTTGGGCCAGTAACTGTTGCGAAACTAGACCACCAGAATTAACAAGTTAATTTTATCCCAAGAGAATCTGATAACTGAACTTGGCATTGGGGTAAAATATCAAATCACGTAAATAGACCAGAAGCAGAAAATCTCTAACACAGGTCATTGAATTATCAGATTACATTGTAAAGGGAATGGTGCAGAAAACTAAATAGTTGATGGCACAACAGACTTTGGCGAAAAAGATTATTCCTTTCACGCATTGGGTTAAGTGGAGGACAAACAATGGAGGATAGTTATTCACTATCGTTAAAATTCTTCCTCAGTTATTAATGGACTACCTTCGTGACCCAGGCTAATGTTTAATTGGTTATGGTGCTCAGTTGATTTTGAATTCACCGGCGTGAGAAGACATAGGTTTTAATTCCAGTCCAAGGGATATATATACACTGGTTGAATCAAACTGATGGTCGGGACATCAGTCATGCTTCTATGTGAAATTGCATAATGATCTGCCATACCATTCTTAATTTATCAATTTGACAATGCCAACTCTTTCCTGAAAGATCTTGTTTAAAGATAATATTATGTTGTCTCCAAATTCAAAAGTTTAAAAGAAAGTTTTTGAGCCAAATTTAACAAATTCTTACTGTTAAATTTTTGTAGAACTTTGTAATACTCAGCCTTATGCATTAAGATAAATTCTTACAAAAATGTGAACAAATACATGTTGTTATAATATTCATTGTCTGAAAAACCTTGTTTTATTTATAAGGCAAAATCAATTTAACTCACTTCATTAAAAAGAAGCAATTGAGGGCGTAATTCAAAATTTGACTGTTTACAATATAAAACTGCCAGTTGAATTTTACATAGAATCAACAGGTCTAATAGCTTTAATGGTTCACTGACCCCTATGATGCAGATATTCAGGAAAGTTTTTTACGAAATAACAATGTTATACATGCAGGTTTGTTTGTTTTGTTTGTTTGTTTGTGTTTACGCCTCTGCAGCACCTTAGTGGGCTATATCGAGGCAGGCGATCGCCGTCTGATGATGAGATGAGAAGACTGGGAATCTGGCACATCCCTATTAATTCAGGGATGCCCAGGGTCTTTCAGTTGCCCCAGCATAGAATACTGGATACAACCCACCTCCATTTAATGTCCCATGGGCTCGGACTAAAGTGAGTTCCCAGGGTAAGTATACATGCAGGTGACCGGTCACATGTTTCATTTACAAAATGCTAATCTTTTGGAACAAAAAGAGAAAAAGAAATGAGAATTAACAAAACACTTTTGGACATTTAAGAGTGGGAAATGAAAACTTTGATGAACAGCGTTGTACAAAACATGAAGTTCTTAGGAATCCGCTGATGTATCAAAAGATAAAATGTATAAAAGTTTGGAATGTTACTTCAAAAGCACCAGGCACATCATTATCAAGCGAAAAGTTTGGAACAAGGCTGCAGGTGTCTCATGGAAATTTTTGGAACTAAAATTCTGTCAGAAACCAGCTGTTGTTTAATTCTTTATTCCAAGAATCTCTCATTCTCACGATGTCAGACAGATCCACTTATTCAAGCTGGTGTAACATTTTCTGTTAAGATTTAATCAGCAGAATTGGAATTATTTCTACAAACCATTACAAATGCAAGATTACAAAGAAATGGATTAGATTGATGACTGGGATTTTATATTTGGCCTGTAAAAATCGCAAGGTTTCACTTTGAAAATTTTCAGATATTAAGTTTGATTTCCGAAATGTTTCCTGATTTAATCGTTATTGTTTTTCAGAAGAGAGAAACCACATTCTCATCAAAAATTGCTCTGGTTCCACCAAAACCTAGCATCACCCACTATTTCCCATGGAATTTGCGATCAGATTAGTGTTTTTCTCATACATCAGAATGGTCCCTTAGGCCATACATAATTTTTTCATAATTTTTAGCTTCTCATAACTTCTTGACGCTCTTTTTTAATGCTCATTTGCAGAACAAAATAAAGCTGTAATTAGACCTTTTTATTATGTTGTAGGCCTACTGTTGGTCAGTAAGATAAAATTGTGAGCAAACTTTTTTGTTGGCAGAAAATCTGTTGTTTTGGCAGGTCTGCAAGGCCAGAAATTTATTATGTCAGACCTGCCAAAAGGTGCTGGTGTGTCAAAAGAACAACAGCAAATCAATCAAAGGTTTTGTAAATAATTGTTGGAGTGAGTTTAAGGGGATACAAATTGGTAATTATTGTTATTTACACCTCAAATCATGGTGAATGGGGGTTATTATTTAGAAATGAAAGAAGACATCAAAGAAGGTCAAAACAATTAACGCGCAATTTCAAGAAATTATGATTTAAGTATCATCATTATTTAAGTTCCAAGGCAATAACATCAAAGTAAAGGGATCAGAAATTCAGTATCACAACAATTTTGTTACGTGTCAAACAGTACAACCCAAAATAAAGTAAGAAAATTTTCTGCCAGAAGTCCTCTGTTTACCTTTTTTGCCCTATCTTTTCTTCTCTCCACTCCAAATACCCTTACAATTACCTTTGACTCCTCACCACAACCTTAGCCAATTTCAAGAACTCTATTAAGGACCAATGCCACAAGTTGGTAAAATATGGAATTTCTGGTGAAATTGGCCAAAAAACCAATAATCACTGATATGCTTCCTATGTGTTATTAAATTCCAAATCCAAAAATTTGAGGTTGTATATGCGTTTTTGTGATGTCTATGCCACATTATGCTAGTAAATTTAAACATGAATGTGAAGAAAATACTAACTTAAAATGCAGTTTATTCAATACAAAACTTTGTTTCTTCAAATACCTCTGCAGCAAAGACTTTTTAAGATATCACTGTGAAACTTGCACACGTTTTGTTGAATAATATTCTTAAAACAACCAAAAAACAGATTTTTCATTATTTTCCTTCTCATACATTCTATGGTGTAATTAGCAGGTAATGACGACAGCAAGCTCGTCCCTTTTTGTCAGTCATTAACACAGGGCCGTTACACCATGATAGGTTGACTAAAAACCATATTGTACCAATGGAAAGCTAAGCTCTAGTGTACAACACAATGTCAAACAAGTAAAAATTTCAGTAAAGAGTCTTTACCACAAAGCGTTTGAAAAAGACATGTCTGAACATACATTTTTACAAAGTGTAAGAGTGCCACATTTGTTGTCAGTGACAAAGACAGGCCACTAATACCATGATAGGTTACATTTACAACCACATTCTATAGACCAATAGAAACCTGGGCTCATGAGCAACAAAATCATAACAGTAAAGGTGACTTTCCTTCCACTAGCCTTCATCAAGAAGCGTGTAAAGAAGAAAGGTCCTCATAAATATTACAAAATTTGAGAGTGTCACATTTTTTGTCAGTCTCAAAGATAGAGCTCTAATGCCATTATGGGTTGGACTTTCTACCCTATTCTATACACTAATACAAAGCCAGGCTCATGAGCATGACAATAATACCAAGAATGCAAGAGTTACAGCAACAAGCCTTCATCAGGAAGTACCCGAACACGAGAAGTCCCATAGAATGTTTGCAGAATATAAGAGCGTCGTGCTGTTGTCAGTCTTACTCAAGCCATCACAGCTTCTGGCACAACAGCCTTAGCCACTTTAAGTGATATATTCCTGAAAGACAAGGTCATGAGCAATGCATTGGTATATCAAATTTTCTGAAAATGTTTCGATCAGTGATTTATCTGTGGCATCAAAAATCACATTGCACTTTTAAGCTTCACCCGGGACACACCAACTGAGGATTACAAAAGGTGTATTAAAAAAATATAGAAACATCAAATTGCCATTTTTCTGGATTCACAAGATGCACACCTAATCAGGGAATAGTAATGCATTGCAATTTTGATCCTAAATCCATCCCTTTTCCTGTATTTGAAAGTTGTATGAAAAAAGTATACAGGCTGTGTCCAGGCGGGACACCAAAAATTTCCCTAACTGCAATCATATATTACTCATTATCTCAAGACCAGTGGTATATGGATGCAATTGCTGCTATTTACATCAAAGAAGATTTTTTTGCCTATCATTCGATCCATAATACTGGCATAAATTCCTTTATGGGGCTGAGATATGACCTAAAATGTAAGTGCATATTGGCCCAAAACTGAAATTTTACCAACTCATGGCACTGGACCTTAAGACAGCTACCAATATAATTGCAATTAGCAAAAGGGTACAATATCAAACAAACCAAACAAAATGGGGGTCATGGAGTTTTTATTGGTGTTGTTTAAATATAATTTTAATGTGATTTTAAAAGGTAGTTCCTAGTAGGTATAAAGGTAGGAAGTGATTCAGGGGTAGTCAAAAGGTGTGAAAGGGTAAAGTAGTGGCTGATTCTTCCTTCCTTCTCGGGTAATCATACTTCATTTTTGGTAGTAATTATCCAATGTGCCTGTACAAAGTAATACCACCGGAGGTTTGGAATAATTAGTCTGAGTGACTTTTACCACAATTTTTTATTTTGGTAAAACTATTTTCAGGGCAGTATTTTTCTGTTTATGCTTCAGATGGGCTGTTGAGTGTCTGCATATGTGCGATCAAAAACTGATCACACAGTAATTTTATGCTACTGATTCCTTTGACACCTGTTTACACATATGCATACAGTCAAAAGCCCATTGAAGCATGTGCAGAAAAATACAGCCCTGGAAATTGTTTTGAGTTTTAAATTTAGTTCAGGCAGCAAGCTAATTGCTGGTTTTGGCAAATAAAAATATTAAGACTGTGACATAACAACAAACAGTCAAATGTCCATTTCAAATACATGTAGTAGGCCTACACTTCGTAGTTCAGTGGATATTTCTGGAGTCAACGTCTTTGGGCACAATCACTTATAATTCCAGCTAAGCCAGACATACTTAATTTTTGCCTCTTGAATAGACCTACTTTTCTGTCTATGAAAAAAAAAAAAAAGCTTTTAAACTTAGACATAATAAAAGATTGAGATTACAGGTATTTTTTTCAGCCTTCCAACTGACACGAAATAAATTGCCTCAGTATGATACGAGAAGCTTAAAGTCAATTTTGTCTGGCCCATTTTCCCCTTTAAAAGGCTTATCTTAGATTTCAGCCGGAACGTTGTTTCCGTTTGGAACGTGTCCCTGTTTACAAATTCACACAAATCTGCAATTTATTCACCATTTCACCCTTTTCTTGTTGTCCTCCTGTATGTATTAGTTAGACACTGATTTGGAGTCTTCTAACATGCATTTTTGCCAGTTAGATCCAGACTGGAGGAAGGAGATCTTAAAAATTATAATTTGTTTGCAAACCAAACAATAATCTGATTGTTTATTTCCTGTTGTTATTAAGAGCGTCTGAAGCCCTGGATAGATAAGACATACAAGTACTGTGCTACAGATAATTTGATCTTCAAACAAGACGGGGCATCAGCCACACTCCCTTGGAAAGCCCAGAACTGGATCAAGGTTTGCTCTATCAAGTTTGTTTGCAGGACATTATGGCCCCTATTATCACAAGATCTCAATCAATGTGATTATTCTGGGTGGGCAAATTTTCAGGCAGATCCCTGTAAGACACCACATACCTTAGTTTCCTAATGAAGGCTTCCATTAAGTTGTATGGGAAAAACAGACACAAAGTTACGTGTTTGACATCTCTGCATCATTTAGGCCCACTGTAGAAAAGGCATTCGTCCAAAAGGACCTCCGAATGAATCAATTATCTCTAGAAGGGTTGTTCTTTGCTATAAAAGTTGTTTTTGTATTGAAAAATAAGTAATTGTTACAATGAGCGTTATCCAAAAAAATATTTATAAGTGTAAAGTTTTTTTTTGACCACCCTGTATATAGCATCATCTGGCCTCTAGGAAATACAATTTTGAAAAGGTTTCTTCTGACAAAATAACCAAATAGATAAAAGAATGATTCTCATATTAAAATGTGTATAAACTGCATACATATGTCAGGAATTTAAGGTCTATTGTCATGTGATTCTTCCCTGTGAAATAATTAGGTGCAAGTGGGATATGTTGCATTTCATTTCAGATGAACAAGGAATGAAGGTTCTGGAGAGAAACATATTTGCAGGACTCCTTGAAAGTTATCGTCTGAGAGATGTCATTTACAAGAAGGAAGAACTTGGACCAACAGATTATGAAGACTGCATGATAACATGCCTCAGAAGGAGCGATTGCCATTTCTTCAAACATGGGCTAAATGGAACAGCAGACAATAGTGATTGCGACATATGGACCCCTGAATAATAATTATGAAACGAATGGCGAGTGGATCATCAAATTAACTAAACCATGTAGATATCTATCTCAAATTACAGTGTGCAGAAAAAAAAGTTTGATTGCCTGAGCAAGAGGTATAATGTAGTAAAGGAATGATGTTGAATATTTAAGTGAAAAAGAACTATTTTTAAACAAGGTATGATGGAGGCTAACAGTACCATGCCTCAACCTTAATTGAAATACAGTTATATGCTGCTCTCTGGAAGTGTAAAATCAATATTCCTTTAGGAAAACTATCGACAGTAGTGGTTGTAAGAATGAAATTAGTGTTAAGTGTTGCAGTTTTAGGCAATTTCAATACAATAGGATTGTTCTGGTCTTGATTGCATCATTATGTGCTATGCTTTTTCGGGACTTCATTGATAAACATCAAGAGCGGAACAAGCCTATTGTATTGAAATTGCATGAATCTGCAACACTTAACATCAATTTTATTCTTACTACCACTGTCGATGGTTTTCCTAAAGTATCAAAACTATTGATTGTACACTTCCAGAGAACAGCAAATAAGCACATTTCAAGGTTGAGGAAACACACTGTGTAGGTAGATGCAGACCAATAGTTTTTCTCTGTCACAACTTGCCACTTTGGCACAAAAGAAATATTGACACACCTTTCTTCAAGTTTCGCAGTGGCTCGCTGGGCTGTTTATCTGTGCTGAGCTCTGCAAGTTGCTCAAAACTATGGCAGAGTAACAGCTCTCTTCCATATAACCAAAAGACAAAAGCCTGAATTGATGAGAGACAGTTGCTTGTCTTCTAAAGGGTTCATTTCAATTGTTCATCGACTCTTCATACGTAAATTATGTGTACATGTTTGGAAAACTTGTACATCATATTGGTTCTTGAAGGGTTCTGGTGCTCAGTGAAATTTGATAATATCGGTATAGTAGATCTATACACAAACTTAGTATAGAGTTAAAAGTGCAAACCTGTAAGGGGCGGGGACCATTTCATTTCCTTGGGAGAAGGACTTGGAGTTTTAGTTGGCTGGAAATTATTTATTTCATGACAACAGCGCAGTATTTCATTACTTTCATTCCGAAATAGACCAACGCCTTTTTAGGAAAAAACTATTTATTTCAAGACTGCCCAGAAAGATATGTTTATTTCACCAAAACAGAGCAAAAATAAATTTATAAAAAAAAACCTCCTGACTCCCCCTGGATAATAAATGATCTCCCCATTATAAGATAATAGCTGGAGGCTCTAGTAGCCTCTACTTCGTCAAATTAGACTACCAAACTCTGCCAACATGACAATAAGGATGAGGTAAGTGACACAAGAGGCTGCAGGCATTTCTGGTTGCATACATCATCCTGTTATGTAGTGAGGGTAGCGGGATATAACCCGGTCCCTGAGACCCATACAGGATTCAAGCGCAGGCACACTAACCATTAGGCCATGACTGTATCAATGAGAGTATAGGCTACAACACGCTCTAATCCTAAACTGTTCTTAATTTCAGTGTAAACAACCACTGTAGATTTTTCTCAGATATTTTTAACTATTCCATCATATGATTTTGTTGATGTGGTCTCCTCACCTTCCCCTGTTAACTGCTGGTAACAAACTGGGTGGCCACATCTGGTGCTTGTCAGACCAAATTAGGATGTTATGACCCTCCATGGCTTGGCATCATCCTGCTATGGCTGTAGGGGTTTATTGTGACTGTGCATCTCATTCTGATTTGCAGGAATGAGGTTAATTTGCAACAAACAGAAATTATTCCACACCAAGTGTTGTATTCTGTTGCTTTGTTTATAAAACCCCTGGATGCAGAAATTCAGGAAAGTATTTGTCCTGAAGTTGCTATGAAATTCATGCAAGTCTAATTTTTTGAGATTGTATTGAATTTTAGAGGTAATTTAGTAACATCATGGTATTCTGCAAACCGCTCCACTTTTTGGAATTTCAGTATAATCAGTGACGGCCAAGAAAACACGATGGAAGTCCAACTTACTAAGATTGATGTACACTGTACAGTGTAGTACAAAACATGAAGTATTTGAGAACTTGCTGATGTGGCATGAGATAAAATTTGGAACAAAATTTCAAAACCACCAGGCAAATCATTAACAGACGAAAAGTTCAGAACAAGGCGGCAGGTGTCTCTTGGAAAGTTTTGGAATTAAAAAATCTGCTAGAAACCATGCGGCTGTTGTTAAATTCTTTATTCCAAGAATCTCTTATTCTCACAATGTCAGACAGGGCCACTTGTTCGAGCTGGTGCAGCATTTTCTGTTAAGATTTAATCAGCAGCGTTGGAACAAGGTCTGGCTGCAAAGCCTAAAAGAAATTAGTTACAGCATACAGTACAAACCAAAATAAAGTATGACTACACCAGCGGGAAGGAAGAATCTTACCTTTTCACACCTTTGAGCTCGTCCCAAATCACCACTTCATCAACTACCTTTAAAATTGCATTAAATTTACATTAAGCCAACTAAACACCAATTAAAGTTCTTGAATTGGATAAAGTTGTGATTAGGAGTCAAAGGTAGTTGTAAGGAGATTTGGGGTGGAGAAGAGAAAGAGGGAAAAATAGGTACACAGAGGACTCTCCTTACATTATTTTGGGTTATACTGTTTTGCAGAATAGCTCTTGATGTTATTTGTTGCTCAAGCGCCTTGTACAGTGTAATTTTTCATAAAAATTCTTTTTTTGAGCTAAGTATTCATGAGCTGAATTACTTTTACTGTCAAAATCCCAGAAGTTGTGTGATTCAACAGCACTAGCAGAACTGCGAAGTTGAGACTTATTAATTTTTCAGTTCTATCATTACATGATCAATCTGTCAAGGCATGCAAAAAAGGCGGTCCTGAATTTGTCAGAATGCAATATGACATGCGAGGCTACAGAGGCGTAGCAGTGTATGTACTTCACAGTTAGGCCAGACATAATAGATTTTTAGCCTCTTTGATCTTTTTCAAAGGTAATGAAACGAAAAAAAGTAGCTGTTAAATCAGATTTTTTGATTTTGAAGGTCAGTTCGATAAAATTGTGGACCTGTTAACTTAATTTTTCGGTGCAAAATCTGTGTGTTTTGTTGATGGGTCTGGGAAGCTAAAATACATGTAATTTTGTCTGGCCTCACAGTTAAGGGCTCCTGTGCCAAAAGAACAACATCGAAGCAATCAAAGGTTTTGAAAAAAATATTTTTGAAGAGAGTTTAAGGGGTTACAAATTGGTAATTATTGTTATTTACACCTCAAATCATGATGGATTGGTGGTTATCATTTATTAACGAGGGAAGACATCAAAGAAGGTCAAAACAATTAAAGTTCAATTTCAAGAATTTATGATTTAATCATCATCATTGATTATATTCCTGAAGGCGTCAACATGAAAGTAATTTGTAAAAGGATCAGGATAATTATGATGTTGCTTTGAGGTGTCTTCATATTCAATTTTCATGATATTTCTCGAAGTTTTACATATCAATACATAAAATGTCAGTGCAAGGCAAAATAATATCCTACCACCTAAAAGGTTACCTGAAAAAGGTCACACATAATCACATTGCCTATAGATACAGTGTATGTCATGTGGTTACTGACCTCTCCCCCATTCGAAAGGTTGGGCTGGTAATGGACAATAATAACAGTACCTACTGCAGTTACAGACTACCAGGTAGTCCTACCATAATTATGCAATTATGCATGATGAGGAATAAACCCCTTTGTAAATGAAGGGGCCAAATTCTTATTTCCGAAGACTATCGGGATTCTTTTGCAAATATATTACATAATGCTTCTTTCACCTAATTTTGGTGCATTACCTGTCTTCTAATTAATGTTGGACAAGATCTACCTGAGAAATTTCAGAGTTTTGGAGCAAGCGCAAGTGCCCAAAACAGAACAAGTCAAACTTTTCAAAAAAAGATAAGCAGGCTGCAGCTATGACACATTTCAAATTTCAAATAAATATTTGTTTGAATATTAATAGATATTCTATTTACTGTACTTGTGACAAAAACTATCCTGGGTAGCAGAGAATACACATTTTAAATGTTCTATATCAAAATTTCGGCTTGTAGATGTTGTTATGATGAAGAAAAGGTTCCAATGTACTCTCAGTAACGTTTAAACACTGGCATTATACTGCACACAATTTTGGTTGTCATATTAAAAATTCGATCGTAAATGTCTTCAGCTAATAATTCTCAGCCATAATTTAAACCAGCAATGCAACAGATAGGCCTAAGGAAGTAGATGAATGATGCCTGTTGTCCATTTATCCATCAAATGACTTAATTCAGTATGATAAAAGCCCTCAACCAAATTTGCTGAATTTATTTTAAGATACAGGTCTTGAATCATCAGATTCAGGTTAAAATGTTACATAATTTCTACAGACAGGTTTTTTCATTTCTATCTATAGGTATTAGTTAGTATATCGGCTGAGTTACTATTATATATGTAACTTTTTCTTACTCTGGTCATGCTCTTCAGATTTCCATCACAAAATCGTGAGGTTCTAGTTTTGAAAGTTCAATGAGGTGCGTTAATTGGATACATGTACATGTCCTTCATCTTTTCTCAGCCCTGCTGTGGTATCTTGTAGCCATTTTTAGAAAATATGTATTTATCTGAAGTGTCTCTTATACAAACATACCTGCATTTAGCATACAAATTTATATTTTTAAACATAGTTACATCAGATAACATAGAACTATTGAAATACATTTTATAGCCCATTGTGATCTCTGTCATGCAGCTGTATGTTGCATGTACATTTATTTCTTTTTTTTCATTTACCATAGTGGATTCTTCAACTTGGACAAAGCTAATTAAAGTATAGAAATGGCTTTAAAATTATGTTTAGACAACAACTGTAATAACCTGTTACCGATACTTGCAGTCTTGCACTGGGAAGCCTTCAATACACATGTTGACTCTGCAATGGCCTCAGGCCCACTGAGACAAGAGAGCAGTGTGTTGAGCATTTATACCTGTACTATTCACCGACACGAGGTATCACTGCACTGCCACTATAATAAGCAACCAATTCCTATTTTCTGACATGGTAGGTATACTTTGATATCAATGTGACGATGTAATGATTTGCACTGACAAGAATCTGCTCTGGAAAATAATGTCACATTGTCAAGAGATTGTGTAGGCGAACACTTTTCCGTATCATGCAGTCAGGTAAGATGCAGGCTGTGTCGCCAATCCTATACTATAAAGAATCTTGTCCTGCAAGTTCAAGAAGCCTGCTTAAAAAATAGTAGGGGGTCAAATAATTATTTTCTCCACTGTATAAGCACGCCATACTAAACAAATAAATTGGAATGCATTGGAAATTTCTGTCCAATTTCAAGATCTGTTCAATATTCTACAATTATTGTACAGGAAGCTGAGTCCGACTTTCCGATATCAATGTACGTTGCAAAATTCATATTTTGTTCACAATGGCTATTTGATTATTCAGACATAATTATATGAATGTTTTCCCGGCTCATCTGTGTGGTATTAAGAATTCCCCAGTTAAGTTTGGCCAGTTGAGAAACCAGACCACCAGATTACAGACCTTTTTATCCATGCAAAGAGCCTGATAAGGCCTGGTGCAAATTTTTGCGTATTTCAGGTGAAGCCAGCATTGTATCTGCTACAAAACCATACACAATATGTATTTTCCATGCAACAGTAGGCCTAAACAGAGGACTTCTGACAGAAAATTTTCTTACTTGATTTTGGGTTGTAGGCCTACTGTATGAGAAAAACCCTAATCTGATCCCAAATTCCATGGTAAATAGTGGGTGCTAGATTCTTGTGGAACCAGAGCAATTTTTGATGAACATGCGGTTTCTCTCTTCTGAAAAACAAACAATTAAATAAGGAAACCTTCCGAAAATCTAACTTAATATCTGAAAGTTTTCAAACTGAAACCTTGAAATTTTTACAGGCCAAATACAAAACCCAGATCATCCGTATAATCCATTTGTTTTATAATTTTGGTTCTGTGGTGGTTTGTAGAAATAATTCCAACTCTGCTGATTAAATCTTAACAGAAAATGCTACACCAGCTTGAATAAGTGGCTCTGTCTGACATTGTGAGAATGCGAGATTCTTGGAATAAAGAATTAAACAACATCTGGTTTCTGACAGAATTTTAGTTCCAAAACTTTCCATGAGACACCTGCTACCTTGTTCCAAACTTTTCGCTTGATAATGATGTGCCTGGTGCTTTTGAAGTTACATTCAAAATTTGTAAATGTTTTATCTTTTGCAACTTCAGCAGATTCCTCAGAACTTTATGTTTTGTACAACACTGTTCATCAAAGTTTTCATTTCACACTTTTGAATGTCCAAAAGTGTTTGGTTCTCTTTTCCTTTTCTGTTTTTGTCAAAACACTTGCATCTTGTAAATAAAACATGTATTATTTTTTCACAAATAATCGATTTTGTGTAATTTCAACATTTTAACTGCTTTAATTTCTTCAATCTCACAAAATGTGACCAGTCACCTGCATGTGTAACATTGTTACTTCCTAAAAACCTAAAAACTTTCCTACATGTCTGCATCGCAGGGGTTAGTGAATCCATTAAAGCTCTTAGACCTGTTGATTCTATGTAAAATTCAACTGGCAGTTTTAAACTGTAAATGGGTAAATGTTGACTATATTATGCACTCAACTGCTCCTTTTTTTAATGAAGTGAATAAATTGATTTTTCCTTGTAAATAAAACGAGGTTTTTTAGACCACTAATATTATAACTACATGCATTTGTTCACATTTTTATAAGGATTTATCTTCGTATATTGGGCTGAGTATGACAACTACTAAAATTTAACAATAAGAATAAAAAAGTAAGTGAAACACAGGCCAAATGTTATTTAATATGGAACAGTGGTTCACTTGCTTATCAAAGACTTTACCTAACTCCGACTACAGCATAGAAAATTGGCTGCCATTGTTATTCCACATGCCTTACATATCGGCCTTTGTGACTCAGTATGTTTTCCTCTCATCGTATGAGAATTCATGCTTCCACAAGCAGTTTTGCTGAGGATGTTTAGCATTGATGCAATGGCACCATTTCATGCCTTTCACTTACTTGCAGGCGGCACTGTAAGTTAAATACGGCTCAAAATTTTCTTTTAACTAACTGTTGAATTTTGAGACAACATATTATCTTTAAACAAGATCTTTCAGGAAAGAGTTAGCACTGAGTTGCTGTTTACAGCAACAGAATACAACGTTTGGTGTGGAATAATTTCTGTTTGTAGCAAATTAACCTAATTCCTGCAAACCAGAATGGGATGTGGAGTCACAATTAACACCAACAGCTATAGAAGAATGATGCAAAGCCATGGAGGGTAAAAACATCCTAATTTGGTCTGACAAGCACCAGATGTGGCCACCCAGTTTGTCAGTTGCAGTTAACAAGGGAATGTGAGATGACCACATCCACAAAATAATATGATCAAAGAAAACTTTAAAAATACCAGCGATCTACACTGGTTGTTTACGCTGAAAATAAGGACAGTTTAGGACTGGAGCATGTTTTACTCTCATTGGTACATGGCCAAATGGTGAGAGTGCCCACACCTGAATCCTGCATGGCTCTCATAACTTCAGGACCAGGTTCAAATCCCACTCCTGGCACATCACAACATGTACGTATGTACGTCAAAATGGCTACAACCCCTTGTGTCAAGCATCTCAGCCAAATTATTGTGTTGGCATAGTTTGGTAGTCCCATCTGACGAAGTAGAGACTATCAAAGCTCCTGACTATTGTAGTATAACAGGTTTGTTGACCCTAGAACTCTAAGTTTTGTGTATATCGATATTATCAAATTTCACTGAGTACCATGCAGAACTTTCCCAAAACAACCTTTATAACCCAATCAACCATAATATGGTAGATATGACTTTCAAAATAATTATTATGATGTACATTGTACAAGTTACCAAACATGCAGATAAAGAATCTGCTAACAGACAACTCCAGACCAGAAAAATTTTTCTAGAACAAAACCAACTGTCTGTTTACTTGAGGCTTTTGTCTTAAGGTAATTTAGAGGAAAACCTTTACTTTACTAAAGTTTCAAGCAACTTACAGAGCTCAACACATTAAACAGCCCAATGAACCACTACAAAAAAGTTTCTTTTGCATGTGCCAAAGTGGCAAGTTGTGATTGAGAAAAAACTATTGGTCTGCATATGTCTGCACAGTGTGCTTCCTCAACCTCGAAAAGCTCTTATTTGCTGCTTTCCTGAAGTGTTCAATCGATCGTCTTGTTAGTGTAGGAAAACTATTGACAGTGTTTGAAGGAATAAGATTGATGTAAAGTGTTACAGTTATGACCTACAGTATACAATGTCATCAATAGGCAAATCATTATGCAATTTCATATAGCCATAGAAGCATCGCAATTTAATTTAAGCTTCTCGAATCTTATCAAAGCAATTTATTCAGTGTCAGGTTGAAGGCTGGGAAAAATACCTGTAATCTCAATCTTTCATTATGTCTAAGCTAAGCATAATTCTTTTTCCATAGACAGATAATTCAATTGGAAATTGTCTCAATCATCAGTTTGATTCAACCTGTGTATATACTCCTAGGACTGAGATCAAACCTGATATCTCAGGCCAGTGAATCCGAATCAACTGCTATAACCAGCAGGCTGGGTCACGAAGGAACTCCATTAATAACTGAGGAAGAATTCTAATTATACTGAACAACTGTCATCTGGTGTTTGTTCAGCACTTAAGCCATTGTGTGCGAAGAATAATTTTTTTGTCAAATTCTGTTGTGCTATCAATTATATACAGTTTTGTGTACCATTCTCTTTACACCCTAATCTGATAATTTAATGACCTGTGTTAGGGATTTTCTGTTTTCTTGCCTCTTTCTCTAATTTAAGTCATCCGATATTTTGCCGCAATGCCAAGTACAGTTATCAGGCTCTTGGGATAAAAAGGTCTTGTAATCTTGTGGTCTGGTTTCTCAACTGGCCCAACTGAACTGGAAATTCTGAATACTGCATAGAAGAGTCAGGAAAACACCCAAATGCCTAAATAACCACATCGATTGCTGTTTAACAGAATATAAGTGGATATGCAATGTGCATTAATACCATCTGGGATTCATCTTACCATGCACATTTGTTGCTTATTGTGAGAAACCTTAAGAACTTCAAAAGGTTCAGCTGAGACTGGATGAAATTAATGGCTTTCTTCCAGTCAAACCATTAAATGACTGCTCTTTGACAGTCTTAATGACATCAATGTGAAACATTCAGAATGTTTCTTGGAATTCTGCCACTTGAGACTCTTTGCTCCAAAACCAGGTCTTTCTGAGGAAACAAAAAATTTCATTTTTGGTAACATAATTCAATGTGTACATGGGGACAATATCATATTATGGAGCTACATGCTTAATAATTTTGGAGCTGAAAATGAGAAAATTCACTTCTTCATTGTAATCACATGAAATTCATCATTTTTTTTTTGGGTCATGCCTTGTTCGTTGACATCTGCAATAATATAGCCTTCATCCTGAATCTAGTCAAGAACCTATTTGTCTCAATCATTCATATGCATGTGATTGAGAGTCTAGCCGTAGCTGGGCCACCCACAAGCCGAAATATGACAGCAATATCAAAACAGGCACTTTCCTACACTGCCTGTTAAGTTCATGTGCTTTACCCACCCTCAAACTTTACTTGCCTGCAATGTTAGCGTTCATTTGGCACTATTCTGTTCCTTGGGTGTCACTAGAGAAATCAGGGAACTTCATATTAAAACATTTCAACCTTCTTCAAACTTCACTCACTCCTGTCAACATGTCCGTTGTCGCTCTGTTAATTGAGGTCACAGCCTATTAATAAATATAGGTCACGCAATGTGGGCAGGCAGCAAGACCAAGAGGCGTGGCCTTGCTATGAAGCCTCCTAGCAGAAACCTTGGAACCAAAAAAAAAAAAACATGCATGGCAGTAAACCCTCGGTTCTGTAGTCTTTTTGTATGAAATGTATTATGCTAGTAATATGAACACTAAACTCAATGGACATACACGTTGATATATTTGTAGAGATCAAGTTGCATGGATTCTATGGTCTTTAGCCAAAATATGAAGTGGCTTATAAGGGAAGAAACTGAGGTTGCACCTTTAAATATTGAGAGAGTGTCACGGCTAAAACAAAGCTAATAAATTTTATGCTAAATCTGATTGTCTCTAGCTGTCGTTACCTATGTCCCTTGAGATTAGGAAAATAAACTGTGACTATGTTCAACAGTTTACATTAATCAGCTTGCTACATGATTATCAATATGTAGTCTATCTGGAATACACATCATGGGATATAGACATGACTTGCATGACATGTGGGGATACTTTTGCATCCAAATCTAAAGGTTATCACAGGTATTCATTCAACTCATATATTGCAAAAGATGATGGTAGCACAGTGGAGACGGCCTTGAAATTTGTATTTCCTTCAGTTGCTCCCACGAACCCATCATTTTTATGCTCAGTCTGTTTTGCTCTACTGAAAAAACTGTAAGTGAAGCATAGGGAAGTTCATGGCCTGACAGGGCAATTTCTTCAGATGACTTCACACTTTCTCATCTTATCACCCTTTCTGACCAAATCACCATTCATTTCATCAGCTTCAAATTATTCCAATTTCCAACAGTAGTACACGTAACTTTGTGAGCAGAGAAGTGCAATGTAGTGGCAGCTTCAGACTTCAGTTATAGATCAAACCTCAAGAAAAGAGCTTCGATATATCTAGCAGACAGTAAATATACCAAAATGGTAAAACACCTTGCCAGCAAAAGCAGAGCCTTCAGAAAAAGCCTGAAAGTTCCTGTAGCAACCATTATTAAACGAGAACTGAGTAGCTTCAAATGCCCCCTCCCCCTCTTCAATGTGTGCCATTATTTTGTGGGTTTTCCAAATTGTCATTTTCCCCGTTTTTTTGCTAATAGTAAGTTTCCCGTAGAATCGAGGGAACATAATAGAATACAATGGACTTGAAGGGCAGATAGATAGATTGATGGATACGTAGATAGATAGATAGATAGATAGATAACTATAAGCTTATAGATGACTGGCCACACTGTAAGATTTTAATTGATATATCAATAAGCCCGTGCTACCTGCAGAATTGTTGTAAACTGAATTACTATGATACAGAAGCCTTTAGCTTCATAGAAGTATATATATATATAATTAGGCCTAGTCACTCTTTTAGAGTTTTTTAAATTCTTTTAAAATTATTTTTAATTTTGTGTTGTTAAATATTTATGCCTTGTTATGATCGGTCTCAATAGCTCTGCGAGCTAATGTTTCTATGTTTGTAAAAACCGATTGAAAACTAGAATTTGTGTCGCAAGCGGAACACATGCGAGTTCACCATGCTTATGTTGTTTTGCTTTGATGTGTTGATTCTTGGGAAAATGGTGTCGAATTTGGGGCCTAGATTTCCATACATGATCGGAGAAATATAACAGATGATAAACTTAGCAGTGGTATGACCAGGGGGGGCAGTGCCCGTTCCCCCCGAACTTCAGATACTGATGGTTGCAAAAAGTGGAAAAATGGAATAAACAACTTAATGAAGTAAAGAAGAAAGTACAAGCGGCTTACAACACAATTATGGCTATAGCAGGAAGCCCAGACCTTAAAGGTATTAAGATGAGAATGGTGTGGCAGGTGGTAAAGGCCTGCATAATACCAATTGCCACATATGCATGGGAAGCAGTAACCACTACGAAGAAGGAACGCGAAAACCTAAAAAGGACCATTGACAGCGTCATAAAAAGAGTAATCTGCACACCCTGATTCTTTTCGAGTTTCGGAGCGGCTACGCGATCGTGTGGAAACATTAGACTTTTTGGGGTCGGTGCTCATATTGAGAACTAGTGATGATGAGGTGAGAAATGATGAAAGATATATGTTATGTGGGGAAGGTGATGGGGGTAAGTGGGGGTAAATGGGGGTAAGTGAGGTAATTTAGGTAAAGGAAGTGAGTAGGTAAGAAGAGAGAAGTTAAGAGTGAAAAAGGTGGTGGGGGTAAATGGGGTAATTGGGGGTAAGTGGGGTTAAGTGGGGTAATTGAGGTAATTTAGGTAAAGGAAGTGAGTAGGTAAGAAGAGAGAAGTTTAGAGTGAAAAAGGTGGTGGGGGTAAATGGGGGTAAGTGGGGGTAAGTGAGGTAATTTAGGTAAGGGAAGTGTGTAGGTAAGAAAAAAGAAGTTTAGAGTGAAAAAGGTGGTAGGGGTAAATGGGGGTAAGTGGGGGTAATTGAGGTAGTTTAAGTAGAGGAAGTGAGTAGAGAAGAAAAAAGGAGTTTTGGGTGGAAAAAGTGGTGGGGGTAAATGGGGGTAAGTGGGGCTAAGTGAGGGTAAGTGGAGTGATTTAAGTGTTGGAGGTGTAGAGGGAGAAAGAGTTGGATTTGGGTGGAAAAAGTGGTGGGGGTAAGTGGGGGTAAGTGAGGGTAAAATGAGGGTAAATGAGAAATTTAAGTATGGGATGTAAGGGGAGAAAGAGAGAGAGGTTGAGAGAGTAAAGGTGGTGGGGTAAATGGGGGTAAGTGAGGGTGAATGAAGTAATTTAAGTACAGGGAGAAAAGTGAAAAAGTGAAGTTTTGGGTGAAAGTGAAGGTGGGGGTAAGTGGGGGTAGGAGGGGGTAAAGTAGAGATGGGTGGGGTTATGTATAGGAAGGGAGGGGTAAGTGAGGGGAAAGGGGTGATGAGAGAGAAGTGGAAGTGAGGGATTTATACGAAAAAGGGAGTTGTGATGTAGATGGTGAAAATGCTATACACTGTTTACAAAATAGAGTTTGGTTCTAGATGGTGAAAACCATATACAATGTTTACGTTTGGGTCCTAGATGGTGAAAATGGCGTACAATGTTTACAAATGAAGATGTGATGCTGGATGGTGAAAATGAGATACAATGTTTACAAAAAGCTAGATTATGAAAATGGGATACACTGTTTATATTGACAGCCAATGGGCTGACAGTATGAGAAGGAAGTGAAAAATTGAAGTATATAGTAATTCTAGGAAGAAAGGGAAGAACTGGGGAAGAGAGGAAGGATAGAGGGATGTTATGAGGGGATAGATGAGGTCGTGAGAGGAATAGGTTGATGAGTAAAGGGGAATTAGAAATTGAGAGATCTGATTGGTTGTTGGAATGTAGGCCTATACTACACTAAGTGTAGCGGTGAAACGGACGTTTTATAGAAGTTATTATGGATTGTTTTGAAAAATAAAAAACACCAGCTTGTAGAGAATTAAATTACGAAGACAATGAGCCTACTTAGAGATTTCTACGATGATTACAAGTGGTTTAAAAGTTGAAGAGAAGTTGAGAGTGAAAAATCTGAAATTTTGATAAAAGAAGGAAGTGATTTGCGGTAAAAAGACGCTATCGTACGAGCGAAAATAAGGGGTTTTAATGAATAGTCGGACAGGAAATGATGGTTTTGTTTCTTCAGGGAGGTTCTAAACTGCGTTGTGTGAAAATTTGGTGAAAATCTGATGATTCTAAGCGGCTGAAATGAGCCTATAAAGATTCACACCTGCATCAACACTGTGCATATTTTTTAATTTTTTTTCAACGAATTCTATGCAATGAATAAAGATATCTCCATAAAAAAACGAATTCATATGGTTCAAGGATTTGGGATTCTGAAGAGCCTAAAATTATAATTTTAGCCCCATTAGAAGTGTCCAAAAAACGATCGCAACTGTTTCGGCCAATCAGAGGGCAGTAAAACAATAACAACAGTATTTCTATTTCCTGTTTTGCCGTGATTTTGTTGAAACTAAAAACTTAAATTGTAATTAAACAAGACACCAAAGACACAAATGTGAGCAAGGCGCCTCAAGTTAGCCAATTATTCATTAATTTCATGAAAAAGAAACTTTAAAAAGTGCTCCCTTGTCTCTCACAAACGATCCAAAATTTCTGACTACCCTTATTTAACCCTGTTTGCTCACAAATGCGAGTGAACTCGCAAATAAAACAATGTATCTTGTGTCTTGTAGGAAGGGAGCAACTGGCAGAGAACTAGCAGATGCTGCCCTCTTGTGTATTGTTGCTGTATAGGCAGGTGTACGCAGTGAGGGTGCAGACTGATGAAATTCAAGTCAAAAATACTCAAAATGGGTATCGAATTGCCTTCTAGCCTGAAAGAAAGCTGCCCACTGGCTAGAAGGCAATTCGATACCCATTTTGAGTATTTTTGACTTGAATTTCATCAGTCTGCACCCTCACTGTTGTCAGTCAGCAGTATTTTAAAAGAGGCCTTTCAAAATTAAATTTTTTTCTTTTTATGTGGTACTTAACAAGAGTTAAAACATTTACAGCATTGTAGAGTTGCAAGTGAAGTTTTATCATTAATGACATGCATGAATATTTTTTGCTTCACTCATGATGTCAAGTTATAGAAAATATATGTAAATTAAATTTTGCATCACTTCACTGTCAGACCTATATATTTATAATATAACACTGATTATCATGGCAAAAAATTCTTACCACACCAAGCAGGAGAGGCAGCACAAAGGCAATCAAACTCTTCCCATGGCCTGTGGGAAGGCAGCAAACATCATTATCTCCGTTTATTAAGCAACAAAATGCTGTCAACTGCTGAGGTTTCAGCTCATTTGGCAATTTGGGGTAACATTGCCTAACCATGCCATAAAAAGTAACAATGTCACTCTCCAAATACATCGCAAATTCAGTGTAAACAAATATCTGTCACTTGTACCATGTGCATTCAAAAATCTGGGTCAAAAACTGGGTCACTCACTCCCATGGCCACGCCCACTGACCATGTGATGTTTTCCCCCCTGTGCTAATTAGGTCACCAAGCAGCTGTCATGGTTGTTGGCCGTAAGACATGGACTCACGCTTGGAACTTATTTGGTTGATTATATTGCTTAATGGGCAAGGAGAATCACGGATCTGATACTGAATAGCAAGCAGATGCCCTGGCTGAAAGGTACACCGTGTTTAAACCATCTGACATTGCTCTAACTTTCTTCTGGCAGGGTGTAAAGTGCCGCAACTAATTCTGTGCGGCAAATTCGACCTGCAAGGTATTCATGTTCTGCTAGTCTATCCTGAATCACACATCTCTAAAGATATTTTGCATTTTAAAAGTCTTTTTAACCTTTGTTATCATCTACAGTAATCACTCAGCAAAAACAACTGCATTTACACAATACACATGGTAGCACAATCAGGTCGTCTGTAACTGCAGCACTGTTATTATCATCCATTACTAGCCCAAGCTTTTGCATGGGAGAAGGTCAGTACTAACCACATGACACAGTGGCATACACTGTATCTACAGGGCAATGTGATTATGTGTGACCTTTTTCATGTAACCTTTCATTCACAACCTTTCACATTTCACATGGCAGGATATTACTTTGCCTTGCATAAACATTATGTACGTAGTACTACGTACTACGTTTTTGTTAAATACCTCGGAACGATGAATCTGTAGATGCTTTAAAGCATCATCCAGTTTTTGTATTTCTTGTCACTCCTGATCCCAGATATCAGTGTTTTTCTAAATTTACAACTTTAACAACCTTTTTTTGGCACCTAGTGATCTGACCCAATTCGAAACCATTTTGAAAATATTGTTGTTAATAACTCATAACACAGCAGCTACAACAACAAAAGGGTGAAATTTACAATAAATTGCATATTTATGTGGCCTTACTAACAGGAAAAAAGTCCAAATGGAGACTCTACGTTTTTTTTTTCGAAGTCTATGATGGGCTTTTTAAAGAGGAAATGGGCCAGACATAATCGACTTTGAGCTTCTCGGATCTTATCGAGGCAATTTATTTAGTGTCAGTTGGAAGGCTGGAAAAAATGCCTGTTATCTCAATCTTTTATTATGTCTAGGCTAAGCTGATTTTTTATTCATAGACAGAGAACCTGTTGGGTAGGTCTGTTTAAGAAGCTGAAAATAATATACGTCTGGCTCAGCTGGAATAATTAGTGATTCTGCAAAAAGGTGTTATGCCAAAGTTGTTGACTCTTGAAATTCAGTGGCGTAACTAGGCGGTCTCGAACGGGGGGGCACCTGGGGGGGCACACGATTCCCTGGGGGGGGCACCCTCTATACTAACTGTATATTTTACCCATGTTGGAAAGTTCACATGGGGGGGCACCTGGGGGGCACAGGTCCAATATGGGGGGGCACGTGCCCTCCCCCGTGCCCCCCCCATAGGGACGCCACTGATTGTACTATTTGAAAGTTCAAATTTATTTTTCGATTGAAAAGTCAAAATATCATATTCAACAATTACGTGTACTTTAGTATATTTGAAACTGACATTTGACTATTTGTTGTCCTGTCACAGTCTTAGAGATCTTCCCAAATTAACAGTCCACACGGTTTCAAAACGTACATTTAACTTGCTCTTCTGATGTCACTGGCTCAAACATGTTTTAATGATCTTGTTAGTGTTATTTGTCATTTAATCAGTTTGTTCCGCATATATAATCATACATGCCAGCATAGTTGCGAATAATGTAATGTGTGGCCTAAGGGACCATTCTGCTGTGTGGGAAAACCCCAAATCTGATCCCAAATTCCATTGGAAATAGTGGGTGATGCTAGCTTTTGATGGAACCAGAGCAATTTTTGATGAACATGCAGTTTCTCTCTTCGGAAAATACAAAAAATTAAATCAGTAAACATTCCAGTCATCCATTTAATCCATTTGTTTTATAATTTTGATTCTGGAATGGTTTATAGAAATAATTTAAATTCTGCTGATTAAATCTTAACAGAAAATGCCACACCAGCTTGAATAAGTGGCTCTGTCTGACATTGTGAGAATGAGAGATTCTTGGAATAAAGAATTAAACGACAGCTGGTTTCTGACAGATTTTTAGTTCCAAAACTTTCCATGAGACACCTGCAGCCTTAACTTTTCGCTTGATAATGATGTGTCTGGTGCTTTCGAAGTTACATTCCAAACTTGTAAATTTTTTATCTTTTGATACATCAGCGGATTCCTCAGAACTTCATGTTTTGTACAACGCTGTTCATCAAAGTTTTCATTTCCCACTTTTAAATGTCTAAAAGCGTTTGGCTGTCATATCTTTTTTTGTTTTTGTTGCAAGAAGCTTGTATCTTTTAAATAAAACGTGTATTTTTTTAAAAATAATGTATTTCGTGTAATGTAAACATTTTAACAGCTTTAATTTCTTCAATCTCACGAAAGGTGGCCAGTCACCTGCATGTACAACATTGTTGTTTCCTTAAAACTTTCCTGAATGTCTGCATCTCAGGGGTTAGTGAACCCATTAAAGCTATTAGACCTGTTGATTGTATGTAAAATTCAACTGGAAGTTTTAAACTGTAAGCAAATTTTGACTGTACTATGCACCCAATTGCTTATTTTTTTCAGCGAATTCCCTATCCGCGTGCCTCGGTGGTCCAACGTCTACCCGAAGCTGGTCCAATGCTACTGACATCGGACTGACGCTGGGCCGACATTGGACCGCCGAGGCATGCTGACAGGGAAGTGAGTTGAATTGATTTTGCCTTGCAAATAAAACTAGGTTTTTCAGACCATTGATATTATAAGTACAGGTATTTGTTCACATTTTTATAATGATTTTTCTCCATATATTGGACTGAGTATGACAACTACTAAAATTTAACAGTGACAATAAGTTAAATATGGCTCTAATATTTCTTTTAAGCAACTTTTGAATTTGGAGACAGCGTATCTTTAAACAAGATCTTTTAGGAAAGAGCTGGCACTCAGTTGTTGTTTACAACACCAGAATTTCTGTTTGTTGCAAATTAACCTCATTCTTGCAAAGCCAGAATGGGATGTAGAGTCACAATAAACACCTACAGCCATAGAAGAATGATGCCAAGCCATGGAGGGTCATAACATCCTAATTTGGTCTGGCAAGCTCCAGATGTGACCACCCAGTTTGTTACCTGCAGTTAACAAGGAAAGGTGAGATGGCCACATCAACAAGAAAATAATTATGAAGGAAGGAAATCTATACTGGTTGTTTACACTGAATATAAGAATGGTTTAGAATTGGAGTATGTTTTACTCTCACTTTATAATCCAATTAACCATAATATAGCAATTATAACTTTCAAAATGTGATGTACATTGTACGTTACAAGTTACCAAACATGCAGATAAAGAATCTGCGAACAGACAACTCCAGATCAGAAAAACTATTCTAGAACAAAACCAACTGTCTGTTTACTTGAGGCTTTTGTGTTGAGGTAATTTAGAGGAAAACCTTTACTTTACTAAAGTTTCAAGCAACTTACAGAGCTCAACACTTACTACCAATGAGTCACTGTAAAAAAGTTTCTTTAGTGCCAAAGTGACAAGTTGTGATTGAGAAAAAACTATTGGTCTGCATATGTCTACACAGTGTGCTTCCTGAACCTTGAAATCTGCTTATTTGCTGCTTTCCTGGACTGTTCAATCGATCGTCTTGTTAGTGTAGGAAAACTATTGACAGTGTTTGAAGGAATAAGATTGATGTAAAGTGTTACAGTTATGACCTACAGTATACAATGTCATCAATAGGCTTGTTCCCTTCAATGAAATTCTAAAAAAGAGTTTGGTTATTGCTATCAGAAGATATATTACATCAAACGCTGGGCTAAAAAAATATTG
This sequence comes from Platynereis dumerilii, assembly GCA_026936325.1. NCBI lineage: Eukaryota > Metazoa > Annelida > Polychaeta > Phyllodocida > Nereididae > Platynereis > Platynereis dumerilii. Next base: position 29,396,730 of record JAPTHN010000005.1, read on the forward strand.
TCAAATTGATAAATTATGAATGGCATAGCAAATCATTATGCAATTTCATATAGCCATAGAAGCATGGCTATTGTCTCAATCATCAGTTTGATTCAACCTGTGTATATACTCCTAGGACTGAGATCAAACCTGATATCTCAGGCCAGTGAATCCGAATCAACTGCTATAACCAGCAGGCTGGGTCACGAAGGAACTCCATTAATAACTGAGGAAGAATTCTAATTATACTGAACAACTGTCATCTGGTGTTGGCTCTCCACAGTGTGTGGAAGGAATACTCTTTTTCGTCAAATTCTGTTGTGCTATCAATTATTTACAGCTTCTTGAACCATTCTCTTTACACCATCATCTGATAATTTAATGACCTGTGTTAGGGATTTTCTGTTTTCTTGCCTCTTTCTCTAATTTAAGTCATCCGATATTTTGCCGCAATGCCAAGTACAGTTATGGCCTAGTGCAAATAAGAGCGTGACAAGATGGTGAAAAATAAAGGTGTTCTTTTTGCTTCAAATCTTGCTGCAATTTAAAGCACATATATGCGGCAATAAGTAAGCAAAAAATCAGAGTTAAGTAATGATTTCCTGCATAGCTATTGTGATTTTTTCAATGGAGGCAGCAGCTGCAAAGCATACAATTGTGGTGTGATGTAGTTCTTTTATAAGTATTGTGTTGGTCATATCTCATCACTTTCTGAACCTGTTAGACCATGAATGACATGCATGCATATTTTGGTGGGACACAGAACTGTTTAAATTATTCCAATATTCATATAACTGCCGTTTTTCAAAGATTAGCCCATTTTAACACAAGATAGAATTGAATATTTCCCAAACAAAGATTTAAATATTTAAAAATTGAAAAGATGACGAAATGTTGCTCTGCATACAAAGCCTAGTATGCAATTTAAATTTCTAATAGATATAGTTCTTAGCATTGGAGATATGACATGAAGATATGGCACTGAACATTTTGTTGGAGGCGTCAGGGTCGGGACACTAGCTGACAAAAAAAAAAAAAACATGCATGAACTGCAACCAGTGGCCATGGTTAAGTCACTTTGCTGGTCTAACATTATCCCTTACTCAATTTTTAACTTTTAGTAGCTTTTACATTCATCAAAGAAGGTTATTTGATAATCTTAAAGTATATTAATATTACCCTCTATTTGCTCCATTCCTGCAGGTCTAGATTATTTCTGGAGTTTTTTCGCCACTTTTTGTCATCTCTAATAACCCAGAGGACTTGCAGAATCCATAATAGCCAAAAGTCTGCAAGTTGCAGGTTACATGGGGATGAAAAACAGAAGGTGTTAGGGTCGGGACAGAGGTGTTAGGGTCGGGACATTCAATAGTTTTCAACATTAGCTAAAAATCCAGACAGGCAGATGCATCTTTTTTAGTGCTAAACAATTAAGCCACAATAGAGGAAAAATGTTGAAGTGAAAAAGTGCATGTAGCCAGCCTGTATTGGAATGAGAGCAACTACAAAGTTGGTGTTAGGGTCGGGACAACTTTTACAAAGCAAGAAAAAATTATACAAACAAGTAGCTATGACATGTATATATGGAAATAAGGTATAATATGCAATAGAGGGATCCTCAAACTAAGCTGGGAGAGCTAACACTACATAGAATACCAAGAGCTAACCAGTACACAGACTTGTTTAACAGAAATTACTAAAATTTCAATTTTTGGCTTCATATTATTTGCCACTTCAGAGTCTCATAGATACTATTTGACAAATACACAGAGCATCAGATTGCAATTGATAGACACAGAACCAGAACTCCCATGCCCACAGTTGAGAGTGCTTTCTATTGACAAATTGTTGAAATTATTTTGCAAATGAAGGGTTAAACATTGCTAAAAATATGCATGTCACGCTAAAATGCTACAAATGGCCATTTTCTGGATGTTCAAGACCTCAGATTTCTTGAACCAATACTCCGATTGCACTGAAATTTGAAATATTTACTGACAAAATAGTTTTAAACATAACAAAGTAGGGGAGAGTGGGGACCGATGGGCTGCTTGACGAATTATTGACCATGGAGGAAAATCTGCTTCAGATACAGGATTAATACTGTGCACGATTTTAGCCAGTGTAATTCTCTACAAAATGATATAAGATTCACATAGATCAACCTAGGGAGAAAGATGAGAAAACACATTTTCTATCAAGAATGATAATGGCCCATCGGTCCCCAACCACGGGGACCGATGGGCCATCCTATGGGGTCCGATGGACCATGTCAATAACTTGCCAAAGGGTGGATGAAGAATTCAAAATTTGGTTCCAAGATGTTTTTGTTGATCATATTGAGTGTATACGATAATAAGAGATCGAAAAAATATATAGATATGCCCAGATTTTACACTTTAAAAAAAAGCTAAATTTCACCGATGTCATCAGTTACTTTTTTGTAGTTATAGTAAAGCTATAGAAACTGTATTGGAGAATTCCAAAATGATTGGTTCATTTGTCACTAAGAAGAAAACAATTAATTGATATTTGATCGATACAGAAGTTGGCTATTATCGTGACATTCAGAATCTTGCCTAAAACCTCAAATTTGTTGATGAACTTCAAAAATGGGTAACATTTAATTTTTTATACATCAGTTAATCACTTCTGTTGATCATTTAGATTTTTAGGGAAAAATTAAAATTTTTGATTGGTCACTGTACTAGTATGCCACCTGCAGGAGAAATCTGTAATCAAAGCAATACAGTTCATCAATAACCCTTCATTAGGTTATTTTTTGGTAAAAATTTACTTTACATTCAAGATAGCATCAATGTCTAGCAGGGTCATGATGTTTACTATTTCCCAAATACTAACTAGATTGAAAATTTGTGATTTCTAGGGATATTAATGTTTTTAAGTTACAACATTTTGTGTTTCAAGCCATTACTGAGGCAAATCCATCACTGTGAATTTGAAGGCATTCCTTCAAAATCGAAACTTAACTTTTAAGGATACTAACTTGAAGTTGCATTGTGCTTTTTCCCCCCAATAGACTTTAATATCCAGCCTCATGCCAACATGCCACCTATTGATAAACTAAAGAAATAGTGGCCATTGGTCCCCATGTTGGGTGGCCCATCGGTCCCCAAAAGCTTTCAGAATGGTTAAACCCCTCTATTTTGGTGAAAAATGGTTCTTGTTCCTGAAATTCAATGTGTAAATTGCCACCAATATATAGGGAAATCGTCATAGGAAATATATTGCCTCGAGTCTGCACACATTTGAGATATTAAACTTTTTCTGAATCAGAAAAAATAATTTTAGATGTTGAAAATTTCGTTTTGCCCACTACATGCTTGTGCTATAACTTATCGATCAGTCATCAATATGGGATTTATAGATATGATAAGCAATGCTAAAAATGCAAATTAGATTGTACCAAACGTTTTTGATGTGGAGTTAAGAGGGCGGCCCTTCGGTCCCCATGGCCCATCGGTCCCCATCTTCCCCTATTCTTTTGATCTCTTATTGTCCTATACACTCAGATGGATCAACAAAAACATATTGGAAACAAATTTTGAATTCTTTATCCACCCTTTGCCAAGTTATTAACATGGTCCATCGGACCCCAAGGGATGGCCCATCGGTCCCCATGGTTGGGGAGCGATGGGCCACCATCATTCTTGACAGAAAATGTGTTTTCTAATCTTTCTTCCCAGGTTGATCTATGTGAATCTTATATCATTTTAAAGAGAATTACACCGGCCAATAGGGTGCACAGTATGAATCCTTCATCCGAAGCAGATTTGCCTCCATGGTCAATAATTTGTGAAGCGGCCCATCGGTCCCCACTCTCCCCTATAGATATGCCCAAATTTTACACTTTGAAAAAAAGCTTAATTTTCACAAATTTCAAGAGTTACTTTTTTGTAGTTATAGTCAATCTATTGAGATGATATTTTAGCAGTACATGAAAAGATGCATTAAAAACTATATTGGAGAATTCCAAAACGATTGGTTCATTGGTCACTGAGAAAAAAAATAATTTGATATTTGGTTGATACAGAAGTTTGGCATCATACACGTGATTTGACCTGAAAAAGCGCTGATGAGCAGTTTACTGAAATTAGCGCTATATAAATCCATATTATTATTATTATTATTATTATTTACCACTGTGACCATCAAAATCTTGCCTAATACCTCAAATTTGTTGATGAATATTAAAAAATGAGAATATTTTAATTTTTTTCTCCATCAATGAACCATTTTTGTCAATAATTTCGATTTTAGGTGAAAAGTATAATTTTCCAATGATACTGTACTAGTATGCCACCTGCAGGAGAAATCTTGAATCAAAAAAATAAAATTCATCAATAACCCTCCATTAGCTTATATTTTGGTGAAAATTCAACTTAAACTCAATATTGCATCAATGTCTAACCGGGTCCAAATGTTTAATATGTCCAAAATACTACCTAGATTGAAAATTTTGTGTTTGAAGCCATTACTAAGGCAAATCTATCACTGTAAATTCGAGGGCATTCATTTAAGTTAAAACTTATCATTAAAAGATGCAAACTGAAGTTCTATTGTGCTTTTTCCAACAAAAGACTTTAATATCCAGCCCCAGGCCAATACGCCACCTATAGAAAATCTCAGGAAATAGTGGCCCATCGGTCCCCATGTTGGGTGGCCCATCGGTCCCCAAAAGCTTTCTGAACAGTTAAACCCCCTCTTTTTTGGTGAAATATTGTTCTTGTTCCAAAAATTCAATGTGTAAATTGTCACCAATAAATAGGACAAATCATCACAGAAAGTATATTGCATCAAGTCTACACACTTTTGAGATATTAAACTTTTTCTGAATCAGAAAAAAACATTTTAGAAGTTGAAAATTTCATTTTGCCTCCTACACGCTTGTGCTATCACTTATTGATCAGTGGTCGATATGGTATTCATAGATGTGATAAGCAATACTAAAAATGCAAATTACATGTTAATAAACGTTTTTGATGTGGAGTTAAGAGGATGGCCCATCGGTCCCCGTGGCCCGTCGGTCCCCATCTTCCCCTACCTATTTTGCCCTCCTTTCTCCTCTCCATTCCATATCTCCTTTAACTACCTTTGACTCCTTACAACAACCTTAGTTAGTTCAAAGAAATCAAACACAAAGGTTGTGATGGAGTTTGAATTGGTGTTGTTTAAATGTGATTTTAATGTCATTTTAAAAGGTATACTTTCAAGCTGGTAAAGGTAGGAGTGATTCAGGGGTAGTCAAAAGGTGTGAAAGGGTAAAGTAATGGCTGATTCTTCCTTCCTGCTGGGGTAGTCATACTTTATTTTGAGTTTTTCTCATACAGCAGAATGGTCCCTTAGGCCATACGTAATTAATCTTTAGCTTCTCAGATCTTCTTGAGGCTCTTTTTTATGCTCATTTGCAGAACAAAATAAAGCTGTACTTCCACCTTATTATTATGTTGGTCAGTAAGATAAAATTACGAGTAAGCTTTTTTTGTTGGCAGAAAATCTGTTGTTTTGGCAGGTCAGCAAGGCCAGAAGTCAATTATTTCAGACAGAAATTAATTATGTCAGACCTTCCAGGTGGTGTGCCAAAAGAACAACAGCAAAGAAATCAATGGTTTTGAAAAAAATTGTTGAAGCGAGTTTGAAGGGTTACAAATGGGTAATTATTGTTATTTAAACCTCAAATCATGATGAATTAGTGGTTATTATTTATTAAGGAAAGAAGACATCAAAGAAGGTCAAAACAATTAACCTGCAATTTCAAGAAATTATGATTTAAGTATCATCATTATTTAATTTCAGGAAGGCAATAACTTCAAAATAAAATGATCAGAAATTCAGGATCATCAGAATTTTGTTACGTGTCATAATTAATTATCCAACATGCCTGTACGAAGTAATTGTCACCGGATTTTTGGAATGATTAGTCTGAGTGACTTTTACCATAACTTTTCATTTTGGTAAAAACTATTTTCAGGGCTGTACTTTCTGTATATGCTTCAGATTGGCTGTTGAGTGTATGAATATGAGTAACTGGTGACACTTGAATGATTTTATGCTACTGAGTCCTTTGACACCCGATTACACATATGCATACACTCAAAAGCCCATCTGAAGCATATGCAAAAAAATACTGCCCTGGAAATTGTTTTGCATTTTAAATTTGGTTCAAACAGCATGCTCATTGCAGATTTTGGCAAAGGCATATATTAAGACTGTAATGGCTAGTTCTCACGGAGACGTAACAGAGGGTTCTTGTCGCGTCGCTTCTTGCTTTTCCAGGAAAGAGGGAGGTTTTTAAACGACATTCAACAATTCGGCGACGATATTTTCGTCTACGGCGCTTCTTAAACTTCCTCGCCAAAAGTTCCTAGAAGTCACATGACCTTATGGTGAGGCAAGAAGTTGCTTCACGAAAGATTCAACCGGTTGAATCTTTGCGAAGGAAGAAACCACGATGCAAGAGACCAGAAAGCCCCCCAAAATGATTGGGCGAAGTTAGAGACAGCTTGGGCGAAGTTAGAGACAGGTTGGGCGAAGTTAGAGACAGGTTGGGCGAGGCTACTTATCATTGAGTCAATGGAACTTCGGCGAAAAAAGACAACAACTCGCCGACACAAACAGGCTGTTGAAACGCCGAAACAGCTACTTGCTTGGCCGTAACAGGTATTTGCTTGGGCGTAATTGAACATTAGGACGAAGTAAGAGGATGCTAGGGCGAAGAAAGAGCATGCTAGGGCGAAGAAAGAGACTCCTTGGGCGAATCTAGTTTAACATTGAAGCAATGGAACTGCGTCGAGGCTCCTGACAACTCGCCGACACAAGTGTCTTCTTGCCTCGTCCGTAATTACGAGCGATTCGGCGTAAAAAACGAGTGCCTCGTCGTCCTAGGATCAATCTACGACGATGAATAATCTTTAAATGATTATATAATTGTCCAAAAATGGCTTGAAACGCCGAAATTGGGCGAAACTTGACTTCCTGGCACCTCTACAACTTCGCCGTCACTTAACCACGCTCGTGTGATCTAGGCATAACAGGGCAACAAAATTTAAAAATCCATGTTGGTGTTGCATTGAAATTTGGTTTTTCAAAAAACCATTTTGAATCTAAAAAACCAATTTTGTCCCGAAATTTTTTAGAGTGTACAACGGATATTTCAAGAGTCAACAACTTTAGGATAACACCACCCATTGGCAGAATCACTAATTATGCCAGCTAAGCCAGACATAATTAATTTTTGGCTTCTTGAATAGACCTACCCAACAGATTTTGTCTAATAAAAAAAATCAGCTTATCTTAGACATAATAAAGGATCGAGATTACAGGTATTTTTTTCCAGCCTTTCAACTGACACTAAATAAATTGCCTCGATAAGATCCAAGAAGCTTAAAGTCAGTTTTGTCTGGTCTATTTCCTCTTTAAAAGGCTAATCTTAGATTTCAACGGGAACATAGAGTTTCCGATTGGAACGTTTCCCTGTTAGAAAGGCCATACAAATCTGCAATTTAATCTATATTTCACCTTTTTGTTATTAATTTACAGTGCTATTTTTAAAATGGTTAGAATAGGGTCAGATCCCCAGGTGCCAAAGTAAACATGGTAAAGGTTGTTAAAGTTGTAAATTTGGGAAAACAACAATATCAGAGATAAGGAGTGACTACAAACACTGGTCGGTGCTAGAATGCATCCACAAATTCATCTTTCCGAGGTATTCAACATACTTGTAAGTAGTACATACATAATGTCTATGCAAGGCCAAGCAATCTCCTGCCATCTGAAAGGTTATATGTGAAAGGTTGTGAGTGAAAGGTTACCTGAAAAATGTCACACATAATCACATTGCTCTGTAGATACAATTATTTGTCATTTGGGTAGGCCTACTGACCTTCTTTCCGATGCAAAAGGTACTGGTAGCAATGGATCATGTTACAGCAATTTCAAGAAGTATGAGTTTTGGTTGCAGGACAGGGATACGTAGGAAATGTCCCTCATGTGATTGGTGGAGGCAGTGAATTACACAGTATAAATCTAATTTGAATAGCATGAAACGTATATCAAGGCCAGTTGACGTGTCTGTTGGTAATTTTAACTGTCTGTTCTCACCTGCTAATCTTATCAATTTATGAAACTCAGCTGCTCACTGAAGCAGAATATTACGTTTTTCATACCTTCATACGTTCAACTGACAGATATGGGAGACGTTTCATGGCTTACCAGCCAATCAGCCAAGCTGAAAATACTACGTGGATACTGAGAAAAGCAGCCAAAGAAACTCATACTTCTTGAAATTGCAGTAACAGAACTGCAGTTACAGACCATCTGGTAGTCCTACCATAGGCAGTTGGGTGGCTGAGTGGTTACCCTTGATAAAAACAAACAAGATGTTTCTTTAAAATCCCTATTTTTTTAGAAACATGATTGTGTAACTTAGGGCGCATGCTATAAATTGTAGATGATAACGAATAAGAGGTGAAAGCAAGAAGACTTTCATTTAATCACACTGATTAAGATTTAAATTTGTTCCATTTTTATGCATTATGACACTTACATCTGTTCCTGATATTTAGTTGTCAATAAAAGTCTATATACATATAAATGCAAAAAATTGTTAAATATATAATTATGTAGCTCTATACAGGCATACTGTTACCGTTACAATGTACATGAATTATTTTATCAAGAATGTAAAGTGTTGCTTCTTTATAGCAATTTCAAGCACAGGGAATATGGTTTGGGAGTAAAGTGAGTGTTTAGTGGCAGAATTCCTAGAAACATGTTTAATTAATTCTTTTTGAATACTTCACATTTATCTGTAATTAAGACTGCCTCAAAGCAATGCTTTCATGGTTTGATCGCAAGAAAACCATTAATTTCATCCAGTCTCAGCTGTGGTTCTCAAAGATCTTATCACTGTGGCAAAACTGGACGAGGGTAACTGAGTTACCCTCGTCTCATTTTCTTAAAATAAATTGAAAAAACTAGGTCATCCCATTGGATCCCATGTTAAAAAAGGACGAAGGTAACTGTTTTTCCAGTAATGGAAAGACGAAGGTAACTGCATATGATGACGAGGGTATTTGCATTTAAATTGTATAGGAAAGCAATGAAGATTTGGCCAGGTCGATTGTGTGAAATTGAAAAATGTAGTAATCACACCTGAGACAATCAATGCCAAAAATACAAATGCAATTCAAACCAAAATTGGCCTTCATAATATTTTTTTCCCGACACAGAACAATATCTGCAATAAAGTGATCTTAATGTATGATTATTATCTAAATAATATTTTATAGATTTTTTGTATGACTTCAATCATGCATCCTTTGCTTCATTGCTTTGTATTCCATCAGCCTTTATTAGCATATCAATTGATGCAATGCATCTAAACAGAACATAAACTTCCAAACATCTAACTCCATCTGTTCAGCCCACCATTTATATCTGTATACAATTTGCAAGAATTCAGTTAAGTATTATTGCACGGCGATGTGTGGACTTCAATCAAATCAAGGCAATGCTGACAGCCATCGAAAAAAGTCCCAGTGAGGCTTGAAGTTTCAGCTCATTTTTTTGTTGTTGTCCAGATCGTTGAACCTGTGGAAATAAAGATCATAGGCAGATAGGAGCATTATTTTACTAGAAAATCAGCAAAATGAAGAGAAGAGAAGAGAAGGAGAAGAGAAGAGAAGAGAAGAGAAGAGAAGAGAAGAGAAGAGAAGAGAAGAGAAGAGAAGAGAAGAGAAGAGAAGAGAAGAGAAGAGAAGAGAAGAGAAGAGAAGAGAAGAGAAGAGTCAAGATTGCCTAAGATTTTGGATTTCGAAATGGGAGACATGGGAGAAAGATGCATGAATGAGGCATACTTCATGAAAGAAGACATGGGGTGGGAAGAGGCAAGAAGGAGACTACGCCTCCAACTTCCACTGAAAAGATGATGGATGGATGATTGGGGCTTTACGTCCTGTATTTATGCACTTGGTAGGTTAATTAGGACTGGAGGAGGACACGGCAATGAGGTGAAGGATGATTGAAACAGCCATCCAACATAGCCCCAGGTGACCTGGCAAGAGCTGGATTCGAACACTGGACCCAGCGATTGGCAGTCCAGCACGCTACCACTAGACCAACCCTCCCCCCTCCACTGAAAAGGAAAGAACTTTAATACTGCTTGTGTTAAATTGATCAACTTATGAAGCAGAGTATAAACTGCATATGAAGCCTATTAAAGGGCTAAAAAAAACGAATATCGAAGATTTCAGCTCTGCTTTTTATGACAATTCACCAGCCTGTATCCTTCTATATTGACACTGTGGCTGTGAATTTGTAGATTGCTTCATTTTTATCTGAGCCAACAGACCCTGAGTTCAGCTGCCCATTTAAACATTTTAAGTTAAGGCCTGTCAAAAAAAAACTAACGAAGAAATGCTCCACCTAACTCGAATGCTCTTTAATGTCGTCCAATGAACCCTAACAGTAACAATATTGCAAAAAAGTCATCAGTTGTGAGTGGTCCACTAAACATGATTGACAAACAAATTTTCACCAGTGACCTGACGCAGTGTGCTCAACTGGTGTCTCCTTGGCATATTGAAATTGTCACATCCATTGGAAAAGCCACAGACTTTCGAAAACAGCTGTAGCTGGCCGGCTAGGCTCATTCAAAGACTACAGACTCAATGTCACATAGCTATAGTGAGACACAAATTTAGGGGTGGATATGCTGGCCTCTAATTTAACCGTTATCTATGTGATATTAAAGTTTATTGAAGGCCATAAGGGGGGGGGGACTTTTTTTTGTGAAAAGTTTATATAAGGATTGTGAAATTGATACATTAAAATACCCGAGAACAGTCTGCTGTACCAGCATTATGATTATGAATGTCGAATTTGATCTTGGCCACCACCAAATACAGGGCAACTCCCTATCGGGTCTGCTGGTAACCTGCTCCCTCAATGTAGCTTGGCACAATACAGTAGAAGGGGGGGGGGGGGTACGTTGATTCTTTCCACACTAATGCCCCAGCATCACGGCATGTTACGGAGAACTTTTTTACCACTGAGGGGTAGCTTGAGTTGAATTCTAGGGAAAAATGACCATCCCGGCGACATACAATGTTTATAAAACCATTACATAATTAATTAAAAGCATATCACGGCGGGGTTCTTTTTGTTCACTGCAAGGAAGAAAAGTTGTACGCCGTCCCCAAAAGTTTGCCGGGGGAAAGGAATTTCCTCCTCCTGAGGGATATTTTTATATCGCCCCGAGATATGAAAAGTACTACCCCTCAGGGAACCTATAACTGCCCCTCAGGGCAGCTATTTCACCGCGGCGGGATGTCAAAAACTGCCGGCAAGGCTTCAAATGTCCCCCCAGGGGCAGAAAAGGTCCCCGCGGGGGCAGGAGAGGTCCCCTCAGGGGCAGGGGATGTCCTAATGTCCCGCCGGAGATGTTTTTGAGACGTTCTCACTGAAAAAATCCCCGCCGGACATCCAAAAATCAAGAAAATTTTGGGCTCTGTTCCGCCGTCATGAAAAAAAAGTTTGTACCTGTTGAATCTTTTTTGACATCCACGGCGCAGTTTATCCATTTCTAGGAACCCCTGAGGGGAACAAAAACTTCCCCTGGGGGGATGTGAAAAGTCGACGGCGGATCAGCCAAATTCATCCAAATTACCAGGAAATACTTCGACGCCGATTTAAATAGTTCTCCGGGAGCCGCTGTGAGAATGTAGCATTAAGATATTGAGTTAATGTCCGTCAACACTACATGCACAATGTGTATAGCGAAAATATATTGAACTCAAGATCATCCTATGAAGGAATATGAGGTCTGCTGACCAGCTTTACTGATTTATGATACTTTCTTGATTACTTGGATAACAATAAAAAGGGCAACTACCCTCGTCATGTCAAAAGGCATGGTCACAGTTACCCTCGTCTCGAGATGCAGTTACCCTCGTCATTTTCGTAGTGCTTTAAGTCATTTTTTTGCTCCCAGAGACTCAGTTCAATGTGGCTCTTTCTCGGAATGTCATTTTGGATCTAATACGGTGGCCATACACTACCTGGATAACAGTTAACACAAGCAATAGGCTCAAAATCAATGTTACATAATATTTAAGGCTAAATTAGAGACGAGGGTAACTCAGTTACCCTCGTCCAGTTTTGCCACAGTGTTATGGTTTCTCATAATGAGCTCTAAATGTGGCTTGATGGCATGACTGATTTTCATATCCAAAATACAAAAATTGTCTTTGATGTCTTTACAAAGCTCATTACTCCGCCTGCTGCTTTCTGGGATTTCTGCTTGTGGGTTTGTTAATCGACTCCTGCCAACAATACTCAATGGATTTAGATTTCCTTTGGCATGATGTGTTCATTTTATAACACTGTCCCCATGAAGGTCCGCTATCAAACCAGTTGAGCTAAAGGGCCGGCCCAATCCACTACACTATACGAAATTTGTACTACACAATACCTGACTAAATTTTGGTGAATATTGGAGCTTTTTTGGGGCTGCAGTTAAAGAATTCGAAAATAGGCCTCTACCGGGCTGCATGCACTGTAATATCACATGTACGTGTGATACTACAAGTGGTATGGTTGATTCACTTAGATATTTAACTTGTCATGATAGTTATGTTAAAGTTGATTCCCATGAACGCTTTCTTACCTCGTTGCTTTTAAAATATTTTTAATATGTACTTTACACTTTGTGTTGACTAGTCATTTTATATTAGGTAAACTCACTAAACTGTAAATATTTTTATCATGCCGCCCTGGTGCATTTTTATTATCTACCTGGCTCAAATGATATTAATGTACATGCATATTGTATATTCTGTTAACAACTGCTATGATTATTAAGGCATTTACGGATGTTTTTCTGGCTCATCTTTGCAGTATTCAGAATTTCCCTGTTCAGTTGGACCAGTTGAGAAACCAGATCACAAGATTACAAGACCTTTTGATCCAAGAGCCTGATAACTGAACTAGGCTTTGCAGCAAAGTAGGCCAATATCGGATAACGTAAAAAAGAGGAAAAAACCAGAAAACAGAAAATCTCCAACAGGTCATTTAATGTTCAGATTACAGACATAGGAAAGAGAATGGCAGAAGAACATCTACATAAAAAATTGAGAGCAAAACGCAATTTAACAGAAAAGATTGCCCCTCCCACACAACAGGTAAAGTTGCGAACAGACAACAGAGAACAAATATTAAATATTTAGTATCCTTACTCGGGCAACCATTAGATATTCCGGAGGGCGGTGTCAATAAATTCTTGCCGATGTTTCCAATAATTTTGGAAAATTTTTAGCAAAAAAACGCAAGTTCTGATTCACTTTTAACCAGAAATGGCAATTTTTCTGATACAAGTGATTGGTTTATGATGTTACATATCATTACCAAATGGCCTTCAAAGAAGATCCATCTAAATAATAAATATGTCATTGAGCCTTCTGAAATCCAGGAAACTGACTCAGACCAAAACAAAGGTGTAAAAAGGATATAAATGTCTGGAAATATTTTTTCATAAAAGCCGGAATGGCCGTACACAAATGGAATGTCACAAATTTTATTTGCACCATTTAATTTTTGGCCATAACCAGCTATCCGTACCTCTGACATATTGACATTAAAAAAAAAACATTATTTCAGCCAACCCTAATGTTGAATCATAGATCTACAGATTCATCTCTCCAAGGTATTTCTCCAAGTCGTACATATTTACACATAAACTGTCCATACAAGGCAAAGTAATATCCTGCCATCTGAAAGGCCATACGTGAAAGGTTGTGAGTGAAAGGTCACATGAAAAAGGTCACACATAATCACATTGCCCTGTAGATACAGTGTATGCCACTGTGTCATGTGGTTAGTACTGACCTTTCTCCAATGCAAAAGCTTGGGCTAGTAATGGATGATAATAACAGTACTGCAGTTACAGACAACCTGATAGCACTTCCATGTTACGTTGGGTAGTTGTTGTTCTTGCTAGTGATTAGTATTGCAGATGATAACATACAAGACTTCTTTCAAAATACAAAATATTGTTTGAGATGTGTGATTACGGATGACGGCTATATAAAGTGATGGATGACAACGAACAAGATGTGACCCCCAAAATGATGAATTTCATGTGATCACAATGAACAAGTGCATTTTATTCATTTTCAGGCAGTGAATTTTTTAACATAGTAACTGGGAGACCAAATATTGTCTCTCACTGGACAGATTTGGTCTCCCAATCATTGCTAAATTGGCCTCCCTGGGAGACCGAATTTTTCCAGGGACTCTCATCAACTTCTCATGTGGTTGTCTTAATTTGTAGTATTCGTGCCCACTGCACTTAAAAAGCAATCAGCAAAGCGTCCGAAGTAAGCAGCCAGCTCAAAAGTTCCAAAATCTTTGGTATACAAGTGATCATATAAATATATTATAATGGATGTGCATCTACATCTGCTGATCTATAGATGTCGCGCATCACGATGCTACGTAATTGCATTGGTCATTCTGAATGCTTCACGTTGATGTAATTGAGACTGCCAAAGAGCAGTCATTTAATGGTTGGATTTCACAGAAAGCCATTAATTTCATCCAGTCTCAGCTGAACCTTTTAGGAACTTATGGTTTCTAAGAATGAGCTCCAATGTGGCAAGATGGCATGACTAATTTTCATGCCAAAAAATTAAAATGGTCAAAATACAAAAGTTATCTCTGATGTCTTTACAAAGCCTATTGTACAATGTAATTAAAGCCTATCCATTGAAAATCTCTCTCCAATTTCAAGATCTGTAATATCTCACGATCATTGAACACAAAGGTGAATCTGAATCTCAGATAATAGATGCACATCCGCATTTAAAATTCTGTTAACAATTGATGTGATTATTTATAATTATTAAGGCATATATGAATGTTTTCCTGGCTCTTCTGTGTAGCATTCAGAATTCCCCAGTTCAGTTGGGCCAGTTGAGAAACCAGATCACAAGATTACAAGACATTTTTATCCCAAGAGAGTCTGATAACTGAACTTGGCATTGCATCAAAATATCGGATGACGTAAAAAAGGGGGAAAAGACAAGGAAACAGAAAATCTCCAACATGCCAATTGAATGATCAGACTACAGGCATTGAAAGGAGAATGGTAGAAGAACATATACATAAATAATTGATAGCAAAACACAATTGGAGGAAAAAGATTGGTACTCCCACACGCTGGGTTAAGTGGACAACAAACAGAAGAAAACAAATATCAGATATTCATTATCCTTCAGTAGGCAACCATCCGACACAGGTAGCAAGGGAGGCAGGTAAATAAACTCTTTCCTGGTATAGTTGAAATGCATATAGTTTCTATGGGGGGTGGATTTTAAACTCTGTAGACCTAAACAGTTTGATTTAGAAATGATGAACTGTTTACGATGTTGCATGCTCAAAATGAATAAAAATGTCCAATGTTTCTGCAAAATAATATAAAATAAATAATGTCACATGTATAATGGTCACCCTTAGATTCATTCCTCAATTAACTGTACAGCAATCCTCTGATTACAGCGATCTTCTTCATTACAAGACAAGTGAACTAGCACTCTGTAGTGTGCAAAGACCAGCCATGCGGAATTGTTTTATAGCATTATAAAGTACGCCGCCTGGGGGGGGGAGCACAGGTCCAATATGGGGGGGGGGGGGGGTACGTGCCCCCTGTGCCCCCTATAGGGATGCCACTGACACCACTGCACAGTAAACAGTGGCTCCATCAGTGGCCGGATGAATGATGTCTAGAGATGCACTTTGGCGGAATGCTCAATCATGCATGACACTTGGGTATGAGAAATATATAAAATCTGTATCTGGTAATTGTGGCGTATCCGCTTGTTGGATCCTCACAAAAATCAAATCAGTTCTTCGTTTTGTTGGTTAGGAAATGCCTGCAGAGTTTGTACACCTTCTTCTTCTTCTTCTGCTGTGTGCTGGGATACTCCGGGTCGCCGGGTAGCTTCACTCTGATCTGCAGATCAGAGGAGCTGCACATTGGATGATAAGGCTGTGAGTCTGGTAATACCCTATTCATTCAGGGATGTCCAGGGTCTTTCAGTTGCCCCAGCATAGAACACTGGATACAGCCCACCTCCATTTGACGTCCCATGGGCTCGGACTAAGTTCAGTTTTCAGTGTAGTTCAAACAGTGTAGTTCAATCAATCTCCTTTGGTGTCACTGGTGTGCAGGTTTCTATTTTTAGAACTGGTGCTCAGTGTTCATACAAATCTATTTTTGGAACTGGTTCTTTTCTGTTTTCTCAGATTTCTGTCTTGGTACAGGCTTCATTGTGGTGCTGGTGTCTTATCTGGTGTCTGTGTATGATTAATTTTTCAGTGAAGTTCCAGGAGCGGGATTTGAACCCACGTCCTCTCAGGCCATTCGATTCAAAATCAACTGCTATAACGATTAGGCCACGGGGGAACAGGTTTTTCCTCCGGTTTTTCCTCCATCTTCTTGACAGCCCAATAGACGGACAGACATCCGCGGAGGAAAATATTAGGCCCTGCCTGCAAATTGCACAAAAATATCACCTAGAGCAATGGTCATATCTGGCAAGTCGGTCTAACAGCAGCAGGTCTTATCATGCAGGGACCACTGAAAAGACTTCTTTTCCCCAGCGAATCACCTCGTAGACGGGTCAGAAGAAAAGGATAGTGAAGTCCTCTAAAACAGTTTCTTAAGGGTTTTTTTCCACCTTGGCCCGGTCAGTACTGACTGATCAATGGTCGAAAATGGAGTTTTGTCAAGAACATCATATCACTAACAATTTTAATTGAGAACAAATGACATTCTTTCATCCAATCACAGCTCAAAATGAACCTGAAAGGTATCTGTACAATGTTGTTGAGGTACAAGAAGAACATGTGAGAAAAATATGCTGATGTTGCAATACGAAAACAAAAAAGTAAAATAAAATGTAGCGCAAAACATTGAAGCCACAGGCAGGTGAAAGTGAAAAGTTCAGAACCATGAGGTAGGTGACAGGTGTCTGGTGACAGGCTGAGGAAAGAAACAAGAATCCACGGATTGAAAGCCTGGTACCCCATAGGAGAGTTGCCGAGAGGGCTTTATGACATAATTTTGTTTGCCTTATATGAGAAATTTAAAACACAATTTAGTACAATGTAATTGAATGAGGAAATCACCAGGAAGCTTCTGTTGTGATTAGCGGTTCAGGTCTGGTCATGCAAGGGGCCTCATATTGAAGTTCAGCCTAGGGCCTCATGCTACCTTAATCGACCTCTGCATGCACACTGCAAGTGCAATCCACACGAGATCTATCACTGGTTCAGATCATCTGTCGTAGCTTTGATTTGAAGGGTGCTTTCATTGCTTTATATTTTTTTCTCGTTTATGCCGCCTGGATATGTTGTCCACCTTGAAGAGGGCTTTCAAACAAGCTATCATTCACTAGATGAAGCATTTTTCCATAAGCAAGACTAGCAGGGTGTTTGCACTCGGCAGTGATTGCCAGAAAGAGTGGTGTTATTGGGTATGAAGGTTACAAGAATCCGCGGATTCAAAGCTAGCCATTTGGTTTTATATTAAAGGGGCAGTGATAAACATGGAATGGGATGATGATAGCAATTTTGACCTAATCTATAGTATATCCATACTGAAGACATGTGAATAACAATTTGAACAATGTAAATAATATCATGAAATCCTCGAAATAAAAGGCAACTAGGAAGCTTCTTGTAAATTGGAGGGGAAATAATAGAATACAATGAAATAAGACAGATAGATAAATAGCTAGTAAGATAGATAGGCGGATGGACTTGAAAGAGGGAGCTTCCGTATGAATAGGTAGGAATATGCATGACAGATAGGAAGAACAAACAGAGATTATAAGTTGAGATGATATGAACTCAATCATTTTAATGCAAGTGAAGTACAACTAAAGGAATAAACCCGTTTCACTGAGTGGCCTGAACATTGGCCCAAACAACTTTTTGTTAAAACAGTGATTCTTAACTTGTGACATAGCACTTTAATTCCAGAAACACAACTTTCAAAAGTAAACCTAAAGGAGTGACCAACTTGTGAAGCCTTAAAGTTACATTGAAACACTACACATACTCCAGATTGTCTCTTGGCTGGACCAATCAGAGGCATGGTCAGGAAATCTATCAGCCAATGGGATTGACGGATTCAAGCACTACTTTCCTACTGGTGTTAACTGATAGAATTTTCATGAAGGTAAAACTACGGGGCCCTTCTTTTTAAACAAATCAATTGTTGATGTGGTAAAATAGGAAACAAAATGCATGAATGCTGAAAATCTCACACAATCAAAACACACATTTTATAGGGAATAGAAAGTTGTACAATTAAAGTTTATACCAGGTCAAATTTGGGAAAATTTTAATCAAAATGATTTTAATAACTTTCATGTTTTCATCGATAAAGTCATGGCACTAAATGATAATGTTCACTGTTACGTTCTAAAAATAACATGCAAGCACTTCAAGAGGTGCTTGTAGATATAATATCTAGCTATTTCCTATTTGCACATCTGATTTTCTGTAAGGATCTATCTATCTATGCATAGCCCATTGCTGGTTAATTGCATTTCAAGTTCACACCTTGACCCTATTGACACAGGAAATCCAATGTATTGTATTGTATCTAATTACACTCCTGAAAGGTAATTGGGCTATATTGCTGTTAGACCTGTTAGGGAATGAACTCAAGATACTGCTAGCTTTATCCACCAGAGGGCCATTCTGATTACATACAGTGGACAGTGCTGCCACCTAGCCTGTTCTTGGTTCACATGTTTATTGTTTACAGTGTTTACTGTTTACATGGTTTATGGTTTTCAGAATCCCATACACTCATCACCCATTCCAATAGCTACGCCTATGGCTAGCTAAAAATTAGGAGGGGGGTACTCGGCCGGATTTTGATACGGATGTGCGGCATGCGTTCTGAAATTTTTGTAGCCCATGGTGGTTTTGAGACCAAATATTCCATACCCTATGGTGAGGTTGTTATATAGGCCCTAACCTATCACATTGACATAAGAGAAAAAGTCATCAGAAAAGGCATAAAAAGTAAATTGCAATTAGGAATGACACTTAACACTTGAAAGTTGAAAACAAAATAGACATGGCATGATTGCAATTGCAAGGGCAAATACCTCTGTGTGATGTTCAATTGAGGAGTGTACCCTATGGTAGACCCCGAAGTCGACCACAGAAAATCACTAGTCAAGTCATAGTTAGCTTTCCAAGCAGCAAGTTGAAGTTCACTTAAGTCAAGTCATTGTTGAATAACTTAACCAATTCTTACCTCACAAAATGGTTTTGGTATAATTTTAAACAGCATAAAGAGCGCAGCACATGTCTCATACTCTTTTAAAACGTTTTGAAGTCTATGAAACATAAAAAAAATCTCTAGAAGTCTCTCACATTTGCTAACTGCACAATTCTCCGAGTGCAAAAAATTAGAAAATATAATGTTCTGGTAAAAAATATTTAACAAAAGCCTCTAATAAATATTAAGATGCTGAAGTAAGCTGAAGTTAATTGAAGTCAAGTGAAGTCAGAGTTGAACAACTTAGCTGACAAG
The DNA here is from genome assembly GCA_026936325.1 of Platynereis dumerilii. Lineage (NCBI taxonomy): Eukaryota > Metazoa > Annelida > Polychaeta > Phyllodocida > Nereididae > Platynereis > Platynereis dumerilii. The sequence continues at coordinate 29,416,345 of JAPTHN010000005.1, forward strand.
TATTATGGCTTATTATTTTGAGCAGGCTACAACACAATGGGCAAAGGGCATTCTACAATGTACTGTGGGCAACACAAATTTGCTGGCCAAGGGATCTTGATCTAGCCAACATGTCCAAACATTCAATGATTGACACATTGTTATTTTAAACATGAAACCAAGGGCAGTCAGCTGAGTTTGTCAGCTGTCACAATTCACTGAATTCAGTAACTCACTGGCTTTACTTACAGAAATTGAGTCTCACAGTTGCATTCCATGGCCTATGAGGAGTTGATTTTAGCCTAATTGAATAGCTGGCACCTTATTATCTGACTAATATCATCTCAAGTGACAATCTTGTTGCAAAACTGCATGCAGCAGCTTGGCCATGCTTCTCCACGCTTCCAGGCACATGGTGGCTATTTTTAGCACAGCAGAAGGATCCCACCAATCACATTGTCAGATGTGATATGACGTCATAGCAATGTAAGGAGATTCCCTAATCTAGCCCTCTGATTCGCCAGTCAACAGGAAGAGGCAGTCCTTGTGAAGTGAGCAAGAAGGAAGTTGAAGCAGCCAAGATGGCCATGCAGCAGGCCAGGCAGTGGGGCAAATGCAGTCGAAATACAACATTGAAATGCCTGGATTTCGCCGTTATGAGGATTATTTGACGAAATAAAGATGCATGGTTAAGTTTGACAGTCTATTAGGGGTACGCAATGGCGGTTTTCAACCAAAAGAACGATCGTTTGAGACAGCTTTAATGCCTTGTTGAATTCAGATGGTCCTGTAAACTGTCAAAACCAGTCACTTTCGGAAAATGCCCGCTACTGACCATACAAGCTTCGTACATCCACGCTACTGCCCAGCGTCCTAGGGAAGAAGCTACTAAGCTACATATCTTTCCACAAGCTACCCAAACTTACAGAAAAGTTTCCCAATTTTGCCTATGAGACCCATTACACTATACAGCCTGGTACAGTGTACCAGGCAAAAAGTCAATACAATGTAGCTTCGGGCAGTTTTTCGTATCTAGAATCTGAGAGCTTTTCTTTACAGCTGTGGAATTAGCGGTCGATACAGAGATGCACCAAAACGCTCTTTATGAGGTCATACCCTTACACTTGCTGAGCATGAGTGTTCATACCGGGTAATGACTCATAATTACGTAGCAAGTGAGTTCATATCAATGACAAGAATCATACCACCCATCCAACAGGGAGGTGACATGTTACCCATTGACAAATTGTTCAATATTTCATTTAAATGTGAAAGTTGGGGTCTGTCCTGATATCACTGGTGTCGTCAAACAGCTGCATTTAAGAACTCATTATTCCCTGCATACAAGGTACGGTTACGTTCTTGTGAGCAGAAATAAAGTCTCACTTCAATCTGTTGCAGACCAAGTTGGAACTATAAAAAAATAACCCCAGCAAAACTAAATAAACTGAATGGTATTGCTTTATTGCACATTGCACAAGGAAAGTGTAAAATATGCTTATTGGTGTTCGTACATAATATTTCTAGGCACGTTCGTATAGGACCTATATGAGTTTTAATAAACATGGCTATTCTCTGATAGGTACCAAATACATAAATACATGCAACGCTGAAACTATGAATCCAACACCACACGACAGAACACTGAAACTGTAGCAAGTAGATGAAGGTAATTTTGAATATCTTTCATCTTGGTCTGTGGAAAACGTTGTGATTCATATCAATCAACTTCAAAGACAAAGTCAAAAACGCTTTTTTGCAGGATTTTAATTGCATCTCAAATTATGAAATTATTTCATTTCAAATAAATAACCACTTCTTTTCATCAGCAAATTTACTTCATGGACGATTTGTATGTTCACTTACAACTTATATCAAACTCGTATGGTCTCTTTTGATAGCAGCTTTTCATAAATGTCTGCTTTTCCTCTTTGCTCTTTGAAACACCTTATCAAAGGACATCTTAATCTGAGAGTAGTGGGGTTTTTCAGAACTCAATTTGTTTTTTCTGTCACATTCCTTGCTCTTTCAGATTCTCACGCAAGATCTTCTTGGAGCAAGGCCTTAAAAAAGTGTCTTTGAAAGTTTATTGCACAGCAGAGCTTACGAGGGGTGTTCAGAAAGTTCGAGGCTTTTTTTCATATGGATACTTATTGGCTCCGCCCCTGGGCGAGAGCCTATGTAACGAGTCAGGTCCACATTCCTCTGTAACGCTGTGCACAACTTCCTGACAAAATTCAAGATCGTATAAAGTTGTCCTTTGGTACCATGTTTTCTAATCACCAAATAAATGACTGCTCTTTTCTATTTTGGCTCCAGTTTGTGCATTCTTTATTCACAAAATAAAGAAATACCCACAAGATGTGTACACCCCCTTCTTCTCCATTGTGCACATTTAAGAGACACGATGCAGCTGCAGCAGGGCACTGGCCACCACTGCAACACACTTCGTGGGCTGGCCAGGTGCACACTCAGGATTTAAGAAAGGGGTGGGGGGTTGGGTGGGGCATATGAGAGGTTTTATAAACTCCTGTTGGTACTATTTATTTTTGCCAAGTGTAGTAGCATGGCATACAGATGCAGAATATGGTATATAATTATTTGTGTACAGTCACTGTACACATGACATTAATTAGCTGTCATTGTTATTTGAAACAATGCTAGAAATTCACACTTCACATATTATTTAACATAAACATAATCCATTTCTCAAGCAACTTGCCATTTACAATGCCACAATTACATGTATACAAGATAGATAGATAGATAGATAGATAGATAGATAGATAGATAGATAGATAGATAGGTAGATAGATAGATAGATAGATGGATAGATAGATGGATAGATAGATAGATAGATAGATAGTCCCGAACAGAGACAGCCAGTTTGTATAATTACTCAAGAAAGAAGGTAAAGTTTCCCTTTGATCAAGGTGTGAATCACCTGAAAGTGCAATTAGCCCTTTAAAACCAAATAAGACAATTCAGTTATACTCTTTTGTCTTTTGACATAAATTATGTGCCCTTTTAAAAGTTGGGCGGATAAATAACTAATTGTTTTAAATCTTAATACTAGTATTTAGCAAATTGCTGCAGTTATTTTAGTCTAATCTATTTGAGAAGAAGTTGTTGCACTTTTGAAACACAATGAGAAATGGCAAGAATTAAAAGGTGTTGGACTTATAAATAGGCCTACAACTAAAAGTGGGTTCAGACAGAATGATAAAAAGTTCTGCTCACAAATTTTAAGATGTAAGAGGATTAGGAAGCAACTGTGGACAACTTATAGTCTATATATTATGATATAATTTATAGACAAGGTTTCTGAAGTAGATTTTGTAATTAGATGCTGTAAATATTACATCTGAGGATCATGAAAATTTAGCAAAGTGCCAAACCATGTCTGTTTTCTCATTCATACATACTGGTTTTATCGCACGCACACCTGACATCATCTGATAGATTGCCAAAAAGAAGTAGCTTTCGGGTTGGCGGAGCCATGTGCTCTCTGAGCGCCCGCTCTAGTTTTCAATCTAGAACTATGAATTTCTCACAGTATAAAATTCAGCATATTTGGAACGGATTTCCAAAGTTTTTGACATTTTTAAGTCATCCTGTGGTTCCCGTGGAAACTGAAAGTTCAGCTTCTTGGGGCAGGTAACACTGAAACCAAGAATACCAAGAAATTGTGACTGTGAGAGACTTCTCACTGTCACTTGTATTAGTGAGATTGGCAATATTTGACACAAGAAATATGGTATTAGCTTCTAAATATGCTTTCAAGCATAGAAAGACGGACCTTAATGCTTGTTGCAATCTTGTTTGTGCCACTTCAAAAAAATCTGACACATTCTATGATGAAGATTTCTCTGTTCTTTGGCATTATCAATGTATCACCTGAACCCTTGACATCAAGTTCATTCAAGTTTCCTAATACTTCCCTGATGCCTTTGCCCAACATTTGTCTATTTCTTACGTCTGGCTTTTGGGGGATTTGTACTCACGTAATGCCTTGTTACCAAATTGCATTGCTCAAGCAAGCATCATCATTGAAACTTTGGGGACTTCTAAAATCTTCTATATCCATGTTCTTCCAACTTGTTTCTAAATTTGCATGACTGCAGAATATGGAGGGAATCCAGTGCTGGGCACTTCCGCAAACACCTCCGCAAATTCCGCGAAGTGCTATTTTGTTTGCAGTTTGCATTTTGCACTGATTGCCAATCAACTTTGCACTTTGCATTTGCGATCTAAAATCTACTAAGTTGCGCAAATGCAAACTGAAAACAAAATGTTTTACAAAACCTGGTTGGAGAATATATAACCCTGCCACAGATCAAGGTTTTTGGTTGTTCTTTGTCCCACTTTCATCCCAATTGCATTGGTCAGCTATTGGTCTAAGGCAGATTTCACGAAAAAGCTGCAAAATGACTTACCACAACTTGTCCACAAGTTACATTAGCACACTACTGATAAGGCCAGACATAATCGATTCGTAGATTCTCAGATTTTCTCAGGGTGCTTCTTTTGAGTATAGCTGGCAGGACAAAAAAAAGCTGAATTCTAGATCTTTTATTGTGTCAATCCATTAAATAAAATCATGGGTAAACAATCTTTTCTGTTGGATTGGTAGGTCAGAGTAGCTAAAAATATGGCCTTGTGCTAATGTAACAACGATGAATGAGGAAGGACGGAATTTTTTATGCTGATCCTACTGCAATATAAATGAAGTCACAAGCAGGGTACCACCCCTGGCCTGCTCTTGGGAGACCTGGCTTTCAGTTCAGAAAAAAATTGAGATCTAATCATGTGTTTTTTAATGTAATTTTTATGTACACATTTTGCTAATGTAACACTATAAAATGGACGGATGCAAAATAGCAGTTACATTAGCAATAAAGAAAGAGGTACCACACCCAGTCATTTATGTTTTTGGTGATGTATATAGGCAAAAAATACACGTTTTTCAATAAAATATTACAATTTCATGTTTGAAATTGGCATAAGTAGCGAGAACACAGAAATATTTCCATGTAAAAGTTGCTAATGTAACCTAAGTGTCCTGGGACGGAATCGAGTTACATTAGCAGTCTTTTTTTATTTTTCATTTTTTTCAAGTTTTATAATGACCAAGACAATTAGAAATGTTTCAAAATAATTTTCAAGATGTTTTTTATCAATCACATACCATTACATTTTCCTGAATTGGTTTTAGCAGATTCCACAGAGTGCCAAAATGAGCATGTCTGATCACCAGTAAGTTTGGCCGTCCAAAATTGTCCTCATGAGGGATAAAAAGTTATCTTTTTAAGAGGAAAAAGCTACATATTTGAGGAAAAATTTATTGATATTTATTCATTACCTCACAGATGTACTTAGTAATAGGTTTATTTGCTTCAGGAAGCAACAGAGAGATAACAAAAGGGTTGGAAAGTTTAAGGTACCTTTTAAGAGCACTTTTCGTGAAATCTGCCCTAACCTATTGGAAAACCACAAGTTGCAGTAGGAAACTATATATAGCCTATAGAGATCTTCACTTTAGTTTAATACTAGCTGTTTACCCGTTAGGGTGTCTTGCTTGTCAAAAATTCACTGAGTTTCAGGTTCTTCCCAGGTTAGAGGAATAGCTAGCTCCTATTTGCAGCTTCCAGTTAGCTTTCAGTTAGATGAAGTAATGTGAATTGTTTGGAACTACTACAGCGGGGTGTACAGCACTACAAACACTGAGAGACTGGAGTTAATGGAAAATATGATGTTTTCAAAATGCATGACGCAACTGAATTTCTGGGAGCTGGCTAGTTATATTGGACATAGAAGTTCAATCAGTGTGGCAAAAGATGCGGAATTTAGTGGCCTGCAATATGATATGCATTACTGGCCTTGACATGGAAGAGAAATATATAGCTTTGAGATTTGTATGTGGAATATATGTTTTTTGTGAAACTCCCAATAGGAATATCTGGTAACTGGGTCGATGTATTGGCCATAGAAGGTCAGTCTGCATATCAAAAGATGCGGAATTCAATGGCCTCTAATATTAAATGCATTACAGGCATTATTGTGGCAGATAAATATACAGGTGGGATGTATTTATGTGGAAAAACGTGTTTTTTTGCCAAATTCCCAAGATATTTTTGTGTAACTATGGAAATAATTAATGTTGATAGGTAAAAGTTGCCCTATTGGGAACTTCAGATGAATTGACAGGCTGAGGAGTGTAATTAAAGATGTTATGGGTTGAGAGAAAAAAGCCTTATGAGTGAGATGAGATTCCTGCTATGGCTATTATTATGATTAGATTGGCTTGAATAAGAACAGGAAAGGACTTTATCAAAATGTTGTGTTAAGGTATGGTATAGATGGCGCCACATGTTGCATGACTGACAGCATTGACTCCAGCATGAAGCAAAGCAATGAGCACTGACAGTGAGCCATCTATGTCATGAATTATGCAGGCCTATACATATTTCTGTATTCCTGTTGATAAGCAATTATAAATTTGTGAATGATACAGAGATTTTTGCCAATGCAAAATTTATATGTAGCCACATTGTGAATTGTATATTTTTTTGGTCAAAATATCAAATGCTTGTTTTTTAAAGCATCTCTCATAATTTTAAAAACTTTATTCATATTTTTTTTTAGCAACAGTTGGGCCTATTTATTACAATTTTGGTTTGCGATTGTGTTTGCGTTTGCATTTGCACAACCTTTTATAAAATTTCAAAAAAGTTTGCAGATTTGCGTTTGTGGAAGTTGTGACCAGAGTTTGCTGATTTGCATTTGTGGAAGTTCAATTTTGTTTGCATTGCCCAGCACTGAAGGAATCTTCTTTCAATACCAAGAGACTTTTTCAAAGCCTGCTGGGGACACCATTCGAGAAAATTGATGCCTACCACCTTTTAAGCTGTGCCAATAGTAATTCCTCAGGAATGTAGACAATTGATTGTTTCAAAAAGGAGAAAAGTTGCAGATTTCATAGCTGAGAGAACATTATGTTCAGACAAATATGGACCAATAGTTCTCAGCCAATAGGACTTACCACCCTGGCACAAAGGAAATATTGAACAACTTCTAAAGTCTTGCAAGGGGGCCCACTCACTTCTATAAATTATGCAGCAGGGTGTTGGATGGATGGATGGAGCATATATATATATTCTCATATTAAATACATCATTAAAAGACATGTTAATCTGCCGGCTACTCTGTGGCGGGCCTGTCCAGGCCGTCGCTTGCTTGGTGGCGTGGAATGAAACTTCATTCCATTGAAGTTATGTTTGCGTTAATGTGCGTGTTATTGAATTTTGTTGTGACTTTGGTGAAAGGGATTAATAAATTAATTAGCTTTTTCAGAAATGTTTATATTTAGTTAATATATTGTTTCCATAACAATAATAATCTGCATTGTTATGACAGACTATACAGCGCCAAGAGTCTGACTCTTTTTGTTGCACTGTTTTCAAGTTGACATTATGTTG